>CM040931.1:27344578-28544578 GCA_023029165.1 Gobiocypris rarus | reverse complement strand
TATCTTCACAAAGAACAAAGATTGCCTCACGCCGATGAAATATTACCCCCGGTAATAATCGGAAGGAGAGGGCCCTGGCATCTGATGCATGCATATATAAATAATAACTTCAGAGCCCTTTAAAAAAGTAATAAAAATGATGAGAATAACATAGGTAGTATACAAATGGAAAGACTATTAAAAAATACAAACAAACCATAACCTAATAATACAATTGTATATTTTACAAGTCTTTAAGAAGAGTGTGGAATAAATGCATTACTGTCTTACATAAGAAGACGTCTTTGCCTTAGCATGACATAAAAAAGGGCATAAGAACTTGTGAACTGTTTTGAGGATGAATGAGTCTGATTCACGCGCACACTTTACTTTGACGCAGTGGCAACTCAGACTCAGAGACAGCTATGCACGGCTCTGCTGCGCCTTTGATGGACAACGTGAAATGGAAATGTCACCGTGTCTGCCACAGTGTGCACTGCTGGAAAGGAGCAGGCGAGCTTAGCACTCGCCTTTATTAGTCTAAAGTAGGGTTTTTTTTAATGCGCGGGAGATGCAAGCTCGAGACTGATAAGCGCTTATCTCGCTCGCATCATGAGTGAGCATCTTCTTCAGCTCAGATCGCAAAGCTCCTGTAAGCCCAGCACCTACTGCTCTTAACGCTTTACCATGAGAATAGATGCATTAATAAGATCTTTAATAAATCCGTACGCACGAAATCCATTTATTTCGTTAGAATTAAATATGTGTTATTATTTTGTTTTTGTTTTATAACAAAAAATAATAATGTTAAAAATATAAAGGCTATGTTTTGATAGTCAAAATGCTTTTGTTTTTTCTTCGTGTTTTAGTTCAAATGACCGGGAGCTTAAGAAAGCTATAGCTCAAATACCCATTATTAATTTCTTCATCTTCCATTCCTCATTTAGTCCTTTAACTTTTGATGAAGAAGTTACATCTCATCAAGGTGTGTTTGACACAAAACTTTCATATGGTGGGCAAAAAAATTATTTCGCGGTGCAAAGTAAACAATGAACATTTCGAGATGTTTCCGCCAAAATGACATGAACTAAATGTGTCTGTATATGAGGGATATTCGCTTGCCAGGATACTTGTAATAAGATATGATTAAGTTGGCTACGAAAAGACATGCCAACTCATGTCATGACATTATCCTCACACACTGATAAAACTGATAACTGAAGCACTCAAAAAGGAACTGATAAACACAATACAAAACGATTATTCTTGAATGTTGCACTTGCCGGAAACTCTGAGTAGCCAAATACTTGTCTTTCTTTTAATCTGTTATTCTATCCTTATTGATAAGTGCAAGACAATGGGAAAACCGAGGATTTCGTAGAATTTTGATTTTTATCATAGGCTAATCCTAAAGGCCCGCTTTTTCAGCAAACAACTCTGGTTTGACTGACTTGAATCCTTCACCGTTCGTAGTCATTTGAATGAAAACAAAACAATAGCTGGCATTGGACATTGTTATTTTGATCATTCTATATAATGCAATTAATTCTGTCAGAGTTCACTCCTCTCGCGCTCTCATTGTGCTCGTGCACTCTTGGGGGAAGCCGGGCGCGAGAGGCTGGAGCTGCACCTGCCCTGCCATGAGCCGCTGCACGCGAGCACAGGGTCTTGTGCCAGAGATTTACCGAGGCTTTGCATGTTTTAAAAGTTGGTGTTATGTGTGAGAGAGTTAAAACTGGCTGGCTTGGGGGAAGGCAAGGTCGACCGCAACGTCGCAACATATTATAGACAAGATCAAGAAGGAATAGAATTCATTAAGATGGGAAGCCTAAAGGCGCCTCATATTAAAAGTAAAGATTTACATATTCACAACACTCCCGCAAACACATCTGCAGCATCGCAGTGATCAAATGAGAAGGTCAATCATGTGCAAATCACTCTCCAGTATCGGTCTATGGTGGGGTTAGCTTTTTATAATTATTGCAATCCTAAAATATATCTTCTCAATCTCACAAAAAAAGTGGCAACATAGCATATATGCCAAACCAAGAGTGACAGTCCTAGATGCAAATCCTCTCAATGGATTAGTGCATCGCATTGTTTGCTAATGTGAAGTTCAACATTTAAGAGCTAGGCGCATGCCTTTAGCGACTGGGTCTTGTTTCATAATTATACGAGTGAGAACACCACACATAACAGCTTCAGCACAGCTTTTAACCATCAAAGCACGACCCGGAAGACCAGATTGGCTGACGCACGGCTACGTTGCAGCAGCCCTACTTTGTGCCTCAAGTTTCGCTGTTTCCAGAGAGAAGAGAGAGAGAGAGAGAGAGAGAGAGAGAGAGAGAGAGAGAGAGAGAGAGAGAGAGAGAGAGAGAGAGAGAGAGAGAGAGAGAGAGTACGAGGTGTCAGACACTACACCACGCCGAAAGATCCTCAGCGAACGAATTCTGGAACGCGACGCTTGACTGTCAGGGAAGGTTGGCATCGCCAGCTAGAGAAGACTGTGCCCGGAGCTTCAGCGCTTCGCAAAGCACAACGAATCACCGATACTCTTCCCTCAAAGACGGTGGCACACGGAATTGGCCCCAGGACACATTTCTCTGCGAAATGTCAAGAGAAGAGAGCCTAATCGTAAACACTGGTAAGATGCGTTTTGCGTAGAATATATCATTCGACACAGCGAGCGTGAAGTCGAGTAATACGAGGAGATTATTCACGCGTTTTAGTGAGGTATTTACAAAGAGGACTGTATTCCAAAATATGCTAATTATTATGTATTTAATTCCATACATCAAGTTTATTTTAATTTGATTGCAGTTTTAAATGGTTTATAATAAAACAAAAAGGACCAAATGAATTATGCATGTTGTATGGCTGAATAATTATAATAAAAATACATATTGTTTAAGGGCATATTGTGTTACTAAACCCAGGCATTTGGCATTTTGGGTTATACGAAACGACAAAGTATTACACGTTTTCCGTAGCTCAAATATATTTAGTCACATGTGCTAATAATGTTAATATAATATTATAATATTTTAAATATTTTTACTTATTTTAAATTTATGAGATAATTAACCATGCCCTTCTCTTTGTAAACATGTTAAAATAAAATACAAATTAAACAGACTAAACTGCAATAGGCTACATTTACACCGCATGTCCACAATATACAAAACATTATCAATGAAACAAATGAAATTGAAGAGATTTTAAGAGATGCATGTGGAAATGTATGCTTGTGTTGGTAGGATTTTGTTATTTAATAAATCTAACAAGAGCAAGAAGAACACTACACGTTACAAAAATCATATGAATTTTCCGCCAACATTTCAAATGGGCATTGGAATGATTCTAGATGTGAAAGCGAATGTTGTGAGGGTGAGTTGAGGAATTAGCTTTCCCTGGAATGCCCCAAGGACGCCTGCATTAGCCCACCTGTGCTGTTTATTTAAATCATTGACTCCAAGAGCTGTCAACCACAAAAGAAGGGCGGGCGCGCTGTCATCACCATTCAGATTTATGACTGTCACAGGATCATTTTCCGACTAAACAAATGCCATCACTCAGAAGAAGAACTTTACCCAATATGTTGCACAAGACATCAACCAGCACGTGATAGAATAAAAGCAACTAGAAGGCTCGTTTAATACTGCGAACACATGCACAAGTATGAGCCTCAAAATAGTGTGGATTGTTGGTTGAAATAAAAAGAGGGTGAAACGCTTTGCTTTCAATCCCTGTTATTCATGCTTCAACAGAGGACAGGAGGCTTGTGCCTTTGCCTGTGCTTGTGTCTGCCCCCGAGTGCCCTGTCACAATCTAATTACCCGTGAGTAAAGGACAATACCGCTTCAGCTGGTCTGTGTCATTCCCCCTATATCCCAGTGCCTGCTTATCTTCACAAACCCTTCTGCGCCGCTCTCTGCCCCCTCCTGCCCTCCTCTAACCCCACGGAGAATGATAAATGCGCGGTGAGGGAACGAACGGGCAAAGCCATTTCACGGCACCTGTTAATTAAGGGAATGATTGCCTCCATTTTCGCGGCGCTTGTTTCCACCGCTCTCCATTATTTTTGATGCAATTAATTTAAAGCAAAGTAATGTGACATCACAAACGTGATGTCGGGTCAATCTCATCACAAACGTGATGTCACTGCCGTCGTCACAGTCACACGTGTTAGACGACACAACTTATGTTATAAGAAAAGTCTGAATCTGCACACACATTTAAATACTATAGTGGCCACTGAGTTAGAGTCCTCAGTCGGGTCAATCTCTTTAGTAACACCCCCAACCTTAAATGTTAAGCCCCTAAAAGGACAGTCCCTTTTGTTCTAACATAAAAGCACCTGGATTACCACAGGTATTTAGTTCAGGTATTCTCTAAAGAATAGTATTATATAGCCCTAGGTGAGCTGAACCAAAAGCCGTGATTAGCGCAAATACTGGTTGTGATGGGCATGGCTGGAGCTAGCCTTAAAACACACACACACACACACACACACACACACACACACACACACACACACACACACACACACACACACACACACACACACACACACATACTCTCTCTCTCTCTAAACCTACCCATCACAGAAAACGTTTAGCATTTTACAGAATTTAGTATGATTTATAAGCCGTTTTCCTTATGGGGACCAACAACGTCCCCACAAGGACAAGGATTTCGGATATTGCAATCTCTATGGGGACATTTTGTTTTTACCAGGACACACTTACACACACAAATAAATGTTGCCATATTTACAGTAGCCTACAAATGCGGCACTGAAGCTGCATCTAAAGTGGCATGTAGCCTAAAAGATTTTTGTTTAATGCTGCACATAGCGGCATAAATTAATTTACACTGAGATTACAATAAAATACATTTTATGAAATAGCTGTTTAACATAATGAAAATATTTTATTATTTGTATTTCAGATATAAAATAGCCTATTGTATTTTCCATAAGGGCTGATGTGGATCAGAGCGGGAATATTAAAGTATGGCTTTCATAATATGCCACTGCGTTTTTACACAAAATTAGTGTGAAAATTTGTGATGAAGCAGCCTCAACTCGCCCTATTTTTGACTCGCCATATTATAGCAAACAGTCTGCAGTTGTGACAATGTGAAAGGCCACTGTATACGCGGATATTTAAAATATTATATTAGCTTCCATTAATGTCTGCATAATCTGCTATTGCACTTTTTTTGTTGTTGTAAGACTGTGTATAAAATGCATCATTACACAGCAAAACCAAGCCTCATATTTTCCTGTACATTCTAATTTGTTGGCTTCAGGCTACTAGGGCTCTTTGTGCTGTGCAGGGCCCCTGGCAGGAATCCAGTCTGTTAAAAAGGGATTTAAGCATCAGATATTGTCACACAATAAGGCCAAATAGCCAGTTTGAGCATCTTTATAGATCCAACGTTGACAGAAGTTCTGTGGGTTAAGTGCTCAATGCAGCATTTGTGTCCAAATTGATTATTTGCTCTTGAGCCGGACCAAGACTCAACAAAATATACATATATAGGCCTAAATAAATCAAATAATATAAAATGTTGTTATATGCTTAGATGGAAACATAAGAAAAAACAGAATGCCTAGAACATGACCTTAATACTGTAGTTGTATAGCTGTAGAAAAGTCTTTACAGCGCTTCTAGATCTTTTTCTTCTTTACTGAGATACTGTGACATCAAGTCATGGCGTCAGAGTGGCGGCCGATAGGGGCTCTGAGCTCGCGCTCCAATTATTCCCTTTCAATCTTCAGGAGAGCACGCAGACTGAAACTCCTACTTTAAATAATAATACAAATATATAGGCCTATTGCCAGAGAGACATGCCACCATTATTTCTAATTTGAAATGTACAAAATCAATTAAAACTCAATTTCTCTCTTTTAAAAAAAAAAAAAGGTTCTTAATGTAGACCTGAGCTTTTTCAAAAAAATTAAACAACAGTGTATTTCTTTCTGGATAGATGAAAAACGAGCCGGAGCACCCTAGTCAAGTCTATCTCGTGTAATCTTTGATTGATCCAACCAGACAAGTTAAATAATTAATCTACACAAAGCGTTGCTACAAGCAGTTAGCGGCCACAGAGCTCGAAGCATACCCACGCTGCTATATCACTATTTAGGCATATCTCATATTTTATGTGTTAATTTATATTAGGTCATTTGAATTGGAGCTTCCACTACATGGAATTAGTAGGCTATACGCAATTTTGTTTAAACTAATTTAAAACATGGAATAGATAGGAAAGATAACCTTTTTTGACTGGATGGGCAAGCACATTTTATGTTGAGGGGTAAGAGCCGTAACAATTTATTAAACCCTATGTGCAAATGAGGTCTTCAGTTGACTAACCTGTGTCCACAGTTTATCTAAACGCTTATCAAGCTAATTGGCGACGTTCTGTCTTTCTGCCTGCGGTGGGCGAGACTGCTGCTTGTTTTGCCACGAGATAATTGTAAGTAAGAATCAACGAAGCTGCCCTAATGGCCACCAATTGGCTCTATTTGGACCTGCCCATGCGACCTGTCGGCACCACCGAGAGACGGGCCCGCTATTAATATGTAAAGTGACGTTTGATCGCTCGAAACAGCATACAAAGACTGTTTTCACAAGAAGAATGTGGTGACAACTAATTTAAAACAATTAGACGCGCAAGAACAATAACCCCCAATTTAGAGACCATAAAATACTCCTCCCAATTAATGCCCGAGGTGCTAGGGATTGTGTTTGTTTGCATTAGGTATATCGCATGTGACACTTCACTGTTACAGGTTTTGTTATTTTAAGCAATGTTAAAATGTTAATGGCCAGACAACAGGTCCTAATCACATCAACAGTTTATGATAACTGCAATAAATCACTAGAGGAAATTAAAGTAGGCTAATTGCTGGTTGGCACTATTCATTAATTTATGCTTAAACAAAAGCAGCCTAACAAATGTGTTAATATTATTGTTCGATTAAAAATGCAATTCCTGTAAGTCTTTTGCCGTGATAAACGTTCTATACACTATACACATTTACATTCTTAATTTCAGGTCCTTCTGTCGGTCTCTGCGTAAAAGGACAACATTATTACATTATCAACTTGCAGCTCTAGGAAAGGTAAAATGAAAAAATCTGAATAAATCGCTCCGCTGAATGAGGAGTCTCTCAGCTCTCTGAATGTGGAGCACTAGGCCGATAGTCGCCGTGGCAGTTTGGAAAGCATGATGTTCGAGCCAATGGCAGTCAACGCGATCTTCTATTGGTTAACAGAGCGATCCCTGCCAGCCCGTGACCCCGCCCATGTTCGTAAGATATGGAATCTACTGGCGCCAGTTCCGACAGTACACAGGCACAATTCATTAATGAGACTTCTCTCCGCTTCAGACAGACGCAGAGTTTTAGGGAGAGTTTAACAATTGGGCTGTGGACAATTTAAACCAGTGGCGAATTACGAATGTCAACAGAAACCTTGAGGATTAACATTCTTTGTACAGGACTAACACGGGAAAAAAAAGAGGATTGTTGTGCTGAAATGCCACTTCGCGTCGTAAGTAGGCTACTTATCGATAATTATTTGAAATTGCGTACAGTTGAGTCATTTTACAAGTTGCAAAACATAGCGTGTATTCTTTTGTAATTTAGATATGTCTTGCAATTTATTTAACGTTAAAATTGAGATGCATCTATTTGTTCTCTTACAGGTGTCCCTGAGCATTGTTGAAAGCAAAGAAGCAGGACCTCTTCTCCAAAAATAAGGGCATGCGTAGAAAGTGAAGCATCACCAACTGAAGCACAACGACAAATATTTTAATAATCTAAAGGACCATAGTGGTGCTCCTGGGTCTCTTAGTGTCCAAAAGGTTTTCGGTAGGCATCTAGAAAACTTTTTTCAAACGTTTTCTAAGCGCGGACACTTTAGACATGGAGGTTGCGGCCGATCAGTCTCGATGGATGGCCCATCATCATGCGGTACTCAATGGCCAGCACCCAGAGTCACATCATCACGGGCTTACACACAATTACATGGAGCCCATGGCCCCTCTTCTACCCCCGGACGAGGTGGATGTGTTCTTGAATCACTTGGACTCGCAGGGGAACCCCTACTACTCCAATTCTCGGGCCAGAGTATCATATGGACAAGCGCACGGTAAGACTCATGTCAAATTTCTCTCGCATGAAGTAGGGTACTTATAATATTTTAATGAAAAAATGTGTAACAGTATATCGTGCATATTTCATTATGTAAGTTTCTAGACATATTTCAGTCACACTTTACATTAATCACGAACGCTATATAAATTACATAATAGCCTACTGTATGTTGATTTAATGGGTTACTATCATACTGAATGTGAATTAATTTATAAATCTGCTTGAAATAATACTCTTACTGTTATTGCTAAATTATTTAATATTTATAGGCTACTTAAATGTGCAACGGACAGTTCAATGTAAAATGTTGCCCATATTTATGGCGATCATTTGTTTATGTGTTGTTGGTCGTATCTGTACTCATAGAGAAAGGTTTAGTGAGCAAACTAGACCTTGTTGACACCATTTATGCTCATTTTGTGTCAGTTGTCTATACTAATGTAGCTTTAGTGTGTTGTGCGTGTAGTGTAAAACCGAAAGATAGTTTCTACTCTCACTTTGAGGTGAATCCTATTGTGCGGCCTAAAGACTGCCCCAGTGGCTAAGAAGTTTCAATGGTTAACCAAAAATATATGCAACGGTATGCTTAATGTTTTTATCTATTAATGTTTTGCTGTTGTTTTGCATAAAAATAATGCGTATGCGGCTGGCAGCTACCGATTAGCCGAGCAAAAATGTGTTTAAAATGTAAGATATCGGATTTCTTCTCTGCGGTGCGAACTGTCATCTCCAAGAGGTGCGTGTTGAAAAGTAAAGATAAGAAGAAAAAGAAAATGTCCAGCGAATGACTTGATGAGGAAAGGGAAGTTCGTGTCAGGGAGAGAGAGGGGGATCAAGGCACTTCCCGGATGCCAAATCAAAACGAAAAATTCCTGATGAACTTCTTAGTTCAAGTGTCTAATTTTTGCGAAGAACATGCAGGCTGTAGGGAGAATGCTTCCTTAAAAAGTCGTCGTGTGTCGCTTTTGTAATACGATTTTACGTCTGTTTCTTATGAGTAGGCTAATAGCGTTTTTATTTAGAAAACCATGTCGAGACGAAGAAAAACATTTTAAGGTGTTAGCGAGCAAACACTGGACTAAAGGGTGAATCGGCCAATGCGATTTTATATTTAATATAATTCGACTTCATCTCAATGTCAAGTTTGTATTGTTCGAGTACGGAGTCAACAGGTGAGGTTGAACATTAGACATTTTGTTGTTGGAAACAAACGGGTGTTTCGGCAGCGTAGAGATATAGGCTAGACAATTTTACTCGTACATTTTCATTTCGAATTGAGCTTTCATGTTCGTTTCTGTATTATATTTCTCAGCTCGCCTCACGGGAAGCCAGGTCTGTCGGCCACACCTCATACACAGTCCCGGTATTCCCTGGCTGGACAGCGGGAAGGCAGCGCTCTCCGCCGCACACCACAACGCCTGGGCGGTCAGTCACTTCAGCAAGCCCGGCCTGCACCCCGCCAGCGCCGGTTATCCCTGTAGCAGCAGCTCCAGCACCGCTCCCGTCTCTTCCCTCACATCCGCAACCCATTCCAGTCCGCATCCCCTTTACAATTTCCCTCCAACCCCACCGAAAGACGTCTCACCGGACCCCGGTCCTTCTTCTCCGACCTCCACCACTGCAAGAATGGACGAAAAGGAGTCCATCAAGTACCAAGTAATCGCTGATGGGATGAAAATGGAGGGATGTAGTCCTCTTCGGGGAAGCCTGGCTATGAGCGCCCAGACAACGTCCACGCATCATCCCATCCCGACCTACCCAACGTACTCTCTGCCCACGCCACACGAGTATGGCGGCGGTCTGTTTCATCCTGGTACCCTCCTCAGTGGATCCGCTTCAAGCTTCACACCTAAATGTAAAAGCAAGACGCGATCGTGCTCAGGTGAGTTTCATTAGCTCCGACTCGATCATAGAGTGAAGAAGGGTACGTTTAGAGTTAGAGAACATTTCAAATATATATAGGCCTATATATTGTTCACATCAATTATGAAAAATTTTACATTTTAAAAAGACCCATGTAATTATTAGTATAGGCCCATGTGTAGGATTTTTGTGATAATTAAATTTATCCAAATGAATCCCCAATGATGTATTGGCCCAAACATTTCAATTTTCCAATATCACAGCTTTTTATTTCTTGGACAGGACATATTTTACTTTTTTTTGTTTTTGTCTAATTAGATGAGTTCAGCCGCCATTTTAGGAATCTCCCTCGAGGCAACTCTACACCACAGTTTTAAATTATGACACGCGACAAGTTTCAGCAGCTCTTAAAAATGCTACATCAAAATTTACACCACTCGAAGGTGGCATTCTCTTTAAAAGAAGTGAAAAGTGGTTATCACACATAAACTAACCAAAGCCAGCTGTTCAGTGAAAAAAAAGATTTATTTTTTACGTAGCCTTTTAACATTTTTTTAATACATGTAAAGATGTGTCCAAGTTACAAACTATATATTGCATTTTTCGAACACACTGAATTTACTTTATGATGAAGAAAATTTAGATAAAACGTGAGAAATTATAACGTTTAATTAACAAATTAAGGAATCCAGCCAATAACAATCTATCCAATGCAATATATTAGTGGAGAGGTAATGAAAACGGATTGATAAAAAGTAATAAATACAATACAAAATGAAAACGGAGCTTTTGGCGGGGCGGCAGGAGCTTTTGCCATTAATTAGCCTAAATTACACAAATGTCTATGCCAAGAGATTAAATTATTATTATAATATATATATATATTTTTGGGTTGTTAGGTCTTAAGATGAATGATTTTATTTGGCGGGCTGCGTGTTGCCTCACGCTGTGTTTTCCTTTAAATGAAGCCTTTATTGCGCTTAAAACGTTGAGGAGTCACGACGCGCTGGCTCCAGTCATATCCTGTATACCTTTAGCTGAACAAATCACGACATACTCCCCCCTCCGCCCTCCCACGACCCCAATACTAACAAAACCCCGGCGGGACAGGCCTTCACAGGCGACAGGACCCTGCTGTTTGTGTGCTTACTTATGCACGACCTCGGCCTGATGCACTGCTATCAAATAACTTTAATTTGAACTATTCATAATATGTTACATTATATTACTCATGCATAGTACATGCAATGAAATAATGAATGTTACATTAAAAAAATGAATAATAATAATATGTAAATACAAGATGCTTAGTAAATGAATGCATATTGAATATGAATAATATTAGCCTACTCAGACATTTTTTTTAATTTGTAAACTTCTGAAAATATGAAAGGAGACTGTGAAAGGCAAATATGCCTAAGTGAAACCCTCAAAGAAAAAAGTGTTAGAAACTCATTAATATCCGCCTCTAATTTAGGTAAACCTCTATTGACTCAGCCCATTCACAAGGCTGTTTTCACCTAACACTCCCAGCACCAAGTTTCTGTACATTCAAAATGCAAGTGAAACTTCTAACCATAGACTGAACAGAAAAAAATACTGAAAATGACTGAATTACAACATCACATACACTTCAAAAGAGCGTCCATTGTCCAGGCTGATTCTTTTCTCTGGTCAGGGTGGGACAGCGACTATCTCACATTATAATGTGAATAATAGAGAGGTGCTCAGGGGAGTGAGGAGGAAGAGCATTTGAATTAAAGCGCAGGGCCCTTTCCAGCAGGTTAGGGTGCTTTACTGTGATATGACACCTGAGAATATAGGACAAGCCTGGACAGCTGGCTGATAAACAGGAGTGAGAATGTATAACATGGAATTAATTCACAATTTAATTAGTGTCTGATATTTAGGGTTCTTTCTGTAGCAGATAAATGAAGAGGTTGGTCTGTTGGTAATTTAAGAGCAGAACCTGGATGTGTTCTTAATTTTCAACCTAGTCATGTAGAGTAAAAAAAAGTTATTTTATCCACAACACATGCACATTCACAAATTCTGATATCAGTTATGTAATGCATCCAGCTCAGATGAGAGATTCCAATGTGAATGTCATAGATGTTGGCTAATTAACTTGGGAGTTGTTTGCCCAGACCGTGCCTTTCCGTGACCCTGTGTTCCTGTATTGTAGATGGAGTGTGAACTTCTTAATTATATAAATTTCCCTTTGCTTTCCCTCCACTTGAATTCTGCACAGAGGGGCGTGAATGTGTGAACTGCGGAGCCACCTCCACCCCGCTGTGGCGGCGGGACGGAACGGGCCACTACCTCTGCAACGCGTGCGGCCTGTACCACAAGATGAACGGCCAGAATCGACCCCTTATCAAGCCAAAGCGCAGACTGGTGAGTAGATGAGCCCTCCAGAACTCTTTCAGTTCCTTACACACGTGAGAAACAGGGCTAAATAGGAGCACAGAGCAGAAAGCCTGAGCACAATTCCAGGAAAGTTATATTTTCCCTATAATCTTCCTGGAATTGTTTGTCGCCCTCACCCCCTGGTGATCCCCTACTCTGCCTGTTACAATACTGCTACTATTGCCATTGTTCCCGCTATCATTATTGCTTCTAGTTCTGATACTGTCACTGATACCAATGCCCATGCCGGTACAATTATCACCACTCCACACTGAGAGAAACCTGTTGTCGCACTATTGCCTGAGCGCATCTGTTTAGATCTAGCAGTTTGATCTACTTGCACTTTTTCTGGGGGTGTTTAGAAAGCCACATGCCATTGGTTTTGTTTTCGTGTGGATGGCTTATGATTCTGGTTCCATTTTAAAATCGCTGCCAGCAGAATTATCTCGTTTCAATCTCGATGAGACGAGATGTTTAAAAGCAGATTTTTGATTGTCTTTTATCTTAATGGCTTTTTGCATTGAGATGATCGATTGAAGGTTTTCCCATTGAGTATTCATTATGTGTAAAAAGTCAAACTTGATTATGCTTTAGTTATTAATCTGTAATTTTTCCATGGTTCAGGGCGGCTTGTAAAAGAAGGCTCCTCTATGCTTTTATTTAAATATAAATCATATCTCGCTGGGCAGGGGTGACAGTTTTTCCAACATCAAGATTCTACGAAAACAGATGACTTTTAAAAAAAACAGGCAGGATATTTTCCCAAACTAGATAGATTTTTCTATTCGCATAATCTTATTTTATCGTCAAGCGGATGAAACTCTATATCTCTACCTCAGTCTCTTTACACTGTTATTGAGTCATGTTTACAGTCTTTCAAAATGTGATGTAATATTATCATAGAGATTCTTTTGGAGACACAACAAGCTGTTTAATTGAGTGAGACCGTCTTTTTCTATCAGCCATGTGTCATAATTTAATTTTCACTTGGCTAAGTGACCATCAGAGTGTAAACATAAGCGTCTCAGAGGGAATCTTATTTCCAGTGTTGTAAAAGAGACACTTACATACTCAAAGCATTGAAGTGAATAACAAATAGAGTGACATTTTTCAAAGAGGATTGAAATACAAATTGCAAATGCAATTCCCAATTATGGTGAGCATTATTGTTTTTAGCAGTAGGCTAGTAGCTGTAACATAGCTGTTCCTACATTTGAGTTTTTTTCGTTCGTTTCTCTATATGTTCTCATGGTGAAAAAAAGGCCACAGGGTTTTCCATGGAGTCAGTGTGCTGGCCCATGCTTTTGCATTTTGGGCTGAAGTGTTTTCAGAGCGCTGTTCAAAGGCCATCCAGTTGTTTCCTATCCGGATATCTGCCCGGGCCCGATAAGGAAGCCAGGCTCCCGGGTGTTTCCGTCTTCAACAAACCCGGCTGAATTTTCTCTGGCCCCGGCAGGCCCGAATGACATCTACTGTAAAGCGATTATCAGAGCACTATGTGTGAAGGGGCTGGGGCAGGGATTGGAAAATAAATGGATTTATACTCTCTGCTCTCTTGTTCGTCATGCTCGACTGGCTCTGAATTTAAGTATCGGAATGCGCGTGTTTTTGTTGTCGTCTGCGTTTTGTTTCATTTTATTCAGAGCGGCGGGCTTTTTAATTTTTTATTCAGAGCTTACTTTTACAAAAAAAAAAAAAAAAAAACGTATGTAAATCGCCAAAGAACACAAACTGCAAATGCTGTATGTGTTGAACTGCGGAGGAATTGCGTTGTATGGCTATAGATGTTTCTCATTATGTGTGAAAAATTGATCCGTAATGGACAAAAAGCGAACAGAGGATTGATGACCCGGCTTTGCAGTTGCTCCGCCCACTAAGCGTTTGATTCGTGGCATCAAGGCGAGCAGTGTATCGAAACGATATAAATTAATGATCTGTATTGAAATATGGGAGAATTTATTAGATACAGGCCAGGGGGGAAAAAAGCACACTTTTTTTGTCTAATCAGGGCACAAATTGGAAAATTGAATTTAGCCTGTTTAAATGCACAGAATAGGCTATATTTAATTAGGCCAAACACGGAGGCGACTCCTTGTAAGAGATTTCATATGTTCAGGCTGCATCGTTGCGGGATAGTTTTGAAATGCTGTCTGGAGCAGAGTACACATATAGGATGGGTGAGTCATAATATTCGTCACCCCATCAGATTCTTATCATGAATGCATTTACTCCAACCCAAAGCCTATGTGATCCCTGTTTGATATCAGTGCGTAGTAGCTACTGAGTAGGATAGAAATGCAGAAATTAGAATGCAGTCCATTCGACGATTGCATTCAGTGCAATAAAAAAATATCTAAAAAAAATTAAGCCAATAGGTTAAGCCATTATGTTACGGTGAAAGAAAACTATCGGCGGCAATAGCAATATGATAAAGAACAACAACAAAAAATAGCTAGTATACATTTATTCATTAATTATAATAAAGATTCCACCAAGTAGCTATTCTATAATGCACTCTAGCCTATTTGAGTCGTTTACGGTTGACGAGCAACTTTTACTTAATTCATTGGAAATAAACGATATTCTTTACTGTCTTTTTAGATGTCCATGAGTTTTTTTTTTGTTTTTTTATGTCGTTATGGATAATGGATGTTTTAATGTAGCACCCAGTATTGAATATTCTGTTTTTCTTGCCTACAGTCTGCTGCGAGGCGAGCTGGCACCTGCTGCGCGAACTGCCAGACAACCACGACCACTCTGTGGCGGCGCAACGGGAACGGTGACCCGGTGTGCAACGCCTGCGGGCTCTACTACAAACTCCACAACGTGAGTATTAACAGTCGCAAACATTGAAAGTGACAGCGAAGTGCTCAAGTGGGCGGACAGCTTGTATCGATTGAAGAGAGGGTGAGAGTGAGACCGGGGACGCAAAGCCGGCTTTCCCTGTCAGACAGAGCCCGTTGACCGTTTTCTTTTTAGATTAATCCAGCTTTGTTTCAAAGGAGGGCGTTATTCCCAGGAGGGACGACAGGGCGGGTCTGCCATTCAAGATACGGCGTCAGTTATAGGCTATCAATTCGGAGTTGTCTGAAACTAGCCTTTTTAATGTTAAGCTTGGCTGCGATCTATTTAGCAGACGAATAAATACATTTCACCTTAATGAAACAAGCGAAACAAAGGAGGGAGGAGAAAAAACGAAATTGCGTGACAGCTGAGCTGCTGAATTGCTTTTTTTCGAATAGTTTTCGTTTGAAATTCAATCATAAAAGCATAATATTTACTACATCATAGATCATACCATTTGATGGATAATTTGGGTAAAATATTACATCCAATAAAAATAAACACGTGTTTATATATAGGCTACAATAACACGACAATGACATTTCTGGGGATATTAAAAACAGGTTATATATATTTGATAAAAACACGCATTTTATATAAATTTATACAAATAAATAATAAAATAAACTGGAGGAAAAAATGATAAAAAAAAAAGTCAATTGTACTGTCATGTAAAGATTCTAATGATCCTCGAGCTATCTACTGCTGCTATGGTTTTCTCAAGCATCCAGTTAACTAACTTGTAACTTTTGTGTTTAAAAACTTGTATGCAAAACATGTACTTTGAGACCTGGTATCCTTTTGTTTTTACTTCCTTTGTGCTCATCATTAACCTACCCTATCTTATTTCTTACAGGTCAATAGGCCACTGACCATGAAGAAAGAGGGCATCCAAACACGCAACCGCAAAATGTCCAGCAAGTCCAAGAGGAGTAAACGATCTGGCGAGGGTTTCGAGGAGCTCTCCAAGTGCATGCAGGACAAGACCTCTCCATTTGGCAGCGCCAGTGCTCTGGCAAGCCACATGCCACACATGGGCCACCTGCCACCGTTTAGCCATTCTGGACACATGCTGCCCACACCGACTCCCATTCACCCCACATTCAGCCACCCTCACCACACCGGCCGCTCTCCCGCCTGGGCCGAACCTCACTGAAGACCCACACTCTATCGCATCCCCTTGACAGGGGCTTTGCGTTAGCCCCTTTATAACGAAAATCTCAATGCACTCCAGAAATCTCAAGAAATCTCCCCTCCCGTCAAGAAATCTTCCACAGGCGAGGGATGCGAAGGGGTTCGTGATGGTTTAGTTCCTGGTCGGACACTGCCGAGGAAGGTGCCATCTCATCGACAACCAACTTGTATAGAGGACGGTTTAAAAAGCACCTCTCCCTTCTAGACGCCGAGGACCCTCACAGACAGAGCAGAGGGAGAGAGAGCTGTCTTTGCTTTTAGCCTTTCGTTATGTTTTACTGAGTCACTTTGGTACTGTCCTGAAAGAGAGGATATGTCTTTGCAGAATCACTGTGTGGCAGTTACTTTGAGAACAGCCACCTCAGAAACTCTCAAGTAAAGAACTCGCTCTGACTCTCTGCGAACATGATGAGTCAAAGAGAGAGAGACAGAAAGAGAAGACCACTAAGTTTATCCCTTCCTAACATGCTGGAATACACCCCCCTTGGGCATGATTCCCTCTGAATGGACTCTATGGATACGACATACAAGCAAAGAAATGTTTATAAAGGTTAATTGTTATTATCGTTATTGTTATTATGATAATTTATTTTCACCCTTTATCTCTTATTTCGCTTTCCTCAGAACACATTGTTATATTATAAATATTATTTGATTGTTATTGATAAAAAAAACACTGACCTATCCTAGCCAAGGCAATGTTGCTGAGCTGTACGTTTTTATCATTTTCCATTACACAAATAAAGGAAATAAAGTTTTAATACTTCATCTTTTTCCCGAGTACTTCCTTGCTAATATGTGAAAGCACAGGCACTCTTTACCTAAATGGAGACATTTCTGCAGCTACAGGCTGGTTTGATCATTTATGTTTCCGATTCCAGAGCATCGTATTTCCCTGCATTTACTGTAGTTTAATATGAGAAATGCACACGAATGCCAAAACATGCACGCGGCCAAACACAAACACACCCAAGCGCTCGGATAAGCTGCTGTTCCATATACTAAGTGTCAGAGGGAATTTCACCTAGGCATTGCTGAGCTCTAAGGTAAGCGATATCAGATGCACATGCTTAGTGCCTGAACTGCAGTACGTCTGGGGTTGTTTCCTACAAGAAGGAGACCTCTATGGCACATAAGCCCCCCCCCTGGGGTGCCTCGGTTTGACCCAGACAACAGGCTCCAACCACTGGTCGAGTAGGGGCTTCCAATCACATGCAAACGCACAGAGCCATACTGTACAGAATGCATTTAGATGGACGAATTTGTTGTCCCCGTGTCCTCCTTTTCAACTGACCTACTCAACCCCCTCGCTTCTGGCTTGTCTTTCTGGAGCCAAAGGAAAAGTAAGCAAAAGGACAGCAAGTTTTTTGGTGGGAGAGAGAGAAAAAGAGAAAAAAAGAGAGAGGGAGAAGAGGAAGGAAAGGCAATCAGTCCAGTCCATGAACAAACACATGGGGGGCAGTTTGGAGCCTTCTCCCACAGATGTGCTTGCAGCTGAGGCTTGCAGGAAACAGCTCTTAACCTGGTCTCATTTTCAAGCTATTTAACCCAGTGCGGCGACTGAGGAAACCATCAGCCCAGCCAACAGTTAATGAGAGAGACCCAACAACAGCACAGAACATGCTGAGGAGGGCCGACTTCAGGTCAACACCGACTCTTGCGCAAGTGCAGATGCCCATCCCCCCATCCAAATAATCACACACCCCTCTTTTCTGTTCTATTCTTATTATTGCTATCAAATCGATTAATCACGATTAATCGCAACTAACATAAAAGTTGTGTTTATATAATATTTGTGTAAATACGTATATATTATATATGTGTAGCATTCTTCTATCGGTTGTGTGATTAATATTTGGTAAAAGGAAATCACTTAAGATTCTCCAACGTCGAGTAAACACGTTAAAGATTCATTTGCTATACTTGGTAAATTGATTTTTGTTGAACTTTTGTATATATATATATATATTAGGGCACATCTTATTTGGCTGATAAACCCCTAAAAGATAAGTTAAAGTCATAAGTGTGTTAAATGAGAAAAGCATCAAATAGACTTTTTTTGATTCAACATAGAATTTATAACACATACACGTATAGACTTCCACTGCCATGGAGTGAGGAGCCTAAATTATAACAGAATTTTTGGGTGAACTATAACTATAATACAAATTTTTATTAATATGGAAATATTATTTTTTTAAAAATGAAATTATACTCTCAAAAAGAATGAGTAAGTCGTCGAGTCATACATTTTATTCGATTCGTTCAAACAGCTGAATCATTCAGGAATCGTAAATGGCTCTCTATATGAATGGGTCATTGAATCATTTGTTCTCCCGATTCGTTCAAATCGAGAATTCATTCAGAAACACCGCTGTGTTGCTCTGAGAAGCACAGCCGTGACTCGTTCTGCTATGGTTGTATAGTTCACAAGAACAGACAACATTTTGTCTAAAATATATTAACTTGTTAACATATTTATTGAACTGTTGCATAAAATCGCAATCACATTTGCAATAGCACTATTCGGGGTAAAAACAAAACTTGTATGATATATTGCACGACTTGTGTGATATTGCTTAACTATATAATTTGATATAAATAGCAAAACTCATACAGGGGCATTTCGGCCGATATTTTGAATTATCAACACATTTTAACTGCATTCTAGGCTCCATCACACAGTGAGCTGTTGCCCTGCTTCATGTTCGTCACCAACCAATGTATAACATATGCCAACATCTGAATGTCAATATGACCTCAAACATTTCTTATAAAACATGCTTTTTAAAGACCAAACAATCTGAGCTATTCGTTTTTAACTACATTACCTTTATAGCGTCACAATCTTAATGTGTATCTTGTATGTAAACAATTGTCTAATCTGTTTCTATTTTTATTTCTCATAAGGAACTTTATGAGAAACATGAGAAAAAGTTAACACACTTGTGACAAATAACACAATTCAATTCATTTTAAGCACATTTAAAACAACCTTGGCCAAGGTGCTGTACATAAAATAAAAATAAAAAGAAGAGCAAAAAACACACACACAAAAAATGACAGAGAATGTACAATGTACTCTATAGCAAGTCTTTAATAAAGTCCACAATATTCTGCCTCACTGATGAAAAACCTGTGTTTGTTGTGTTTGTAGCAATAGTCCATGACTGTAACTGTTCAGCTGCATTCCTGCTGTGTTTGCCAGTTATAGATGCCACTGGGCTTTTTTATTTGTGAGTGTGTAGAGGTATTTGTGTGTGTGTGTGTGTGTGTGTGTGTGTGCGTGTTGTTCTCTTTGGCCAGGCTCCCAGAGCATGAAACATCCAACGGACTCAAACAGGGCACTCCTGAGGGAACTAGCTGTCTTCCCCAAAATAATAATGGGATCGGGCCGCGTCAGGGAGACGGGAGAGGGAAAAAGAGAAGCTTTATTCAGCACAGGGGCTGAGGCACCGTGACGTGCTCGCGTGGTTCCACGTGTGTCCTTGTCCTCTCCGTGCCCACGTGTGTTTTCATATGGTGTAAGTGGTCTGTTCTTATATATTTGTGGGTGTGGTGGCCATGTTCGGAATGGAATTGTAGCTTCTTAATGGATATGAATAGACACACTGCCTACAATTTTTATAAAAATAGCAAGTAGAAGAATAGAAATTATGCAACAATAATAGTTGCATGAAAAAATAAATATATATATATATATATATAAAAAATCTAGTTTTAAACTCTTTATATTCATGTTGGTTTCATATGACATACATGCAATGTATGTATGAATTGCATTTTTATTGTATTTTTAATAAATTACAAAAAATTTAGTGTTCAACATGCATTATGGTAATTTTTTTTAAGTAATATATGTTTATATGATGAACAGATTTAATTTAGACTTTTATTCACATATAAACCTTCATAAACACACACATCAGTTGTGGTAAACAGAAGCTCAAGCATGTTTGCTTTACATGCGAGAACGAATGAGGTTCATTCTCGAGTTAAGCAACCAATGAGGTTCAGTCTCATGTTAAACAACCAATGAGGTTCATTCTCGTGTTACGCAGCACGCTTGCGTTTCCTCAAGAACCAATGAGGTTCATTCTCGTGTTACACAGCACGTTTGATCTTCAGCAGGAACCAATGAGGTTCATTTTCATTTGATTTACATACTATGTAGTTGTCACAAGTCCTCATCACATTGCATGTTAGTGGCGTTCAGTTATACTCAAGCATTTTCATTTCAGTTTTGTAAATTTGTCTTAACCTTTGTAACTTAAAAGTCAAAGTGTAATTAGTTCATTCATAACACTGGAAATAGAAGAGCACTATGCATTGTGGGATACAGTATTCCAGAGTTTGCTTTTTATATAATGCTAATGTAATATGTAGTTTGAGTATTCTATGCATACGGAATGTCTGCATAGTGTGTGTGTGTATACATTCAATATATTGCAAAAATATTTAGACTAATATGCTAACATGCTATTATGAACATAGCCTTTGGCTGCGTCAGAATATGCATATTTCCCTACTATACAGTAGGTAAAAAACAGTAAAGAGTAATATTGTAAGAATCCAGAGGATCAAACTGTTGGCGAAAAGTTCCCTGAGGCCCATGGGGAGGATCTGTGAATGCCAGTGAAGTGATAGGTCACATGACAACATGGCGGATGTAGTACAGTACACCCAGATTACATTCATTCTACACACATTCGTACTGTATGGAACATACTTTTTTAAGAATAAATTATTTATTCAAAATAAGTACCTATTCAGAGAGTACGTGATCTTGGATGCAGACAGCGTGTACAAATACGAATGGATGCAAAGCATCATGGGACAATATACCATAAGATTAACGTGACACATGAGGCAAGGTAAGATCTACGTCCATGAAGAGTATTCTACAAAAACAACAATATTTTACTTCTAAATTAAGATGGCTAAATTATGACTAAAAAGAAGTCGGATCTTTTAACGGCACAATTATATAGTATGGCAGAATGAAAGCACGGAGACTTATGACTAAGGCTTTAGAAACAGCACGGTGGCCTCTCGTCTCCGAACCATGAGAGCTTTATGAGCTACAATCAAGACGAGTCTCCTCTTCTTTTCATCCTCTCATCCTTCCCTTCCCCTCTCCCTTCATCTCACTCTCCTGCCCTCCCTCACTCCCTCACTCCCTTCATGTATTTGTTTATGTATTAAATTGAATTAAAGGAATCAAAAGGTGGCGGGGGCCGTGCGCACACAGACTCGAGTTATGGAGCTAAAGATGAAAGCTTAAAGAAGCGAGAGCGGTTCAACCGCAGGTCTCTAGCAATGCAAGGGGTCAGACGCTTGACCTCATACAAACATGCTTCAACTAAACACGCAGTGCCCTCCCTTTCTCTTTTGTTCTTTCTCATTTTCTCCGTCTCTCTTTTTTGGTCACTACACCCGCCAAGGAAATAAGGAGTCATATCCTATGAAGGGCAAAGGAATTTTGCTCATTCCTCAGGCAATTTCATTGCCTCCAGAATAAAACACTCTTGTGTATCAGTGCTTTGAAATAAAATTATTTCCTACAATGCCTGTCCTTTATCTGAGCCCACTCATGTGACGGCACCAACCATATTTGCTTTAGATTTACACAAATTTACTAGATTTAACCAAATTAAAAAACCCAAACACTGAAGTGACCCTGGCCTGCACTGCCTTTTATTACAGAGAGACACTAGAGAGAGAGAGAAAGCAAGAGAGAAAGAAAGAAAGCAAGAAAGCAAGCAAGAAAGAAAGAAAGAAAGAAAGAGGAAGGACGACCTTTTCACTCTTGGGTTCTCTGTTGGAACCACTGCAAAGGTCACACGGCTCCTTCTGATGATGGTGGGGCATCCCAGATCACACACGTTCACCTACACAAATACACACGCACGCAAATCTCACATTGCATTAGTTTGATATTATTAGCTGAACTTCCTCTTTCAGGCCTAACATAAATTCATAGAAATATGGTCCCTTGGTAATGAAATGCCAAGCAAGGGGTGGAGTAACGGTAACCATGTTCAATAGCCTGAGAAAAGTATGTAGGAGGGTACTGCGGTTACAGCATGTGTTCTTCCATTGTTTCTCCCCCAAGAGACACATTCATAAACACACATACACTTAAAAATACATACATTGGGGTCCAAAAGTCTGAGACCACAAATCTGGCATTCAAAGGATAATCTAATTTAAATAACAAAGACAAATTATGACATATAATTATAAAGATAAAAAATTGTTGCACTGTTAGCTATGAACTCCTTTGATGGTCTTCGGGGTAATGGAAGTAGCGACGGATCATTTTCTTCCATATTGCGAGGTATGGTGAACATGATTTCACCAAGTACAACAAAAGATGCTGATCCTGGAACAACAGTCCAATTAACTAATCCAATTTGAGGGACAAGTTTACAGTTTATGTCAGGTTTAGGCTTACAACCAGGGTTTGGTGCTTCTACATCAGTGTTATTCATCATTTCCCTCTAATTTTAGGGAAAAGTGATGGGTAGGGTCAGGTTTAGGGGTTGGGACAGGGCAAGGACTAAACGTACGGGCAAGAATGTCTTACTTGGCAAAATCAAGGTTATCAAACAAGAAAAAAAAGAAGCGCAGGGACTTGGTTCTAGCCTTTGGTTGTTGAAATGAATGGAGGCAGTGAGGTTGCTTTCGATTGTAAGAGAGGGCCGGTGTTTAAGCAGACTAAATGATTGGAGAAGTCCTGTATATATGACCATAAAAAGCCTGTGGTTTCACCAGAAGATCCAGTTATGACATTTTGATTTCGGTGAGCACAGTGAGGGTATCCCCCAAGGGTACGATGCGATGGGCGATGGGGGTATGTGGCAAGTAGGGTGGAGCCGTGGGAACAGAGCGAGGTCGGGACGTGAGTTCTAATGAGCAATTCCCGCCTCCTCCTTCCCTGAGCTATCAAACCTAGTTACAGAGAATAAACCAAATACTAAACTCTAATGTTAATGTTAACTTTTGAATGCACTCAATTTGTTGAGCTGATAATAAGAACTGTAAAAGCCAAACCGAAGCATTTCCATTGGTGGATTTTTAGACTAATACACCACCCTTCACTCCTGAACAACAAACTGGAAGAAGCCGGTCCCTCAGACTAAAGGTCAGAACAAAGGCAAAGCCATGAAAAAACTGCAGCTCCTCTCTCAATACATAGTTTTCTAGTTGTATGCTGATGCCAAGGCCCGTAACCACAGTCGACATTGAGGACAAGTCCCCCCCAATAATTAGAAATAGCCAAATTGTCCCACCCAATATTTGAAATTATTGCACTGCTCTGCTGCACTTCATTACGCAGCGATCTGTATGTTAATTTTTAGCCGTAATATATCGCTTAAAGGTCCCGTTCTTCGCGATTCCATCTGTCAAACTTTAGTTAGTGTGTAATGTTGCTGTTAGAGCAGAAATAATACCTGTAAAATTATTAAGCTCAAAGTTCAATGCCAAGTGAGATATTTTATTTAACAGAAGTTCCCTTTCAAAGCCTACAGCGAACAGCCGGTTTGGACTACACCCCTGCACTTCCTGCTTTAATGATGTCACTAGAACAGTCTGTTGACTAACCCTCCGCCCACAAGAACACGCAAATTAGGGGCGTGGTCCTGTTGCTCGAGGAAGTGTTGTTTTTGTAGAGTGTGTTTGTCGCCATGTCATCGAGACGCTGTTATTTTCATCCCGGAGTCAAATCACCTTTGTTTGGCCTTCCCACGGACGCTGTACGTAGAGATCAATGGTTACAATTTATGTTTAACTCGGTTCTGGAAAATTATAATCACAATTTAAAACTATGTGCAGCACATTTAGCTGAGGACTGCTTCCTCAATCTCAATCAGTTTAATGCCGGATTTGCAAAAGATTATTCTTAAAAGATGACGCAGTTCCTCTTTGTCTGGAGAAGGCGTTGTTTATGGACCACAACGGTAAGTGTATTTTATTATTTAAGTTGGTCCGTTTAACAGTTTTTGTAACTCATTACACAAAGTGCAACACTGTTTAGCTTTGTTAACTAACGTTAGATGGTAATTGAAACTAATCCGAAAAACTTTTTAAAAAAGTGTATTCAGACACCATCGATTGTTGGTGTTTGTAATGATCAGTTTAAATGATTTGTTTATTATATCTGTTGTTTACTGTTTAACCACATGCTCGTTCAGCTGCAGCCACGTTAGCCAAATATAAAAGCATGACAACTACTGAATAGACAGCTTACCATCGTGAAACATCCTGCAAAAGTCTTTCCTGAGCAGGTTGTAATCGATCCTCTTCGATATTCTCCGGGTCTGATTCCGGCTCAAATTGATAAGGCAATATAGACATTTTTGCAATAACATTGAGCGCGCCTATCTCCCCGTTATGGTAAGAGGCGGGACCTTTCCGGGCAACGTGCGCTAAGCTGCTGTCCAATCACAACACGGGAAGCGCTGGCCCAATCAGAACTGGTTACGTATTTCTGAAGGAGGGACTTCATAGAACAAGGAAATCATCAGGCCGTTTTTAGGACAGAGAAAACAGCGGTGTACAGATAAGCAAAATGTGTGAAAAATACTGTGTTTTTTTACACGCGAAACATGAACTCATGTTATATTGCACCATGTAAACATAATCAAAGCTTTAAAAACACACCAAGAACGGGACCTTTAATGCTGTTGCGGAGAGAGACTTTTTTCTTTCTGGTGAAATCACAAAACAAAATGCACGCAAACGTGTCCTTGCTCTTAATATACAATCATTGATGAACATTTTTGATTTTAATGAAGAAGAAGAATAAAAATCTATATGAGGGCGGATTAGAACCCGGAACCTTTGACACAATTTACAAAAATTCTACCACCAGACCACTAGGGAATTCAAATGTTAACAGCAGATCTATGTATTTATTCGCTAATGCAAAGAATCTCTGGACTAATAATATATTTGACGCAAAAATTGTTTGCAAATAATCCCAAAAGGATTACTTCCCAACTAGAATTAGACCTTCACTGTTCTGTTTCTTTTTGCTATATGAAAAAAAAAATTGGTGTTCAAGACATGGTTATGGCCTTGGCTGATGCATAAGGCAGTTATCTGCAGTTATCTGCAGTTACCTACAAAAGTGTTTATTAATTTGAATGCAGGAAGAAGTCAAGGAAACGCTTTTGGTTTAACTTTGGATGACTGGCTGATAAAAGAATGCACCAGAAGAAAATATGACGAATGTTAGTCTGTACAAAATGTTGACACAATGCTAAATTGTTGTGGGTGGTTGCCAAGGCATTGCTAAGGCATTTTGGGTTGTTGCTAGGGTGTTCTGGGTGGTAGCCCACCACTAAGTCTCTGTAATATTTTGGTCTTCATATATAAACAGGTTTAATGTATATCTGTGGGATTTTTTTCCCACCTGTTTTATCATCTGCCATCTTGATTATTTATATCAATCATACTTTCAGATCAAAAATACTAATGGTTAGGGGTTTGTTCAAATACATAAATGAGCAATAGTGATGCTTGATCTAACAAACACCACTAAAAAGCAAAAAATTATTCATTTATGTACAAAAATAAAATTTCCAAAGCACAGATCATCGGCTGAGATCAGAGAATCTGTGATTGCTTCTAAGAACTGTTTTCCAGGAACAAACCAGATGCAGGTAACAGGATGTCACTTTGTTTCTGATTCTGTTTTGGTCTTTCACTTTGGCTCACACTCTTCCTTTTATCTTTATTACTTTCTCTTCATTGATTTATACTGTACTTACGTTTAAACCAAACCACCATATCCCAACTCAATACTGCTTGTCTTGAGCTCTGTGGATCACATTCCTCAAACACACACACACATGTCTGGTTCACTATCTTTGTGGGGACACTCCATAGATGTAATGGTTTTTATACCATACAAACTGTACATTCTATCCCCCTACACTGCCCCTGCCCCTAAACCCAACACACACACACACACACACACACACACACACACACACACACACACACACACACACACACACACACACACACACACGTTTGTTTTTGTGAATTGTGGGGACATTCCATAGGCGTAATGCATTTTATACTGTACAAACCGTATTTTCTATCCCCTACACTGCCCCTGCCCCTAAACCTACCCATCACAGGAGACTGCAGTTTACTTTCTGTGAAAAAAACATTTATAAGCATTTTGAAAAGTGAGGACATGGGAACGTCCTCATATTTCACCCTCTTTGTAATACCTATGTCATACCCATGTCATTATACACATTTGTGTCCTGATATTTCACAAAAACATGCCCACACACACACACACACACACACACGTTGTGTTTCCATGTTTTATGGGGACATTCCATAGGCGTAATGGATTTTATACTGTACAAACCGTATTTTCTATCCCCTACACTGCCCCTGCCCCTAAACCTACCCATCACAGGAGACATGCTGCATTTGTACTTTTCAAAAATATCACTTAGTGTGATTTATGACCTGTTTTCCTCATGGGGACCAAAAATGTCCCCACAAGGACAAGGATTTTGGATATTGCCATCTTTGTGGGTCCCCCCAGGGATTACCAGTCCACACCCCCACACACACACACACACACACACACAAGGATTTTGGATATTGCACACACACACACACACACACACACACACACACACACACACACACACACACACACACACACACACACACACACACACACACACACACACACACACACACACACACACACACACACAAACAGGAATTGAAAACATTAAGCAGGAAATACTTATCTTGTATTGTTAGGCCTGAATATGCCCCAAAATCTGTCTAAAAGGCAGGGAGAATTTTTTATTTTTCATTAAATGATCCACGGCTGACTGCTTGTCACACTTGGTTGTGCACGCCTGCTTTGCAAAGACAATACATCTGTACTGTGTTTCACTACACTCTACAGTTATGAGCGATACAAAGAGTGAAAGAGAAAAATCATGTAAAGAGAAGTGAAAATGATAAAAAGGAATAGAGAGAAAGGGTTTCACATAAATACTCGTGGTTAAGGGCCACCTTTATTGCCTTTTGTGGTTTTCATATTGGTCGTGAAGTTCTGAGTATTCCAAAGGTTTTGTAAAGCTCACATTTCCTATGAAACTCTTGTGTTAGTGTAATGGTTTTAAAGTCCATAATCACAGTACACATGGAACTTGAAGCTTTACGGCAAATACGATGTGACGTTCTACTGCCGGATTGTCCAGTGTCGAGAAACAAAGTCGAAAATGAACATTTAATGGTACACTATGTAACCTTTTTTTGTTCAATATTTACAAAATGTAAATGACAATTGAGTCAATACATCATCATTCCTTCTTCCAAACCGTTTTTGTCGGTCACACTTTAGATTAGGGATCAACTCTCACTATTAACTAACTATAAACTATGACTTTTCCCTCAATAAACTCCACTGCTTATTAATTGTTAGTAAGGATGTTGTTGTAATGGTTAAGTTTAGGGTAGGATTAAGGGATTTAGTCATGCATATGGTCATGCAGAATAAGGCATTCAGAAAGGAATGTGCTTTAGGACTAGTAATAAACTAGTAATATGCATGCTAATAAGCAACTGGTTAATTGTGAGAATTGGACCCTAAAGGGAAATTTTTGTCTTACTCTAGCTGATTCTGGCAGTGGTTCTCAACCCTGTCCTGGGGACCCCCCACCACGGCACATTTTGTCTCCCTCATCAGACACACCCACTCCAGGGCCGTTTCTCAAAATGCCTTCTTGTCTGTACTTGTGTTCTTGTGGACTTGTGAAACATCATTAGTCGCTGCCCAAGTACTGCCAAGTACAGTTTAAATCCCTGGATGTGTCCTCGATCCACCCCTTTTATCGAGGTTACTTGTGTGGACTTGAGACAGACAGGTATCCCAGAATGCATCTCACACCAACCAGCAAGCGCCAATAGTGGATGAGAAAACCCGCGTAATTTTAAAATACTACTGTTGTTGTGTCACGAAATGTGGTTTTAAGACTTTTCAGGCGAGAATGTAGCTGTTTAATACGGAAGCCCTGAACTGCAAAGTAAAAAAAAATCTGGAAAAAAAAAATCTAGGATTTCGATATTAAAGTCTAAATATTTCGAGATTAAAGTCTAAATATTTCGAGATTAAAGTCAAATATTTCGAGAATAAAGTCTAAATATTTCGAGAATAAAGTCGAAATGTTTCGAGATTAAAGTAGAAATGTTTGAGATTAAAGTCGAAATGTTTGAGATTAAAGTCGAAATGTTTCGAGAATAAAGTCAAACGCTTTGAGATTAAAGTTGAAACGCGTTTGAGAATAAAGTCGTTATATATTTTTAGTAGGCCTAGCTAAAGAACTGCGCTGGTGAAGAACTGGTCCAAACTTTATGTGGCACGCTTGACTGCACGATAAGATTAAACGTCACGGTCTCTGCTCGGATTCTCACGAAATGTAATGTGGTTGAAAGTGTATTTCACCAATAATGACCCGAAAGTCATGCAACATATTTTATTGAGACAGTAAAGAATAGAGATGATTGTCCTAGAAGTGTCACGTTACATACAAAGGACAAACAGGTGCGAGGACTCAAGTGCAGAAATGAATTTTATTATAAAAATAAAACAAACAAAATACAAAACAAAACCCACGAGGGGAAAAATACATAAACTAGAAAAGACAAGAACATACCGACACGGGGAACTGGGAGACGTAGACAAGACAAGGATCCGACAAGGACTGCAAACACACAGGAGCTTATAAAGGGGAGAAATCAAGCAGGAGTGAGGCAAACACAGGTGGGGCAAATTAACCAATAACGAGATAACAAGGGGAGGGATCAAACAATGACAAAGGCACATGGCCACACTAACAAACCCACATGTGCACACAAGACAGGACAGGCATGTGACATTACCCTCCTCCAAGGAGCGGCTACCAGACGCCTCCACTAGGGACGGGAGGGACAGACCAGAGGGGCACGGGAGGGACAGACCAGGGCGGCACGGGAGGGACAGACCAGGGCGGCACGGGAGGGACAGACCAAGGGACAGACCAGGGGCGGCACGGGAGGGACAGACCAGGGCGGCACGGGAGGGACAGACCAGGGCGGCACGGGAGGGACAGACCAGGGCGGCACGGGAGGACAGACCAGGGCGGCACGGGAGGGACAGACCAGGGCGGCACGGGAGGGACAGACCAGGGCGGCACGGGAGGGACAGACCAGGGCGGCACGGGAGGGACAGACCAGGGCGGCACGGGAGGGACAGACCAGGGCGGCACGGGAGGGACAGACCAGGGCGGCACGGGAGGGACAGACCAGGGCGGGACGGGAGGGTCAGACCAGGACGGACGGGAGGGACACCAGGGCGGGACGGAAGGGACAGACCTGGGAGAAACAGATAAGGAAGGGGAGAACAAGGGAGGGACAGGGAACACAAAGAGTTCAGGGGCCGGAGTGGCCAGCAGAGTTCAGGCGGCCGGAGGGCCGGAGTGGCCAGCAGAGTTCAGGCGGCCGGGGGGGCCGGAGTGGCCAGCAGAGTTCAGGCAGCCAGGGGGGCTGAAGTGTCCAGCAAAGTTCAGGCGGCCGGGGCTGGAGTGGCCAGCAGAGTTCAGGCGGCCGGGGCTGGAGTGGCCAGCCGAGTTCAGGCAGCCAGAGGGGCTGGAGTGGCCAGCAGAGTTCGGGCGGCCGGGGGAGCCGGAGTGGCCAGCAGAGTTCAGGTTGCCGGGGCGGACTGCAGAGTTCGGGCTGCCGGGCGGACTGCAGAGTTCGGCTGCCGGGCGGGCTGCAGAGTTCGGGCGCCGGGCGCCAACAGGGTTCGGGCGGCCGGGGCGGCCAACAGGGTTCGGGCGGCCGGGGCGGCCAACAGGGTTCGGGCGGCCGGGGCGGCCAACAGGGTTCGGGCGGCCGGGCGCCAACAGGGTTCGGGCGGCCGGGCGCCAACAGGGTTCGGGCGCCGGGCGGCCAACAGGGTTCGGGCGGCCGGGCGCCAGCAGAGTTCAGGTGGCTCGGGCAGAGCAGGGCGTCGTTGCGGCGCGGCAGAGCAGGGCGCCGTTGCGGCGCGGGCAGAGCAGGGCGTCGTTGCGGCGCGGGCAGAGCAGGGCGCCGTTGCGGGCGCGGCAGAGCAGGGCGTCGTTGCGGCGCGGCAGAGCAGGGCGCCGTTGCGGCGCTGGCAGAGCTGACGCCGGGTGGCGCGGCCAGAGCAGGGCGCCGGGGCGGCGCTGGAAGAGGAGGTCGTCGTTGCACCGCGGGAAGAGCAGAGCGCCGGGGCGGCACTTCCAGCACAGAGTCCGCCGGCACCGGGACCACCGGCACCCGAACTGGGACCACCGGCCCAGGGACCACCGGCACAGGGACCACCGGCACAGGGACCACCGGCACAGGGATCACCGGCACAGGGATCACCGGAATATGATCCACCGGAACAGGGACCACCGGCACTGGGACCACTGGCACAGGGACCACCGGCACAGGGACCACCGGCACAGGGACCACCGGCACAGGGACCACCGGCACAGTCACGGAGCGCTCCTTCCCTTTCCTCCTCCGCCACGGACCACCGGTACAGGGACCACCGGTACAGGGCCCACCGGTACAGGGCCCACCGGTACAGGGACCACCGGTACAGGGACCACCGAACACGATCCACCGGCACAGGGACCACCGGAACACGACCCACGGGACTGGGACCACCGAACCACGACCCACCGGTACAGGGACCACCGGTACAGGGACCACCGGAACACGATCCACCGGTACAGGGACCACCGGAACACGATCCACCGGGATTGGGACCACCGAACACGATCCACCGGCCCAGGGACCACCGAACACGACCCACCGGGACTACTGGGACCTCGGAACTGGGACCACCGGCACAGGATCCACCGGCACTGGGACCACCGGAACACAGGATCCACCGGCACAGGGACCACCGAACACGATCCACCGGCACAGGGACCACCGAACACGATCCACCGGCACAGGGACCACCGCACAGGGACCACCGCACAGGGACCACCGGAACAGTCACGGAGCGCTCCTTCCCTTTCCTCCTCCGCCACGGACCACCGGTACAGGGACCACCGGTACAGGGACCACCGGAACACGATCCACCGGCACAGGGTCCACCGGAATGGGGATCACCGAACACGCTCCCTGGAACAGGGACCACCGAACACAGACCCACGGAGCTCTCCGGATCGGAATCCTCGGAGGAAGGGAGTCCAGCTGGTCCACGAACTCCCAAAAGTCCGGGTCCCCATCCTGTCCACCTCCGTCGGACTCCGAGGCATGTCCAGGCAGAGGTTGAAGACCTCTGCCTTCTCTGCCTTATTTAGGTACAGGTGATGCACCTCTCTGAGGAATTGGCAGGCAAACTCGTACACCCGCCCCCTGTTGACGGATGTACCTCGAGTTTACCTGCCGCATCACCTGCACCCGTCTGTTCAGCTCCATCAGCTGAAAACAAACCACAAAAAACAAAAAACAAACTCCTCCTGCTGAGTCCTCAACTGGTCGGATCCTTCTGTCACGTTACATACAAAGGACAAACAGGTGCGAGGACTCAAGTGCAGAAATGAATTTTATTATAAAAATAAAACAAACAAAATACAAAACAAAACCCACGAGGGGGAAAAATACATAAACTAGAAAAGACAAGAACATACCGACACGGGGAACTGGGAGACGTAGACAAGACAAGGATCCGACAAGGACTGCAAACACACAGGAGCTTATAAAGGGGAGAAATCAAGCAGGGAGTGAGGCAAACACAGGTGGGGCAAATTAACCAATAACGAGATAACAAGGGGGAGGGATCAAACAATGACAAAGGCACATGGCCACACTAACAAACCCACATGTGCACACAAGACAGGACAGGCATGTGACAAGAAGGATCCGTTCGATAGTGGGACTGAAAACGAATTGCTATGGAGCAGATGCAGATCTTTCTTCGACGAGATGCTATGGCAATAACTGCATTATTCATATAAATATGGAAATACCCCAAGATGGCTTGAAAAATACACATAAACCATATATGATCACATCGTGTGTTTACTGTCTTCATGTTTCAGTCAAAATGTTCTGCTTTTTATTCAATATAGCAGGATGATCCCCGCCCCTGCTCTCAGGACATATAGCCTATTAATGTAGGCTATAAAATAATATTGATAAAAGGGTTTATTTAATCATATTCACAATCACAGCAGTTTAGGCCTAATCATTCATTTTGAGCCTCGCTTAGGCGCTAGTTTGAAAACATTTCTACTTTAATCTCAAACATTTCAACTTTAATCTAAATATTTCGACTTTATTCTCGAAATATTTCGACTTTATTCTCGTAATATTTCGACTTTATTCTCAAATATTTCGACTTTAATAAGATTTTTTTACATATATATATATATATATTTTTTTTTACTTTGCGGTTCAGGGCTTCCGTAGTTTAAAGATCAAATCTGTGGTTTATTTATAAAGAGAGCGACTAATTGAAAATCACCGGTCGATCACCGGGAGCTCAGTGCTCGTTAACCCCACAGAGAGCAGCCTTTTTCCAGCTAGTCCTTCTGATGTTTGCTGCTGGCTCTGGTGTTTCTGTAGTGGTTAAACACGAAATATCATTTGTCTTGTGTTGATCTAATGGGCGATCTTCGGTCTCATGAATCTATAATTCATCCCCTAGCAAATCGTTTTGGCTGAGGGCAAAGTGAAGTTTCATAACTTTATATTTTTATGCTATTTAACTTTACCGTTGTAGCCTACTAGAGCGTTTGACTGAATTGTTTGCTTTACTGTGCGTTCACACCGCTGCCGGCGAGAGCATCAAAATTCGCTCTGGCTGCTCTGCCAACGACACTGTAGCAAGATTCATGGACGCGCTGGCGCTCTGACGTAGACCGAATGCTCAGTCTTTTTTTAAACTATATTTAAAGGGGCCGCAAAGCAAACAAGCATGTTGACTGTCAGACTGGCCTCAAGTAGGGAATAAGTTAACCACATGAAATCGTTTAAATGTGAAAGAAAGAATGAATTGTATTCCCGCTGAAAAACAAGCGTTCTAGCGCCTTTACAATAGTGTTGAGCGCCTTTTTAACAAATTACTATTACTATGAATGATCACGTCGTAAATTACACTCTTAAAAATAAAGGTACCAGGAAGAACCAGAAAGGGGTTTTCACTGCGACACCATAAAGAACCATTTTTGGTTCCCTGAAGAACTGTTTTGTGAAAGGTTCTTTAAAGAACCATTTTTTTCTAACCATTTTATAGTCTAAAGAACCTTTTTACGCTATAAAGAACCTTTTGTGCAGTGGAAGGGTTCTTTGGATATTAACGGTTCTTCATGGAACCATATACACTGCCAAAGAACCTTTTTTATTTAACCTTTTTTACACCTATTTTAGTTTTAAGAGTGTATAGGGAAACCCGCACAGCAATGATCAACTTCTTCTCCATTTTGCTTAGGAACTAATGTCGGAACCAAAGTTTAAAGGACTGCGTTCTCTCTGGATTTCTCTCAAGCGGAGCACTTCTACATTCCAATTGGTTGCCGCAAAACCGCGCCATAGGTCATTACCTTTTACTGTCTATGGTCATTACCATAAAGTTGAGCTGATTTCAACTCTCATCAATGCCGGAGCTCTCACATTGAAAATGAATGACTTCCGGCGGTGTGAATGCACAGTTATTTCTTGTATAGCTTCTTATACATTTTACTTATACTTTTATAATGGCTATTATTGATCACACATAAACTGACATTTAACAAAAAGAGACTGGGTTGTGTTTTATGTTATTTAATTTTATCGCAGTGAAAATATATATGCACACTTATTGTCTGAACCACATATTAATATGTTTAATATATATTTTTTAAATGTAAACAAAAAGAGGCAAAGTTGTGTTTTATATATTGTTTTGTTATATACATGCAGTGAAGATAATCATGGTATGCGCTGCCTGAACCACATTTGTGTGGCTATTAATATGTTTAAGTGACATATTTTTAAGTTTTGTTTTATGTCATATTTCATTTTATTGTGGCTAAAATATACATACAGAGATAACTGGAGTAGCCAGAGTGAGCTGAATGATGCTAGAACGCTGCTGTTTCATTAGCAGAGTACCGGACTTGTGTCCTGCTGTCCTCAGGAGTTTGTGTACTTGGTATTGAGAAACGACCCAGGTCTTGTAGTCTCCACTCATGAGCTGATGAGTTGGATCAGGTGTGTCTGATGGGCGAAAATGCTAAATGTGCAGTGGTGGGGGGGGGTCCCTAGGACAGGTTTAAGAGCCACTGGTAAGTCTATCAAAAGTGTTTATATTCAAACAGGTCGGGATGTTTTTTTGCGTGAAATTGTGTATATGTGTCACTCGTCCATGCATGTCTTGTCATTTCCATAAACAGAGAAGAGTTGCTCCGGCTACTTTGACGGCTGTATGGTGTGGGAGTGACATAGCTTAGTTGTCACAAGTGAGAAAGGTTGACATGGAGCGGCTAAATCGCCAACATCTGGGGAATCACCCGTTTTAAAAGGGAACATATTATGCAAAATTCACTTTTATAAGGTGTTTGATCACAGATGTGAGTCCACAGTGTATATAAACAACCAGCCTACAAGGGTAAAAATCCACCCAATACTTTATTATAATTCCCATCAATCCTGATCAATCTCTTATAATGCATTGTTCCAGATTTCCTCCTACTTCTATGTAAGAGTAGGGAAACCCTGCCCATGACTGTTGATGATCTGCCCTGTATGCAGAGACACACCCCTGCCCTGAGTGAGAAGCACAGAGATGCCCTTTCTTTTTACTCGCTGTATCAGCACTAGAGTATTACAATGTATGTGCAAAAAACATTACAAATGTTCTGTTTTTGGATGTACCTATGAACATATGAGTCTCCATAGACACCCGGCATCCAAGCAACTAAGGACACGTAAAATAACCAATATATATTTGTTCAAATCATTTTACACATGATTGCTTCACCAATGAGGGTCAGTACAATGGTTAGTACAGGTAATATGGCTAAAGTTACCATAGTCTCTGACTGTATTCAGAGACTAGAGCTTTGTTGTTCCCATAAATTCTCACTGTTTGCGTAAATTATAAACACACATTTATTAAGCATTGTATAGTCAGGTGACAGACTTTTTTATGTTCCCAAACAAGCACCTATACAACAATTTACAGACTAACATGACGGTACATGCTAGTTGATGAGCTGAAACAACGTAACACCCCTAACGTTACATAAATGTATCCACTAGCCGTTCAAAAACGTCCAGGTGCAGACTAAAAGTTGCAACCTCTTCCCGAGTCTCACCATCTGAGTCCGACTGGTTCAAACATGTAAGGCTGCACTCCACAATTGGTTCTTTCTGACATTTTGGCTGAGTGGGATTTGTTTGGTTGTTGACGATGTATTCGAAGCTTGTGTAAAGGAGCCGCTGGAAGGGTGATAGAGCAGTTAATTTGCATTTAAAGGGACACACAAAAACGGCACATTTTTGCTCACACCCAAATAGCTGCAAATTTGACAAACTATAATAAATGATCTGGGGGGTATTTTGAGCTGAAACTTCACAGACACATTCTTGGGACACCAGATTTATTTTACAAGTACATCTTCTGAAAAGGAGCATACTATGTCCACTAGGGATGCCACAATTCTCAATATAATATTGAACCGTTCGGTACGGCATTCACGGTTCAATACGCGCTTGTGAATTGTGTTTTTTTCGGTTTCGCATTTAATAAATTATTTTTCCACACATTCTATAATTTACCTCCATCCCAACATACTGAACAACGCGACATACATTCACATCACAGGTTAGTGGTAGAGTTATACTCACGGGACACTATAGTTATTCACAATCACCAAAGTTCATCATATGCATGCGTTTTAAAGCCTTGCCGTTTTATTCGCGTGCACTGTTTTAACATGCGCTTTTCAGAGCGCGAGCACTAAAGGCCTGTCAAACACGTGATTACTGGATCGTCTTACTGCGCTAATACTGTCAAATACACACAAGGTTAACATAAACACAGTCGGTTATGCCTAAAGTGAAAGTAAAATCGCAATCGTGTCTGTATATTAAATGCACGCAGGTCTAAAATTGACAACAGGGCAGCCTAAGTGAACATGCGGTACTTAAAGGGACAGTTCACCTCTAAAATGAGGTCATTATTTACTCACTCTAATGTTGTTTCAAACCTGTATTAATTTCTCGATGACAGAATTTTCATTTTTGAGTGAAATATCCCTTTAATGTTAATACAACAACAAAAGACAAAGAGAAAATCACCCACTGCTCTTGACTGAAAAACTAATACAGTAGCTTTAATAAGAATCAATGTATATTTTATAGTGAAGTCTATGTAGTGTTTTATTTTTACATTTATTCATTCAATTTCATACTTAAATGCTGCAGTACAGCTCTGAGCTGCCAGTGTAAATTATATATATATATATATATTTTTATATTATCCAATACACTAGGAATGTGTAAAAAAGTTTTTTTTTAGTAAAGTTAAGTTTAATTAAGGTTTTTCAATTATTTTAAGTAAAATGAAGAAAGAAAAAAATAATATTTTTTCTCTTTAACCTCTTGCTGTTCCTATCGCCTAAGAATAGAATAACAAAAATGTATGTGACAAGCCATCAGAACCGAACTGAAAACCGTGGTTAAAAACTGAGGTATGTAATGAACTGTGGACTAACTGTATTGTTGCATCCCTAATGACCACTACTCCTCTTTAAACAAACGCCCAAACAGAGGAGAGTCTGCTGGCAAAAAGAGAACGCGACAGAGGCCGTAATAAAACCAGAATCAACATTGGCTTTTCAGAGATGTTGAGAACCATATATACACATCCACAGTACAGCACTTGCATAGTTTACATCAAACTCATTTACATCAGACTATCATTCCTGTACTTTGATTTAAACTTTGTACCAACTTTTTCACATTTGACTAAGTGTTCATTTTGAACCCAGCATGGTAAAAACAAAAATCACAATATAAATAAACAGACACTATCCAGGTGTTTTTTGTTGCTGCTAATGTTAAGTGAAAAACTCCTACAGCAGAGCCCTGTGCTTGATGGTAAATAAAGTCTAAAGTGAGAGGGTGTGGTCCTGGTCCTGACTGTACTTTGTGAGAAAATGGGTCGGCGTGCCCACCTGGGACAGGAGTATTGTATCCTTTCTCTATCAAGAAAGCCAGAACTGGAAGGGGGCTAATACAGAAGCTGTGAGATAGCTAGCATCACATTTCTTTCTTCTTCTTTTTTTAACTGTGGAAAACAGCTACTTGTCGAGTCAGTAATTATGTAGTGATAATCACATTGTTGAATTTTTTTGTGGAAAAACAAGCAAACAATTCAGACACTGATTTAATTATCGTATGCACACGAAATTGGACACTGAGATGGCCTTGGGATGTTGCATAAACATCTTTATTACAAATTACACATCTACAATTTTGTCAGCTTTGTGGTTTCTTGGATGTTATGGTGATACAGTAAACTTCATGATTGGTTTGTCATGTTTGATTTATGTGCTTATAATCAGCTGAACTCACTGTCAAACAAAAGTCAACACAAATGTTTGTTTCACGAACATACCAATACTTTCCTAGTTTTTTGCTATTGAGTTAACATTTGTGTTCTTAAGATGACACAGTAGAAATGTATAACGTTTCTGTTATTTTTATGCTTAGCATCCCTCTCTATAAAACATTATAGTTTATGTTGTGTTTATAACATTGTTGGTGAATGCACTCTGATTTTGTGAATGAATTTGTAGATGAATTTGTTCACTATGATTAATGCAGTATTTCATTCAAAGTAGGATGTTAGATATTCCTATGCTCATAAGATGGTGTATAAGAAATCCTAACAGTTTTTCAAATGTCAATAAAGTATTTTTTCAATTAAATTACAGAGGATAACAGATGCTATCCAGAGCTAGCATGTTCAAGTATCCATAATGAGGATAAATCAGCAAAAAATGTTTTTAATATCAAAACTTCATAGATGAGCAATAGAGCTAATCGCTGAAGCTAGTCAACTCTGGAAGAGACAATTTCCAGCATTTCATTGAGTGCTAACATTAATGCTTGTCTTCTCAACAAGTGTTAGCATTGCAGCTGTTACTGTTTACATATACTCAACAAAGCAACGCCCATCCATGGAACTTGGGGGTTGAATGTAGCAAAGCAAAGCAAGTGCTCATTTTCATTTCTCCTGAAAGAACCAATATTGAGGCTAGCATTGAGGCCACTCTCACCTGTGAGAGGTAACATTTAGCAGCTTCAGCAGTATTCATATGTCCCACTTGAGACACTCTTGCATTCAATGCATCCTTGTGGGACAGACAACATTCAGGCCTTCCTGTTCTTTTCTGAGGCAGACAAATTCATCCCCACTGTCTGTGCACAAACAGGCACATTCATCCTGCCTTCCATTGACAGAGCAAAGGGGGCAAGTGCTAATGCCAGAACAGGCTCAGGGGAGTGTTAGTCTGGACGGCCCATCCCCATCCGCACCCCATGTGCTTTCACCATCAGGAAACTTGAGAGGGTGAATCTAGGCCAGCCTGGCACATTACCGAAGTTGGGGCTGAGGGGATAGAGAGGTATGGGTGTCTGTCCCCAAGAGAGTTTAGTGGGACCAGGGATCAGCCAGAAAAAAAGAAGTTTTTTAAATTTATTTATTTTTATACAAAGATTGAATGGACGAAAGCTTTGAAAGCAGTTTTTTTTTGGAATATCATTTGGCAGGGTAGATCGATTTGGACTATCACTGAGTAAATGCATGGAGAATTGACAAATTGGGTTTGCCTTGGAGCTGAGAAACCTCCTAGCCAGGCCTCGTTTAAGCAACCTTTGGCTCTTCAACCATGCAGAATAGCACGGCAACACAGGTGAAAACCTCTCCAGACAAAACACACAGCATTGTTTTTCCACACTTCTGCTTTTGTTGTGTCTAGCATCTGTGCTGTTCCCGAGACCCCTATGTCTTGAGTAGCAGTGCCACTACAGAATTCATCCTTGCAATCTAAGCATTGAGCTTCCAAGATCATCTTCACAGATTTATCAAAAACAAACAAAAAAATAAATAACTAAAAAAGTTTTCATCTAACTCACAGACCTTTAATGAGCCTGACCTGCAATGGCCCCACCAAATAAACACTGCAGTCGCCTCCTTTAATAATGGAACACTTATACAAAAAGTTTCCAGATGGGAGTCTTCACTTTTGGCTTTCAGCGAGGCGACATTCATGGCTGCATCTCCCTCCAGAGCGAAAGCATGGTTATGACTCTTACATAGGGCCATGTGCATATGCTTGCTGGGCTGGCAGACGCCAGTCTCTGAGAGATTAGAGCACTAATCAGTGATGCTGAGGGTGCTGGAAAGGCTCTATCTCACAGGGAAATCACTATGAAAACCTGTCTGCTCTCTCATTCGCTCAGTGGGATGTTGCAACTCCAGCATCTAGTGGGCCTTATCTCCGCGAAGCAGATTGCAGAATTTGATATGCATCTGTGAAATGGTCGGAAATGACAGTCTCCAAAAAAACTACATGATGAGTCAAACGGTGTGTCTCAACATCACCTCTCTTTTTCTCTTTCTTGCTCATCCTTTTGCTCTCTCTCTCTCTCTCCATTACTCTCTCTCTCATTCTGATCGCTTTCAACATCTAATCTCTGATTCCGGAGAGAAATGTACACCAAGCAGATCATTTTCCTCAATAAATGAGTGTGCACAAATGAAGGCAAATACCTTTAGATGTGGTGTGTCCATGGATACATGTGTTTGTGCATTAAAATTACTTGTAGAACGCATGAAGATTGGCATCAGTTTGATGCCATCTTACTCTCCAACATTAACATCGTCACTGATAAGAGTTTGTCCTCGTCAGCACGACATACTAGCAGCACGACAGGGCTTTATCGCAGGTTGGGAGTGTTATAAGGTGTGCTTGGGCCTCTATCAAAGTACTATCTGAAATGATAGGCAATTGGAGGGTTGGGGTTATGATATGAAGTGTGCGTTTGGGTTGTGATACGTGGAGATAGGAGGTGTGCATGGGTGTCTGCAAGTGTGATAATGTCTTATCCACAAAATACCTAAAACTGCACATTTATGCATGCATGTTATGTTATGCAGGCAGGCCATATTCTCCTAACCATCTAGCTGCTGTTTACAAGTTTATAGCCAAGGAAGTTAATGGTCACCCATGTACCACCGTTAGACCACCCTGAGCAAGCATATCTGTGCTCAGAGCCAAGATGAAAGGTAAGACAATGGGTCCATTGCAAGGGCAGCAGGAAAAGAGGAACAATCCGACAGTTTTACTTTGCTTTGCAGCACGCTCTATAAAAGGAGAATAAATCAGTACATAACCATGGAGGGAGATAGGCTCTCCAAACAGGGGGAACAAGCTCATTTTACTTTTCTCAACTCTCCCACCACACAAGTTCTGGGAGCCACAAGCAAAGCTGCCCTGGGGTCACCTCCCAACCGCCCCAAATTCAGACATGACATCACAGGCCGCAGAGGTTGTCGAGGAGCGTGCAAAATGCCATGGGTTACACAGTGGATAAGCAGTTAGAGGTCGACTATGAAGAGAGAGAGGGAGAAAGACAGACAGACAGAAGTACAAAGAAAAAGTAGGCCTTTTGATTAGTTTCCTTGGCAGGAGAACAAAACTTTAAGGAATGTAGGCAAGTGGGGAGAGAGAAGTGACCGAGAGAAGAGAGGGGCAGAAAGAAAAAGATGAACAGTGGAGGCTACAGGATCTGCTGAGTAAGACTGGCCTTGTTGATTCATCTCCTCTTGTGCTAGTTCTGATTCCCCCCTTGTTTAAAAATCTTCATTCACACAATGAGAGCACATACCGGTCAACGATTCCTACACAGTGATGACTATAAATATACATAATCACTAAGCATAGGTTAAAAAAAACATGGTTTATTGAAGCTGACAAGTATTCTATATTTCATGAGTTTACGTTAATGTAATCCTAAAGGTAAGGTAGACAGTGACAAACTTTACTGACAGGAAGTCATTCCTTTTTGATGGGAGTTGTTAAATTGAGGTGACATTAAGATGTGATATTAAGATGCTTGATATTAAGATGTGATGTTGTCGATCGGATCACAAGTAGACAAGTGAGAAAAATTCATGTTTGCACCTTGTGTTCAAAAGTTCTCTTTTTTCCACTTTCAACACTTCTGTCCTGATTTTTTCGAGGGGAGGGTGTATGGGCGGGTAAATGCATGGGCCTTTTCAGATATTTTGATCTAATAGACAAGTGAGCTCATGCAATTTTTTTATATGAACTCGCCTGGAGATGACAGTCTTCAGAGTAGGCGGTCTTTTGAGGCTGTTTGAATGCATTTGACCACATGAGTGTTTACAGTACAAAAGCAATCCAGTCAAATGCGTTTTCGACTACCTCTGGAAGTGGTCGAAAAGTGGACAAACTCAAAGCGTTTTAGAGCCAGTTTACACTTATATTTAACATCATCCACTTGTGAACCGATCGACCAAAACGCATCTTAACACCAGGTGTAAACAGGGCCTTAAGGTAGGGTAAGACTTAGGGATTGGGTTAGGGTCTGGAACAACAACCTTATCAACCATTTAGTGTCCAATTCTGCTCCCTGGGGGTCACCTTCCTGCAGAGTTTACCTCAAACCTGCTCCAACACATCTGCCTCCAGGAGCAGAACTGGACTCCCCTGGATTAGGACTATGACTGGTTGATATGGATGTTCTCCATTGCATCCATTGTTTTTTTGCATTTTGATTAACAGTATTAGGTGAATATGCTTCTATTGACTGAGACAACTTGATGATACATGCTCGACTGCATTGTGCAAATGTATTGTCTGTTTATTAACATGGATGAACGTTTATTCTTTATTTAGGTGGCTGCATATGTGCTGATTAATCCTGACTGTAACTATGAATTTGAAGAAGCTCAGTAGTATGGCAATGAGGCAAATGGCAGTTGCCTGAAAGTTTTGAAAGGCCTATGAGGAGCTCAAAGATAGGAACGTCATTCACAAATAAACTCTTTTACCTCATACTGATTCCCATTTACACACACAGCCTGGCATTGTCCCCTTCTGGTGTCCAATTGAAGCATCACATACACGCACGCACACCAATGTCAGGCCCATTTCACAGTGCGTCCTCAGCCTCCTCTGTGTGTGGCCGGGGGGCAGCGATCACTCTATTGCTATGTAAACACTGGGACACAAGTTCACACCCTCCATCTGATTAATGGACTAAGAGCATTGGACATGACAGCACAGCCAAGATTGCAAGATCCAGCAGCACACAGTGCAAAAGACTGCTCTGTTCTTCCCTGTCTTGCTTTCTCTATATTGCTATACTGTCCTTAAAAGAAAAAAAATTAATTGGAGTGCTCATGGTTTTTACCCATTATATGATCTCTTAGATGAGCTACTTTAAAAAGGCAAGATGATGTATAAGTAATTACTTCACAGAATTAGCAAATATCTGAATTAGCTGCGGTAATTTGCCAGTAAGATACATGATCAGGTTAGATGACAAAGATGTATTCCTTTATTAGATAGTATGGAGCGTGGGAGAGAGAGACAGAATCAGAAAGAACCTCTAGCCAAGATTCAAACTTGGGTTGCCTGAAGCATAACCCATGAGCAGGCCCACACGGAATCTGCGCGCGCAGAATTCCGCAGAAAACTCCGCAGATTTGCAGTGCCCGTCATTTGAGAAGCATGCACAATCGCAGGGGTTATTGTGAGGGGTAGTAGGCTGCGCTTATTAATGTGAACTTTTTTTTTGTGAAAGAGTGATATTTTAAAATCAACAATACAATTGATAAAGCAATATTTAATCTGTCTTTTGGTGGATGTAGCCAGCAGTAAGAGAGATCAAGCTTTTTTTTTAAAAAAGAGGTTGTTCTATTTGGATTTGGATTGTAAACCTTAAATAAAAATTAAGAAGTGAAAATGTTATATTTTATTTGTAATGCTTTCAGTTCCAATATTCTTTGATCCTTTTTACACTTTTAAAACATTCCGCATAATTCCGCAGATTTTTCAAAAAATTCTGCGCAGAAATCACAAAAAAATTCCACAGATTCCGTGTGGCCCTGCCCATGAGATTATTGGCTCCAACAGGGCAGTCAGTTTTAAAAGCCGGATAATTATTCTATCCCAAAATGTATTATGTTTGATATTGAAACTTTGATAGAGTTAAACAGTTAAAATAAAACAAATTATAAAGAATGTTTATCTCCACTGTGATAGAAGCAGTGAATATGGGCTCACAAAAAATATATATATATATATATATATATATATATTTATATATATATATATATATATATATATATATATATATATATATATATATATATATATATATATATATATATATATTATACCATTTATTATGAATTATTTTATTAAAAAAATATTCATACAAATGTTTTTTTTGGGATCAAATATAATTTATTGGCATTTTTTAAATATTTAACACTACATAGACTAATAGTAAAAAAAAAAAAAAGTAATGGTCACAAAAAGACCACAGATAAAACTTGGATTGTTAAGATATTCATATTCAGTTGTTTGGATCCAGTTTTCTATCTAGAGCACACAATTTTGTTTTAGCTTGCCATAAACTTATTCGCATCTTCATGTTACACAACTACACTGTAAAAAAATCCAACTTATGTTTTGTATGACAAATTCAGCTTTTAAAGATTATTCAACTATTTAATATGAAAAAAAGTTGAGATAACTCAAATAAGTTGAGAAAACTCAAAAATGTTCTGCAGCTGGTTGACTAAAACTTTTAGGTTTTCTCAACTTTTTTTTTTTTACAGTGTATATGAATAAACATTGACAGCATTAGCATGTTAATGTCAAGGTTTAAGACGTAGAGTTGTGACAAATGCTCTCTCTCACTGTTGCTTGCTAAATCGGAATGATACAGCAATGTGTAAAGGTCTCAAATTGTGTTTCACAATCATGGGGCACACCATTTCTCATAAACAACTTTTTCCAAGATCAGCTGTGGACTAAATAGCTCGAATGTGAACGGAAATGTGCTAATAAAACAAATTCCACAACAGATACTGACAAAAGATTCCAGCTCACTAATATCAGAACACACCACAGCAACACATGTGTCTAATGGATTTATTGAAAATTAGCTTGATGTGGTGATCAGTATGCACTGGATTTTGTTTCCTCTGTATTATTGTGCAATTACAGTTGTTCGTGTTTTTTATGTTTGTCATGATGAAAAACAATTGCTTAACAAACCAATGGTGAATGGTAAAACTGTATTAACAGACAAAAGACAGGGTCCATACGCTCCACTCATTGGGTCAGTGATAGGAGCAGTGCAAAGTAATGCTGACACGGTCATGCCTACACTGCAATGTTCCACTCCACCTATGTATAGCATGCAATATACATAGGCCTATGTGTGTGTTGTGTTTGTGTGTGTGTGTAAGCATGACATGCAGACGCCAGACTGGTCCGTCTCCACAGGACCTAGACCTTTCGACACACAAAAGTACGCAGACACGCTCACACAAACACAAGCGAACACGCGTCCATTGCCTCTGCTCAGATCATGTGTCATCAACATTAATACTCTATTGTTTGAAGTGAAGGAGTTTGGCTTCAAACTTTATTTGTCATGTGACCCGAGTCAGCACCCCCCCCATCCTCGAGTGCCCCACTTCCCCCCCTCCCGGTGGCGCCTACACGGTTTGTTAGGGGCTGCCATAGGCCATCATGTGATCAGACTGCCATTTACCAAACGCACACACACTCACTCCCTTTGCAAATCAGGGTAAAAACACACATACACACACATATCAGTCGCTCTTGTTCATTTCATGTACATATATTCATTGGCGCAGTGCCTGCTGCTTTCATCAGGGTTGAATCAGAGAGCTAATACTAATCACAACAATAAACTGCATTATGCTGCACACATCAGAGACCTTTTTCTCTGGCTCTCTCTTTCTGTCTGTTAGACACAAGGCAAAGCAGTCACACCTCAAGGCATCCGTTCTCAATGCACTTACTCAACTCGCTCAGATGACAAGTCGCCGCCGTTTTATTTTTTCATGCTTCGTTTGTGTTTGTTGCGGATCGAAGACGGACTGTTTGTTAGGTTTTCTGATGTTTGCAGTCAGCAGCATGAATCAAACATGCCTTAAAGCAAAACTTTATCCAAAAATCAATTTACTCAACCTCATGTCAATCCAAACCTTTTCATTTTTCTGCAAAAGAAAAGCAGCTCTTTTAAAATAATAAAAGTGAATGAGAATTAGGGCTGTCATATTTCAAATCTTCTGAGATCTTTGTGTGAAAACACAGTCTGAAGTCATTTAAAAGCCATTAATGTGTTCATGCGAGTCGATTCAGTTCAAAATTCATCTGGTTCACTAAACGGATCTGAATGATTTGGTCACGATTTTGACTGATCTTTAGTTCAAATCAGAACTTTTTTTTTTTTGTCCAACATACATTCAAATTCCTGTTCTATTTGAGGTTTATATGTTTTTTTTGGATGTTTATATTATATTTATTTAAAACAAGTCAAATCCAAGTCAAATCAAATCCTTAAATTTTAAGTTCATTTTATACACTATTGTCAGACTGATCTCATGAAATGGCGTATGTATGACACGCCAAATCGTATACATTTTGGCGTGCTATTAAAACGCATAATCGCTTTTTAGCATGTTTCTACGCCGTTTCATTCTATCCCCCTACACTGCCCCTACACACACACACACACTGCCTCTAAACCTACCCATCACACACACACACACACACACTGCCCCTAAACCTACCAATCACAAGAAACAATTAGCATTTTTACATTAAAAAAAACATAATTTAGTATGTTTATAAAGCATTTACATTGTGGACACACACACATAATGGTTCATTTCGGCGAAGACATACACGCAGAATCACACGGCGTACACATACACGCAGAATCACACAGCGTAGACATACATGCGGAGATGATGGTTCGTTTCGGCGTACACATACACGTGGAAAACACGTCGTAGACATACACGCGGATAGCTCAAAATGCGTACAGATAACACGTCATTTTGGGCTTTAGAAAGTGGCGTGTATGTTTACGCAAAGTCATGATGTCATGTTGCTATTGTTCATAGTGTAAGTTTGGAGTATGGAAGATTTTTAATTAAAATTAATACTGCAAGGATGCATTAAATTGATTAAAAGTGATATTTACAATGTTACAAAAGCTTTCACGAACTGTAGTGTGGCTTTCCAACACACATGACTAATAAATACAATAAATACATATAGTCTTTAATGAACAAGGAGAATACTCAGGAGATTCGTAGGCGAATAAAAAAAAGCATACGCAAGAACCTACAAACACAACTAAAAACACAGGGTCATAAATGCAAAGTAAGAACAAAATAAAATCAAACTAGTCACAGGTGAAACTATTAAGTAACCAAAGGAAACAGAACTAAACTGCAATGAAGCACAAAAAAACCCAGAAAGAATAAGACAAATAAACCAAACCTAATCCTGACATTACACCCCCCTCCCGAGGATGGGCCTGGCAGAAAGGGCCAACACCGGAGGGAATGAGAACCAATGAGAGCCCGAGGGAATGAGGAGCCCAGTGGAGCTGAATGAGTGGTAGGTAGAAGCACAGCCAGAGACCGGGAAGTCCGTGGTGAAACAAGGACAATGAGAGACCAAGGTGAAACCCGGAGGGACGAGGGAGCTTGGTGGATCCTGAATGATGGCGGACCACGGCAGATCTGAGGGAGCGCAGAGCCAAGGCGGAGCCGAAGAGCTGACAGGTGGAGCAATGGGCCTGGAGGGACGAGGTGAAGCCAGGGCATCCACTTCACAGCGTTGTGATGGTGGTGAAGTTGACTGAGGCAGATCAGTTGGATGGAGTCAGCGATTCGGCCGGAGCGGAGTACGAGAGCCCAGGGGACAAGATGGAGCAAGCAGTGAATACAGAGACAACAGGGTGGAGAAAAAAAAAACAGGGTGGGATAGGGTCATACAGCGGGTTAGAATCACCTTCAGGAGCGGGAACAGGGGTGGGAGCTGGCTCTGTGTAGAAACAGATGAGCCAGCACTCCTCAATTCACTCATCTTTAAACAGTCTCACCTACGTTGACTCCTTGATTGACCTGGATGTGGTGACTGGCTCTGGCTCCGGGGTGGACAGGGTACATGGCGGGCATGGATGCTGTCTCTAGGTCTGTGGTGGGGAATCTTTCTAGCTATCCAGGGCACTCTGAGCTCAGATGATGTGTCCTATCTGGAGCGGATAGAGAGATGGCTGCTGGAATTGGTCAAGGTCATGGGAACTCGGAGCTGATGGTATCCTCCTCCACGACTCCCACAGTGAGTGAGGATCCACAAACCCACAAGATATTTACATTTACATTTTTACATTTAGGCATTTAGCAGACGCTTTTATCCAAAGCGACTTACAACATAGGAGTACAGGAAGCGAACGGTCATGAATAGGCGAAAAACGCAAAAAGTGCCTTAAATACCAAGTTTTGGACATTACATAGGATATGCTTAAGCTAGAATAAGGAAGGAATAAAAGAGAAATAGAGGAAGAGTTTTTTTAAAAAAATTTATGATAAGGTTAAGTGCTCACGGAAGAGATGAGTTTTTAGCTGTCTTTTGAATGATGACAGTGATTCTGCCATCCGGATGGAGGTAGGAAGATCGTTCCACCAGCCAGGAATTGTGAATGAAAAAGTTCTGGAGAGGGATTTCAGATATACGCCAAAATCTCAATGAAAGGATGGTGATCGTCCCTCACCAGCAGCATCTCATCATAGAATGTCGTCCATTCCACTCCAGCAATTTAAGGGTCTCATCGTCCCAGCGTGCCTCATTGCTCCAGGATGTTCTCTACACTCCTTTAGCATGCAACCTTTTTGTAAGTAATAGTCCCTATTTTTACTTGTTTGAAGATGGGCTTTTCGCCTCTGTCATGAACTATAGTATGCCTTTCCAACATGCAAGACTTGGGTAATAAATACAAATAGTCTTCAATGAACAAGTAGAACACTGAGGAGACTCATATGAGAAAAACAAAGCATACATAGTATACCCAAAAACAAGAACCGACAAACACATTTGAAAACACAGGGCTACATATAAAAGGTAAGAACAAAGGAAACCAAATGCATAACTATAGAAACAAACAAGGACCTAATAAATAACCAGAGGACTAAACTGCAATGAAGCACAAGAAACAAAAACACAAAACGATATAAAGCAACCAAACCAAACATACACCGATCAGGCATAACATTATATTGTGTTGGTCCCCCTTTTGCTGCCAAAACAGCCCTGACCCGTCGAGGCATGGACCCATGAAGGTGTGATGCACTGTGTATTCTGACACCTTTCTATCAGAACCAGCATTAACTTCTTGAGCAATTCGAGCTACAGTAGCTCGTTTGTTTGATCGGATCACGGTGGCCAGTCTTCACTCTCCACGTGCATCAATGAGCCTTGGCCACCCATGACCCTGTCGCTGGTTCACTACTGTTCCTTCCTTGGAGCACTTTTGATAGATACTGACCACTGCAGACCAGGAACACCCCACAAGATCTGCAGTTCAGTCAGGACCACTTCGTCAAGTATATTGTTTATTATCGTTATTGACAATGAAAGCATACAGTTAGTGTTGGCGGTATGGTTCTGTTCTGGGCAACGACTCCCCACGCCTGTCCATGCGCCCGCCTGGACAGAGAGGGGAGAGCAGCAAGTCAACCAACCCGGGGTACAGAATGGAATCAGTATATGCATATGTAATTACAAATTCACATTATCCGAATGTAGACAATACATGAGAGAAAAGTTTGCCATGTAGAGACCTACAGAAAGAAACAAAGCAAATTAAACACAGGTAAAGGAGGAGTTGGGGTTGGAGGAGGGAGTTTGTTGAGGAGTTTGTTGTAGAAATGGGAATTTAAATGGCCGCGGTGATAAGTGTCGAGACTGGATTGGTACACGTCAGGAACAGCTGGCTATCAGCTGACGCCAGCTTGACTGACGTGGCCTGCCTGAACCTGCGCGATGCTTGATTTTTGGAGATCCTCTGACCCAGTCGTCTAGCCATAACAATTTGGCCCTTGTTAGGGGTTTAACAGTTTTGTCCCAGAGGCCAGTAGTAAAGAATGAAGACCAAGAGTCAGGAGTGCAATTAATTTAAGAAATGTGTTACTGAAGAATAGTTTACAGTTTCATCAGCAGAAGCCAGCTTCAAGTCTCACAAGGAGTTCGTAGGCAGCACTCCCTCTCTCTACCAGTCTCGTCGTACCGTACATACAATTGTCCCAACAGTTATACTGCTTTCAAGGTCTAACCACGTCATTAATCAGATGACCGTATCCATACACGTCACCTGTTGACGCTTTCACCTGAGCAGGTGCCAGCTTGTCCAGAACAACAAATCCACCCATCTCTTAGGAGGCCTGTAATCCACCTTCAACACTGATTTGTAACACATAATATTGCGCACATACACAGATACACAGTCTCTCCAAGGTTGGAGCTGATCGAGCTCCAGTTCTAACCCAAAACATACTGATAACATGTGCTTTCTCTCAGTGAGAGGTACAGACAATAGTACAGGCAATATTCATCTTCATTCTTCAGTGTTTCAGTAAAATAAAATATAAAATGAATTAAATATAATAAAAATGAAAGACAAATCCATATTTATTCTCTGGAAGCTGGGCTAAATGAGCAAACCCTGTTACTGCACACCCAGCATGTTAGAGGTGTGTGATACCTCCATATCCAAACACACAACAACATGTAGCTATCAAGTGTTTAGTGACACATCACACATCCCCAGGCTAGACCCTCAGTCACCCACAAAGACCAAATACAAACTTTAGAAAACAAAGGAAGAAACAGTGGTTCTATTGATTAAGTAAAATCAACTGGAATAAATCCTTAGAAATAGGAGAATAAATATTAATTAAGGCTTTGGTTTTGAATTGAATTAGGCTATTTGCAGGTATATTGAAGCAGCAGTGAATTCCAGAACAAACTCACTCAAATCCTTACGCTTGCCTATTTTTATTGCTTCTAACACATCAGCTTTAAGGACAAAATGTTCACTTGCTGCCTAATATATCCCACCCACTAACAGGTGTCGTGATGAAGAGATAATCAGTGTTATTCACTTCACCGGTCATAATGTTATGCCTGATCATGTAATCCTTACAAAAGATTTGCAATCACAGGAACAAATTACATTATAAACATTAAATAGAAAACTAAATTGTATTAAATTGTATATTATATATTAAAATTTTAATGTTTTAACCATATTTTGATAAAATAAATGCAGCCCGGTGAGCATTAGACTTTCAAAAACATAATATTTCTTTTTACCAACCCCAAACTTGTGAACAATTGTGTACACTGCTTTAAAAATGATACCTACAAAGCTTATTTCACGTTGCTTTTATTTTTGTTACTATTAACTGTTGTTAACGTTGGACTATTAGTTAAGTAATCAATTTATCATTTATTAATCTAGCAGACATTTTTTGTCCAAAACAACTTACAAATGCAAATAAACCCTGAAAAATTTTACAAGGTTTAAACATACATGAGCAACTTTTATTAAATAAAAAAGTTTCACTCACGGATCATATAATCAGTTCTTGAATCAAGTCTCAAAATACTGCTTCAACTTTTTTGCTCAGACCCCTAACAGAACATAAGGATTAAATCCCAATAGAAGAGGTGCTCTTATCACTGTAAATAAGTTCATTTTGTAAATGGAGGGATTATCGTGTGGACGACGAGGAATAAAAGGCAGAAAGAGAAGAGCGTTGCCGTGCTTTCTCTCTCCCTCATTCGCTCTCACCCTCTCTGGCAGTCTGCCAGCCAGTGTAACCCAAGACGACATCGGTTTTGCCCTTCCTAGAGAATTTAGGAAGCCATTAGCAACATCAAATCATTACTCTAGGAGAGAGAGGGAGCATGGAGAGAAGGACGAGGGATTGAGAGAGGAGAAGAAGATCAGGTTTCTTTGTGTTTTCATGTGGCCACTCCATTACAGTAATGTGCTGGGGCCCATTTAACTAATGCAGAAAGGCACACTGATACCCATAATAAACAGTATTACACAGTATATATATATATATATATATATATATGAGACAAGGTCTACCATTACACACACACACATACGCACACACACAGATTTATGTTCACCATTTGAGTTTGCAGTTTGTCATGATCCAACATTGAGTATAAAACAGCGTCTTCCTCAGAGTTCATTTCTGGTGTGTTTACAAAAGTGAATAAGCTTGTAGAGCTCTATATACGGGCTTCTTCTAATCATGGTTTATACAAAATGATATTTAGAGACATGCTCTTCTCCTTGGCAAAGCAATCAAGCCGTAATCTAATCACTTATTTCACATATGCGATCTAGATTTCAAAAAGACGTCTAGCTGACGTAAACGTCAAAAACTAACAGCCTTGTGTTCAAAAATGCTTCTGATGTCGGTTCTTTTTTAAAATTAAAATATTTTTTTAATTTTAAAAAATATTTAAAATTAAAAGAGTAACATTTTTACTTATACACATTTTTGTTAAATATAATATTATAATAATATATATATATATTTATAGTGAAATGTCTAGGCGCATTATGATAATAACAACTTGGCTTAAGTGTGCTTAATTGTTATGAAAATAAATATAACAATGCAAAAAATATCTTTTGATTTTGGAGTGAAATGTGATCTGGACTTGTCTTCGGGTGCCAAAGTCTGCGGTTAAAAGTCAAAGATTCTTAATGAAACATAACAGAGCTCAATTAAATCTCAACTTCTGAGCAATTAATTTTTTTCATCTGGGAAGCGTTCAACATCTGCAGAGGCCTGCTGAAATAATGTGACATCTTCTAAGTGATCGTCAAATATTTAATTAGGTCCATTAATTAAAAATCAAATGAGCCAGTCAGCCAAAATCACGACACACAGACTTACAAGAGCGATCAGTGAGACATTTCAATTCCATGAGTAAAGCTGCATAGAGCATACGGCTCGTCTTGTTCTCGCTTTCTCTGTATGTAGTGAAGCCACTGTCACCCTGACGTTAATCCAGTTCAAATGTAAACAGGCTTAGGTCTTCATTCCACACTTAAACCATATCAAATGTATCAAAGCGAGAGCTCAGTGGCGTCCTAGGCTACAGCGGGGTCACGCCGCGGCCACACGGGGCCACACACCCAACTCAATTAACCTCAGAGCCAGGCAGTCTGTCTGTCCAACACTCACACTGTGTATGTGCGTGTGTGTGTGTAAACTGGGATTTTAGGGTTTAGGGGCTGTAATTGTGTGTGAACAAATCTGTGTTCCAGTGTGTATGTAAGTTAGCCCTGGGTTAATAGGTCAGAACATGGTAAAGTGAACACATGAATCTATGTTTTATGTGTATGTGTGCATATTTGTTATGAGAGAGGCTGTGTTAGTCCATCACATGCATCTGCAGGTCATCAGATCACCATCGACTTTCTCTAGTCTGTAAATTGTAATTTTACATATCTGCAACAAAGTAGTCATTGTCACACCATGTGTGATTGCGTACTATATGTGTAGATTTTACATTAAAAAACGTTTGCTGCATGGGTTCTCTGGTGTTATTTACTGTAGCTTCTGTTATCATTATTATATCATTATAATTGTAAATAATACACAATTCAATTTGTGCATGTAATATATCAATGAAATAAATTGCCAGTTGAGTGTACTTGAGTAGTAACTTTAATGACTTAAATGAAGTACTTTTAATAATTGTAAAAATGTCAAACTAGACACTTTACTACAAAGTAGATTTTAAATCGTGTTTTAATAATCGTTTGTCATACTTTAAAGTATGCTTTTGATGTGTTGGCTAACATACTAAAGTGCAGAAAGTACTTACTATTTTAACTGTACTGAGTTATTATATATCACATTGCATAAGTTATATTTTATTTGTAGTAAATTGTAACTCCATCGTTACATATGTGTAAGAACAGATTTATTTAAATATCCTTCTACAGGACTAATTATAAAATCACAAATAGAAAAAAAATTATTACTTTATATTTTACAAATATTTAAGGCTAAAATAATTAGTTGGGTAAGCCAAAATTAGTTTTCTCAATCAGACAATTGAACTTTTCATAGGGTTCCATTATTCACTTTTTCTTATAAGGGCAAATTATTTTTGGCAAATTTTCTGAATTTTTTTACACTTTCAAATTTTGTTAAATTAATTTGAATAAAAAAAACAAACAAAGCAAAACAAAACACAATAAAACACAACAAACAAAGGAAAATAGAACACAATGGAACAAAGTAAAGCAAAACAAAACAAAAAGCAAAACAAAGCAAAACAAAACACAATAAAACACAACAAACAAAGCAAAATATAACAAAACAAAATGAAGCAAAACAGAACTCAAAAAAACAAATGGCAAAACAAAAAAAAGCAAGACAAACAAAACACAACAAATAAAAACAAAAAGCAAAACTGAACAAAACAAAGCAGAACACAGCGAAACAAAAAGCAAAACAGAGCACAAACAAAACAAAACAAAAAGCAAAATGGAACACACACACACAAACACAAAAAAAACAGAACAAAACAACAAAAAGCTAAACAGAACAATAGAAAACTGTCACATGACTGTCCTGTCTTGTGTAGCACATGTGGTGTTTTGTTATTTTGGGCCATGTGCTCCTGTCTCAGTCTAGATCCCACCCCCTTGTTATCTCGTTATTGGTTTCATTTGCCCCACCTGTGTTTTCTTATTTCCTGCTTGATTTGTCCCCTTTATAAGCTCCTTGTGTTTGTTAGTCTTTGTCGGATCGTTGTACTGTCTATGTTTCCCCGTGATTGGTATGTTTTAGTTTGTTTGTGTTATTTCTGATTGTGTTTTTTCCCTCGTGGGTTTTTGTTTTCTGTTTCGTTTTTTCTCTTCACTGCACATGGGTCCTCACCTCAGTTTCCTTCAGTTTAAACGTGACAGAACGAACCGACCAAGAGAGGACTCAGCAGGAGGAGTTTTTTATTTTTTACTATGGAGCTCAGGTCTTCAACCTCTGCCTGGATATGCCTCTCAGTCCCAAGAAGATAGAGAAAATGGGGACTCCTGGTTTCTGGGAGTTTGTGGACCAGCTGGACTGCAGTCTTCCTAGAACCATGGTCCCGATAGTTCCGGTGGTTCCAGATCCGGTGGACCAAGCTCCGGTGGTCTCAAAGTGGAGGAGGAGAAGGAAGGTGCCATCCATGACTGCTTCGGGGGTCCATGCTGCAGTGGTCCCTGCTCCGGTGTTCCGTGTTCCGGTGGTTCCAGTGCTGGTGGTCCCAGTGCTGGTGGGCTCGAAATGAAGGAGAGGGAAGGCCAGGGAAGGGAATGGATTATAATGCATATAGTGTTGCCAAATCATCCTCTACTGTTAAAGCTGTACTTGTATAAGAGAAGGCCAGTTTCCTGAACACAACTGAATCCTAAATCAGCTATAGATTAGCTATAAAGGGATTTAAGTTTAGGCTGTTGGAAATTGTTACAAATTTCATGCATAGGTGAACAAAAATTATATTTTGAAATAATATATAATAAAATAATACTGCAACAAATGTGTATAAAAGAGAGGGCTGAATTTTCCACTAATTTCTTAACCTAATTTTCTTAATTGCTTAATCTCACTCACACACACACACACACACACACACACACACACACACACACACACACACACACACACACACACACACACACACACACACACACACACACACACACACACACACACACACACACACACACACACACACACACACACAGGGAACAGTTTAAAGCAAACATCACACACTGAAAGTACTTCAAACAAAACTAATGTTTATCAGAGGTTTTTGCTTTACTGTCACTCTATAATAACCTGTTTAATAAAGGCCAAAACGCCTGTAGAAAAAATAATGGTCATAGCAAAGGTTGCTGGTTCAGTCTCATAAGACTCACAGTCTCATACGCACTCAGGTGGTCTGCCCGAAACTGACCTGATGTGCATCATTTTATTTGTGTCTGTGTGAAATGAGCAGTATTTCCATTCACACAATTCCAGTTTCATTTTCCAGATTATAAATGGTGTCACCTTTAAACCAGAGGACCAATCATTAACATGCAAATACTTGTAATATTGATAATATTTAACTCTGGGAATGAGTGCTTGCTCTTTTTCCCATTCCTATAAATACCCAAGAGGGCTCATCCCTTAGTATCTCTTCATCCCATTCCCCTGCATTAGACATTATAAAAATCACCTTCACATTCCCAAGAGGACATTGTCCAATCATTCCCACGTCTTTCTGAATTATTGCTAGTTAGGTTCAGCGCGGCAACGCCGGAACATTCTGTGTCAGTCGGTTGCAGAGGTTTCCCACAATCCCCAGGGGTCTACCTGTCATGCTCGACGGGGATTCTATCCGAGTCACAGCGTCATGGCTATGTTTTGGGGGCACGGTCACCCCAGTGTTCACAAATATACACACCCCCATCTCTACAGACCCTTTCACCCTCTGAGTCATCAAGCCCATCATTCTTATTGTAATACAAAAGTGTCAATAATGCCCTGTTCTGAGAACAGTCCTTATCTGATGCCACACAATCCCCCCAGGACAATCACCCCCAGCCAAGCCAAGCTCAGTGTCTATATAATCACAGTACATTCCCACACAAACACACAACTGATTAATATACATTCATTGATGTATTTCACTTTTAAATAATATATATATATATATATATATATATATATATATATATATATATATATATATATATATATATATATATATATATATATATATATATATATATATATATCATGCCATGTTCTTATATATATATATATTTTTTAATTATTTATTTCATGACAATTGAGAATAATAGGTAATAAATAGTAACTCAACAAAACAAAGCAAAACAAAGACAACACACAAAACAAAAATAAACAAAACAAAACAGAACACAACAAAACAACACAACAAAACAAAACAGAACACAACACAACACAACACAACAAAACACAACAAAACAGAACACAACAACAAAACAGAACACAACAACAGAAATACAAAAAAAACAAATACAACAAAACAAAACAGAAAACAACAAAACAGAACACAACACAACAAAACAGAACACAACAAACAAAACAGAACACAACACAACACAACAAAACACAACAGAACGGAACACAACAACAAAACAGAACACAACAAAACAACACAACACAACAAAACAGAACACAACAAAACAAAACACAACAGAACACAACAAAACAGAACAGAACAGAACACAACAACAAAACAGAAATACACAATAAAACAAAACAGAACAGAACACAACAACAAAACAGAACACAACAACAGAACACAACAAAACAAAACAGAACAGAACAGAACACAACAAAACAAAACAGAACAGAACACAACAACAGAACACAACAAAACAAAAAAGAACAGAACAGAAAACAACAAAACAGAACAGAACAGAACACAACAACAAAACAAAACACAACAACAGAACACAACAAAACAAAAAAGAACAGAACAGAAAACAACAAAACAAAACAGAAAAAAAACAACAAAACAAAACACAACAGAACACAACAAAACAAAACACAACAGAACAGAACAGAACACAACAACAGAACACAACAAAACAACACAACAACAAAACAGAACACAACACAACACAACACAACACAACAAAACAGAACAGAACACAACAAAACAGAACAGAACACAACAAAACAGAACAGAACACAACAAAACAAAACAGAACAAAACAACAGAACACAACAAAACAAAACAGAACAGAACAGAAAACAACAAAACAAAACAGAACAGAACAGAAAACAACAAAACAAAACAGAACGGAACACAACAACAAAACAGAACACAACAAAATAAAACAAAACAGAACACAACAAAACAACAAAACAGAACACAACAACAAAACAGAACACAACAAAACAGAACACAACACAACAAAACAGAACACAACACAACAACAGAACAGAACACAACAACAAAACAAAACAGAAATACAACACAACAACAAAACAGAACACAACAAAACAAAACAGAACACAACAAAACAGAACACAACAAAACAACAGAACAGAACACAACAACAAAACAAAACACAACAACAGAACACAACAAAACAAAACAGAACAGAACACAACAACAAAACAGAACACAACAAAACAACACAACAAAACAAAACAGAACACAACAAAACAACAGAACAGAACACAACAACAAAACAAAACAAAACAGAACAGAACACAACACAACAAAACAGAACACAACAAAACAAAACAGAACACAACAACAAAACAAAGCAAAACAGAACAGAACAGAACAAAACAACAAAACAAAACACACACAACAACATTACATTACGGTAATGAGAATGACACACACACACACACACACACCCAAATATGTTCCTGCATGTACCTGTGACTTGTGTGTGTGTGTGTGTGTGTGTGTCTGCTGACTCACTGTAACCGTGATTACATCAGTCAGCTCTGCCTGCTCTAATTGTCCTGTATCCCGTCCATCACAGCAGATTTAATTGTGCTGGTTAATTAATAATTGCGTTTATCGAGGGGACATCAGATGCTGGATGTTGGGACGGCCTGTCAATGTAATTGGAAGGTCTGCTGAAACGCCAGAGGAAGGAGAGGAAGCTTTTACCCAGGAAGGTTATCAGTGTCCCCGCTCCAACCTGTCATTTACCGCAACATACTCTCTCTCTCCGTCCCTCCTCTATCACTCAACCTACTTTGCATCCCTTTCTTTCACTTGTCTGCCTCTTATATTACATGTCTATTCAGGAGTCTCTTCTTAGGAACTACTCATAATGTACAAAACAACAAATATAAAATATCAAATTTGATGCATGCAGGGATCCCTGAGTGTTTTCTTTTTTTATTTTACAGGGGATTTATTAATTTATTTCAAAATATTATTTTAACTACAAAAAAATATAATACAATATTTTACACATGCACTTTTTTTTTTTAACATTCCTGATTACTTACTTTAACCAATTACTAGGTTTACAGTAACAATTTTACTTCAAAAATTAAAATGTTAAGGTTTTTACAGTGCAGCATTTATAGGTAACATCATTATTTAAATCGGATAAATGGTGACAGCCCTACAGACAGAGACACTCCCTTTCTAAAGTGTCTTTCTCCGTTTACAGACGACTTCAGCTCAGATCAGTCATGCCAGACTGGTTGAGATCGCTGAATTGATCTATTGATGCCTATTGGCCGAGCTAGAAATACTAACACAATTACCTGCAGCCCAACTCATTCCCGCCCCACGTCCATCTTCATCAGCACAATGCCTGAGGGGACGTGTGACTGCTGGACAAACACTCTGCATCTTCTCTCTTTCTTTCTATGCACTTCATTCTGTAATCTCTACATCTTTCCCCCTTTCTCTTTCAGCCTTCTGCCCTCTGTCTATCTGACCCCTCACTCTTGCTCTCACTATATGTCTCTTTTAAGTGCTGGATAGTGTTTGGTAACAACTACAAATACACCTGGACCCTTAAGCAGAGGTGTGTCTCTATTATAAGAAAGAAGAATATACTCTGAGATAAAGATAATGTCATTCTTAGGGTACTGTAAGTGTTACCAATATAATTTTTTTTCCAAACATTCCTCACATGAAAATAGTCAATAACATGTTTAACTCATCACACAACAAAACAAAAATACATAAAAATAAAAATGTATTACCATGAGATATGCTTTGTGATAGTCTTCATTTTAGTAGGCAAAATGTAAATAAATAAAACATACACTCAGATAATTAGCATTAGATATTGCATTATCATTAGAGCAATGTTACAAAATAGTTATATATAATATAAATTTAAAATATTTACAAGTCAATGTATTACTTTGTGGGTCCCACTTTGGGTTTCCTTAACTACTATGAACTTACATATGGATAAGTTTAAGGGTAAAGTTAGGGACAGCTGTGGTGGTATGGGTAAGTTTAAGGTAAGGGTAACGTTAGGGACAGGTGTGGTGGTATGGGTAAGTTTAAGGGTAGGGTTAGGGACAGGTGTGGTGGTATGGGTAAGTTTAAGGGTAAAGTTAGTGACAGGTGTGGTGGTATGGGTAAGTTTAAGGGTAAGGTTAGGGACAGGTGTGGTGGTATGGGTAAGTGGATGGTAAAGTTAGGGACAGGTGTGGTGGTATGGGTGAGTTTAAGTTAGGGACAGGTGTGGTGGTATGGGTGAGTTTAAGGGCAGTTAGAACAGGTGTGGTGGTGTGAGTAAGTTTAAGGGCAAAGTTAGGGACAGGTGTGGTGGTATGGGTAAGTTTAAGGCAAAGTTAGGGACAGGTGTGGTGGTATGGGTGAGTTTAAGGAGTTAGGAACAGGTGTGGTGGTGTGAGTAAGTTTAAGGGCAAAGTTAGGGACAGGTGTGGTGGTATGGGTAAGTTTAAGGGTAGGGTTAGGGACAGGTGTGGTGGGATGGGCAGGTAAAGTTAGGACAGGTGTGGTGGTGTGTTTAAGGGTAGGGTTAGGACAGGTCTGGTGGTATGGTTAAGGGTAAAGTTAGGGACAGGTGTGGTGGTGTGGGTAAGTTTAAGGGTAGGGTTAGGGACAGGTGTGGTGGTATGGGTAAGTTTAAGGGTAAGGGACAGGTGTGGTGGTGTGGGTAGGTTTAAGGGTAGGTTAGGGACAGGTCTGGTGGTATGGGTAAGTTTAAGGGTAAAGTTAGGGACAGGTGTGGTGTGGGTAAGTTTAAGGGTAAAGTTAGGGACAGGTGTGGTGGTATGGGTGAGTTTAAGGGTAGGGTTAGGGACAGGTGTGGTGGTGTGGTGAGTTTAAGGGTAAAGTTAGGGACAGGTCTGGTGGTATGGGTAAGTTTAAGGGTAAAGTAAGGGACAGGTGTGGTGGTGTGGGTAAGTTTAAGGCAAAGTTAGGGACAGGTGTGGTGGTCTGGATTAATTTAAGGGTAAAGTTAGGGACAGGTGTGGTGGTGTGGGTAAGTTTAAGGGTAAAGTTAGGGACAGGTATGGTGGTATGGGTAAGTTTAAGGGTAAAGTTAGGGACAGGTGTGGTGGTATGGGTAAGTTTAAGGGTAAAGTTAGGGACAGGTGTGGTGGTATGGGTAAGTTTAAGGGTAGGGTTAAGTGTAAGGGAAGTGTCAACGGTGTAATTATAAATGTAAGTACAGAAAATAACTACAGATGTAATCAGGTAGTTTTTTAATGTAAGTAATGTAAAAACATGTATGTACACAATAAGTGCATTGTATCAAGTGATACATTTAAATGTTAGTACATAGTAGTTTAAAGTGGGTCCATTTTTTGTACTGTCGTTAATGCATGCTTATTTTAATAATAATAAAAAAAAAATGTTTTCAAGTTTTAAAAAGGCACTGCATTACAATAATTAGAATCTAATGATCAGGTTGCTTGTACACTATATCGCAAAAGTAATGGGGCACCCCTTCAATTAATTGAATCCAGGTGTTCCAATCACTTCCATGGTCACAGGTGTATAAAATCAAGCCTACAAACATTTGTGAAAGAATGGGTCGCTCTCAGGTGAACTCAAGCGTGGTACTGTGATAGGTTGCCATCTGTGCAATAAGTCCATTTGTGAAATTTCCTCACTACTAAATATTTCACGGTCAGCTGTTAGTGGTGTTATAACAAAGTGGAAGCAATTGGGAACAACAGCAACTCAGCCACAAAGTGGCAGGCCATGTAAAATCACAGAGCAGGGTCAGCACATGCTGAGGTGCACAGAGCGCAGAAGTCACCAGCTTTCTGCAGAGTCAATAGCTACAGACCTCCAAACTTCATGTGGCCTTCAGATTAGCTCAAGAACATTGTGTAGAAAGCTTCATGGAATGGGTTTCCATGGCCGAGCAACTGCATCCAAGCCTTATATCACCAAGTGCAATGCAAAGCGTCGGATAAAGAGGTGTAAATAAAAATAAATATCCCACCGCTCGGGCATGTGTGCCAAAATACTTAAGAACTTCAATAGTTGCTACAAAATAATCACAAAACGCAAGAGCACAATGTGCTGTCAACATGAAAAATAGACTATATGCCACACATTGCCTTCGTCAGCATGAGCACGAATTCGCCTCCATCCTAAAACTGCTCCTGTAGTCTCATTCTCAGTTGTAAAATTTCTAGGATTTTTTTTGTGTGAGGGTCCTGTAAAATACAGTAACAGTAAAACAGTACAGTAGCTGTAGTTTTCAAGTTGAAATAGACTACTATAATGTGACTTTGTGACATTTTGAAAAGCCAAGATATTTTCTATGGTCTGTTGGTGGCATTGATAGCTGTTGAGACATTGATCTCTGTTGACTGATATTTAGATCAGAGAGGGGGATTGGGTCTGTCAATCATGCAGAAATTGTACAAGGAAATATGACAGAAGGGGGTCTGTGAACCAGCCTGAACAGTACTGTTACATTTTTAACAACAGGCCAGACCAGACTAAACTAAATTCAACCCCCAAATCCACTCCGAGCTACGAGACCAGACACAAAATAACATATCCTGAAGGGCTTGTGTTGGGTAGCAGACTTATAATGGGATGTGCTTTTGTTTTGTTGTTTTTTTAAGTCGGAAGGGATTGTTTAATTTCTAAAAATAAAACTGAAATAATGTAGCTGATTGGGTATTTGTGTCACTGGTTATTACTTATTATATATATTTTTTTCCCACTGTTTAAAAGTTGTTTTGAAGCTATTAAATGTGTGTGGAGACGGTGTCGTTTTTTTTAATAGAGTGGTCAATAAAGGGTCCCGTAACCCACCACAAACACACACCCCTTTACTCATTCCCTTGGGTTTTGTACTAAAGGTCCTGCTGTCATGTGTGCACAGAAGTGTATATGTTTGAATCAGTTCAAATGATCCAATAACAGTGATGCACACAAGCATTGTACACACAAACACACACACACACACACACACACGCACACACGCGCGCACGCACACGCACACACACACACACACACACACACACACACACACACACACACACACAGGCTTTTCTAAGTTTTATGAGGACTTCCCGTAGTCATCATTATTTTTATCTTGTACAAACAGTATATTCTATCCCCTTACCCCAAACCAACACATCACACATTTTTCAAAAACATAATTTACTATGATTTATAAGCAGTTTTTCATAATTCAGGAATATATGAACCACATGCACACATAGGAAACATAAATGACATACAACTAGACAAAATAATGGATATATATATATATATATATATATATATATATATATATATATATATATATATATATATAGTCGTAATTCCATTCAAATATTTTGGGGTAAGAACATTTGTATGTTATATTTTATAGAAATGTATATTTGATCAATTCAGCAAGGATGCAAAAGTGACAGTAAAGGCTTTAACTTGCTACAAAAATAATCTAGTTTAAATAAACGTTGTTTTCATGAACTTTCTCTTCATCAAAGAATTCTGAAAAAAAGTTTCATTTCACAAAAATACGAAGCAACAAAACATTAACATAAAATAACAAGAAATGTTTCTTGAGCAGCAAATCAGCATATTAGATGATTTCTGAAGGACCATGTGGAGTAACGGTGCTGAAAATTCAGCTTTGATCACAGGAATAAATTACATTTTAAAAGTATATTATTCAAAACAGTTATTAAAATTTGCAATGATATTTCACAATATAACTTTATTTATGTATTTATTAACAAATGAATGCTTCATAAAACATAAAAGACGTATTTCAGAACCATTGAAAAATCTTACCAAACCCAAACTTTTGAATGGTAGTGTATGCATATACAACATATTATACACTATTTTTAAAGTGTCCTTGTTACCGTGTAATTATACATTTAAGTACAGAGTAATATTGATTGACTACATGTACTTACTACAGGGTAAGGATTAGATTTGGTTTGGGTCAGCTGCATGTAATTATGTAACAACGACTCTGTAAGATGAAGTGTTACCCTATTTTTATATATTTATTTAATAACATGTCATGTTACAGAAAATGCCAAACACATCTTTGGACTACAGAGCATAAATAAGAGAAAAAGAGTATACGGCAGAAATTGAAACAATGAGAGAGAACAGACACAGGGCATTATGGGATAGGATTCCTTTCGGTCAGTGGGGTGGGCTGGAAGTCGGCCGGTTTTACGTAACCTGTTGAATGCTTATTGATCGCTTTGTGGTGTTTAAAGAATGGCCTCGACAATGGCATCTTCCTCTGTGGAAGAAAAGAAAGTGCTCCTTTCTTTCTCCAGACATTTGTAAGCCGTGCATGATGCCCCGGCCACATGAATGTGCCATTGTTGAGCCAAAGGGAGCAGCTTACAAGAACCTGAACAATACCTCACACCGTTCACAATGTGCAGACAGGGGATAGGTTGCAGGAGGTTTAAGAGCAGTTGTCTCGTGGCCTCTTTGCCGAGGACTGGTGACCCAAATGAGAGGAGGGATGTACGATCGTTTGTTTGTGGACGAATTGATTAAGGGACAGAGCTAAAAGGAAGACAAGAGGAAGTGGAAATGAAACACATCTTTATTTTATTGTTGGGTGAGTTACAGTTGCAGTAAAATCAAACATTAACATCAATTAAACTCGTCTTCCCTCTGTCTCTTCTTTCTGTCTCCTCTTTGCGGCCTCTCCAATTTCCTACACTTTTATCAGTCCTTGGTTGTCTCAATCCTGCAACTTTTCTCTCTCTCTTCTTTAAGGTTAAAGTCACACAAAAAATAGAAAATGTTGTCATGATTTACTTATACTCATGTTTTTCTAAACCTGTATTTCTTCTGTGGAACACAAAAGAAGATATTTTGAAGAATGTTGATAAGAAAACTGTTCCGTTCCCCTTTGGCTTTCATTGTATGGACGGAAAAAAAAGAGTTAAGCACTCTGTAAAGTCTCCTCCATCACATCCCAAAAACGTTCAATTCATTTCCCAAAGACTTTCAATGAATCTTGACATTGTCATCCTGGAATATGGCTATGATGTGTCTTCCTACATGGTTGTTTAAGAAATGAAAAACTACACTTCATCAATTAGGGTTAGAAGAACTAATGCCAAACATATAGCATGCTAGAAACATAATAATCACTGCAATAATGATGCAATCATAGACTCTTAAGCATTTGTCTATTTAAATACAAACTGCAACTTTCTTTTTTGGCTGGGTGGAGTCAAGGAATACACACACAAGAAATATATATATACATACACAAGGGAAATATAATATATACACTTTCATATATATAAAGATAAGAATGGATGATTAAAAGACCAAAATTTCATTTTTAAGTTGAACTATTCCTTTAAGTTTTGTTTCTTGATAAAAATGTATTTCATTTGAGTTGTTAATTTTTATTATTTTAGATTTTTTGAAAAATCAAAAACTAACTTCTTCTTTTGCAACAAAATAGGATAAAATAATAATAAAAAATATTTTCCATACAACTAAACTGCACAGTGATCATTAGCAATCAAGTTCATTTCCTAAAAACCTTTTTTCAAAAACATAGGTACATGACACTAGTCTCTCAGTGGGACATGAACACTCTGACTGTCTGCATGTGAGGCCTGGATACATGATTGATGGCAGTAATGAGACTCCCGTTCATGTGCTTATTGGTATAAATAACATCCCCAAATCAGACAGAGAGGCACCATGAAAGAGATGCGCCTCTGATAGGCATAACTCCATCACCCTGCAGTGATAGCAACAACGCTGGACCTACACGACATCATTTACACACTACCTGCTCTCAGACATACGACATGGAAATTGCCGAAATTGGATCGTGTCCTCAGCTTTTAAAAAAGATTAGATTTTACAGTTGGATGTTTTCCGCAACCCAACCTTGCTGTCTCTCTCTCCCTCTCTCTCTTTGGAGCAGTTTGTTGTGAAATAGTGGGACCCCAGTCTCCTGTCCTAGGGCTCATCCGTTAGCTCAGTTTAATGTAGTTATGAAGGGGGGGGTTGAGCTTCCTGTCTTGGCCGAGCAGACCTGGTTAAATGAGGTTTTTGGTTGCCTGGGGGAGCAAAGTGTAATGGACCTTATTAACTCACTCTTTTCTCTCTGTATATATGTGCGTGTGAGCGCAGAGGAAGAGATATGGAGGTTAAGGGTACGGCCCAGGAGAGTGACGGTGTATTTGCTGTGAAATACTGTTACTTATATATTCCCACCGTGTTATATTGAAGTATGGACAATTTTAGTAGAACATAACTAAGTTATATTGTTATATTATATTATATTTAAATAAATCATTTTTGGAGTGTCTAAACATAGCCTACCTTTTTGGCAGAGCTTATGTACACTAACTCCGCCCACTGACGTCTGGAAGATGACAAAATTACGGAAGATGCTGAATTGCCAACAGTTGAAAAGTTTTGACGCAAATCGCCCCGTGTTCGAATCTGCCTTTTACTGAACTCGCTGTACTCCCTTTTCCCATCACATACTGTATCAGAACGGAAAGGCATTTATTTTCAATAAAACGGAAGAAAATATTTGAAAAGTGGTAATAAAGGGAATGTGTTTAATAATAAAGTGCATGTTTTATCGTTTAGGGTTATGGGTAGGTGTAGGGAGGGCTTTATTGTTCCAATACGGCGGCATGCATTTAAAAAAATTAATGAAATATAATCATTTACACTGTTATTATTGCATACCATTTAATGTTCAACAACACTGACGGGCAAATAGTATCTGCCACTATTTATAAGTGTAAACAGCATCTAACTACTATTTACACTTACTGCAAAGAAAATACTATTTTTTACATAGTGTAAATAGAACTATTGCTACTTGGACACTTATGCACTTTATTTGAACTTTATTTCTAGTTGCTGTTTAAACTTAGGGTATATAGCATCTATTGCTAAGCAAATATGCTATTTTTTAAACTATGATGACTTTAGTGAGCAGTCCCTAGTGAAAAAGAAGTACACTTTAGAATAATTATATTAAGTATTCTTTACAGAAATAATTTAAAAGAATCTAAGTTTGAATATGCGACATCTGTAATTAATTTCTGTAGTTACATTTATAAATACACCGTTGACACTTCCCTTACACCCCTACTCTTAAACTTACCACACCTGTCCCTAACTTTACCCTTAAACCTACTCACACCACCAAACATGTCCCTAACTTTACCCTTAAACTTACCCATACCACCACACCTGTCCCTAACTTTACCCTTAAACTTACCCATACCACCACACCTGTCCCTAACTTTACCCTTAAACTTACTCACACCACCACACCTGTTCCTAACTTTACCCTTAAAATTACCCATACCATCACACCTGTCCCTAACCCTACCCTTAAACTTACCCATACCACCACACCTGTCCCTAACTTTACCCTTAAACTTACTCACACCACCACACCTGTTCCTAACTTTACCCTTAAAATTACCCATAACATCACACCTGTCCCTAACCCTACCCTTAAACTTACCCATACCCCCACACCTGTCCCTAACTTTACCCTTAAACTTACCCATAACACCACACCTGTCCCTAACCCTACCCTTAAACTTACCCATACCACCACACCTGTCCCTAACCCTACCCTTAAACTTACCCATACCACCAAACCTGTCCCTAACTTTACCCTTAAACTTACTCTCACCACCACACCTGTTCCGAACTTTACCCTTAAACTTACCCATACCACCAGACCTGTCCCTAACCCTACCCTTAAACTTACCCACACCACCACACCTGTCCCTAACCCTACCCTTAAACTTACCCATACCACCAAACCTGTCCCTAACTTTACCCTTAAACTTACTCTCACCACCACATCTGTTCCTAACTTTACCCTTAAACTTACCCATACCACCACACCTGTCCCTAACTTTACCCTTAAACTTACCCACACCACCAAACCTGTCCCTAACTTTACCCTTAAACTTACCCATACCACCACACCTGTCCCTAACTTTACCCTTAAACTTACCCACACCACCACACCTGTCCCTAACTTTACCCTTAAACTTACCCATACCACCAGACCTGTCCCTAACTTTACCCTTAAACCTACTCACACCACCACACCTGTCCCTAACTTTACCCTTAAACCTACCCATACCACCACACCTGTCCTTAACTTTACCCTTAAACTTACCCATACCACCACACCTGTCCCTAACTTTACCCTTAAACTTACTCACAACACCACACCTGTTCCTAACTTTACCCTTAAACTTACCCATACCACCACACCTGTCCCTAACCCTACCCTTAAACTTACTCATACCACCACACCTGTCCCTAACCCTACCCTTAAACTTACCCATACCACCACACCTGTCCCTAACTTTACCCTTAAACTTACTCACACCACCACACCTGTCCCTAACCCTACCCTTAAACTTACCCATACCACCACACCTGTCCCTAACCCTACTCTTAAACTTACTCACACCACCACACCTGTTCCTAACCCTACCCTTAAACTTACCCATACCACAACACCTGTCCCTAACCCTACCCTTAAACTTACCCATACCACCAGACCTGTCCCCAACTTTACCTTTAAACTTACCCTCACCACCAAACCTGTCCCTAACTTTACCCTTAAACTTACCCATACCACCACACCTGTCCCTAACTTTACCCTTAAACTTACCCTCACCACCAAACCTGTCCCTAACTTTACCCTTAAACTTACCCATACCACCACACCTGTCCCTAACTTTACCCTTAAACTTACCCATACCACCACACCTGTCCCTAACTTTACCCTTAAACTTACCCATACCACCACACCTGTCCCTAACTTTACCCTTAAACTTACCCATACCACCACACCTGTCCCTAACTTTACCCTTAAACCTACTCACACCACCAAACATGTCCCTAACTTTACCCTTAAACTTACCCATACCACCACACCTGTCCCTAACTTTACCCTTAAACTTACCCATACCACCACACCTGTCCCTAACTTTACCCTTAAACTTACTCACACCACCACACCTGTTCCTAACTTTACCCTTAAAATTACCCATACCATCACACCTGTCCTTAACCCTACCCTTAAACTTACCCATACCACCACACCTGTCCCTAACCCTACCCTTAAACTTACCCATACCCCCACACCTGTCCCTAACTTTACCCTTAAACTTACCCATAACACCACACCTGTCCCTAACCCTACCCTTAAACTTACCCATACCCCTACACCTGTCCCTAACTTTACCCTTAAACTTACCCATACCACCACACCTGTCCCTAACCCTACCCTTAAACTTACTCATACCACCACACCTGTCCCTAACCCTACCCTTAAACTTACCCATACCACCACACCTGTCCCTAACTTTACCCTTAAACTTACTCACACCACCACACCTGTCCCTAACCCTACCCTTAAACTTACCCATACCACCACACCTGTCCCTAACCCTACTCTTAAACTTACTCACACCACCACACCTGTTCCTAACCATACCCTTAAACTTACCCATACCACAACACCTGTCCCTAACCCTACCCTTAAACTTACCCATACCACCAGACCTGTCCCCAACTTTACCCTTAAACTTACCCTCACCACCAAACCTGTCCCTAACTTTACCCTTAAACTTACCCATACCACCACACCTGTCCCTAACTTTACCCTTAAACTTACCCTCACCACCAAATCTGTCCCTAACTTTACCCTTAAACCTACCCATACCACCACACCTGTCCCTAACTTTACCCTTAAACTTACCCATACCACCACACCTGTCCCTAACTTTACCCTTAAACTTACCCATACCACCACACCTGTCCCTAACTTTACCCTTAAACTTACCCATACCACCACACCTGTCCCTAACTTTACCTTAAACCTACTCACACCACCAAACATGTCCCTAACTACTTAAACTTACCCATACCACCACACCTGTCCCTAACTTTACCCTTAAACTTACCCATACCACCACACCTGTCCCTAACTTTACCCTTAAACTTACTCACACCACCACACCTGTTCCTAACTTTACCCTTAAAATTACCCATACCATCACACCTGTCCCTAACCCTACCCCTTAAACTTACCCATACCACCACACCTGTCCCTAACCCTACCCTTAAACTTACCCATACCCCCACACCTGTCCCTAACTTTACCCTTAAACTTACCCATAACACCACACCTGTCCCTAACCCTACCCTTAAACTTACCCATACCCCCACACCTGTCCCTAACTTTACCCTTAAACTTACCCATACCACCACACCTGTCCCTAACCCTACCCTTAAACTTACCCATACCACCACACCTGTTCCTAACTTTACCCTTAAACTTACCCATAACACCACACCTGTCCCTAACCCTACCCTTAAACTTACCCATACCCCCACACCTGTCCCTAACCCTACCCTTAAACTTACCCACACCACCACACCTGTCCCTAACCCTACCCTTAAACTTACCCATACCACCACACCTGTCCCTAACCCTACCCTTAAACTTACCCATACCCCACACCTGTCCCTAACTTTACCCTTAAACTTACCCATAACACCACACCTGTCCCTAACTTTACCCTTAAACTTACCCTCACCACCAAATCTGTCCCTAACTTTACCCTTAAACCTACCCATACCACCACACCTGTCCCTAACTTTACCCTTAAACTTACCCATACCACCACACCTGTCCCTAACTTTACCCTTAAACTTACCCATACCACCACACCTGTCCCTAACTTTACCCTTAAACTTACCCATACCACCACACCTGTCCCTAACTTTACCCTTAAACCTACTCACACCACCAAACATGTCCCTAACTTTACCCTTAAACTTACCCATACCACCACACCTGTCCCTAACTTTACCCTTAAACTTACCCATACCACCACACCTGTCCCTAACTTTACCCCTTAAACTTACTCACACCACCACACCTGTTCCTAACTTTACCCTTAAAATTACCCATACCATCACACCTGTCCCTAACCCTACCCTTAAACTTACCCATACCACCACACCTGTCCCTAACCCTACCCTTAAACTTACCCATACCCCACACCTGTCCCTAACTTTACCCTTAAACTTACCCATAACACCACACCTGTCCCTAACCCTACCCTTAAACTTACCCATACCCCCACACCTGTCCCTAACTTTACCCTTAAACTTACCCATACCACCACACCTGTCCCTAACCCTACCCTTAAACTTACCCATACCACCACACCTGTTCCTAACTTTACCCTTTAAACTTACCCATAACACCACACCTGTCCCTAACCCTACCCTTAAACTTACCCATACCACCACACCTGTCCCTAACCCTACCCTTAAACTTACCCACACCACCACACCTGTCCCTAACCCTACCCTTAAACTTACCCATACCACCAAACCTGTCCCTAACTTTACCCTTAAACTTACTCACCACCACATCTGTTCCTAACTTTACCCTTAAACTTACCCATACCACCACACCTGTCCCTAACTTTACCCTTAAACTTACCCATACCACCAGACCTGTCCCTAACTTTACCCTTAAACCTACTCACACCACCACACCTGTCCCTAACTTTACCCTTAAACCTACCCATACCACCACACCTGTCCTTAACTTTACCCTTAAACTTACCCATACCACCACACCTGTCCCTAACTTTACCCTTAAACTTACTCACAACACCACACCTGTTCCTAACTTTACCCTTAAACTTACCCATACCACCACACCTGTCCCTAACCCTACCCTTAAACTTACTCATACCACCACACCTGTCCCTAACCCTTTAAACTTACCCATACCACCACACCTGTCCCTAACTTTACCCTTAAACTTACTCACACCACCACACCTGTCCCTAACCCTACCCTTAAACTTACCCATACCACCACACCTGTCCCTAACCCTACTCTTAAACTTACTCACACCACCACACCTGTCCCTAACCCTACCCTTAAACTTACCCATACCACCACACCTGTCCCCAACTTTACCCTTAAACTTACCCTCACCACCAAACCTGTCCCTAACTTTACCCTTAAACTCACCCATACCACCACACCTGTCCCTAACTTTACCCTTAAACTTACCCATACCACCACACACCTGTCCCTAACCCTACCCTTAAACTTACCCATACCACCACACCTGTTCCTAACTTTACCCTTAAACTTACCCATAACACCACACCTGTCCCTAACCCTACCCTTAAACTTACCCATACCCCACACCTGTCCCTAACCCTACCCTTAAACTTACCCACACCACCACACACCTGTCCCTAACCCTACCCTTAAACTTACCCATACCACCACACCTGTCCCTAACTTTACCTTAAACTTACCCTCACCACCAAACCTGTCCCTAACTTTACCCTTAAACTTACCCATACCACCACCTGTCCCTAACTTTACCCTTAAACTTACCCATACCACCACGCCTGTCCCTAACTTTACCCTTAAACTTACCCATACCACCACACCTGTCCCTAACTTTACCCTTAAACTTACCCATACCACCACACCTGTCCCTAACTTTACCCTTAAACTTACCCATACCACCACACCTGTCCCTAACTTTACCCTTAAACCTACTCACACCACCACACCTGTCCCTAACTTTGCCCTTAAACTTACCCATACCACCACACCTGTCCCTAACTTTACCCTTAAACTTACCCATACCACCACACCTGTCCCTAACTTTACCCTTAAACTTACTCACACCACCACACCTGTTCCTAACTTACCATCACACCTGTCCCTAACCCTACCCTTAAACTTACCCATACCACCACACCTGTCCCTAACCCTACCCTTAAACTTACCCATACCCCCACACCTGTCCCTAACTTTACCCTTAAACTTACCCATAACACCACACCTGTCCCTAACCCTACCCTTAAACTTACCCATACCCCACACCTGTCCCTAACTTTACCCTTAAACTTACCCATACCACCACACCTGTCCCTAACCCTACCCTTAAACTTACCCATACCACCACACCTGTTCCTAACTTTACCCTTAAACTTACCCATAACACCACACCTGTCCCTAACCCTACCCTTAAACTTACCCATACCCCCACACCTGTCCCTAACCCTACCCTTAAACTTACCCACACCACCACACCTGTCCCTAACCCTACCCTTAAACTTACCCATACCACCACACCTGTCCCTAACCCTACCCTTAAACTTACCCATACCCCACACCTGTCCCTAACTTTACCCTTAAACTTACCCATAACACCACACCTGTCCCTAACTTTACCCTTAAACTTACCCTCACCACCAAATCTGTCCCTAACTTTACCCTTAAACCTACCCATACCACCACACCTGTCCCTAACTTTACCCTTAAACTTACCCATACCACCACACCTGTCCCTAACTTTACCTTAAACTTACCCATACCACCACACCTGTCCCTAACTTTACCCTTAAACTTACCCATACCACCACACCTGTCCCTAACTCTTACCCTTAAACCTACTCACACCACCAAACATGTCCCTAACTTTACCCTTAAACTTACCCATACCACCACACCTGTCCCTAACTTTACCCTTAAACTTACCCATACCACCACACCTGTCCCTAACTGCCCTTAAACTTACTCACACCACCACACCTGTTCCTAACTTTACCCTTAAAATTACCCATACCATCACACCTGTCCCTAACCCTACCCTTAAACTTACCCATACCACCACACCTGTCCCTAACCCTACCCTTAAACTTACCCATACCCCACACCTGTCCCTAACTTTACCCTTAAACTTACCCATAACACCACACCTGTCCCTAACCCTACCCTTAAACTTACCCATACCCCACACCTGTCCCTAACTTTACCCTTAAACTTACCCATACCACCACACCTGTCCCTAACCCTACCCTTAAACTTACCCATACCACCACACCTGTTCCTAACTTTACCCTTAAACTTACCCATACCACCACACCTGTCCCTAACCCTACCCTTAAACTTACCCATACCCCCACACCTGTCCCTAACCCTACCCTTAAACTTACCCACACCACCACACCTGTCCCTAACCCTACCCTTAAACTTACCCATACCACCAAACCTGTCCCTAACTTTACCCTTAAACTTACTCTCACCACCACATCTGTTCCTAACTTTACCCTTAAACTTACCCATACCACCACATCTGTCCCTAACTTTACCCTTAAACTTACCCACACCACCAAACCTGTCCCTAACTTTACCCTTAAACTTACCCATACCACCACACCTGTCCCTAACTTTACCCTTAAACTTACCCACACCACCACACCTGTCCCTAACTTTACCCTTAAACTTACCCATACCACCAGACCTGTCCCTAACTTTGCCCTTAAACCTACTCACACCACCACACCTGTCCCTAACTTTACCCTTAAACCTACCCATACCACCACACCTGTCCTTAACTTTACCCTTAAACTTACCCATACCACCACACCTGTCCTAACTTTACCCTTAAACTTACTCACAACACCACACCTGTTCCTAACTTTACCCTTAAACTTACCCATACCACCACACCTGTCCCTAACCCTACCCTTAAACTTACTCATACCACCACACCTGTCCCTAACCCTACCCTTAAACTTACCCATACCACCACACCTGTCCCTAACTTTACCCTTAAACTTACTCACACCACCACACCTGTCCCTAACCCTACCCTTAAACTTACCCATACCACCACACCTGTCCCTAACCCTACTCTTAAACTTACTCACACTAACCCTGCCCTTAAACTTACCCATACCACCACACCTGTCCCTAACCCTACTCTTAAACTTACTCACACCACCACACCTGTCCCTAACCCTACCCTTAAACTTACCCATACCACCACACCTGTCCCTAACCCTTTACCCTTAAACTTACCCATACCACCACACCTGTCCCTAACTTTACCCTTAAACTTACCCTCACCACCACACCTGTCCCTAACTTTACCCTTAAACTTACCCTCACCACCAAACCTGTCCCTAACTTTACCCTTAAACTTACCCATACCACCACACCTGTCCCTAACTTTACCCTTAAACTTACCCATACCACCACACCTGTCCCTAACTTTACCCTTAAACTTACCCATACCACCACACCTGTCCCTAACTACCTGTATATCACCTCATTATCAGCAAAAGTGTTTCGCAATACAATATGAACACAATAAGTACATTGTACTTGTAAGTACATAGAAGTTAAGGACATCTAATATAAAATGGTACCATATATATTATTTACAATTAAATGAAAATGTATTTTAGTTTAAATTTATATTTAACTTTAGATTAAACACACTAAATGTTTTTAAACCCACTAAAGTAGGACCTAAGCATATCTTTATATGCAACTTCATAATTACTTCTGTTGTCTTTGAAATAAGGTAAATTAAAAAATACTTTAATGGCATACAAGTTTCAATAGAAATTACATGTACTTCAAAATATTTTTAATTATGATGAGGTTGCAATTCGGTACATTTAAAATATATTAACATTAAAATAGCAAACTACAGTAGTAATTATAATCAAGTACTTTACTAGTCAACACATCAGAATAAGTGTAATTCTTTAAAGCATGACAAAAGTCTTTTAAAATAAAACTTTTAATTTGATATTATTACATTGTACTCAATTTAAAAGTGTACTTAAGTGTGTTAAGAAAAATAAAAATGGACTCTCTTAAACTATACTTAAGTGACTTATTGTTTTTTATTAATATTATATTACTTGCAAGTACTGTACAAATTAAGCATTTTTTTTCTCTAGGGGTGGTCACATATATGCATAAACCCTCACAGAAACATGTGTAAAGTAAATTTACCCGCCAGCCACTAAAGTTTTCAGCTGAATTCCGACTAAATACCCCAAAATGGCAGGATCAATTAAATGCCATAAGATCGTAACAAATGTATACATACTGTTATATACATCATGTTTTGGTCCCACTTTTGCTGCCAAAACAGCCCTGACTCGTCGAGGCATGGACTCCACTAGACCCCTGAAGGTGTGCTGTGGTAAGTGGCACCAAGATGTTAGCAGCCGATCCTTTAAGTCCTGTAAGTTGTGAGGTGGGGTCTCCATTGATCAGACTTGTTTGTTCAGCAAATCCCAGAGATGCTCGATTGGATTGAGATCTGGGGAATTTGGAGGCCAAGTCCACACCTCAAACTCGTTGTTGTGCTCCTCAAACCATTCCTGAACCCTTTATGCTTTGTGGCAGGGCACATTATCCTGCTGAAAGAGGCCACAGCCACCAGGGAATACCGTTTCCATGAAAGGGTGTACATGGTCTGCAACAATGCTTAGGTAGGGGGTACGTGTCAAAGTAACATCCACATGGATGGCAGGACCCAAGGTTTCCCAGCAGAACATTGCTCAAAGCATCACACTGCCTCCGCCGGCTTGCCTTCTTCCCATAGTGCATCCTGGTGCCATGTGTTCCTCAGGTAAGCGACGCACACGCACCCGCCATCCATGTGATATAAAAGAAAACATGATTCATCAGACCAGGCCACCTTCTTCCATTTCTCCATGGTCCAGTTCTGATGCTCACATGCCACTGTTGGCACTTTCGGCGGTGGACAGGGGTCAGCATGGGCACCCTGACTGGTCTGCTGCTATGCAGCCCCATACGCAACAAACTGCGATGCACTGTGTATTCTGACACCTTTCTATCAGAACCAGCATTAACTTCTTGAGTAATTTGAGCTACAGTAGCTCGTTTGTTTGATCGGACCACACGGGCCAGCCTTTGCTCCCCACGTGCATCAATGAGCCTTGGCCACACATGACCCTGTCTCCAGTTCTCCACTGTTCCTTCCTTGGACCACTTTTGATAGATACTGACCAGTGCAGACCGGGAACACCCCACAAGAGCTGCTGTTTTGGAGATGCTCTGACCCAGTTGTTTAGCCATCACGAGTTGGCCCTTGCCAAAAAACTACCACTGTAAAACAGGACATTATACTTTTATACTACAAGAGGACAAAAAGCTGAGTGCTTCTATCCAGAGAGACACCTGATCTTAAGTGCCTTATTCAGGGGCACAATGGTTGCTTCATGCCCCATTGCTAGGTTCAAACCTATATTTTGTTTAGTTATGAGATCAGACCTTTAACCAATAGGCCACACATCCATAAAAGCCAATACAAATCTGAATTTCTCCTCTCAAGTTAATTTTACACCATTAAAGTGTTTCAACTGAGACCTCATTTTTAAACATGCAAGCAAACCTACAGCTTGCACTGTTTTAATGACCATCCGTACAGACAATTTAGTGACCCATGCTAAGCAAAGAGCCTGTCGGACACACATAAAAGCACAAACACACACGCGTACGCACGCTGCCTGACCTACCGCACCCTTTCCCATGGGTGTGTGTTGTATGGGTGGGGTGTTTGGCTCAAGGGGAATGAGGTAACCCAAGTTACAGGTCATCCTGTGTGGTTGTGTGGGTTTACTTAGCTATTCTTTGGGACCAAATTTGTCCCCGGAAGTGAAGCTAAATCTAACAAAACACCCTAGTGGAGTCACCCTCAACTGGAAAATCAAATCCTAAATAAATATGCCCATTGGAAAAAAAACATGCCTCTATCTACATTTTTGCAAAACCACAAAAACTTACCTGTAAATACAATTCACTGCAGTTTCCAGTTGAAATTATCACCAGAGGCAGTAAAACATCAACAACATTTATTCCTGTTCACACAAATTGTTATTACTGGGGTAGATCATAGTCTTATTTTCGAGTGGTTTCTTTACACAATACTATGCTATGAAAACATTTTGCCGTAGTGCATCTAATAGTTTTTGCTTCAGCAAATATGTTTTTCATCCCACTTTAGCTTTTGTTATCATTAATGGTCAGGTTTAGTGTTAGCTTAAACACCACTCACCAGATATTTAATTTCAGAACTGCTGCAATATGTTCAGCAACCAATGTAAGAATAGTAGCCAGTCATGTCCAATTCTGTAAGATTAAATTAATGTCATTTACTGGACATTAGACAATTGTCCAAGGTTGGTAAATAATGTTTTTTAGTTCTAAAAATCCATAAAGTTTTATTTTTAGCTTGATATAAAAGCAGTAGAAGTCTATGTAAAGCTGGGTAAATGGGAGCGTTTATGTGTATGTGTTTTTAACCTCTTTGTCCATCAGTTGCACTTTCCTTCTCCATCTCTCTCTCTCTGGGGACACGGTTGTCGATCGCCTCCCATTCTCTTGCTCACCCCGGCTGTCCTGTAACCATGGTAACTGCCCAGATGTTGGACTCTGATTAGCCGAGACTGCCAAATAAAATCAGGGTGATGATAAAGATCAGGAGGCGGGGTGAGGGGGAGTAATGGGTATAAAGGGACAGTGTGGCATTTACACACACATAGACACATACAAACATGCACACATTTGTAAACACATAACTGACTGATGAGGATAAAAACAACCAACACATAACAGGTTTTACACATGGTGCATTATGGGAAGACTCTCTCCTAGCAAACAAGCACCTGACCAACTAAATCCATAGTAGCTCTTAATATATACTTGTGGCTATTTATATGTGCTGTTTTTTGACACATTTCCTAAAAAGAAAACTCTCCACAAACAAGTAAACAAACTAAAAGTTCTTTTCATTTTCCTCACAATGATGTGGCACAGCACGGATTACAAAAATAGCAGAGGTCTTTCATTCGCTTCCAAAGAAAACACTTCATTACTCCACCTGGCATCGTGATGATGTGGTGTTAGCGGCGGACTGCTGGGAATAAAGGTGCTCATTGTCCCAGGATCTCTCCAAGGTCGCAGAGGATGACAAATACACACACATACAAATACACACATGCAGAGTCTCACTCACACAACAGCTGCCATGATGGAACGAGCTTGCATTTCTTTATGTCCAAAGTGCAGTCCTTCCATGGTGACTGATGCTTTTGTCAGTGAGAGTTGTTAAGTCCTAATTCCAAAGCACAGTAGGACTCAGACCAGATGTTTAGCTCAAAAGACAAATAAATGTCAGTTTTGGAGTGCAGCAGCTTTCATTTCTGCCATGACACCCGCAAAACCACAGCGAACACTGTATGTTTGTGTTCGAAATCAGGAATGGTGAGAGAATATTGTGTTGTGCGTTTTTCATCTTCAAACCAGAATTAAGGTCACCAGCCACAAAGTTAAAATTCCTTGTGGCTAGTGCTCTTCCCATAACGTTTACGCATTAGGTCGGTAAGCGGAGAGCAGGCAGTCTTTTGTGGCTGCTCGAACACATTTGAACACATGAGCGTTTACAGTATGAAAGCAATCCGGTCAAATGCATTTTCGACTACCTCTGGAAGTGGTCCAAAGTGGACAAGCTCAAAACATTTTAGAACCCGTTTACACCTGTATTTAGTAAGTTAATGCGTAAGGTGGTTTTCTCTTACTTAATGGAAATGGAATGAAAACTGAGGTAAATAGTGATTTACATTTATTATACTTTTTGTCCAGTTTTATGGAAAACTGCAGAAAATGGTGTGGTATCTTCTCCAAAATTAGCTTCCTGGTTAGATTTAGGGCTTATGCTTAGGTCAATGCCCTGCTGGAATGTGATAAGGTTCCAGATTGCATTGGGCTGTTTGATTTTTCAGCAACGTAAGTAAATGTTGCACACTGTACAAAACACCCATATTTTATCTTATGAGTTGTCCATTTGTTTAACTTGTACAAACTATTACAAGTTCAAAATGAGACCGGGTTGGTGTCATGAGTTGTTGCCAGGTCATCAACAGCGTCATTTAAATGACTCCTAATTAAATTTGGAAAATGTTCAACTCATGTCAGACTTTTTGACAACTGGCTATTTTTCAAAAATTAAAATTCTGTCATCATTTACTCACTCTCATGTTGTTCAAAACCTGAAGAATGATGGTAAACAGACAGTTGACGGTAGCCAGTGACTTCAATAGTATTTATTTTTCCTACTATGGAAGTCAGTGGGTGCCATCATCTGTGCTGTGTTCATCAGACGAAACAAACTCATACAGGTTTGAAACAACTTGAGGGTGAGTAAATGATGACAACATTTTCATTTTTGGGTGAACTATTTCTTTAAGACAACCAGTCGTATTTTCATTTGAGAACTATATGCTCTCACTTACAACATAGAACAAAATCGACCATTATCTTAACTTAATTATTTTTGAATGCTCAGGAATGTACTCGACTCAAATGACTTTTCAGACTGTTTAGGAATTTTCACTTGCGACAATGATCATATTTTCATTCATACTTTTTTAGGATTGCTAATTCTCACTTAGAACAATTCCGACCAAAATGTAAATCTCTTTATCAATATTTGAACATTTAGACATGTACCCTAGACACTGCTAGACAACACACTATATATATAAATAGCTTCAGTAGATCTACATCCGGAGGATCAATTGTATCATCATTACATTTGGTCATATCGGCCAGCCCTGAAACCTGACAATGGTAAAGCATAACATAATGGTAAAGAATGCTTTTCTGTAAAGCTGTTTTGAAATGATGTATATTGTAAAAGTGCTATACAAATACACTCGACTTCACTTGATATTTCAGTGATATCTGTTAGGTGGTAGGACATTTTAAGCATGCTGTTTCAAATTATTGGATTACAAATTATTTTGGTTGGAAAAAAAGCCAAAAGCACAAATGATAATAAAAAAGCGGAAAACACTAGTTCAAATCAGTCATAGGCCATTACTTTGTCCCTTTTATTTCCTTTCTGCTCTCACATTTTAAATTGTTGTAATTCATGAACAAAATAATTTGGACTCTTAAATTGCAAAGAAGGTCAAAGCCATGTCTAACCAAGTTGTGGTTTTTGAGACCATTGAAAGATTTTAAATACCGTTTTCATGATAACAATCTCCAATTTCAAAATGCCTTTACAGGATGAATTTTGAGTGTTTACCTGTTTAAATGATACCTAAATTATGATGATTACTAAAATATATGGGGGGAATAAGGAAGTGTCCTGCTACTCACTGGGACACTGACAGTTAACAAGCTATACAAACTGATGTATGTTAACATTAGGAGTGTTATGTAACCCAAAAAAATTGCTTTGTTTTGTAAAATTTGAAGATATCTTTAATGCCTCTAGCAGCTTTCAGATTATTATGGGGGATAATTTGACATTTGATCAATTACTGTAGTCCTGTGGGGAAAACTGTAATAAAATAAAAAAATTGTGTGATTTCTGTTTTTACTCCGTTACGCCATTGTTGTGTGGAGGTCGCAGCGGTGGCGCTACCTGATCTGTGCACGTGCCTTTAATCAGACTGAGAGGAAGTGATCAGGCACTTCCGTACATGGACCGAAATCACATTAAAACATTAAAACATCTCTAACCTAAAGTACTGATAATGGAACTAAATAGGTAAAGGCCGTATAACTTCCCTTCTCTCCCAGAGAAAGAGGGAGGAGAGGGAAAGAGAGAGATAAAGGAGAGAGAGAGAGAGAGAGAGAGAGAGAGAGAGAGAGAGAGAGAGAGAGAGAGAGAGAGAAAGAGAGAGAGAGGCTGGGGGCAACACTGTAAGCCTCGCCTCTCCATTTTCTAATAAACTCCAGCAATCAGATCATTTGTGCTTTAAATGGGCAACTTGATGGCAGCAGTCTGCATTAGCCACTGGTGCTCTCACAATCTGATTAGACACAGACAGTGACAGTTTCCAGCCAAAGTAGTGGGTAACACAATGACAAACACGCACACACACACATGGACACAAATGCACTGACAAACAAGGCCCTTGAGGCTCCCTCTCGTTGTCGTTCTCCTTCTCTCTTTCCTATATCTCTGAAGACCTTTTTGCTGGTGTTTGTGGCACTAATTGAATTGCGTGAAGCAGATGTCATTATTGTTGAGCAGTCAAGCACTTGATGTTTCCAAGTTGTTAGACACTAATTTAAGCTTATTAGCAGCTTTACCAGGGAGCAAAGGTCGCTGCTGTGTGTGTGTGTGTGTGCGCTGAAAAGTCTTTCGCTGGAAGGAAAAAAGGATGAGAAATCTCTACAAGGACAGGAGCAATAGATAATGGGAAGCTTTGATAGCAAACTGGATGATTCTCTGTGGGCTAACAGTAGCTTGAAGCTGAAGTGTGTAATTTTAGCACGACTTGCGTCATCAAATGGAATTATTGGGCCTGTTTACATCTGGTCACTTCATGCGTTTTCTCTGATCAGGGGGATATCCGAACATGAAAAGATCAGGTGTGAATGCCCTCCGAAACGCTTTCGAGACGGATTTAAATCCGATCGCTCAAACCACTTCAGGAGGTGGTGGTCTGAGAAGCATTCCAGTTGAAACTGGACAAGAGTAAATGCATCTGGTTGGTGAAACCACATATGTACATTTTTCGCCTCTCAAAATGGTAAAAAATAAATGTTTGACAGCATATATGTTAAAGCCAGATTGGATAGCACTACTCTTCAGCAAGCCGATGCGCAAACTGCCGCAAATCAAACTGAGCGTTCAACGTCTCATCCTCAAGCTCAACACATTATCATCTTCATTAAAAATAGAGAGACTAAATTATATTACCCAGTGCTGATGCCACTCTCTCTCTCTCCTATTGCGGTCTTTGATCTTAAACTCAATGATTCTATGTTTCCCAAATCCATAGTTTGACGAACATTTCAATAGATCATACTCTTGAGCAAAACAAGCAAGCTAACATGCAGAGCTACCTATATCTTTCATTACATATATATATGAGCAAATCTCATTCTACATCTTTTGAATCATTTTTCAAAGTGTACACAGGTGTAAATGTGCTCTAGTACTGTGGGGAATCCCAGAGTATGACGTAAGAGGGGGGAAATTTTTTTTAAAAAAAAACGTAAGAGGGAGCTACGATTTAGGGTGTTCACACTTAGCATGTTTGGTTCGATTAAAACGAACTCTGGTGTGATTGCTCTGTTAGTGCGGTTCATTTGAAGAAGTGTGAACGCTGCCATCCGAACCATTGCGCCAAACAAGTGGACAAGACCTCCGAAAAGATGGGTCTCACTTCCAAACGAACTCTAGTGCGAATTAAATATTAATGCAGCACAGACCAAAAACAGGACAAGATGTCACAAAATGTGAGCCTAAAAAGGACAGAATGCTCAAGCACACTTGTTTTTTCTCGTCATAGTTGTGATGTTGCCCATCACAGTTCGGTACAGGCGTCAGAACCGCGTCTCCTCGCAGCAGATCTTGGTTTGTGTGTGTGACGGAGGGATTCCTGCCGCTGTTTTGGCTCCTTTACACATTTTATAAACTCTTCAAGAGTTCTCATCTGGTCAACGTACCATCATATGTAGGCTACGCATGTACAATGAGAGCATTTAGCCCAGCACACAGCATTGTTTTGGATGTTCGGTAACAAAATATACCTTAATTTATATAGCCGTCTTTTGTATGTGTCCTGACTCTATATGGTCATTAAAAATCCCAGGATGTCCTTCGGAAAAAGAGGAGGGGTGTAACCCTGGCATCATGGCCAAATTTGCCCATTGGTCTCTGTCCATCATGGCTTCCTAATAATCCCCTATATACTGATTGGCTTCATCACTCTGTCTCCTCTCCACCAATCAGCTGGTGTGTGGTGGGCGTTCTGGCGCAATATGGCAGCCGTCGCATCATCCAGGTGGATGCTGCACATTGGTGGTGGTTGAGGAGATGTAAAGTTCCATGTAAAGTGCTTTGAGTACTCAGAATTATTATTATTATTATTATAGCGCTTTTTACAATGCTGATTCCTTCAAAGCAGCTTCACAGTGTTAACAGGATGTTATTGATGTTATCCAGCTAATATCAATTATCATATAGTGTCAATGCGGGCAGATCAGTAATATAGTTGAAAGTGCCCCCACGACAGACACAAATGAATTTGGTGCTCTTCTAGACTGAGAAAACACAGAAAACGATTTGTCTCATGGGGATGAAAGACAACACCCCAGAACGCGACTGCTTCACTGCCCTACTCTAGGCAACGCTATCGGGCTACTGATTATTTGCCCACCGTGATTCCAGAAAATCAGTTCAGTTAGAGACAATACAAATTAAAAACTGAACGCGGTTCGTTCGACATAATGCGAGTGAATCGACAGCCGCCACGGGCAAACGCAGCAGGTTCGATTACATTCATCACATGAGCTGAGGTAATCACGGGATTCGCGGCTGCATTCAAAGCGCGTGATCAGTCTGGCGTTCAGATCATGTCTTTTGGAAGCTTAACTGTCATAGGAAGTTCATTTTAAAAGTTGAAACACTCACTTTGCTCTCCACCGCTCCGTTTACATGAATCTCCACAGCTCCGCGAGCCGAGTGCTGTGAGTGTGATGTTTAAAACATGTGGAAATAGCGCCCTCTGCTGGCTGTAGTCTTTAGCCTCTGGCCAAAAACTCCTCCGATGATGCAAAATGACGATATTTGCGTCATCGGAGGAATTTTTCCAGAAATAAAATACATAATTATCTCGTCTCAGGGTCATATGAGGGGGGAAAGTACGAATATACTCCTGGGTTTCTACTGATACAAAGCTTAATGCTAATCGCTGATGTAACCCTTTAATCAAACATCTGGATACAAAAACATTAGAAGTAATTCTCAGATGTCATGTTGTCATGATGTCATCTGACATTATTTAGATCTCGAACCGATTAATTCACAGAAACAACTTCACCACCACATGTGACCTCATAAGATATGTTGTGCCAACTTTGATGGCAAATAACAAATGATGTTCAAACCTGGATTCATGCATGGCGCACTGTAATTAAAGCATGAATGAAACAGAGGGAAAGATTTTTCAGCAAGAAATATCAGTTTCATTTCTAGTCTGTTCTTTTCTAGCTATCATACTGTATGACTTCAGAAGACTTGAATATATAGTAAAAATAGTAACATATTGTGACATTTTCTTACATTTTAAAATTCCTGTAATGTCAAAGCTGAATTTGCAGCATTATGATTCCAATCTTCAGTGTCACATGATCCTTCAGAAATCATTCTAATATGATTTTGCTACTCTGTTTTCAAAATGATCAGCATTGAAAACAGTGATGCTTAATATTTTTGTGGAATGCAGTGGAATTTCTCTTTCAGGATTCTTTGCTGAATAGAAAGTTCAAAAGAACAGTATTAATTTGATTTTTTTTTTTTTTTTTCAATGTAGCAGTCTTTACTGCTCCTTGTTAGCAATATAATGCACATTCTTACTGACCCCAAACTTTTTAAAAGCCGGTTTGTATGTTGCTTTTTGTGGTTTTTGGAGCTTGATCTCCTGGTGATTCTGAAAGCGTGGCCACTAGTCTGCGCAAACATTCTGAAGAAACTTCTGTTGTCTTCAATCACAGGTTTGGAACAATATTCGGGTCAATAAATGATGACAGAATTACAATTTTCGGGTGAACTATCACTATAACTGCACAGCTTTAAATGCGTCTACACCCATCTCCCTCCATCACTATGCCTTCATCTCCATCCCGCTATCTCTCAGTTTATTAATGAAGGTCAGATGATACCACACCTCTCTGAGAGAGCAACAATGAAATGATCGTCCCTGCATAAACACCTGTTGTTACACTGACGAAGCCCATTAGCGCTGCGGGGCTAATGTCACGGAAATGCCGCCTTCTGAAAGCAACCTCTGCTTCTTATCAGACAGAAACAGGAGGAGCCCGGCTGCACTCAGCACATTCAAATGGCCCATCAAATCTAATCAGAGCACCTGTAAAAGCCTGCAAAAACACAGAAAGAGAGTGTAAGAGAGAGCAGAGTCTCCAGTTACCCAGCAGCTCTCGCACAGAAAACCACCACTATACTGTGGGGCAATAAGATAGGCCATTCAGATACTGTAAAGCAGGAGGGGGCACAACAGCATCATGTTTTTGTGAGCCTGAGTATTAGGGCAACCAGATTAAACTCCAGAAAACCCCTTTAAATGGCTCAATGAGCACAGTTTTCTTTTCTGTGTTGATGTACTTCCTTCTGAAACAGGAAGCTTGGGTGGGAATTAATACAAAGCTTTTCTTTTTTCATCAGTCATTTTGCTCCGTTTTTCCGTAAGAAAAAAGACTGTAGATTGTGAATGTGCATTTGTGTGGCATGAAGATTATTTGATTTATTTTTTGGCTAGATTGTTTAATAAATCTAAAAATACATTGATAATCACTTTGCATAAATATGCTGACTTAAATACATCCCTTTTTATGAGTTTTTTTTTAAATTTATGAATTAAAATTCATTATGAATTTTTTTTTGCAAAGTCAGTAATATCAGGCTGATACTAAATGTCAACTGTCTTGATATCACAATAATACAAAAAAAAAAGACATTTCTTTTAGTATTTCATATATGTAAACACTGATCAGGTATAACCACCTATGACCACCTTCCTAATATTGTGTTGGCCCCCCTTTTGCTGCCAAAACAGCCCTGACCCGTCAAGGCATGGACTCCACTAGACCCCTGAAGGTGTGCTGTGGTATCTGGCACCAAGATGTTAGCAGCAGATCCTTTAAGTCCTGTAAGTTGCGAGGTGGGGCCTCCATTGATCAGACTTGTTTGTTCAGCACATCCCAGAGATGCTCGATTGGATTGAGATTGAGAATTTGGAGGCAAAGTCAACAACTCAGGAGTTGTGCTCCTCAAACCAATCCTGAACCATTTTTGCTTTGTGGCAGGGCACATTATCCTGCTGAAAGAGGCCACAGCCACCAGGGAATACCGTTTCCATGAAAGGGTGTACATGGTCTGCAACAATGCTTAGGTAGGGGGTACGTGTCAAAGTAACATCCACATGGATGGCAGGACCCAAGGTTTCCCAGCAGAACATTGCTCAAAGCATCACACTGCCTCCGCCGGCTTGCCTTCTTCCCATAGTGCATCCTGGTGCCACGTGTTCCCCAGGTAAGCAACACACACGCACCCGGCCATCCACGTGATGTAAAAGAAAAGGTGCTTCATCAGACCAGGCCACCTTCTTCCATTGCTCCATGGTCCAGTTCTGATGCTCACATGCCACTGTTGGCGCTTTCGGCGGTGGACAGGGGTCAGCATGGGCACCCTGACTGGTCTGCGGCTATGCAGCCCCATACGCAACAAACTGTGATGCACTGTGTATTCTGACACCTTTCTATCAGAACCAGCATTAACTTCTTGAACAATCTGAGCTACAGTAGCTCGTCAGCCTTTGATCCCCACGTGCATCAATGAGCCTTGGTTCAACACTGTCGCTGGTTCACCACTGTTCCTTCCTTGGAGCACTTTTGACAGATACTGACCACTGCAGACCGGGAACACCCCACAAGAGCTGCAGTTTTGGAGATGCTCTGACCCAGTCACTTCTTGCTCACTTGCTCACATATATATCAATAAAAATAACTTTATCCAACAATTTTTTGTGTGTCATGTGTTGCGACCAACATGTATAAATATGCATAAAAAAACATGTAAACAATATGAGTAAAATTATATTGCAGATATCATAATACCCTTGTAGACTCTCCTGACTCTCATGTGTTTCAAGGTCAGTAGCCTTTATATATCAGATAATTTGACCCATTTATGACATCATTTGGTATAACCTCCCCAAAACTCAATATTTATGATATTTATTAAATCATTATATTTCTGAGAAGATTTTATTTATTTATACAATAATGATTGAAATGTTTACACAAACATATATTGGTGTTATAAGTATAGGAAAATATCTTATTATTTATTAATAAAGGGATAGCTGTTGGTAACCAGACAGTTGACGGCACCCATTGACTTACTAAAAAATACTTTGGGTATCATCAACTGTTGGATTACCAACATTCTTCAAAATATCTTCTTTGTGTTTGACAGAAGAAAGAAACTCATAGGGTTTGGAACAACTTGGGTGTGAGTACATTTTTGGGGGAACTATTCCTTTAAGATTTATAATAACCTAAAACAAACATAAAATCAATGCATTATTTATGTACATTTTAATATTTACAGTACAAGTACAGACTAACCAGTACATTTCATCAACTAATCCTATATAGTATAGTATAAAATACACATATTTGGCTTGCTGTCTGAGGAGATGGCTTCGACCCAGAGCACCCTACAGCTCTTCACTGAAAATGCAGTTGTTGTTTGGCCATTTGAACCACAAATGATACCAGAGGACACTGAGAATACTTATTTTAAAGCGAATGAATGAAAATTCTGTCAACATTTATTCAACCGAACAGTAAGTTGTTCCAAACCTGTATGACTTACTTCCTTCTGTGGAACACAAATGAAGAATGAAATCAAAAGAATGTTTTTGAAGACTTGTTTTTGTCCACATTACTAGCTTTTTCTGGACAGCAAAAACAAACAGAAATTTTATAGAAAATATTTATTTTGTGTTCCACTGAAGAAAGAAATGTGACGTCTGGTCACCCTAGTGTATACGAAGGCTGTTTTGCATGTCTGCATCGAGGCAGTTTCATTTCTCTGAGAGCTTTGTGACTTGCGGTTCATTTTTTATGCCTTCTTTTTGCTGCAGTCCACACAAGCCTTTAACTTCACGTCTGGGCGCCTTATATAAGAAGGAATATCTGAGTTTTATGATCTGCTGAATCGCACTAGGCCCATTAGCATACGTCAGAGCCGTAGCTGCCCGAGTCTTATTAATCTGTGTGGAGAGAGAAATGGAAGAAAGAGAGGATAGGAGGACGGATAAACGCGTACGAGATTAGCACCGACTCCAAAGATATTTTGTTGTGGAGATCATATAGATGAACGCACACACAAACACACACACACATGGATACACAACACCTGTGTCATCTCTTCACCTCAGCATAAGTGTGTATGCCTTTGCACGCGCATGTGTACGCATATGTGTGTGTGCAGCTCTGAACTTATCATTACAGCGATGAGATGTGAGGATGTGTGTATGTGTTAAGCCTCAGGGTGATTATTCTGTCAGGAGTGTTTCTCTGCTGCAGCCCATCCTGCCAGGAAGCAACTCTAAATCCACACTGATCGGTCCAAAGTCAAGATTTCACCATTCAACATATTCCCATCTCTTACCACACAGATCCAACGACAGACGGCGAGATCTCGCTTTACTCGTCTTCTGCGCACACACACACTAAGCCTCTTCTACATGCTACTGTGGGATAAGACTGCATGCCTTGTCATGCCCGATCACTGTGATTTTACAACCCTGCCCAGCACAAAACCGGCACTGCCAACCATTAAGTGTGTGTATGAGTTTGTGAGTATAATTTGTGTCAATGCAAGAAAAAAGTGGTCTGGCAGTGTTTAGGACAACGTGCCACTTCTAAGGTGCGTCCCAATTTGTGCACTCAGTCAAAATTGTGAGATAGAAAGTCAGAATTGTGAGATATAAAGTCATAATTGTGAGATATAAAGTCAGAATTGTGAGATATAAAGTCATAATTGTGTGATATAAAGTCAGAATTGTGAGATATAAAGTCAGAATTGTGAGATATAAAGTCATAATTGTGAGGTATAAAGTCATAATTGTGAGATATAAAGTCAGAATTGTGAGATATAAAGTCAGAATTGTGAGATATAAAGTCAGAATTGTGAGATATAAAGTCAGAATTGTGAGATATAAAGTCAGAATTGTGAGATATAAAGTCAGAATTGTGAGATAAAAGTCATAGAATTGTGTGATATAAAGTCAGAATTGTGTGATATAAAGTCAGAATTGTGATATAAAGTCAGAATTGTGAGATATAAAGTCAGAATTATGAGATATAAAGTCAGAATTGAGATATAAAGTCAGAATTGTGTGATATAAAGTCAGAATTGTGATATAAAGTCAGAATTATGAGATATAAAGTCAGAATTGTGTGATATAAAGTCAGAATTGTGAGATATAAAGTCAGAATTTTGAGATATAAAGTCAGAATTGTGAGGTATAAAGTCAGAATTATGAGATATAAAGTCAGAAATATGAGATATTAAGTCAGAATTGTGAGATATAAAGTCAGAATTGTGAGATATAAAGTCAGAATTGTGTGATATAAAGTCAGAATTGTGAGATATAAAGTCAGAATTGTGAGATATAAAGTCAGAATTGTGAGATATAAAGTCAGAATTATGAGATATAAAGTCAGAATTGTGAGATATAAAGTCAGAATTATGAGATATAAAGTCAGAATTGTGATATATAGTCAGAATTGTGAGATATAAAGTCAGAATTGTGTGATATAAAGTCAGAATTGTGAGATATAAAGTCAGAATTGTGAGATATAAAGTCAGAATTATGAGATATAAAGTCAGAATTATGAGATATAAAGTCAGAATTGTGAGATATAAAGTCAGAATTGTGTGATATAAAGTCAGAATTGTGAGATATAAAGTCAGAATTGTGAGATATAAAGTCAGAATTGTGAGATATAAAGTCAGAATTGTGTGATATAAAGTCAGAATTGTGTGATATAAAGTCAGAATTATGAGATATAAAGTCAGAATTGAGATATAAAGTCATAATTGTGTGATATAAAGTCAGAATTGTGTGATATAAAGTCAGAATTGTGAGATATAAAGTCAGAATTTTGAGATATAAAGTCAGAATTGTGAGGTATAAAGTCAGAATCATGAGATATAAAGTCAGAATTATGAGATATAAAGTCAGAATTGTGAGATATAAAGTCAGAATTATGAGATATAAAGTCAGAATTGTGTGATATAAAGTCAGAATTGTGAGATATAAAGTCAGAATTGTGAGATATAAAGTCAGAATTGTGAGGTATAAAGTCAGAATTATGAGATATAAAGTCAGAATTGTGAGATATAAAGTCAGAATTATGAGATATAAAGTCAGAATTGTGTGATATAAAGTCAGAATTGTGAGATATAAAGTCAGAATTGTGTGATATAAAGTCAGAATTGTGAGATATAAAGTCAGAATTGTGAGATATAAAGTCAGAATTATGAGATATAAAGTCAGAATTATGAGATATAAAGTCAGAATTGTGAGATATAAAGTCAGAATTATGAGATATAAAGTCAGAATTGTGTGATATAAAGTCAGAATTGTGAGATATAAAGTCAGAATTGTGATATAAAGTCAGAATTGTGAGATATAAAGTCAGAATTGTGAGATATAAAGTCAGAATTATGAGATATAAAGTCAGAATTGTGAGATATAAAGTCAGAATTGTGAGGTATAAAGTCAGAATTGTGTGATATAAAGTCAGAATTGTGAGATATAAAGTCAGAATTGTGAGATATAAAGTCAGAATTGTGTGATATAAAGTCAGAATTGTGAGATATAAAGTCAGAATTTTGAGATATAAAGTCAGAATTGTGAGATATAAAGTCAGAATTGTGAGATATAAAGTCAGAATTGTGAGATATAAAGTCAGAATTATGAGATATAAAGTCAGAATTGTGAGGTATAAAGTCAGAATTGTGAGATATAAAGTCAGAATTATGAGATATAAAGTCAGAATTGTGTGATATAAAGTCAGAATTGTGAGATATAAAGTCAGAATTGTGAGATATAAAGTCAGAATTGTGAGATATAAAGTCAGAATTGTGAGATATAAAGTCAGAATTGTGAGGTATAAAGTCAGAATTGTGAGATATAAAGTCAGAATTATGAGATATAAAGTCAGAATTATGAGATATAAAGTCAGAATTGTGAGGTATAAAGTCAGAATTATGAGATATAAAGTCAGAATTGTGAGATATAAAGTCAGAATTATGAGATATAAAAGTCAGAATTGTGTGATATAAAGTCAGAATTGTGAGATATAAAGTCAGAATTGTGAGATATAAAGTCAGAATTGTGGAGGTATAAAGTCAGAATTATGAGATATAAAGTCAGAATTGTGAGATATAAAGTCAGAATTATGAGATATAAAGTCAGAATTGTGTGATATAAAGTCAGAATTGTGAGGTATAAAGTCAGAATTGTGTGATATAAAGTCAGAATTGTGAGATATAAAGTCAGAATTGTGAGATATAAAGTCAGAATTATGAGATATAAAGTCAGAATTATGAGATATAAAGTCAGAATTGTAAGATATAAAGTCAGAATTATGAGATATAAAGTCAGAATTGTGTGATATAAAGTCATAATTGTGAGATATAAAGTCAGAATTGTGAGGTATAAAGTCAGAATTATGAGATATAAAGTCAGAATTGTGAGATATAAAGTCAGAATTATGAGATATAAAGTCAGAATTGTGTGATATAAAGTCAGAATTGTGAGGTATAAAGTCAGAATTGTGTGATATAAAGTCAGAATTGTGAGATATAAAGTCAGAATTGTGAGATATAAAGTCAGAATTGTGATATATAGTCAGAATTGTGAGATATAAAGTCAGAATTATGAGATATAAAGTCAGAATTGTGAGATATTAAGTCAGAATTGTGAGATATAAAGTCAGAATTGTGAGATATAAAGTCAGAATTGTGAGATATAAAGTCAGAATTGTGAGGTATAAAGTCAGAATTGTGAGATATAAAGTCAGAATTATGAGATATAAAGTCAGAATTGTGTGATATAAAGTCAGAATTGAGATATAAAGTCAGAATTGTGAGATATAAAGTCAGAATTGTGAGATATAAAGTCAGAATTATGAGATATAAAGTCAGAATTGTGAGGTATAAAGTCAGAATTGTGAGATATAAAGTCAGAATTATGAGATATAAAGTCAGAATTGTGAGATATAAAGTCAGAATTGTGAGGTATAAAGTCAGAATTATGAGATATAAAGTCAGAATTGTGAGATATAAAGTCAGAATTATGAGATATAAAGTCAGAATTGTGAGGTATAAAGTCAGAATTGTGAGATATAAAGTCAGAATTATGAGATATAAAGTCAGAATTGTGAGATATAAAGTCAGAATTGTGTGATATAAAGTCAGAATTGTGAGATATAAAGTCAGAATTTTGAGATATAAAGTCAGAATTGTGAGGTATAAAGTCAGAATTGTGAGATATAAAGTGAGAATTATGAGATATAAAGTCAGAATTGTGAGATATAAAGTCAGAATTATGAGATATAAAGTCAGAATTTTGTGATATAAAGTCAGAATTGTGAGATATAAAGTCAGAATTGTGAGATATAAAGTCAGAATTGTGAGGTATAAAGTCAGAATTCTGAGATATAAAGTCAGAATTGTGAGATATAAAGTCAGAATTATGAGATATAAAGTCAGAATTGTGTGATTAAGTCAGAATTGTGAGGTATAAAGTCAGAATTGTGTGATATAAAGTCAGAATTGTGAGATATAAAGTCAGAATTGTGAGGTATAAAGTCAGAATTGTGAGATATAAAGTCAGAATTATGAGATATAAAGTCAGAATTGTGAGATATAAAGTCAGAATTATGAGATATAAAGTCAGAATTGTGTGATATAAAGTCAGAATTGTGAGATATAAAGTCAGAATTGTGAGGTATAAAGTCAGAATTGTGAGATATAAAGTCAGAATTGTGAGATATAAAGTCAGAATTATGAGATATAAAGTCAGAATTGTGTGATATAAAGTCAGAATTGTGTGATATAAAGTCAGAATTATGATATAAAGTCAGAATTGTGAGGTATAAAGTCAGAATTATGAGATATAAAGTCAGAATTGTGTGATATAAAGTCAGAATTGTGAGATATAAAGTCAGAATTATGAGATATAAAGTCAGAATTGTGAGATATAAAGTCAGAATTGTGAGATATAAAGTCAGAATTGTGTGATATAAAGTCAGAATTGTGAGATATAAAGTCAGAATTATGAGATATAAAGTCAGAATTGTGTGATATAAAGTCAGAATTGTGTGATATAAAGTCAGAATTGTGAAGTATAAAGTCAGAATTGTGAGATATAAAGTCAGAATTGTGAGATATAAAGTCAGAATTATGAGATATAAAGTCAGAATTGTGTGATATAAAGTCAGAATTGTGAGATATAAAGTCAGAATTATGAGATATAAAGTCAGAATTGTGTGATATAAAGTCAGAATTGTGTGATATAAAGTCAGAATTGTGAGATATAAAGTCAGAATTGTGTGATATTAAGTCAGAATTGTGAGATATAAAGTCAGAATTGTGTGATATAAAGTCAGAATTGTGATATAAAGTCATAATTGTGAAATATAAAGTCAGAATTGTGAAATATAAAGTCAGAATTGTGAGATATAAAGTCAGAATTGTGTGATATAAAGTCAGAATTATGAGATATAAAGTCAGAATTATGAGATATAAAGTCAGAATTGTGAGATATAAAGTCAGAATTGTGTGATATAAAGTCAGAATTGTGTGATATAAAGTCAGAATTGTGAGATATAAAGTCAGAATTGTGATATATAAAGTCAGAGTTGTGATATATAAAGTCAGAATTGTGTGATATAAAGTCAGAATTGTGTGATATAAAGTCAGAATTGTGTGATATAAAGTCAGAATTGTGAGATATAAAGTCAGAATTGTGAGGTATAAAGTCAGAATTATGAGATATAAAGTCAGAATTGTGAGATATAAAGTCAGAATTGTGAGATATAAAGTCAGAATTGTGTGATGTAAAGTCAGAATTGTGAGATGTAAAGTCAGAATTGTGAGGTATAAAGTCATAATTGTGAGATATAAAGTCAGAATTGTGAGGTATAAAGTCAGAATTGTGAGATATAAAGTCAGAATTGTGAGATATAAAGTCAGAATTATGAGATATAAAGTCAGAATTGTGAGGTATAAAGTCAGAATTATGAGATATAAAGTCAGAATTGTGAGATATAAGTCAGAATTGTGAGATATAAAGTCAGAATTGTGAGGTATAAAGTCAGAATTATGAGATATAAAGTCAGAATTGTGATATATAGTCAGAATTGTGAGATATAAAGTCAGAATTGTGAGATATAAAGTCAGAATTGTGTGATATAAAGTCAGAATTGTGTGATATAAAGTCAGAATTGTGAGATATAAAGTCAGAATTGTGAGGTATAAAGTCAGAATGAGATATAAAGTCAGAATTGTGAGATATAAAGTCAGAATTATGAGAGATATAAAGTCAGAATTGTGTGATGTAAAGTCAGAATTGTGAGATGAAAGTCAGTGAGGTATAAAGTCATAATTGTGAGATATAAAGTCAGAATTGTGAGGTATAAAGTCAGAATTGTGAGATATAAAGTCAGAATTGTGAGATATAAAGTCAGAATTGTGAGATATAAAGTCAGAATTGTGAGGTATAAAGTCAGAATTATGAGATATAAAGTCAGAAATATGAGATATTAAGTCAGAATTGTGAGATATAAAGTCATAATTGTGAGGTATAAAGTCAGAATTATGAGATATAAAGTCAGAATTGTGAGATATAAAGTCAGAATTGTGAGATATAAAGTCATAATTGTGAGATATAAAGTCAGAATTGTGAGGTATAAAGTCAGAATTGTGAGATATAAAGTCAGAATTGTGAGATATAAAGTCAGAATTGTGAGATATAAAGTCAGAATTATGAGATATTAAGTCAGAATTGTGTGATATAAAGTCAGAATTGTGTGATATAAAGTCAGAATTGTGTGATATAAAGTCAGAATTGTGAGATATAAAGTCAGAATTGTGAGATGTAAAGTCATAATTGTGAGATGTAAAGTCAGAATTGTGAGGTATAAAGTCAGAATTGTGTGATATAAAGTCAGAATTATGAGATATAAAGTCAGAATTGTGATATATAAAGTCAGAATTATGAGATATAAAGTCAGAATTATGAGATATAAAGTCAGAATTGTGAGATATAAAGTCAGAATTGTGAGATATAAAGTCAGAATTGTGAGATATAAAGTCAGAATTGTGAGATATAAAGTCAGAATTGTGTGATATAAAGTCAGAATTGTGAGATATAAAGTGTCTTTATTATGTTCCATGTACTTACTATAGTAATAACAGTAAACTATTCGTAATTATATGCAACTAAAACCAAGCCCTCATCCTAACTCTTACCCTGTAGTAAGTACATGTAACTAATTATTATTACTCAGTACTTAAATGTATATTTACACTGTAACAAGGACACCTTAATATAAAGTGTATCCAGCTACTCATTTAAGCATTTGCTTTTATTTTGCTTTGACAAAATGCAACATCTTGTACTTTGTCAGTCACCTTTGTCAGGGTTCATTTCACAGATACACCTGAATGTCCATCTATCTGTGTTTTCAAAAGAACAGCGAGTGCCCACATACATCACACAGCATACTATATCTGATCTAAGGAGCTCCACTGATGACTGTTGTGATCCTTTCTAAAAAAAAAAAAAGAGGGGATGTGTTTATGTAAGTGTGTATGTTTATGAAATTGTGGCATGTGTGGGTCTGCCCCAAGTTCCACAGTAATGGCAACTTCCTCTCTGTCATAATATTTTTCTTAGAAAGGAATCCCCAATCACCTTCAGCTAAGAAACATTACAGCTACAAACTGTTCACCCACAAATTACTCATAAATTCTCACTATTTCGTCACCTACTCATCCACATGTTGTTCTAATCACGTAAGTGTGAAACAGAGCAGAAGATATTTTGAAAATGTCTTACAATGAGGGGTGCTGAGCTGCTTTGGACCCCAATGGCTTTTAATGTATGGACAAACACCACTGAAACATTCTTCAAAATGTCTTCTTTCCTGTCCTGTGGAAGAAAGTTAATGTAAACTATGACAGAATTAACATTTTTGGTTGAACTATGCCTTTAAAATAATAATTAGGTCATGCGTTTTAGGATACTTATGAAGAGAAAACCATAAAGAGAGCGAGCGAGAGAGAAACAGAGAGAGGGGTGACCTATACTCGCGAGGCCCAGCTGTACTATGACATCCCACATCTCAGAATTCCTTATTTTAAGAGACTCCGACTTCTTTTCCTGTTTTGGTTTGATGTTTCTGCCCAGTATATCACCTAGTCCACCTCCCAACATAAAAAGTTTTGAGTTTTATGGCTTCGAAGAAGACTTAAAAGCAATCACCCGTAAATCTCTACGAGTAATAAAGAGCTAGAATTAAATTTCTGTCTGCTTTGCTTGTTGTCTTTTCTTGTCAGTCGTTTAAACATCTTTCAGGTGGGTTTTCATAACCTGAGAGGAAATGATTATTAGTGCCCATAGAGAACTTGAATACGGAATCTGGTAAGAACGCCTGCTTAACAGGCCCACATAATACGTTTTATCAGACGCAGAGAAATACAAAAACAAACCCACACAAAAGGTTCCCCTTCTCGTTTACCTGGAAAAGTGCGCTGGCACGTGGCCCAACCGCATTCCTACAGGGTCTGATCGTGAATCTCCCGGAAGAATCTGAACGGTTGAACCCTGTGAGACGACCTGCAGCCAACTCCTTGTAGACCCTCGTAAAGACAGGCCTGGGTGGTCAGGTCTCTCTCTCTCAACTCTCCACCGCCCTCTCACCTCTATCCATCACCTAACAGGGGAGTGCAACATTAGACCTAAATCTATCAGCCGGTTTGGAGCCGGTATTGGGCAGTCTGGACCAGCCAAGGCCCTTTGGGGGCCAAAATCTTACCTACAAGGAACCTGCACAAGACATATAGATGAACCAATACAGGGAACATCATTCAACCAAAGGCTCAAGGTTCAGCTGGTTAGCATGGGTCAGTTAGCCTCTGCTGGTAGACACTACGGGCCCTATTTTAACGATCTAAGTGCATGTCTGAAGCGCACGGCGCAAATGCACTAAGGGCGTGTCCAAATCCACTTTTGCATGGTGCAAAAAGGGTTGTCCCTATTCTCTTAATGAGTCATGGGTGTGTTTTGGGCGTAACGTGCAATAAACCAATCAGAGTCTCCTCTCCCATTCCCTTTAAAAGCCAGTTGCGGATTCACTATTTACATGGCGGAATTTGCAACACCCCAACACCCCAAATAGCAACACCCCAACAATGCGCCAGAACACACCTGGTTGTCAGACCAGCACGCCCATGGGTGAACAGATGGGCACGAGTGCATTTGCTATTTAAACAACGTGGCGCTGGATGTGAATCTTATCACATCGTGTCTAATTGACACTGTGTTATTGTCAATGTTTTACCAGTGACCATTTTTCCTGCTACATATTGTTTTGGGACTGTGTGCATTTTTGTGGTGCTATATCAGCCAATCACAGATGTCAAGATGTAATTTGGCTCAGGTGAGCACTAGTGCCATGAGCAAAGATTTCAAATCACTAACTACCCTTGAGATGAACAGGAATGCTTTCTCCAGGCATCCTCCTTGCTACGACTATTTTTATTTAAGAATGCTATTTAGGCACATTACATGTGTATTAATGTCATAACTGTCAAATATGACATCATAAATCATCATAAGTCATCAATCTTTGACCTTTAATATAATGACTAAACCATTCAAAACATCCTTTTAATATCCCTTTCATATGCCGATTATATAACTTTTTATAAAAAGATACAAAACATAGAATTACAAAATCAAGGAGTAAATAAATAATAGTTGCAATATAAAAAAACAGGAATTTAAGACTAATGGCCCAAATGTAAATCTCATAATATCCTTTAGCAAGGATTCAATTTCAACCAGTGGGTCCTACATTCCTCTCAGAATAGTTAAGATAATCCCTCTCTCTCTCCAGAGAAAATGAGCCCCATCTGACAGACGGATTCATTAACTACTGTGTGTAAAAAAACTGTCACCAACCCCATAAAACATGGACCCCTGATTTCCAGAGAACACCCTACAGAGAATTTGCCTGCATTCATGGAAAACAGTCCAGCTCTTTTAACTGAAAAACCACTCAGGCTCTTTGTAAGCATGCAATGTTCAGCACACAGTTGATGAAATGTGCTTCCTTTTCGGCCACACTACCGCTTTTCTGCCTCACTACCTCTTTTTGAACACTCTGAGGTGACAGCGAGGCTTCTGTCTAACATGCTGACTGTGCCGAATACCATCAAGGCGAGAGAAGAAGGGGAGATTGGAACACCTCATTTCTTCAAAACACAAATCGACACATGGTCAGTACAGATCTCGATCAGCCTGAGAAAAACACATCCGTGCATTTCAAATACGTGCTTTCAAAGTGATCTTTACGGATATCCCGTACCTTTTTTTATCTTTTAGAGATGAGTTTTGATTAAAAAAACCCAAAGAAAGATATGACTCAAATCTTTTTGAATATATAAATACTAAATTAATATTATTTAATTAAAGTAACGAGCGGAAGACAGTTCTCGTCTTCAAGAGTATTATGTATAATTCTTAACCACATTTAAACCCCTCCATAATTTTATATACATTTTTATATTTAAAGTCACAATTTCATTTTTCACCGCTAGATGTTGCAACTGCAGGAAATCTTACATATTGTGCCTTTAATATCACAGTTCCTTAAACAACATGGATTTCAGTAGCATGGGTTATTATCCTTAACTAACACTAAAACTATAAAAAATAATACTTTTTCCACACTTGAAATAAAATTGAAATTACAATTAAAGTGAAAACATAAAATTTAACACTGTCAAGTAACATAAAATGGTAAAAACAGAAAAAATTAATTTATATATTATTATATAATAATACAAATATTTTATACTAATATAATTTAAATCTAAAAATGAAATAAATATATTATAAGGCAAAAATATATTATTTATTTATGATATGTGCATAAATGTGCATAATATGTGCATAAATGTCACAGTCCCCTAAGAAAACTCAAATCAAAAACACACTGCATGCATTTCCTGCAGTTGTTGCCCTCTCACCTAATCCCGAACCCAGTTTCACCCTTCTCCTCAGTACTCCACCCAGAGCCCCGGCACAGCCCAAACAGACGCCCATGAACCCACCCTATGCAGAGACAGACACACAAACACACACACAGATACTCACAGAAACAAACAGAGCTGGGGCAGACGGCTCGTGACCCCCAGACATGAACACACAGACTCAGTGTTCTCCACACGCGGGTGGGTGTGTGTACAGTACTCCCCAATTTCACATTTTTTCCTGTTCTCACAGGAAGGGACTGTGGGAACCACGCTGTCACTTCCTGTGTCCGTGGGCCTCGACCAATCACCATCAGATAAGGAGCAGCTCCTGGCCAATCACAGACACCCATGACAGGACGCAAATAGCGATAAGTGTTACGCAGCCCGGAGAGAAATGTCTTGATCTCGAATTCCCTTGTTTCCCACCAAAAATTGTTGTTTGGAGACAAGGTAGTTTTTGTTTCGGCATAATTAGAGTCTCTTTCATCTTGTCGTCTGTTCCTCTCGACCTGCGACCCCCAGGGTCACAACGCAGGATATCCCACTCTTCGGTGCCCCATAATGTGGCATTTAGAGAGGATGAAGAGGGGCATTCAGGCCGGAGCAGACAGGAGTGAGAGGAGGAGAGAGAGCCCTATCACTCCATCATTCCCTCGACAGGCTCGACACCCCCGGTTCAGGCCGCAGAGTCAGATCAAAGCCCTCAGAGCTCAAAGCGGCCCAGTGACACGCTGCTCTCTCATGCAGTGGGACGTATGAACTGAGCTCAGGCTGTCCCGCTCATGCCGCCGGCACGCTGGATTGAGCAGCGTATGACCACGTGCAAACACACACACATACACACTCACTCACTTCACATTTTGGTGAAGTAATGTCATAAAAATTAATTATAAAACTTTTCAGATCCCACTTAAGAGATCTTGGTTCACACCAAGAACTATATCTATAAAGATAACTATAACGATAACTATTTTAGCGTCCACACCAGTGCACCATAACGTTCTGATTATTATAAGCGTGCGCTGCAGTTTTCTCATCTGCTGCTTTAAATGCTCAAGCTCTTTAAAGTCGGGGGGTGGATTCTGATTTGTTGTCAACTTTTTATCATTCAGCCGGAGAAACTCTAAAAGTGATTCCAACGTTATCATGCTGTGTCGTTATAGTTGTGTTGTTGATTTTCCCTATTCGCATAGAATTAGAATGATTGTTAAAACTTAATAGTTATAATTATTACCGTCCTTGGGGTGAACAGGCTTAAAGGGATAGTTCACCAAAAAATGAAAAGTATTCCATAATTTACTCACCCTCAAGCCATCCGACATTGTTCTTTCAGCCAAACACAATTGGAGTTAAGAAATATCCTGGCTCCTCTAAGCTTTATAATGAAAGGTAAAAAAATTTGAAGCCCAAAAAAGTGCATCCATCCATCATAAATGTAATCCATATGACTCCAAGGGATTAATAATAAAGGCGTTCTGAAGCAAAGTGAAGTGTTTGTGTAAGATAAATATTAGTGGTAGGCTGTTATCGGCATTAACGTGCTGCGTTAACGTGAGACTCTTATCGGGCGATAAAAAAAATATCGCCGTTAATCTATTCTTAAAGTTGGGTTGGGAGCTGGGTCTACACTACACAAGCTATGATGACTTTCACCGTGATATTTTAGCGCGGATGTATACCTAGCCGAATTGCACTGTAGGGAGCGAGAGCGAGTCTTCGAACCTGCGTGTATGCTGTGAAATTACCACATCAAACGTGAACACTGTCTTCCGAACTCGGGTGCGCACCGGCGAACCGTACTCGAGTCCTGACGAGCGTGACTGACGTACTGTAAACAGAGAGCTGTCTACATCTCATTTCTGCTCGTCGTCAGCGTTCTTAGAGCATTTGCAGTACATTCGCGGCAGATAGACGCAAGTGTTATTACATACTGAAGCTTTGGTAACAAAACCAACGGTTCAAAAACAAAAATATAAAAGTGAGGTGGAACAACTCTATTCATTTTGTCACCTTCTCGCTCGACGTCGTTAACAAGTAACGGGGTAAACAGCTGCTGCTTTGATGATGCAAACGCACCCCAGTTCAGACCCAAATAATATAATATGAACACGGTCCAGGGCGGAATCGAACTCGGGTTCGGTCCAGGCAATCGAACCAAGTGTGAAAGGCATTATTTGGGTAGCACACATAACCTGAATGCCTTCGGCAGAATTTAAATGAGCCATTTTAATCTAGATTAATTTCAAGATCACAGTGAGATTATTCTAGATTAAAAAAATCACTAAAAAAAGATACATATTTATAACTTTAAAAACTATAGTCATTAGCTTTCAGTAACTGCTGTACGCAAGTCTAGTTCCGGCGGAAGAGTGACCTCTGACCCGACGCATGAAGTAGGATGTAGGTGTATCGTAAGCTTTCGGTGAGAGTTGACGCCTCTCGCGGTTCAAACAAATAGAGCAAACCTCCCACATTTCTCTTAAAAAATTCTTGTTTTGTTTTGCTCTGTGCTTCTGCATTCGTCAATACGTCATGCGCCGGGTCAGAGGTCACTCTCCCAGGACTTGACTTGCATATGGCAGAGTCTAAAGTGAGACATATCAGAGTTCAAAAGAGAACAAACGGTTGGTGAGTGTCTCGCTGAGTGCGCTTTTTTGGGCTTCACTCCCATGATACGTTTAACGACACCTGTATTTAGCACAGTTCACTTGTGATTGGACCGCCTTAAATGGATAAGGAATAGTTCTGATAAAGGGATAGTTCACCCAAAAAGTGTTAATTCTGTCATAACTTGCTCACTGTAGCAACTCATAATGTAAAAACTGCACATAATGTAATAAGTATTACATAATTATAATAAAATGTTCATAATGTAATAATTTTCTAATAAAATGTAATAAAATCTTGAGCTCATATAACAATAACAATTTTTACATGAGAAAATTATTACATTATAAACTCACCAAAAACATGTCATATTTTCATTACTGTAATAGTTTTTTTTGTAGTATTCCCTTACAATACATTTTTTAAAATGCAAAATGCAACATTTAAATATGCATATTAGTATATGTTTATTAAACATAAAGCATCGGTATTCCTTTACAGTACATTTTAAAAATGCAAATGCTTTGTTTATTAGTGCTATTATTATAATTATTATATAATATTAATAGCATGAATATTTAAATCTGTTGTATTTCGCAGGTAGTTTAAGAATGGATTTAGTTTTATTTTTTAAATGTATTGTAAGGGAATACTAAGCTATTACAAAGCTATAACAATAAAGAACATTTTTGGTGAGTTTATAATGTAATAAACTTCTCATAACGTAAAAAAATTTTATTACATGATGAGCTCAAGATTTTATTACATTTTGAGAAAATATGAACATTTTACAATAATAATGTAATACTTATTACATTATGAGCAGTTTCTACATTATTTGTGTATTATGATATAATAAATATTGAAAAGACGGAAGAATTTCTGTGAATAATTTGTTCTTTACATAAATCTATTTTATAGCTTCATTCAATCCAGATCACAAAGACTACATTTACTGTACATTGTTTTATCTTTTCTGCAGCTTGACTGCAGTGGTTGGGAAGTCACACTGAGACCTCTCACATACTTAAACATACCTGATTAAATGCTGAGATAAATTAAGGGAACGATGGCGTCAACACATGTGTTGGCTGGCCGTTGCTCCTTTATTGTAATTAGTATTATTTTTTACCTGTGTTTGAGTTATGTGTCCTTCTCTGCTGGTACATGATTAACTTATTATCGTCAAACTTCGTTGGATATTTGAGAGTTTGCTGCAAATTACGGAGGTTTGAATGCTGAAGGGTGAACAATTATTATTATTAATAATAATCTTTTATTTTGTTTTTATTTTATTCTATTCACAGTGGCTCTCATTCTGTTAGGATGTGGAAACCATCTTAAACCTGATTGGCTACAGGTGGTGTTTCTCATACATTCTCATTATGATTGATTATGACAGATCATTCATTACAACAGATACCAACAGCCTGTGCTGGTTCATCATACAACCATTTGACAAGGCCGAGACAAAATGGCTCCCAAGAGTGACGTTATAATGACCACTGCATGAGCTATTCTAGAGAGAGAAAGAGAGAGAGAGAGAGAGAGAGAGAGAGAGAGTGACAGAGAAACCAAGTGCAACAAAAACACTTAAAAATCACTGAAAAAAAAAAGAAGAGTTCAATATCTGAGACAGGAGAGCTTTGGTGTGCAGGTTCAGAGGCTTGCTGAGTCGCACTCTGTGATCAATAGATGGATTAATTGCTGCTGGAGCGGGTGGTGGGGTGGCCCTCAGGCAGGGGGTGGGCTTAGGGCGAGAATGAGGTAGAGGGGTGCTGACAAGCAGGGGAAAGCGGGGGATTTAAAGAGCCCAGGCAGCCCCCACCCAGGGTCACCTGGCAATGTGCAGGCCAGCCTTCAGATTAGGATCTGAAAGAGGGAGATAACGAGTTTATTGCCCCCTGGACGGGGTACTGGAGCCAGAGAGGAGTGTGTGTGTGTGTGTGTGTGTGTGTGTGTGTGTGTGTGTGTGTGTGTGTGTGTGTGTGTGTGTGTGTGTGTGTGTGTGTGTGTGTGTGTGTGTGTGTGTGTGTGACGAGAGTGGGCGTGTGTGTTTGTTTTAACTTGAGGAGACTGATGCAGGGCTTTTTTAAAATAAATAAAAAGGCACTGTAAAGTTGTAAAAGCCCTGCATGGTTAGAATTCCAGCCACTGGTAGCAAGGAGACACCATCCATCATATTAAAGCTGAAACGCACACCCTATACCTGTCCTGAACAACATGAACAAATAACTTGCTACATAAAACATCATTAGTATTAGTATATACATTAGACATTAACTCTTTTTGCTCACCAGCCATGTCAGATATTGTGGTTAATGGTTTTCAAAGTTACTAGCCACTCACATCACTGGCCACAATTTTGACATCGATACCATGGGGTAAAAAACTGCCATATAAATATTTGTAATATTATCTCATAATTTGGCAGCACATATATTAGGCTCCTGTCACTTTAAGACCTGACTCACGGATCATTTAAATTGTTACACATGCGTTTTCTTTCTCAACTGTTTACGTTCATTTAAAATGTTTACTCAGCATTTTGACATTATTTTGTGTGTATCTGACTGTTTAAGTGCAATAAGCAGCGAAAAAGCAACTCAGTTTGGTACTGAGGCGGCTTTATGTGCACGCACGTTGGGTAAGTGCACAAAATACGTGCAATATGTGCAATCCCACGCCAAAATTCAAGGCCTGTAACAGAAACAATATTCATCCGGAGCAAATGAAACGAGTGAGTGGAGGCAGGTTTGTGTCACTCGCTGTCGGAATGATGAGAGAGAGAAAGCACAGCTGGTATCATGTACCTATTCTGTGGGAAATGAGTATTTGAAACATTTCAGATATTATGTATAAAAAATAAAAAATAAATATATTTTTTGACAACACTACATTGCGCTGTTGAATATTTCAGATGCCTTTTTTAAAGACTACAGTTGCATCAGCACGATAATACACCAATACACACAGCAAGACTTGTGACAGAATGAGTTGATGAACATGAAACTGAAGTCGAACATCTCCCATGGCCTCCACAGATCTAAATATTTCTGAGCCAATTTGGGGTATTTTAGAGGAGCAAGCCTGAAAAGTCTGAAACTGAATTAAAATAGTACAGTTTGATAATTTATTTCATATATATTTAGGATCAAACTACACTTCTCTGTATAATATCACTAACAAAAATGACCATGCTACTATTAGCTTTTTGGGAACTATATGCAACAACATGGATTCTAAAGTCAAAATGTTGGCTTTCAATTGATGACATTTAATTTAAAATCCAATAAATCTTTCATTTCAATTATTTTAACAATATTATTGATTTATTAACATTTTGTATATTATTATTAATGATAATGGTGAAGCAGTAAAAAAATTAATAACTTTAAATTAATAATATTCCTAATAATAATTTTATTTTAGAATGTACAAAAATTACCATGGTACTATCATGTTTTTTGTTTTTTTAATCTTAATATTTGATGTAAATGTCACATTTTGATGAAACGAAAGGAAGATCTGAAAACTAATTTGACATTTTGGCAGTATAGATCAATCACACAAACAGACACAATTTACATGCAGACATGATCCATTAGAACACACAACCCAAAACAAGAGCGATGGGCAGGTGTGTCTAGAGCCATAAAGACGGACGAGCCAACAATGAGCAGCGTTGTTAAAAGCGCCACACTTTCCTCCAGAGCAAACAAACAGCCAGCACTGAGCAAACTCATCAGCATTAAAAAGCCGACAGATATTGAGACAATGACTTGCGCTAACATTTACTCGCACATTCAGATGTAAAAACACACACACAGGCGGATTCAGATGTGTGAGCTCACACAAACTCTCAGAAGTGCAAACATAATCTCACAGCCGCACGTGTGCGGACGGCCGGAGCAGGCCTCTGGCAGAAGGCTCCGCGGGGCGGCACGTGAGCGCTTCGCTCTCAGCTGTGTTTACGCAGTGGCAGAAAAGACGAGGAGAGTGAGGGATGACGAAAAGAAAGGGTGAAAGAGAAAAGAGCAGCAGCCCTCCACAGAGAGGAGGAGGAGGGAGGGGAGAAGGACGGGGCCCCTAACAATGACCCCGGCACTGCAGGTGCAGTCCTGTGGACACAAGGCCGGGAGTGTGTCTCATTCTAGTCCCCTTTTAATGTGATAATAGAACTGATACTGTTGTCTTAGTTCTCTCTCTTTCTGTCTTCGTCTCACCCCACCCGCCTCGCTCAGGGCCGACCCCTCCTTCACCAACTTAACTCATTTACATGAGGCCTTGCAGCAATGTAGCAATGTCTTAAGAGTGTGTTGTGTGAAATATAGCAGTTTAGCAAGATGTGTGACATCCCTTGTAGATATTTTACCATGTTAGCCATATTTCTCAGCCTACAGGTAAACTGTGATAACTTGGTATTATGGTAAACCCGTTTACACCCTTTCAACTACAGTTACATGAACCTGCGTACCCATCAAGTAAAAGTGAGTGTCAATCGTTAGTTTGAGAATATTTTTTTGAAGATCATGAATTAATGCATTTTCAATTCAGTTACTTTTTGGTCTGGTATGATGTCACTCTTGACTAAAAAGGGGAAATTATCAGATTTTCCCCCCTTTCCTGCATGTTGGTTCCACTACAATTTGTCAAAATATTCTTTGTACATAAATTATAATTTTCAAAAGTTTTTTTAAATCAAAGCTTCTTCTTTATCATCATCATCATCATCATCATCATCATCATTATTATTATTAAGAACTGATAATAAAAGATTATGCCAAAGTGCTCAAAAAGGTTTTCTTTTTAAGAATTTAATTTGTTTTATACTTTGCCCCCTTTGATATGAGTTTATACTCAAATTTATACTCCAATAATAATACTTTAATTCAGAAATTAAAAACATGATTATGATAGAATTCTGATGATAGAAGATACATGATAGAAAGCAAGTCATTGTTTGTATAAATTGCATTAATGTATTTTTGAATAAATGAATCGATCCAGACAAAAAAGAGAGAAAATAACAGAAAAAGCTTATTATACTGTTTGAAGGATATCCCACAATAATTATTTTTTGTTTACCAATGACTGTAGTAACTAATAGAAATTATGGTTTGTTCATTTTTGTTACTTGCTCAAGTTTTGTTACTTGATAAAAAAGCTTCTTCTTTTTTATCTTCCTTTTTATTATATAGCCAAAAATCTTCATGGAACTATTTTGAAATTGTAATTTTGAACAGATTTATATGTGGTAAGAAAATAACTCAACAAATACATAAATAATACTTGCACTTTAAAAGCCTCATATCTAATAATGTTGTAAAGTAAATCTGCATGCCAACATGCTCTGTCAGACATTTATTGGTGATTTGTGTGGAAAGGTCACAAGTGAGAAAATGAATTTATGGTGTGTGTTATGTTGTGTGTGTGTGTGTGTGTGTGTGTGTGTGTGTGTGTGTGTGTGTGTGTGTGTGTGTAAGAGAGAGAGGGGGGGCTTAATCTTTGTACACACATTTAGGAAAGACCCCAAGAGAGAGACCGCATCTCTCACAATGGAGCACCAATTCTCTTTATTGCTCAATTCCTGACCCTCTCAAAGATTGAACTGTGTGTGTGTGTGTGTGTGTGTGTGTGTGTGTGTGTGTGTGTGTGTGTGTGTGTGAAGTAGAGAGAGGGGGGGAGTAAGAGAATTAGTAACCAATACAAGCAAAGACATCTTCATTTATCACTTAATAAAAACACAAAATTTTACCAATCTGAAAATTAACAAATTTCCAGCATTAGAAAACAAAATGAGTTTTGTCCTATGAAGAATTTAGACTGTAGAACACAAAAGAAGGTATTTTGAATCAGATTCATTTATATGGACAAAAAAAAAAAAGTCATAGAGGTTTGGAGTGAAAAGAGGGTGAGTAAATGATGACAGAATTATTCCTTAAAGGGTCTGTTCAAACTTGGCAGGTTTGGTTGAATTAAAACGAACTCTGGTGGTTGGCCATCACTGTTCCGTACAGGCATTGGAATCGCTGTCTCCTTGCAGCAGATCTTTGTTTGTGTTTGTGTGTGTGACGGAGGAGTTCCTGCCACTGTTTTGACTCCTTTGACTCATTTTCTAACCTTTTCTTGACTTCTCAGCTGGTAAAAATACCATCATACGTACACACGTTCAACGAGCGCATTTAGCCCAGCATTGTTTTGGATGTTCAGTAAGTTGTCTCAAAATAAAAGTCAAGTGTTTTTTCTTATTTTTATCTTTTTATAGTCTTAAAATAGCAATGTGAATGCTAAGTGAACCAGGATGTATCATTTTCTTTTTCTGTCTGGACCAAAAGAACCAAGAGAACCGAACTACAAGTGTGTACACACACTCTAAGACTGTTGGGAAAGTTCAGAATATGTTTAGAATATCACACCACTCACACTGTTTCTGCCATATTTAGTATGCATACTGTGCACAGCATACATTTTCTGTATGCACGAAAGACATATACAAGGTTCAAAATGTGCACTTCATGATTCTGTATTTAATAATGCAATGTGCTCAACTTTACAAGCAATAATAGCTGTGATGTTCTCTTTCTTGACTTGATTATTTAATCAGACGCTCATAAGTTAAGGAATTTTAAACAAAAATAGATAAAAATGGAATAGCTGTTATATACCTTAGTCTATGTTCAGAATAGCATAGTACTCATTGTATGTGAATGCAAATTTTCGGTATGCACAGAAGACCTTGATGACCTACAACATTTGTCAGAATGGGCAGTATACAATAGAGCACACTATACAAAATGTTGCATCCCACAATGCAATGTGCTCGACTTGACCTTTCCAAGCATTGCCAGCTGCAATTTTTAACATCTATTTCTTGATTTATTATTTAATACTGGGCTATTGATTTATTACATTTATTTGTTAAATAAATACATAAATATTACATGATTATTATTATTATGTTAATTCTCAATTTTTTCCATATAAATATAGCTCTGAATTTTTTTTATCATATATATAAAACTAGATTAAAATGAGAAATAAAAATGTTTGAAGATAACACCACTTGCTCAATAAAATTAAAAAATAATGTGCAATTTTAAATTGATGTATTTATTACTTAAATAAATGGCTATTATTAAATAGTTACCGTTTAGCAGGGAAGAGGAGAGATGACCTATTTGCAGCAGTTTATTGATGTATCCACACAAAACAAAGATAATCCAAACAGGGAAGACAATAATCCTGTGGAAGCAGGATGAGTCTGAGATCCGTGAGAACGGCGCAAGGCCGGTGATGTAAGTGTTAATTAGTGTCACCTGCGAGCAGCACCGTCTTCAAGTTCCCACGGAGGAGCTCTGGACTGATAAAAAGAGGAGTGACGACAGTGAAGGACAAGGCGACCAGACCTGGGACATTTATGTTGTGCTTTAATGTTTTTATTCATTTATTAAAGTGTGTTTGAGTGAACGCCGCTTCCTGCCTCCTTCCTTTATCAACCAACGTTGGTGCCGAAACACGGGAGGAAGGAGGAATGCGCTGTCATAGAGCCCTCGCCGCTGTGGGGGACTAACTCGCTGCCTGGGTTCTGAAGGGGCAGCTGCCGTCCGAGGGGCAGCGGAAGTGTTGCCGTTGTTTGCTGAGGCTGGAGCCTGCTGCCATCCACATGTTGGGAAGGAGAAGGGAATGGGGGAATCCTATTGGCTGCCCAAACCAGAAGGAGACGTCACTGTCCACCAGGCTTCAGAAGTCAGAGGGTCGTTCGCTGAGAAAATATGCATTCCAGCGCCACCGCCAGGCATCGTGGAGGACTTCACATAGCTGGTGGGGGACCGGATGGCAGTGTGTTTTGGGAACCGGACCAATATTTTCCTGTCCTCGCCCCCAGGTGTTGCGGCCGCTGTGACTAACCAGGAGTAAAGAGGGTGCCCCTGTACTGTGAGGGGCGATGGGGGTATGTGGCAAGCAGGAAGAGGCAGAGAGGACTTTTGTTTTGTGTTTCTTTATTTATAAGTGTGTTTGAACCGCCAGTTCCCCACTCCTTCTTCCCTTACTAACTAACCTCACTACAAATCCAAACTAGAGAGAAGACAATAATCTAATGTGGACTAGAAACATATCATCTTTACCAAATACGTGTTATACATAGGAATACAAAAGGCCAACAAAAACAAGTAAGGGTAATGAATTATTATGACTAATGAGGGTAACTATGGAAACAAACAAGGTAGCAATGGAAACAAAGGAAACAGGAACTAACAGGAGCAGAGGAAACTAGAAATACAACATAAAAGAACATGGACAAACATGGAGAACATATGACAGAGCCAGAGGCAGAATGGGGGAGGGATGGAGGGACAGGCCTGTGAAGGCAAGTGGCCAGGGCGAAGTTGGAAGAGTAGGGAGCCAGTGCGGAGCTGGCAGAGCAGGGGTGCAGGGCGAAGCCGGCAGCACAGGTGTAGCAGGGAGCTCAAGAGGGTTGGCCATGACAGGGCAGGCAAAGGGTTTGTCGTGGCAATAATTCAACTCAATCACTGAACAAGAGACAAATCTTTGAATATAATAAAGAATGATTTATTTCCTTGCAAGGAAAGAGTACACTGTCGCACAGCCACAGATGACTGTATGAGAGCGCCTAAAGACTAAACAATCAGGTTCCCTTTATACCATTTACAAGGTCAGAAGCAAAGACAAGTGCTCTGTAATCTTCCACACATGGTAAAGCTTCAGCACACACACACAGAAATAAACTTTCATGGTCCCTTTGTCAAGGATCAATGCAGTTTTAGCCACTGACCTTAGGGTCAGATCGATTCTTTTAAACTGACCAGTTGTCCCTCTCAGTTCAATTCTAAGGACATGTAACAAACTTCATGTTAAGCATACTAAATGAATGATTATATGTGTTAAAGCAAATTCATACATATTGTTAAAATCACTCTCCTCAATGATTATATTTTCTTCTATTGATTAAATACATTTTTCTATTACAATTTCTCCCTTTTATCATTCATTGATAACTTCACAATCAAAAATGTATTCTTGTAAAAGAAAATTCAAGTCTTTACATCACATTTATACTCTTCATCTCTGATTTTCATATAAACAATCACTCTTGACTCTTGAAGGAAGATAGTTAAAATTGCTAAGGCTGTTTTTACGGGTATAGTCCCTTTTTCACTGCAAGCAAAACATATAGATAGATAGAATTTCTAAAGATTCTTTAAAGTAAGAAAATCATTTAACCTCTGTCACTCCCACAGATCGCATCATCATTGAACTCATCTCTCGAATTATCATAGTCATAGATAGATAGATTAACCATCTGATTTGACATACTGGTGTTCTGAAGAAAACACGGATACACATTAATATTACAACTACAATTCCCAAAATTGGTACCACGGTAAATCCCAACCCGTATCCCCATCCCTTCAGATTCCTTTACCACCCAAACCATGAATCATCTGCTTTCTCAGGTACTTTCACAGCCATTCTCATGTGAGTGATAATGCTGGTGATATTATCACTGTAGTCTGGAATATGAAAACAACAAGACAGTCCTAACATCTTACAGACCCCTCCCTTTTCTGCTGTTAGTATGTGTAAGACTAATCTGTTTTCGATCACTTCATCTCTGATTTGCCTCATTTCCTCATTTACCATTGTAAACTCATTTTCTGTACTGTTAGCCATAGCTACCACAGTCCATGCTGGCCCATTGATCTTATTAATTGACACCGCTGTTCCCACCCCTAATAGAACAGACCACCCCACATTCGCCCCTGGTGAGGTCCATGGATCTGATAAAACATAACCATTGTATCTTCCTGGTAGACTTCCTATCACATCTTGGAATGTTCTCAGTTCACGTCTTTCACTAAGCCTGCTGTCTGTGATCTCACGATAGGCTCTAGTTTGAAGGTTTGTTGTTTGATCACTCTGAAGAAACGGTGACCTTGCTCTTGACTTGATAGTGGTACTTGTTGTTTAAACTTGGTCTCGGCGCACACTGACATGTGTTTCGACCTCATCTTCTCTCCCTTCGTCCTGAAGTGCTGTTGGAATCTTTCTGCAATGGCTGGCATGCACCCACGTAGCCCTTTCAGCGACCTTCACGGCGGTGTGTGTCGTCAACAGCACCAGGAAAGGTCCTAGCCACCTTTTTGCCCTCCAGCTTTTCCTCCTCAGGTCCTTGATCACCACTGAATCCCCTGGCTTAATGTTGTGCAATGGGGTTTCTGCTGGTTTCCCCTGGGCTGCTTTCACCTGCACACAGACATTAGACAACAGAGAAGACATTTCTTTGCAGTAATTTAGCATATCATGTTCACACAACTCTGTCGATGGAAGCTGTTGTTTGACCCCTTCCATTCCCATGAACGGTGGTCGTCCAAAGACAATTTCAAATGGACTTAAATTTACTCTGGTCCTTTTTCTCATTCTCATGTACATCAGTACAATTGGTAGGGCCTTGACCCATGTTAGCCCAGTTTCCTCACAACATTTCGCCAATTTGTTCTTAATGATGCCATTACATCGTTTCAACCGCACCTGCCGAAGCAGGATGGTAGCTGCAATGCGCCTCAATTCGATGCCTAAAAATTTACCCACTTGTTTTATCGCATCATTGACAAAATGTGTTCCATTGTCGGAACTGATTTTTCGTGGGATGCCCCATCTGGGAACAATTTCAGTCAGCAGGGCCTTTGCCACTGCCGCGTCTTGTTTTGATGTTGGGAATGCCTCAACCCATTTTGACCACATGTCAACCATCACCAAACAGTACCGTTTTCCTCCGCACGGGCTCAACTCCACAAAGTCCATCATTAGATACTCAAACGGCCCAGATGATGGTGGTTGAGATGCTAAAGGCATTTTCACCCCCCTTGCCGCATTGTGTGTGTTACAAATGACGATCGCTTTACAGAAATTTTCTGCAACCACTGTGAACCCTTTTGTGAACCATTTTTCTCTCATTTCGGCAATCATCTGTACTTTAGATGTGTGATCTTTGCCGTGTTAGCTTAGCGTAATGCATAAAGAAATGGTGGGGTAAACAAGGCTTTCCATCTGAACTCATCCACACATCGCCTTGACAGTACAGCCGCACTGTCTCCATTTCTGCTTTTCTGCTCCTGACGCAAATGTCTGCATACTCTGTATGGAAGATAAAACATTAGTGTTTGTTTCAGATAATAAAAGACATTCTGGTCCTTCGATTGCGCCCATTGCCGCAACCTTGGCAGCCGCGGCTCTGGAGTTTCCTGTAGAAACAAAGGTCTTGTTTGTTAGTATGCGCTGCGCATTTACAGATAGCAACTTGCCTTGGCAAGGTTATGGCGTCTAGAAGTGCTGATACCAAAGAAGCATTTAATATTGGGCACCCATCGGACTTTAGAAATTTCCTGTGCTTCCATAAGGCCCCAAAATCATGCGCCACCCCGAACGCGTATCGTTAGTCTGTGTAAATCGTTACACTTTTCCCCTCCATCAGCTTGCATGCTTCAGTTAGAGCCACGAGTTCCGCCCCCTGCGCAGAATAATTTGCTGGCAATCTGCCAGAAGTCAAAACATCAAATTCTGTAGTTACAGCGTAACCAACCTTATTTAGGCCTGTTTGTGGGTCTCTTGTAGCAGAGCCATCAACAAACAGGACATTTTCGCAGTTTTTCTTGAGTGGTGTGTCCAAAAGGTCCGGTCTCGTGTACACACCTGTTCTAACGCAGTGACACAACAATGATGTTCTCCCCATCCTCCTCCGCCGGGAGGAGAGTGGCAGGATTCAAAACCGCATAACGCTTAACAGTGACATTTGGCATATCAAGCAAAATCGTGTGATACCTCAGCCATCTGGCCGTAGATAGGTGAGACGTTCTCTGCTCTTGCAGTATCATCGACACCGCGTGTGGGACCATCAATGTTAAATCAGAATACCCCACATATTCCCTCGATGCGAGTACCCAATTCTGCAGCTGCTACTGCTCACAGACATCAATTTGCTCGAAAAATACCCCACAGGTCGCAGTCTGTCCCCATGATGCTGCAAGAGAACAGAAGTCATAAATCCATTCTTTTCATCTACCATTTGAACAAACAGTTTTACAGGTGTCAGTAACCCCAAAGTTGGGGACCCAGTCAATTGTCTTTTCATGTTTTCAAAGGCCTTCTTAGCCTCTGCTGTCCAATCAAGTTTATCACATGACTTCAAACCCTTCCAGTTGTCAGGGCTACAAGCTCCAATCAGAGAGTTTCTCAAAACAAATGATAACGTGCTCTCCTCAGGAGAGGTACAGTATCACAGGTAATATTCATCTGGATTCTTTAGTGTTTCAGTGAATTAAAGACGAATCCATATTTAACATCTGGAAGTTAATATCTAAGTGATCAAAACCCTGTTTCTGCTCTCCGACATGTTAGGTTTGTGATATCTCCCAAATCCAAACACACGACACCTCGTTGCTATCAAGCGCTTAGTGATTACACACACACCCAGACCATCAGTTACCACTCAGAGACTAAACGCACTTTAGAAAACATTCAGCTTTCATGTCTCCAGTTTCTCACTGTACATCATATTCTAATCAACCTTCCTCCAGTCTGTTGTTTCTTCAACATTTCATATTCTTTACCAAAATCACATCACCAATTTTCAGGTCATGTTATACAGTTTAAAGTACTCTTTAGGCGTAAGTTCTAAACAACCAAAACCTTAACCTCATGTGGCAGTGACACAAATCCTCACTATCCTTTCTTTGCCACTTACACTAAAATTGTCATAATTTTACCAAGACTGCATAAATTTCTTCCATATTACATCGTAATTCAATATATTTTAACCTAATTTGACTTCAGGTGTTCATAAATCCTGTCAGAAATTTTATTTTTACAACATTAATATTTGTGGCTATTTCTCTGGTCACATTATTCCTCTATCAAGTTCCACTGTTTCCGTACTGTTTATCTCTACTGCTCTGCAGAAATCCAAAATATTATTGTCTTCATATCTCAATGCCAGTCACACAGAAAGCCTCACAGCCTCTTGTTTTTTCTCTTACATTAGTTGTAGTTCTCTATATAAATCAATGTCCTACCTCCATTTAATGGATTAAAACGCACAATAAAATTTTCATTTGAAAGGTTATATTCCTTTGTTCACCATCTGGCCTTTCATAAATTTGATTGATTCTCTCGATCATTTAAATAGTGACTTTAACCAATTTGTCACTTTGTCTCTCTATGCACGCGTTTACAATTTTAACTAATCCAGAGTCTAATTCACATCAGCATCTTAAATGACAAAAGTAGTCATAATTACCAGTAACGGACAGAGCTGGATACCAATCCACTTAAAGCTTGTCCCATGTTCTGGATCATCTTTTCACCAGATTCTCAGAATTATCAGTTTGTCGCTTGACTTTACCCGCCTGTAATGATAAAACACTCATTCCAGAGGTTTAATACACCCTACATTCAATCAGGACACGTAAATATGAACTGCTCATTCTCAAAATTTGCTTTTACATGGTCTCTTAACCAATTTCAGATCATGTCTGTTCATTATTCATTTGTTTTTATAAAAGTCAGCTGACATTGCTTTGTTTTGTCTCAGCTTTAGCAGGATGATAACAGAGTACAGTCCCTGCAGCCTCTCTCTCTCACTCTCTCCAAATAGCCTCTAAGACTATAACTTATAAAAATGTAATATTAAATTTATTAACCTTAATCCTTTACTTTCAAATTAGAACATCTCCAATAAGTTACACTATGAAATTGTTTCAAGTTATCTTTAGTTTAAATACCTTTGTCATCCAGACCTTCCTTTTAAACTTCAAAAGTCATCCTCATCTTAAAGCCATCACCATGTCTCTGAATTAAGCCTGCTGAAGTAAACTCATAATAACATTAATTCAGTTTTACTGATACAAATTAATACATTTTGTTCTGGTCTCCACACAAGTTAAATGACAAGCACTGCATGGTCTCAGCCGGCTCTTGAATGCCCCCTACCATCATAACTCTTTCGCTCAGGATCTTTCTTCCCTGGCACTCAATTTCTGCGGTTATTGGTGAGCGGTATAGAGGAGCATAATTAGGGCAGGCCCTGCTGTGTCCTGTCTGGACTCTCGGCCCCCACAAGCACAGCTTCCCCTTCACTGATGCTGCTGGCCTCACAGACATCGCTCCACTCTCATACACACCTCACATACAACCCCAAGTGGGGTCCCACTTGGGGTCCCAAGTGACTTTACGTGATTTCCCTGGCTTGGGTTGTTCCCCGCTGGCCAAAAGAGAATCTTACCCGTCTTCGGGAAACCACCTCGTGCCCACTTGGTCATCGCTTGAGATCTTTGACCCTCAACAGGATCCAATATTTTCTGGAGCCTTGGGAAAGTGCATTCAAGAGTCACCAGAGCCAATTAGTCTGCTTACTATAGGTAGAACATGGAGACAGGTTAATCATAACACAACTTAATCACTAAAATCCATCAGTGAATTACCCAGTGAATTCAGCCAGAACAACTCTCCATTCAATTTAATGTTCTGCTACCACTGTGACCAAGGCCATCAGTTCTGTACATGGTGAAGGCTAAGATTAGACACAACCTGCTCATATAATACATAAAAGTAAAAACTTCAGTTAATTTAAAAGTCACCATATTTTAAAACATCCTTTTATCCAATCATTGTCTATGATTTTCAACTGATGCCCTGTGCTTTTCTCTTCAAATATCTTATCATATGACACAGGCTCAGATATCAGCTTTGAGCTCGTTTGAAGAGAGAGCGACTCTGAGGCCTTCAGGACGGTAAACTGCATTCATAAACAGACACTCTTCACTTTAGCTCAGTGTCTGATCTGGCTAGAAATTAAAATTGTTTTCAAATGAACATCAGAGATTTTCCCTTTAACTCTATCCTTAGACAGTGATCACCATCTCCAATAATCATAATTTTATATTCGTCTTTTGCCCCTTATAATCAATTTTGAATTAATTTCCACTCAGATTGAGTCTCTGTTACTCAAGTTAGGCCACAGCACCAGAAATGACATGGTGGGCCAGATTCAGATAAGCGAATTGTTTTATTACAGCTCAGCACCAGCTTATCTTTTGAAACCAAAACATCAGCTTATAGGGTTTCCAACCTATAGTTATTTCAACAACCCAATATTCAGAGTTTTGCAAAAGTGAGAAGAGCAAGAACATATTTATAATTGTTTGTTTATCTTAAAACCCTCTCAACCTGATTTATATGTCTATTCAACGTTTTATCATCTTTATCTTTAATTTTAAACTCATATTAACTAAACTTCACTAAAGACTTAATTTTTTTCCTTGTTCTTTTCTCTCTCTAAGTCACTATTTAAATATACATCCTCAACTCACGTTTTTCTGTTATTCTGTAATTTGTACATCTGCCTGTATTAAAATATTATATATCTTTCTTTCAAAGGAATTCCTTAACCTTATTGTTATCTAATTATTTTCTTAAGACAGAGTGTAAATCTTGTCTCTGTTTCTTTCTCTTTTCTGGGTTTAATTTACAGGATTTAGCCTGTTGGCCTGATTTACCACACCTTATGGGTGGGCGGTTACAGTTTCATGCAAAATGGCCCTAACCACAATTAAAACACTCTCTGTCCTCTGGTGGAGCAACACCTCTGTTCTCCAATCTCAGTCTAGTTCCCAGTCTCTGGGCAGTGCCTAAAGTGGCAAACACTCGGACAGTCTCAGAAGAGAGCTCAGGGTCCAATAAACCTAAAATGGTTTGCATCTTATTTTTCACAACCCTCACATTTGTTTATCAAATTGTAAAATCTCTGTTACTAATCCATGAATAAGCACAAGCAATTTGAATCTTTTCTCTATTCTCTCTTTATTTGTAGCCAGTTAAGTTGCTGTTTAACTTTCTAAACAGAATTAAAACATTTGTTGCCCATTTTCTTCATTAGTTCTTCAAATTTCTTTAACTTGCGGGCTTCAGAGCGGAGCTGCTTACAGCGTTTGCTCTTTCGTCTCAATATCTTTATCCAGACTGATCAAGTTACTGATCATGTCTCTCAAATCATTGCCATAATTTAGTTATCACAAATTGTATATTCATAGCTTAATCAAAGTTCATACTCACCAGCGATCTTTAAACAGCTGCGGCTTCTGTGTGATCAGACATCATTTTCCTTTCCCTGCTATGCTTCTTTCACACAACACTCGCATTTCACACACATTTCCCACAACAGCCCTTCAATCCTTATCTCCTATTTTCAACTGACCATCCGTGCTACTCAGCGTTCCCTCTCAGCGTTCCCTCATTTGGGACAATCATGATATTTAATTCTTCTCTATACCTTGCATGCATTTTTGGCCATATAATTTTCTCATTTGACAAAATACCGGTGCTTCATATTTGATCTTGCTCTCGGACTTCCCCATCCTGACAGTCTGTCTCTGTGGATCTACACCTAGCGCTAGGTTTTTTAGTCTGTCGGACGTCTCCGTTCAGACCCTATCTTTCACCCAAGATGGACGGGCGGACTACCCCCTCTGTAATCCTTATAAGACCTGCTCTCAGCACGGTCCGACCTGGCCTCGCCTGGTCTTTTACTCTTTCCCTGGAAAACTTATCTCACAATTTCCTCCAGAAATTGTCTCCCCAAGTCAGCTGTCAGCTATGGTTCCTCCAATACCCTCAATATTTTCAATATTCTTCCCAAATCATTCATATTTTTTACAATTCTCTCAATATTTTCTCTCAATATTTTCAATATTTTTCCCCAAATAATTTTCAATTCATTCAGAAATTCAATAATCATTCACATCTTTCAGAAATTAGAAATTCAACAATCATTCACATCTTTCAGAAATTCAATAATCATTCATTTCCCCCTGAATTTCTTAATTAAAAAAATCTGTCTCTTACCAGGAAGCTCCCGTGCCACCTCGGGTTCGTTTTCTGATTCCAGTGGTCGGACCCTCCAGACCCCCAGAGCAGTCGGCCCTTCTCCCTCAATCTGTCAGGGTAAGGCTGTGACTCTAACGTCCAGGATGATCAGTCACCATCTGCTCTCGGGGTCCAGAAGGCACATCCAAGGAATCCCACTTAACTGACACCAAAACTGTCGTGGCAATAATTCAACTCAATCACTGAACAAGAGACAAATCTTTGAATATAATAAAGAATGATTTATTTCCTTGCAAGGAAAGAGTACACTGTCGCACAGCCACAGATGACTGTATGAGAGCGGCCTAAAGACTAAACAATCAGGTTCCCTTTTATACCATTTACAAGGTCAGAAGCAAAGACAAGTGCTCTGTAATCTTCCACACATGGTAAAGCTTCAGCACACACACACAGAAATAAACTTTCATGGTCCCTTTGTCAAGGATCAATGCAGTTTTAGCCACTGACCTTAGGGGTCAGATCGATTCTTTTTAAACTGACCAGTTGTCCCTCTCAGTTCAATTCTAAGGACATGTAACAAACTTCATGTTAAGCATACTAAATGAATGATTATATGTGTTAAAGCAAATTCATACATATTGTTAAAATCACTCTCCTCAATGATTATATTTTCTTCTATTGATTAAATACATTTTCTATTACAGGTTCAAAGACAGGGAGCACAATGAGTTCAGAAACGGGCTCCATGGCCATAATAGAGTCGTGAAGGGGCACAGAGAGTTCAGTAGGGAACGCTGGTGACTCGGGATGAGCTATAGTAGTTTCCACCACCTCAGAAGGGGCTTTAGCAGATGCCACCACCTCAGAAGAAGCTTAAGCAGATGCCACCACCTCGGGAGGAACAAGGCGTGTGTGGCCCAAACACACACATAATGGCAGTTGCCATCACAAGAAGCGCAGCCGGCGCTGGAAGGACCTCTGAGACCACCGGACTTGTAAGCACTGAAACCACCAGACTCGAGATCATTGGACTCTGGACCAACAGATTTGAAAACCCTGAGACCACTGGACTTGGACACACTGAGACCAACGCACTTGGGATCACCAGACTTGGAAGCACTGATTCCACCTTGACATGAGAGCACAGCACATACTGACATCATTGGTGAAGTACAAATATTTTGTGGTCTTTTAATGGTCTTTAAATCACAAATCAAAGTACAGGAAATTAGCAAGACCTACACAAATACTGTAGATAATGTAACATAGCTTTTTACAGGGAGGAGAGTCAGTGTTGTTCCACTCAATGTTAATGGCTTCAAGCAGTTCATGAGTAGTTGAAAAATATCTCCCAGTTCGTTTGAGTTTAATGTGAGAAAATATTCACTATAGGCCAAAACATGAACCTCATGGATTTGTTCTCAAGCCACTTCTAGGTTGTCTTTGCAATTTGGGCAGGAGCATAGTCTTGTTGAAGAATAACACCTGATAATTTCTCTTTAGATAACAACTTTTCATTTATGGGAAGCAAGTCATTTTACAATATTCTCCAAAGCATTAAATGACTTTTCACAGTGAAGCAGCACACCAATACCAGAAGCTAAACACCACATGTTCACTGTGGTAGAGACGCATTTATTATTATATTTCGCCGTTGATTTTTGAAGACACCGCTCTGGCTCATGCCCCTTGTGTTTCATTGTGATTCATCACTCCACACAACATCCCATATTCTGCCAAAACTTCATTTCGCATTTGCTTTTTTTTCTGAGACAGCAAATGCTTTTTAAATAGTGTATTTGCTTACATTTTGCTACTTTTTTGACCAATAATTTGTGATTAAGACAATTAAAAGCTTAGTGCTTAGCTATTTCGACTTGGCGCCATTTTTAAGCAACAGCAGCATTGATATGCAGCCAACATCTAATAATAAAATCATAAATAATGTTCCTGGTACATTTTTTTCTCACTTCATACTAACAGTCCAGAAACCAATTTTAGTGATACTCCAGTGTCTATAGTGAGTTCAAATGCCACCGGTAGATTGAAGCAACAGCTCCCTGTCCTGTTTAGACAAGTGTTTCCTATCGACGGCTTCAAATGGGAGACTGACTCTTAACACACACTCATGAAGAATCAAACACACATTTACACATCTATTGTCACAACCACTGATCACTGAGCCACTGTTACTGGCCTCAACCAATGAATCACTCACAGCCATGTATATAAATGAACCACAACACACAAAAATACTTTGGAATGCAAGCAAAGACACAAACAAATATGTCAGGATTGTTAAGATTCTCAGCCACAGGCCAGCACACATACACACACACCTCAAAGTGAGTGCCCTGGGGGCAGCAATGGGAGGTAGCGAGTGTGCTAACAGAAAAACATGTGTAAAGCTTTAAATAAGACACAAAGTTAAGAGGCGAACTCCCACTCGCTGTCTTCACCTCCTCTCATCCTCACAACGCCCAGATTATAAAGGGAAGAAAAGGCCAAAGGCTGAGGATGAATGCAATCTCTCTTCTCCTCTCTCTCCCTCCTTTTCCCGTCGCTCTGCACATATGAATGCTTAATTAAATGTGCAGCTTGTGCAAAGTATTATTCCAGTTGAGATGCTTATCGGCCATCTATGTAATAAGATCTTTGCAGGCTCATAGCTACATTTCAAGCAAATTTCCTCCCTATTCTTGTTCTCGTACCTTCATTCTGCGGTCTGCGGGGTCTTTTTTGTGCCGCGGAGAGGGGCGGCGTGCACGTGTTAATATCCTGGTCCGGCATGTTTTGCTTCATTAGCACTAGTAGGAAAATACAAATGGGGCAGATGGATGAAATTCATTTTATGGATTTCAAGTGAAACATCATGTGTGTTTGTTCATAACGAAAACGGATGGTGTGGGAATGGGAGGAGAGAAAGATGTTCCTTCAGCTCCCAAATCGCTCTCTCTCTCTCTCTCTCTTGTAAAGGCTCAGTTTTAGGAACGAGCTAATCTGTCTTGAACAGTGTAAAATATGAGGCTGTTTTTGAATGCATCTGCAATCTGCAATCCACAACATGATTCATCATTCACAGCTCAAGGTTCTCTGAGGGTGGCCTGACTGCTAGATGGGAACGCTAATGCTCTTCATCGTTTCTCTCTGCTCTTATCTGTAGTGTTCTTTCTTTCTTTCTTTCTTTCTTTCTTTCTTTCTTTCTTTCTTTCTTTTCAGCAAGTACAATGGTATGATAATATTAGTCCCATTATTTTTAGAAACATACCAAGGTAATACCTTTATATATATATAGTTTATTTGTTCGATTGTTTGTTTGATGGTTTAATTTTGTCTAATTGTTTGTTTGTATATTTATTTCTACAAGTGCAATAGTATGATAATGTTACTACTGAGGTAAAACCTTGGCATTTTTGGATTGCAAATATATTTCTTTCTTTCAGCAAGCACAATGTTGTGATAATGTTAGTGCCATGTTTTTAGACAAATTAGGATGTAAATATGAGTAACACTTAATTTCAATGTTCCACTTTAGACATTCTACTAAGTATCTTTCCTACTACATGTCAACTAACTCTCATTAGAGTATAAGTAGATTGTGCTTAATATCTGCTAACACTTGATTTTGATGCTCCCCAACTACATGTCAAATTATTCTACTAACCCGAAGACAAACACCTAACCTAACAGTCTACTAATATTCTAATGACTGCTAGTTGACATGCAGTTGCAAAGTTTCTAAAGTGGAAATATGTTTTTGTTTATTTGACATACAAATGGTATTATCCAATGGTATTATCCAATGGTATTATCATGTTTTTACACATGTGGTAATATGATTGGGGAATTTTTTACAACAGAGAATCATTTTCTTCTTCTTTGGTTCATTACTTACTTACTTAACTTTATTGTCCTTGAAGGCAATTCTTTCTGTTGATAGCAGCAACACACAACACACATTTCATAAGTCATTTAAAACCATGATTGCAGCAGATATAAAATAATTCTTATATCTATTAGATTTGCACAAGGGGAGTTTAAATCTCCGACCCGAGGGAAGCAGTTGAAATTCAGTAGTGGGTGGGTGACATCGAAAAGGACGAACTGGTACTTTCTAGTCAACCCTATGTTCATACATTTGTGTGATGGTCCTTAAGTTGGTCCCCACTATCTTGCTGCACATTTTAACTACTCAACCTATTCCTATTCTTTACAAATAATGGAAAAACTTAAGACAGATTCAATAAAAGAGGTGTAAAACTTTTTCATAAAAGAAACATTCCTATTGAAAGTTCCAAGTTTCCTCAGAAAATACATACGCAAAAGAGCTTTCCCTCTAATAATGTAAGTGCTTGCCTCAAATTTTAATTTATCATTGAATACAGCTCCTATATATTTAACCCTTCATTTAATTTTCTTTCATTTCTCTTAGTAAATAGTACACAATGGCTTTAACACAGTTTCTGCTTTTGGTAATACTATGGTATTCTTTGACTAGCATGTTCTCTCTTGCTTTCCCATAACTTAGTACTACAGTTTTGTGAATATATTTCATGATCATATAACATATCCTTTCTTTAATGTACACAATTCCATTACCATATCAAGTATGTTGAGTACCATTTGTTTTCTTTCTTTCTCCTCCCATTATACTGCATGTACCATGGTTTTCAGACATGTATCGTGTGCATTTGTTAATCATTGGTATAAGTAACTCCACGGTATAAGTCATTAAGATCTCAAACCATCAGTGGACCATGGTTTCCCCTTGGTTTCAGAAAATCAACTAAATCTACATTTCCCATGTGTCATCAAACTGAGATCTCACACTCAGAGAAGCATCCTGCAATGCCAAACAGACATCATATACACACACAGACCTGTAACAAGCATGACATCATTCCTATAGGCTTATGATTAAACCTCTCAGACATGCATGATGCAAAACAACACCGGGGTCTATAGTTGATCTCACAAGTTAAAATCTCATTTCATGCTGTCAGAGAAAGATCAGGCGTCGCTCATAACAGAACCAAGCCAGAGAAATCACGCAGGCCAGATTTTTACTTTCCATCCAAGGAAAGGAGGAATGGAAGAGGGAGTGAGAGATGTCAGCATCGCCTCCCTATGAGCACGCGGAAGATGATCAGCCTGCCCTCGGAAAGACATTTTTTTTCAACCTCGGGATAGATGAGGAGGATGACTTATAATAACAGCATTTCCACCCTCTATAAATCTACCAACAAACACACACACACACACACACACACACACACACACACACACACACACACACACACACACACACACACACACACACACACACACACACACACACACACACACACACACACACACACACAGGTGCACACATGTCTGTGTTTGGAGGTGTCTGTTAAAGAACACTACTGCCTCCTAATGGTGATGTGTGAACTGCAGCTAGGCTTATAATATTAACAGATCCATAAAGCCACACACAACTGCAACATTTATTTCAAAATGAAAGTGAATGTTGAGTACTGCTGTTGCTTATCCTCATCCACTTTCATGTGATGTATGTGGAATAAGGTTATTATAAATAACTACAAATTAACATGTAGTCCCAAAATAATGAGTGACAGCTTCCATTTGTTTCTGTTTACAGCTTCTGTTTACTTTTATTTGATTTAAAATGTGCTTATATATACAGGAAAAAGCATGTATTGACTACAACATAATCAGTTATTAATATTTTGTTGGTTTCTTAGTATGACAGCCTGGCCAAAAATTATGTTGGCACAATTTTGGCATGTTTTATAGCGTTATCACAAATAAAACAATTCTTTACATAATCCACAAATCCAAGCATGACCACGCAATATGCTCTCAAGATCTTTAAGAAATGTTTTATAAAATTTGAATAAAGGGTGAACTAGGTCAGGTGTCACTTTTTGGTCACTCCTTTGTTGTTATGACAAAAATTAAAGGCTTATAATAGGGATTTAAACTATTTAGGCATGACCTGAATTTTCCTAACAGGTCAAAAGAATTTCAAACCTTAAGAAAATAAATATAAAATAAAACTGATCATAGCAATTGAAGCAAAGTAACTACAATCCAAATATGTTGTAGTGCATATTAAGTATAAAAACATTATTATTTTATTATATACTTTTACACTACCAGTCAAAGGTTTGGACGCACGCACACACACACACACACACACACGCACACGCACACGCACGCACGCACGCCGCACACACACACACACACACATTTATTTACTCCTTCCATTTTAGAATAATAATAAAAAAGATCTGCACAGTAATGACAAATTTAAGAATTTTTTTCTTAAATAAAATTAAATGTACTAGTACAACTTGTCCATAAAACTCATTTAAGGTGAAAAGATCAATCAAATTCAAATGTATGCAGACACGTTCAACATTTTCTCACATTATCACAGTTTATTCACTATAGTTTAGAAAATGGTAATAAAATATGACAAGAACTCAGAGTTAAACTGTGTCTGAACACATTCATCTTGATAATAATGGATTACAAATCAACCATTCAGCGGTCAGCTGTTAAATTTAAGTACTCAAATAGATAAAACCAATTCAGGTCAACCAATGACCAATCAATGCTTCATTCTGTTCAGTCTGTGGTGTAAAAGGTCGCATTAGCAATTAAAGAAAAATCACTTCAGCGAAACATGGTCAGGTCAAAGTGTCTGAATAATTTTACTGGTAGTCACTGTATGAATTTTTTGGGTATAATGTGTCACAGTTTACTTTATTCTGCTCTCCTCACTTAGATTAATGAACTATAGTGTCCTGCACTTACTAGTAAAATTATATCTGGTGTCTGAATAATTTTTGGTTTGACTGTATTCAGTCAGATTTGTCCAAACATTTCATGGTTTCTGTACTTCTAACATCCATAATATGCTAGAATATATATATATATATATATATATATATATATATATATATATATATATAGTAATGATAAAGTGTCTGTGTGCCAATACACACTGCCGGAATGATCATCTTCCTTCCTGTGACTCATAACACATCCCAACTTGCTGATCCCAGATCTGGTTTTCTGCCTAACATCAGTAAAAAAATATACGGGGAGTCTGATCTCGGATCAGCCTCTTTATGAATACATCTCAAAGTGGCCCATCCATCACATTAAAGCGGGACTTGATGTGCGACTTCTCTCAATTACCAAATCATCCTCTCTGTTCAACACCGCAGGGGTCGTGACCCCCGTTTATTACTCAAACAGTCCTCGCGGATTCTGCAGAACGGAGTGAGTCAGGCTGGCCGCTACCTGACCGCTGCTCTGAGATCAGAGCCCAGCGGGGCGAGAACTGGGCCTATTGTGTCAGGACGTCATTAGCTGATCATCATGATGTCATGCGTGAACAATTCAGTGCTGAAGAGAGACACAGTCCAAATATCTCAGTCTCATTCTATTCTTCTTGCTTTCCTTCAAGAGTTCAACAACTACATTGTTTCAGGTCACTTTTCATACGACAAAAATTATAATAGTCAAGTCAATTGGTATGTATTTGTATAGCGCTTTTCACAATACACCATTTTACAGAAAATCATGTTTAATGTTCTTCATGCCTTTTAGTCACATTTATCAGATTAGAACTGCCCGGTAAATATAGTTTATATTTTACAACACAAGCAAGCAGCTGAGATATGCTATAGAGTATATATCGCCCTATGTGCATGAGTATACTGTACATATGCTGTAAGATGGAAGTACATATATATAGAGAGAGAGCTGGGAGATAATACAGTTATATTTTGCAATAAAAAAAAATCAGTATAACTTAAAATCTTTTTTAGTATCTTGTATAATTTTTTTTATTGTATTTTATAATATTTTTGTATAACAATAACACACACACACACACACACACACACACACACACACACACACACACACACACACACACACACACACACACACACACACACACACACACTTCCATAGGCGTAATGGTTTTTATACTGTACAAACCGTATTTTCTATCCCCCTACACTGCCCCTGCCCCTAAACTTACCCATCACAGGAGACTGCGCAGTTTACTTTCTGTGAAAAACCTCATCCTGTGTGATTTATAAGCATTTTGAAAAGTGAGGACATGGGCAACGTCCTCATATTTCACCCTCTTTTGTAATACCTATGTCATACCCATGTCATTATACACATTTGTGTCCTGATATTTCACAAAAACATGCCCACACACACACACACACACACACACACACACACACACACACACACACACACACACACACACACACACACACACAAATCTGTAATTATAGATTTTGGATTTATTAAATGAATATATATATATATATATATATATATATATATATATATATAGCATTTTTCAGGTCATTATATTAATAATACTAATAATAATAATTATTATTATTATTCTCTCTCTGTGTGTATACACACACGCACACACGCACACACACACGCACACGCACACGCACACGCACAGACACGCGCACACGCACACACACACACACACACACACACACACACACACACACACACACACACACACACACACACAAACACATTTAATACATTTTATTTTTGTATACATTTTGTATATTTTTAAATGGTAACTACATTTATAAACAGTCAGATAGAAAGTCAGATTTTCAAGTAATATAATAATAGTAATAATTCACACGCAAACATATATAGTTCTAAACACCTAAAAAAGGAACGTTAATTTTCCTAGGCTGGGTGTCACTTTTGGTCACACAAGAATATGAAAGGCTTACAACAAGGTTTTTTTAACTATTTTAGGCATGACCTGAATTTTCCTAACAGGAATCTACAGGTTCTACATTTTTTTTATAATACACCATCCTAAAAAAAAAGTGTTCTGGCAAAAATGGCCAAAACAATATTAAAATTTGTGCATGAGACCGGTTTGTTCTTAGCATTTCGACGGTACCAGTCTAGTTGGGTCACAGGGTCTCCTTTACAGGCCGAGTTAATACCTACTATACAGGATATTCATCACGCTGTGTAGTTACATATAAATATAACTTTGTATCACTTCATCTCTGTGTTTGCTAAATGAGCGCGGTTACGCATACACCACAGCACGCACACACACATTAAAGCGATAAGCGTATCATAAACAATTTGACAAGAACAGAGGGATTGAATGCAAAATACTGGGAGAGAGAGAAAGAGAATGTTGGGGGATCGAAGGAAGAGGGTGATTTAATGCGAGCAATTTTAACATTAAAAAGAGTGGGAGAGGAAACCAAAAGGGAAAGAAAGGGAAGGAAACTTCAAAATGCTCTTTGAGGAGAATGAGATCACAGGCAGCAATTATATAATTCCTGTCAAGTGATGGCTGAGATAGCCTAGGAGGAATGCGCACGCTGCGGACGAAACAACTGCCTTCTGAGCGGCCAGAGTTCCCGAGGTCATCCGAAGGTCAGTTACAGGAAGCAGAAAGAGAAGATGCTTTACCACTCCCGTTTTATCGTACCCCATTACGACGAGAGCAAATGGGTCGTACGTGAGGCGAGTTTCTGGAGGAATTCTCAGATGGTGATGCTGTGATTCGTGTAGGCCGAGAGCCACGCAAGATGGCCGCCATGGTTGCACCGCACAGGATGTGCAATATTACTCCAGAATAAACAGTCTATAAAACAAGTGCAGCACTGGTGGGCTATTTTTGGTTTACTGTACTTCACAGTGGAACAAAGTGGCCGAACTCTGACCTGTGTGAGGGTCTAGCTGTAGCCCAGCGTGGGCGGAGGGCAGGCTGGTGCGCAAGTTCATGCGCTGGGGTAAAGGGGGCAATAAAGGAGTTGGAGGGTTCATGGAGTGTTCCCAGGGAGAACAGTGTGGCTGGTGGAGGCAGTTTGTCTGCAGAAACGTAGGCAGACTCCAATAGAGATGCCTATCAGCACCGCTATAGCCTGTGGGGGCAGGGGCAGAGAGGAAGGGTGAGAAAAAAGCAAATGAGAGAGAGAGAGAGAGAGAGAGAGAGAGAGAGAGAGAGAGAGAGAGAGAGAGAAAGAGAGAGAGAGAGAGAGAGAGAGAGGGAGAGAAAGAGAAAGAGGGAGGGAGACAGAGAGGTAGGTTGGTTAGACATCATAAAAAAATATATTGTGATTTATTTTAATATTATTGTTATTTATTTAATTATATTTGTTGAAATGTAATTAATTCCTAATTAAGTTTTTATAACTACTAAAGGGATAGTTCACCCAAAAATAAAAAAAAATTAATTACTCGATTACTCGCCCTCATGCCGTTCCAAACCCGTAAGACTTTTGTTTATCTAAATAACACAAATTAAATTATCTGAGAGCTTTCTGTCCCTCCATTGACAGTTTACACAACTACCACTTTGACGCTTCAAAAAGTTCATAAAGAGATCATAAAACTAATCCATATGAATCCAGCCGTTTAGTCCAAATTTTCTGAAGAGACATGATCGCTTTATATGATGAACAGATTGAATTTAGGCTTTTATTCACATATAAACATTTATGAGTGAACATAAACAGAAGCTCAATGTGCTTGCTTGATGCGCAAGAACAAACCTCATTGGTTCTTGAGGAAGCTCAAATGTGCTGCGTAACACGAGAATGAACCTCATTGGTTCTCGCATATCAAGCAAACATGCTTGTGCTTCCATTTACTTCAATTTGAAAGATTTTTTGTTGATGTTACCCTGACTGATATGATATGAAGCATTTCATAAAATATTTTTTTAGTTTAGAATACAAGGGATTATGAGTTTATTCTGCAAGGAAAATATGTAATTAAAATCGAGATAAACTGATTGGCTGGTCATGTGATCTCAACATGGCTGCCCCCTTGAGATGACCCGCTCCACTCTTTATTAGGCTGCTAATGTGATTGGAGTCTTAATATTATGCCCAAAGTACTGTTTGTTTTTTGTTTTGCAAACACTAGTGTAAGTGTACAGTACACATGCAGTAAATTACGTCATCAGCATTGTATTTGTGTTGTTTCAAAGGTGGCAACACCATTGTTCCACAGTCTGAAAAAAATGGAAGAGATGGAACAACAGCAAAACACCAGGGACACTATAATGCTGCATCTGGAATCGCATACTTCCCTACTACAGCCTTTAGTAGGTGAAAAATAGTATGTGACAAAAATTTACAAATTTCACATAAAAAAGTAGGCAAAAAGTACCCGGACGACCTAGTACTTTTTACTACTTTACTATTCCATGAGGCCACGGGAGAGGATTTGTGAATGGCAGTGAAGCGACACAACTGACGTTGGTAGGTAAGATGACAGTGACAACATGGAGAACGCACGTCCAGGTTACATTCATACTACACACATTCATGCTATTTAGAACATACTTTTTTTAAACGCATACAAAGTAGGTAATTATTCAAAATAATTACCTACTCAAGAGAGTGTACGATTTCTGACGCAGCCATAGTGTTTTATTAGTCATAACTTCTGGAGATAAAAGACTAAACTTTCTAATGTGCATGTGCTCACGCACACCATCAAATACTTTGAAAGGCTACGTGTCCATTTTGGCATAAAGCGTTTGAACTTTGTGGTGAGTGTTTATGATTTTAAGCATTTTAATACAATACGATTTATGTATTTATGTGGAAACTGATTGTGTGCATCTTTAATGATTTATGATATATGATCAACAGCATGTTTTGTCTTTAGTATGACTGGACATATTATGAAACTAGATGAATAAAGTGTTAATCTTGTTGATATGATGCACCTCTGGGCCACGGCTGGTCAAATACAAGCATGTCAACATACCAGTTATGGTATTCACAGTCCGTTTTCTTGATCTTTTGGTTGGGCAAGAGTAAAATCACTAGGGTCCATGATCAGAACAATTCCAGCTTTGACAAATTAGCGTTTTCCGAATGGCTTTTAAGTGCTATCTTTAGGGATCTTATTCAAGTGCAAGATGTTAGGCTTTACCAAATAATGCAGATGATAAAATCTATCAACTTATCAGCCAATATAAAAGCAGAATGTTACAGAGAGTGATTACGGTTTTAAATTGTGACTTCGTAAGTCTATTTAAATGCACATGTAGAATAAATTTGGGTTTATGGCCCATGGTGCAACCACCCACAGCGAAACAACAGGCCCTTCTTTATTCCAGTTTGTTCCAGATGGCCCTAAAGCTAATTCAGTTATAAGATAATAATTTCACTTTTATTGCATTGTAATTATTTTTCACAATGTTTTGAAATACTAGACAATTGTTATGCATGTTACTTGTGTGCAGTGCTTCAATGACCTTAAGAGGAAATCCTGTTTTTGCAATTATTTATTGATAGAAATAGTGATACAATTCTAGGAGAGAAGCTGAAATCTGACTTGGATTGCCTGGATAAGTGCCATCATGCAACACACCTCTCATTGACTTCAATGTTCTTTTTCTAATTGATTGAATTTTAATTACAACTCTACAGTGCTGGGGTGTGACTGACTAAATGTAGGGACTAACCTAAGCTGCTTTCAAAAGTTGCAACGCTTATAGTAGAATGTCTAAATCAAAATAAAGTGTTGCCAAAAATATAATAAAACGTACTGTGTACTGGTTACTGTACTTTCTGTATACTTGTTGTATCAGAATTAAATGTATTTATTATTATTAATAAAATATTAATACACAGCAAATTTCACGAGCTTATCCGAAATTCAAAGCCATAAACATAAACAGGTTGTGTTCCAAATTTGAGGTTGATATCTCAAAAAAACTGTTTGGGCGCAGTACCAAAGGTTTCCACTTGATGAAATGACTTCCATTCATTTCCAATACGCCATTTTTGACCACGAGAAGTACAAGTGTGACTATTTTTTTCAGGACCATTAAACCTTTTTGAATCATGTCCATGATTTTTTTGTATGTTCACATAGGAAGTGCCAAAACCTTTACCAAGTTTACCATTCTGATGAAGTGTAAAAAAAATTATGAAAAAAATAAAAAATGTTCAGTCAAAAATGCCTGCAGAGCACCCGAGGGTTTCTATTATTACTTTTGGGGTCTCTGGACCCAATACATTATTTAAAAAACTGTAAAGTAAGCCTCTACATAACATGGGGGTTAAGTAACTAAAAAAACAAAACATATAATGTAACATCACTTTTCTAACCTCCAAAGATCTATAGCCATAGCCAAGAACCATATATCCTCAATAGAAACCCATACAGCTTGAAAAGAAGAGCGTCTTTGTTGAAAGGTGTTGCAAAGATCCATTGAAAACCTTTATTTTTAAGAGTGTGAACACACACACGCAGAGACCAGCAGCTGCAGGAGTGTGAGCATTTGCTGTTTACTAATGCATCAGCTTGAGGGGACGTTCTTTATTCTCTCTGCAGATTGAGATGACATGGTTCCAGGGCTGAAGGGCCGCAGACAGGACTAATGTCGTCTGTCTCCGACACAGCGGCATCAAAGTAGCAATGTGTGTGTGTCCAGGCACTCTTGAGCCTCTGTTAGCATTTAATCTGATTACATGAATCTGACTGGGGGGCAGCAACAGAGGGGGCGTCAAGAAGTCTAAATTCGTTGGGCTGAGATGACTTATAATCACTTTACACAAGTCATACCCAAAGAATGCCTAATCTATTCTCTGCTTCATGAGTGTTCCTAACAAATACACTGTGTGTGTGTGTGTGCGTGCGTGCGTGTGTGTGTGTGTGTCTACAGAGAAAACAGAAAAGTTGTTTTCTTACGCAATTCGTAGCCTTGTGACCCCACCCATGTGGAGTGGAAAAATAATATTGGCTGTTGTATTGTATGAGCATGGCCGATTAAATGTCAACGGAAAGATGGTAAAGACCACCTGATGGGAGAGGATGTGAGAGGAGGAGGACAGAGAAAGTCAGAATATGCTTCTTTCACTATTGTAGAGGAAAGTGTTTTTAACAATGAAAACATGTGCTTTATTCCTAAGGAGCCCCTGAAGCGACAAAAGTGTAGACTTTGACGCATGCATTAGAAAACTTTAACATGTAGACATGCACAAAACAACTTGAATTGTGATTTTTAAATTTTCCAGTGTGAATGGGAAAACATTCCTGCATTGATGGGAAACTTTTTCACAATTTTCATAAACATGTGGACAAAAAAAGCATGGGAAATGTTCACATACTCACATGACTGTTTCCAGTAAATGTATTTTGTACAGTATAAAAAACTCTACAGTATAGTTCACCTGTGCATGTGCAAATATTTCTTGCCTTTAAAAGTTTTTGGCAAGCACATAATACATCCAAACATTTTGTCTTGTGTGTGTACATGCGTTATCGACTCGACTTCTCTTGCGCACACAAAAATTTCTTTGCACAATAATTTTTTTGCACAATAAAAATTTCTTTGCACAATAATGTTTTTTGCAAATTAACATTTTTGGTTAATATGCATCAAGTTGTGCACATAAAAGTTTCTCAGTGCAAAATCGAAAGTTTCCCATTTGTTTTATGCTCAGGGCCTTAACTTTAGGGGATCAGTACTTTAACAGTAACATTATATTTATTTTGATTTATTCTTTTCCATCCATCCACCAATTCTAACTGAAAGAGACACTTTATAATATAATAAAGCTGCTTGCCTTAAAACATCTATTGTATAAAGTGCTACTGTATATAAATAAACACGACATGACTTTACTTGAGTGCCGAATTGCAGAGCTCATGCAAACATATCCTTATCACTATGATCAGATGCTGCCTTTCTTAACCGCTGTTTACTCACCACTGTCATTTTTTGTTGTGTTTATTGAGAGGAAAGCACACAGCACATTACATATTCATCTAATCGCCGCTCTCAGCAGCGTGGGGAGGTTCACTAACAGTATATCTCTGCAAAGGTTTTCCAAACTTTTTTACTCTATTGATACGTAGTATATTGGGTCCTCAAGGGGGCGGAGCTTAATGAAAGGTCAATTCATAATTTGACATACTTTTGCAATTCTTTTCTTGCGCCTGAACTAAAAACCACATAAAGGAGCAAACTAACATACTGTACTATGTGATCACAACAGAGAAAGAGAGAGAATTAGAGAAACAGAAAAGGATTTCTGGCTTGCAGTGGTTACAGAGCAGACACAAACGAGGCATCTGCTGAATGGGCCACTGTGCCGGGAGTAGCAAATTGAGGTACGTGTAACATGACACAAATGAACAAAAAGTATTTAGCTAATGATTTATTATTTAAGAAGGCTCCTTAACCCCTCGGCTAGGCCCGGGCTCTATTGTAGACAGATCTGAGACTAGATAAGAGTACTTCTTATGGCAGTCAGCTGGCAGGTGGGCAAGTGAGGACCCAGCGCCGGCCCGGCGTGGGTTAATCAGTGTTAAGTGATATTTGAGCGCAGAGCGACGGCGCCCGTGTCACTGAATACAGGGGGTTTAGAGTGGCCCGCCAGCACAGGTAACTCACCTGAGGAGGCAGCTGGGCCAGAGCGGTGAATCTGCTGATAGTGCTAAACACGGTCAAAGACAGTCTGGATTTACTTTCCTCCATACAGACACTTAGACACATAAAAACACAGTGTTCTCTTGTACACCTGCAGCTACTGCTGTCTTGTGCTAGGTCATGTGAGGGTAATTCATTCTTCCTGAAGTGTGCTGTCAGAGTAGCTGAAGTGGCACATGCTAATGGGAATGCTAGCTATTGTTAACGTCACACATGTAGACCAGATAACAATTACAATATATACAGTATTAGACAATTTAAATATTTTTATTTAGTATTTCAGATTTAGACTTTCTTAATAATAAGATAAACATAGCTCAGGCATAACATTATGACCATTGAAAGTGAATAACACTGATTATCTCTTCATCAGTGTATCACAGTTTGTTGCATATGGGGCTGCATAACCGCAGACCTGGGGAACACATGGCACCAGGATGCACTATGGGAAGAAGGCAAGCCGGCGGAGGTAGTGTGATGCTTTGGGATATGTTCTGTTGGGAAATGTGAATGTTACTTTGACATTTACCTCCTACCTAAGCATCGTCGCAGACCATGTACACCCTTTCATGGAAAAGGTATTCCCTGGTGGCTGTGGCCTCTTTTAGCAGGATAATGCGTCCTGCCACAAAGCAAAAATGATTCAGGAACGGACTTGGCCTCCAAATTCCCCAGATCTCAATCCAATTGAGCATCAGTGCTGAGCACACAAGTCTGATCCTGGTCTGATCCAACTTACAGGACTTAAAGGATCTGCTGCTAACATCTTGGTGCCAGATACCACAGCACACCTTCAGGGGTCTAGTGGAGTCCATGCCTCGACGGGGCAGGGCTGTTTTGGCAGCAAAAGGGCGACTAACACAATATTAGGAATGTCATAATGTCATGCCTGATCGGTGTATAAGATAATATTACAATAATATTACAAAACTACGTAGTGTCATAGTATTAACATGTGATTTATGGAATATTGCAGTGATAAGCTCATCATCTAAATATGGCTACTTCCTTACTAGTAGGAGAAAAATAGTAATGTTATTTGATTAGTATATCCAAGTTCATAATATTCATAAAACATTAGATGAAAAGTACCTTGATGACCTAGTGCTTCCAGTGAGATTCTGAAGTGTGCATCTGAAGGACACTTTAATATCCCATGAGTCCACAGGAGAGGTTTTGAGACAATAACAATGACAAATGTAGTACGTTCAGATTTCATTCATACCAAATTTATACATATTTATGTTATATAGAACACTTTTTTTAGCAGTCCTTTTTTAACGTTTTTTTTTTTCACCTCAAAATATTATTTGGGATCAACTATCATGGTACCGCTACCGTTTTATTGGACATTCTGTATGTGCATTTGTGAACAATGCAATTCAACAGAGGATCTGCTAAATATTGTTTGATCTGGAATTCATTTATGTGAAACTGAACTTCAGCTAAATGTTATTTGTCACTTCTGCAATGAAATGCATAAAAGTAATTAAAATATAAAAATGTATGATTCTGTATAGTACTGCATGATTATTTTACTGCACTTGCAATGTAAGCATCATAAAGTATACAAATATACATTTCTAACTGATATTACACTGATATTATAAAAAAATAATTGAAACATGTTTTCCATTCATTTGATTCCATTATTTTTATACATCAAATACAGCAGATAAAAAAGGTAGAGCCACACATAAATGGGAGTAAATGAATGTCGATGTTTTCATAGACTTCCTATTTACTTGCATTTCCTGTTAAAAGAAAACTAGCTTACAAATATATCCGATACTAAGAGGCCCAAACTAAGAATAATTGAGCCGGAATACCTACTCACTGCTTCCTAATTGAATAAAGACACATTAGGACGGCGACCATCATGGAACCTGTGGAAGAGAGCGTGCCTGGCTCTCGGTTTGGGGAAGAAAATGTCATTTTATGTCTGTGCCTCCTACTGGATGATATCTGAGTCCCATTCTCATGTATTAAACCGGGTGAACAGGAAATCAGTCTATATGAAAAAACAACAGCAGGGCTTTTTGTTCCACAGCCATAAAGTAAAGGCCTGGAGTTCTAGGGAGCGAGCTATGACAGCGCAGTAATGAAGACTGGGTAATTGGAAAAAGGTTTTGGCCTGAAACGTCTCTCTATAGATTTCACCAGGCTTTTAACGCTGTCTCCCAAATCAAAGCCAAACGGCGGGCAAACCAAACAAAGCGCAAACACAAGACACGCAAGCGTAAACGAGGGCTGATGGGTCGGAGTTAAACCAAGGTGAGCAGGGAGAAGAGAAAAGTAAACTGGATTCACAAGGGTGTGCACTTATAAATCGTACATCATAGCAAGAGGAGTATTACAACAATAACCCTTGAGGGCAGATGGGACTTTTACACTGTAACATCAGTCATCCCGACACACATCTCTCTCTTCCCCCTCCCAAAATCATCTCTCTGAATTCTTCCATAAAATGGAGTCTTACGTTTGGACCAGGTTGCGATGAAGCTCCACGTAAACCAGTGGCCATAAACATGTGTGGAATAAATATATCAGTGCCACATGTGGAGCTGACACTCAGATAATACAGCAGGGAGCAAGTGAGCGTGCACAGACAGCAGATGAGGCCTGCGCCGCAGCGACTGAACAAAAGGAAAATAGCCCTTCTCTGGAGTTACTGTAGTGCTGAATCCAGTGGCTCACGTTTACTGGCTTACTTTAAGGAATATTTTGCTTTCAATACAGGTTAAAGGGATAGTTCACCTAAAAATGAAAATTCTGTTATCAGTTGTTCCAAGCCTTTATGAATTTCTTTCTTTTGCTGAACACAAAAAAGGTATTTTGAAGAATATGGGAAACCGAACAGTTGATGGACCCCATTGACTTCCATAGTAGGGGGAAATAATATTATGGAAATCAGTGAGGCCCATCAACTGTTTGGTTATCCAAATAATGATCCAAAAAAAAAATTCATATTTGGATGAACTATCCCTTTAAGTTCAGTTGACACTACTTTTGGCATAATGTTCATAATCACAAAAATGTATGGCAACACTTTACTTGAAGTCTGTATATATAATGTATTCTTAAAGTTTTTCTTGTAATGCACTTTATAATGCATATAATGCAATAACACATTATCTCATGAATAAATGTAAGCACAGTTTTAATACATTATCCTCACATATTTCACATTTAAGGCTTAAAAGTTGCAGTATGCAATCTCCCAGAATTGTTGTTGAATATCTGAAATGACTAACGACAAGGAAGCACAAAAATGAACATACAGTACACAAGAGTAAATTATACACACAAAAGTTGATAGTTAGTCGCCAGCAGCACAGCAGCTCCAGAGAAATAATGACACTCAAAACTGTCCTGTAAATATGGCTAATATTACAACAACAGCATTTCTTGGTTCTGTGAAACACAGCAAAACCAATGTTTCTGTCAGGACCACTATCATCAAAGATGATTGACAATTAGCATTAGTTTGGATTGGCGGTGTGGTTCTGTTCTGGGCAAGAACGCCCTGCGCATCCATGCATCCTAGCATGGATAAGAGCAGGAAAAGAAGCGATAATCCCCCTTAGGGTGAACAGAACAGAACCAATGTAATGCATTGCAGATATCATTAATGTCAATTGTAAAATGTACAAAATAATTCAGGAATTTAGTCTGATTCATGGGGAATCAGAATACCAAATCCTGACTGGACGAGAGGAGCAGCTGGGGATGGAGGAGAGTAAATAAGCTCTGGAGAAACGCAATAGCAGCTGATATACTGAGGGAGCTTATATATGAATGCTGTGATAGACGTTGTATTCCTACAGCTAGACGTGATCAGCTGACAGTCAGCTGATGCGAGCTTGACTAGCATGACCGGCCAGAACTGACACTACGCTTGATTACTCATGAATGGAGCAGAAACAACGCAACCATTTCCAGGCTTTCCCGCGTTGGTCTCTCCATTCTTTTTTAATATTAACGCAGGTCCTAAAGCTCATTCCTAATCATAACCCTTCTTTTTCCAGTGATATTCCCCTTAAAATTTCTCTTTTTGACTTTCTCTCATCTCTCTTTTAACAGTCTTTCTTCAAATCTCCCTATTGCTAACTCTCTCTCCTCCACCATCATACGCCCCTAATGCTGATTGGCTACACATTTGTTGTGGTGCTCGGTCCGACCAACTTTTCAACAGCATTTTTGAAAATTTGTGTACTGTACCTTTTAGGTATTGGATTTACCTGTGCAATTAGCCATGGTTCTGTGTGTTGTAAAGGTTTGAATCTGCTCTGTTCAGTCACACTTTCTTGCCTTTCAGTTTCCAAAAGCTCATCTTCAGTATATTCCGGTTCAAATAGATACAGTTCAGGATCTGCTCCAAAGTAAATATCTTCTGAATCGTCTCTCACAAATGTCTCCATGGTTACAAGGCACGCTGCCTGTGCAAACAGGTTTTCACGTTAGTTATGTTGACAGAAGTTAGCCTATTTTCAGACGGTAGTTCCTTGATTATTACGCAGGAATGCCACATCGGCCTAGAAAATCGCAACTTTTCATTTTCCGTCGGTCTTAGTACATGATGTAACTACAGAAGAGTCAAGTTCTAAATAGGAAAAATATAGAAACTCTTTGGTCATTTTTGAGTGAGATGTTAACGGTCTAATCAGAGTCAATTAATTATGTTAACCTATGCTTAAAAATGCTACCGCCAGACCCGGAGATCGGCTGGATGGATTTGAAAACAGTAAAACTCAGCTGTTTAGCTGAGTTTAGCTAAAATGTGCCTATTTATGTTCCTTTGAGGCACATTTAAAAAAACTACTTCAATATCCTAATTGATCAAAGGTCTAATCCTGGCTTAATTTAAGCCCTGTCAATAAAAAAAGCCTAAAATATAAACTTTGAATGTCCATTTTAGACATTCTACTAACTCTCATTAATTTGCAACATGTCATTAACTCTCATTAGAGAGGTAATAGCCTGTTAGGATAGGGTTAACATTAGTGCAGGGGTCGGAAACCTTTTTTGACCAAAGATACATTTTTTCTTCTTCATTTTTGGTCAATGCATTTTTTCCAAAAGAGCCACAGTAGAACATAGTAAAAAAATTAAAATAAAAAAACCTCCCCCAATAACATAAAAAAAGCATAGACAACTACAAATAAACAAATGTGCAACAAACAATAAATAAGTTTAATAATCCAATAAGTGGAATTAATTGTGCAGGGCTTTCCCTGTGAGGTTGAGTTACCAAAGTGAGGGCCATAAATCATCTTTGTGTGTGAGTGAGTGAGTGAGTGAGTGAGTGAACGGACACAGTGCTGACCATCTACTGTGTTTATATGAATACTCAATTTGGCATTCGATCTGGGCATTTTTGATATATTCCTGTGTATTTGGCCGTTAAGGCTACTATGCTTGTCCGTGTTCCACTTGGAGCGCGCACAGATAGCATCCTGTTGTGGAATCAGTTCTCTTTTGCGGCTCGTTTTTGCGCTTTTAACATTTCTCCAGGATGAACATGGCCTCTGGTAATCGCTCTGACTCTGTTTTCATGGTCAGCTCTGGCTCAGAGTCATCGTTGGGCTCTCGTTTTTGATCCACTGCGGCATGGCTGAAGGCTGTCCGGGCTCTGGGTGAGGAGTGGACTGGCGTTGTCCTCATTAACAGGGCAGACGGTGAATGGAGATCCACACTGATCTAGCACCCAATCTGCAAAACTCCCCCGAGAACCTTACACAGGCAGACATGCTTTAGACCTCTTGTTGAGGCCAGTGTGGAAAAATACACACAGCGAGTGATTCGGGAAGTGGGTGAGGCACAACTGATCAAGAAAGTCCCTTGTGTGGTCCTCGAGGGAGCAATCTTCTTCGAGCAGGCTAACTACAAGTCTATCTTTTCTTTTTCTTTTATAATCCTGTATTCGTTGCGAGGGTCTCACGGTCTGTAGCAGTGAGCTGTATTTTAATATAAAGACAATGCGTGATGTAGAATAAATGATCAAGAATTAGTAAACACACATGAGAATCCAACTACAGAGTCCTTAGGATGAGACGTTAAACAGAGGTCCTGACTCTCTGTGGTCATAAAAATCCCAGGATGTCCTTCGGAAAAAGAGTAGGGGTGTAACCCCAGCATCCTGGCCATATTTGCCCATTGGGCTCTGTCCATCATGGCCTCCTAATCATCTCCATATACCGATTGGCTTCATCACTCTGTCTCCTCTCCACTAATCAGCTGGTGTGTGGTGGGCATTCTGGCGCAATATGGCTGCCGTCGCATCATCCAGGTGGATGCTGCACATTGGTGGTGGTTGAGGAGATTCCCCCCTTCTATATGTAAAGCGCTTTGAGTACCCAGAAAAGTGCTATTTAAATGTAACTAATTATTATTGTTATTAATTATAACAGTTAATGACTGAACGAGAACACAGGCAAATGGTGACAGGGAAACGTAACAGAACATGACTGTGACAATATTAAGCAGATAGTCTACATGACATTTCATACAAAGTTTTCAAAGAGTGACGGTTTTGTCCAAGGTTTTTTTTTTTCATTTATTTTTTACCATTGTTGGTGTAGCATAATAGGAAGCCAGAATGTTCACAGAGAGGAAATGTATATATGCAGGCGGTGGCTCTATCAGCGGCGTCTCCTTCGCTTGCCTTGCTGAACTGCAATACACCAACATGTGAGAAACTGTGATGTCAGCAACAGATTTACATACTAACAGTTGATAGATGAAAAGCATGCGGGGCATATTCATCGACTGAAACACACATTAGCTGTACTCAGAGTACTCAGTAGCTGTTATGTTATACCTTTAAAAATGGATTTTAAATTTGTTTACAATTATTTATGAAAAGATATAATACACTACAAAGTACATTATGAACACATTTATAATGCATTATAAATTCCAAATGTATTTCCTTTTCTTAAAAAACAAATAAAGAAAAAAAAAAAGATAAAAGCGGTTACAGTGAGGCACTTACAATTGGAAGCAAATTGAGTATAACTATTTGTAAATCTTAAAAAAACTCACAGGAAAACAATATTCATGTTAAGGGATTAGTTCACTTTTAAATAAACTTTTGCTGATAATTTACTCACCCCAATGTCATCCAAGATGTCAATGTCTTTCTTTCTTCAGTCGAAAATAAATTAAGGTTTTTGATGAAAACATTCCAGGATTTTTCTCCTTATAATAGACTCAATGGACCCCAAACGGTTCAAGGTCCAAATGACAGTTTCAGTGCAGCTTCAAAGGGCTTTAAACGATACCAGACGATGAATAAGAGTCTTTTCTAACGAAACGATCGGTCATTTAAAAAAAAAACAAAATCAAAAGTTTAAGTTTTATAAGCACAAATGGTCGCCTTGCTCCGTTCTTTGATATGTGTACCTGACATCACGTAATACGCAATTGCGTTGAAAAGGTCACGCTTGTCGTAGGCGGAAGTACCGAGTAGGCCAACACGATAAATCGAAATAAAATCGCGATCTCGATTCACCCTGTTCGCGATTTATTTTTTAAATGACTCGATTTATAAAAATTAAATAAAAATTTAAATAAAAAAAATCAGCCTTTATTTAGGGCTTCACCCTCAGCCAATAACAAAGCGCATTTTAGTCACATCTTTCACTCGGTAGTTCGGAAATAAAATGGATATTGATGAACACCCAGATCCTAGTGACGAGAATCAGCCAACCACTCAGTCTCAAACCGAACTTGTTTTTCAGAGAAAAGTTTTAGTTACTGTTGCTATGTCCGACAAGCCATGGCGTTCTCACACAGCACATGTTCTCACGTAGAGAAAACACATCGCAGAGCAAAGAGAACACTGACGACACACCGATAAAAAGGACAGAGCAAGTTACTTTTGATATGAAACAAAGTCTCACTTTCAAATTGTGTCATTTTTTTAAAGAAATGTAAGCAATAAATACCGTTTTATGTTGTGATCGCTGTAGCGCCTCAGTTAAAGCTGCTCGTGAACCGATCATCTCTTCCTTCTAGTTTATTGATAAGCATCAAATAAACATGAATGGACACTAAAATAAATGTTGTTTCAACCGGGGAAAGACGTCAGTACACACCGTTTTTCAAGTTCAAGTCCACCAACGTTAATCTACTACTAACTCTCCTGACTGCTTTGTCGGACAAAACGGCAGGTTCGGCGATGTGATTGGTCAGTTCTCCTGTCAATCAAACTTGCTGCGAAGGGTGAATTGATGCTCCTTTTCTTTTTAGAGCCATGTTCAGGCCATATTCAGCGCAGTGCGTTAAACTTCTATTTTTGGTAACTTATTTGAATGGCCAGTTGAATGTTAACTGTACAAAATGCAAGCAGTTAAAGAATGATTCTTCTTTATTCATTAAAGCCTCTATGTTTACAGGCTTGTGGTGATGTGCAATATTCTATGTGCCAAAACAAATATTTTTTGTACTGCCAATTTGTTGTGTCATGGGAAAAAAAACGTTGATTAGAACTGTGATATCAATTCTAAGCTAAAAAAATCGTGATTCATTTTTTCCCAGCATCGTGCAGGCCTTGTACAGAGTCGCTGTTGAACGTGCACATATTCAGTCAAACGCCGTTTACAAAAAAGGGAGTTAAAAGGTAAAACAACGATGCCAGACGATTTTGAATCCTCCTTCCGCATATTTGTAAACACTGACTCCATACTTCCGCCTACGACAAGCGTGACCTTTTCAACGTAACTTCGTATTACGTGACGTCACGTACACATATCACAGAACGGAGCAAGTTGAACATTTGTGGTTATAAAACTTAAACTTAAAGGTCCCGTTCTTCGCGTGTTTTTAAAGCTTTGATTATGTTTAGTGTGCAATATAACATGTGTTCATGTTTCGCGTGTAAAAAAACACAGCATTTTTCACACATTTTACTTATCTGTACACCGCTGTTTTCTCTGTCCTAAAAACGGCCTGATGATTTCCTTGTTCTATGAAGTCCCTCCTTCAGAAATACGTAACCAGTTCTGATTGGGCCAGCGCTTCCCGTGTTGTGATTGGACAGCAGCTTAGCGCACGTTGCCTGGAAAGGTCCCGCCTCTTACCATAACTGGGAGATACGCGCGCTCAATGTTATTGCAAAAATGTCTATATTGCCTTATCAATTTGAGCCGGAATCAGACCCAGAGAATACCGAAGAGGATCAATTACAACCTGCTCAGGAAAGACTTTTGCAGGATGTTTCACGATGGTAAGCTGTCTATTCAGTAGTTGTCATGCTTTTATATTTGGCTAACGTGCACTAACGTGGCTGCAGCTGAACAAGCACGTGGTTAAACAGTAAACAACAGATATAATAAACAAATCATTTAAACTGATCATTACAAACACCAACAATCGATGGTGTCTCAATCAATTACTACACTTTTTAAAAACGTTTTTCGGATTAGTTTCAATTACCATCTAACGTTAGTTAACAAAGCTAAACAGCGTTGCACTTTGTGTAATGAGTTACAAAAACTGTTAAACGGACCAACTTAAATAATAAAATACACTTACCGGTTGTGTTCCATAAACAACGCCTTCTCCAGACAAAGAGGGAACTGCGTCATCTTTTAAGAATAATCTTTCTGCGAATCCGGCATTAATCTGATTGAGATTGAGGAAGCAGTCCTCAGAAAAATGTGCTACACATAGTTTTAAATTGTGATTATAATTTTCCAGAACCGAGTTAAACATAAATTGTAACCATTGATCTCTCCTGTCACTTTATCCACTACAGTAAAAGACCTGGGTGTTATATTAGACCGCAACTTGTCTTTCGAAAATCATATTTCATATGTTACAAGAACGGCATTTTTCCACCTTAGAAACATTGCTAAGCTACGTAACATGCTATCTATTTCTGATGCAGAAAAGTTAGTTCATGCATTCATGACCTCGAGACTAGATTACTGTAATGCTTTATTAGCTGGTTGTCCTGCATCCTCAATAAACAAGCTACAGTTAGTCCAAAACGCAGCTGCTAGAGTTCTTACTAGGTCAAGAAAATATGATCAGATAACACCAATTTTATCATCTCTACACTGGTTACCTATTAAGTTCCGTATGAATTACAAAGTATTGCTACTGACCTATAAAGCCCTAAATGGTTTAGCTCCAGTGTATTTAACGGATCTTCTATCGCCCTACAATCCATCGCGCTCTTTAAGATCACTAAACTCGAGGCTTCTGGTCATTCCTAGGATATCTAAGTCCACTAAAGGAGGGAGGGCATTTTCACATTTAGCTCCTAAACTCTGGAATAGTCTTCCTGATATTGTTCGAGGTTCAGACTCGCTGTCCCAGTTTAAAACTAGATTAAAGACGCATCTCTTTAGCCAAGCATTCACATTATAATTACCTTTTATACTACAGTTAAATCGGATCAAAAGAATTAATATTCTGAACAGCAGCTATGCTAATTATTTCCCATCTGCTTTTCTGTTATTATCTCGGGACACTAGTCCCGAGGTAAATAGTTGGTCAGCTCCAGTTTGTATCCAGCCTCTCATGGAGACTTCATATGCCCCAACACCTGTGATGAGACGACTCGACGCCTGTGAAGAGACGACTCAACGCCAGCGCTGTTATAGCGGCCTAAAATAATACATGATTGATTAACTTTTTCTAACATTTTTCAATGTACATTTATAAAATGCACTTTCTGTAAAGCTGCTTTGAAACAATGTGTATTGTGAAAAGCGCTATACAAATAAATTTGAATTGAATTGAATTGAATCTCTACGTACAGCCTCCGTGGGAAGGCCAAACAAAGGTGATTTGACTCCGGGATGAAAATAACAGCGTCTCGATGACATGGCGACAAACACACTCTACAAAAACAACACTTCCTCGAGCAACAAGACCACGCCCCCTAATTTGCATGTTCTTGTGGGCGGAGGGTTAGTCAACAGACTGTTCTAGTGACATCATTAAAGCAGGAAGTGCAGGGGTGTAGTCCAAACCGTCCGTTCGCTGTTGGCTTTGAAAGGGAACTTCTGTTAAATAAAATATCTCGCTTGGCATTGAACTTTGAGCTTTATAATTTTACAGGTATTATTTATGCTCTAACAGCAACATTACACACTAACTAAAGTTTGAAAGATGGAATCGCGAAGAACGGGACCTTAAAACGTTTCGTTAGATAAGACTCTTATTCATCGTCTGGTATCGTTTAAAGCCCTTTGAAGCTGCACTGAAACTGTCATTCGGACCTTGAACCGTTTGGGGTCCATTGAGTCTATTATAAGGAGAAAAATCCTGGAATGTTTTCATCAAAAACCTTAATTTATTTTCGACTAAAGAAAGAAAGACATTGACATCTTGGATGACATTGGGGTGAGTAAATTATCAGCAAAAGTTTATTTAAAAGTGAACTAATCCTTTAACATAATTTTAGTGTGAAAAAAACCCACTATGTAGTTCTTTCCAACATTACTTCATTGCCATGACAATGTAATACCTAAAATAACTCTAAAAACGACAATAACTTTACAGCTAAAGTAAAACAAAATTAATGCAAGTGTTTTTATAAAATTATAAGCTTCACATTTCTTTTTTAAATCCTCCAAAAATTGGCTCCATTCACTTCCAAGTGCTGCACTGTAACCTCAATTATTTGCTTGTTTTAAAGAAAACTAGGGACGAGTCAATATTATTTTGTGGTATTCAACATTATGCCACAAATGCTCTCGATTGAGCTTAACTTGTACTGAACCCGGAATAACACTGTAAGGCCGCGCTCATGAAAGGTGTGTGTGTCAGCTTGTAAAAGCTCCAATTTGTGGGCATTGCATTAATTATATGTGTGAACAATGTGCAAAGAGCATGACTGACAAGGCCAAGGTGATTAACTTTGGCTCAGCTCTGCCTCCTCACTAATTACCTGGCCATTCACTGTCTAAACCAACTGGATCTTTGGTACACACACAGCACATGTGACTGCATGAGCGAATTTGTGCATACGACTGTGAGTGTTTGTGTACTGTACGTGTGTGTATGCGTCCGCAGTCAGTCACCAGCCTACAGGCTTGATGTCAATCAAACAGTGCTCTAATTAAAAGCATCTGGAAGAGGCTGCTGGGGAAACCAATCACTATCAAAGTCCCATTTTCATATGAATGGCCTTTTTTAATTAAACTCAACAGCTAATAAACGCCTGTATCAAAAAGATGGAGCCGTTTACCAGACAAAGCGCTTTCGCCTAAACCAAAGGAAGAGGAGAAGAGACAGGGATGAGAAAGGAATAGAGAGAAAGCTGGTAGACGTATTGCCTTTGAACCTGTTCTGCCTTTTGTTTTTGTTCTCACAGGCACCTCGCCAGCAACTATTAATGTGGGCAAAGTTTATTTAGCATTGATGGTATTAAAGCCACAAGTTGACATTATGAAAAGGAGAGGGAGGAGAGAGAAACAAAACAGTCAGTATCTCTGGAGCTGATGAAAAGAGAAGACTGGAACACAAACTCATCGTGTGTGTGCAATGTTATAAAAATGAGTAGACTGAATCCAAACTATGAACAAACCTCAAATGGCTACAGTTACTGTCACTTCTTAAGAATAACAAAGGAAACCAAGAATCTATTCTTTTACTGTTGCTGAAACCTGCTGGGATGCAACATAACGCCTGGCAAAATAAACACATACAGGTCTGGAGCGGGGAAAAAATGTATATAATGGTTTTAAATGTTCTGGCTTTGAAACATGCTCTATTGACAGCATTTGTGACTGCTTGTTTATTACCAGAGAAAATAATATCGTCTTGAGACATCTTTCACTTTATAAAAAAAAAAGCAAAACTCATGTTTACAGTTATGCACTTATGATACATGAGACTAGAGCAGACTAGAACAGCTTGATCTCATAAGAATTTGTTAGTATTTGTACGTAATGTTTACACGTATACTTTTGTACTTTGCTGAAATGTACAATATGGACATACTGACAGAATCTAAAAATGTAAAAGGTTTTATACATGCACTGCTGTTAAAAGTGTTTACAAATCCTTTATATTATATTTATTTTATAAATATATTTGTATAGGTTTTTTAACAATTATGTCAAGATTTCTGAGCGCTAAACCCACCCCAACCCAAAACCTAACCACTTCTCAACTACATAAAATGTTTTAAATGTATGGTGAAAAGAACTGTAAAATACTAATGACATTTTTAGCCAAAGCAGTGGCATAGCAAACAAAATGAAAATAAATTATTAAGTAATGATTTTAAATGATGACAGAATTTTGAGGGAATCCTAAATGAGTTGAATAAGAACCAGAAAACACACAGAAAGATAATTAAACAAAAGTAAATAAAATATATTAATTCCATGAGTTCAATGTTCTATGACCCTAAAAGGATTTAAAAACATTTGTATTCGTGTTGTCACGATACTGAAATTTCCAACTTTGATACGATACCTTGAAAAATATTTGGGAAAACTGCCATATATATCGCCGTACAGATAGTTAATCATCATCTTATAATATTTTGTATAATTTTGGTAATTTTGTTGCAATAGCTTACACACAGCACAGGGAGGCTTTATTTGAATTGTTAAACTAAATTTTAAAAAGTCAGTAATAAAATAAGAACAAATAAAAAAATTGCAAATGATAGTACAAATAAATACAATAGAATAGAAATGTTTTGGTGTGAGTGCGAAAACTTAGGGAATGAGTGAAATGATGCGCAATACAAGCACTATTCAACCAGAGGGAATGAGATGATTGAGTGGAAGCGAATGTGTGATACTTCACCTTCTGAGAGAAGAAAGAGTCAATATTGAGTGTCAATGAGCATCACCTGCGCACCACACCGGTCTCGAGTCCCACGGAGATGTTCCGGAAGGATAAAAGAAGGAGTGACGACAGTGGAAGACAACAGAGGACCAGGCTTTATGTTTTTGTTTTGTTTTAGTTTATATGCGGCAGTCGTCTGAGAGGGGCTGACACTTTAGGTGGTGGCAGTAGGTGGCAGTAAGTTACGTTTAATGAGTCATTGAGATTCAACCGATTCATTCAAACAGCTGATTCATTCAAGGAACGAAGCATTTGACTATCTTAATCTATCTTAGTCATTGAATCACTGATTCAATTGATTCGTTCAAAAAGCTGATTCATTCAGTATGAAAACACCGCTGTGTTTTGCTCAGAGACGCAGATATAGTGCTGTGTGTTTGTTTTGAACTATTTTTCGATGGCGAAATAGAGCAAAAACAGGCAATATGTAAGTCTAAACTGTAAGTCACTTAATATTAACTTCTTGTTTAGTAAACTTGTATTAACTATATTATATGATATAAATATAGCACGCAGTGAAAGCGTGTACTCTAATGCGCACCCACACTAGTCTAATTAACAAACAACACTCTCTGGGTGTGTGTGAGGAATATACTCGATAATGTCAGATCGCACATTGTTAAAACAACAATTACGAGATTATCGCAGACGATATATATCGCACACCCCTACAACCAAATACAGAAACGCCCCGCAAATACTCACAACACAACCAAATACAGAAACACTGCAAGTACTCACAACACAACCAAATACAGAAACGCACTGCAAATACTCACAACACAAGCAAATACTCACAACACAACGTAACCAAATACAGAAACACACTGCAAATACTCACAACATAACCAAATACAGAAACACTAAAAATACTCATAACGTAACCAAATACAGAAACACACTGCAAATACTCACAACAAATACAGAAACACATTGCAAATACTCACAACACAACCAAATACAGAAACACTACAAATACTCATAACACAACGTAACCAAATACAGAAAAACACTGCAAATACTCACAACACAACCAAATACAGAAACACTACAAATACTCACAACACAACCAAATACAGAAACACTACAAATACTCACAACGTAACCAAATACAGAAACACACTGCAAATACTCACAACAAAAGCAAATACAGAAACACATTGCAAATACTCACAACACAACCAAATACAGAAACACACTGCGAATACTCACAACACAAGCAAATACAGAAACACACTGCAAATACTCACAACACAAACAAATGAGTCAGAGATTCACACTGCAAATACTCATTCAACACAGCAAATTCAGAAACACACTGCAAATACTCACAACTATCTTAACGTATCCAAATACATTGAAACACACTGATTCAAATACTTCACAAAAGCTGATTCAAATTCAGTATGAACACACTGCAAATACTCACAGAGACCAAATACAGAAATACACTATAAATACTCACAACACAACGTAACCAAATACAGAAACACACTGCAAATACTCACAACACAAGCAAATACAGAAACACACTGCAAATACTCACAACACAACGTAACCAAATACAGAAACACACTATAAATACTCACAACACAACGTAACCAAATACAGAAACACACTGCAAATACTCACAACACAAGCAAATACAGAAACACACTGCAAATACTCACAACACAAGCAAATACAGAAATACACTGCAAATACTCACAACACAACGTAACCAAATACAGAAACACACTGCAAATACTCACAACACAACCAAATACAGAAACACACTACAAATACTCACAACACAAGCAAATACAGAAATACACTGCAAATACTCACAACACAACGTAACCAAATACAGAAACACACTATAAATACTCACAACACAACGTAACCAAATACAGAAACACACTGCAAATACTCACAACACAAGCAAATACAGAAACACACTGCAAATACTCACAACACAAGCAAATACAGAAACACACTGCAAATACTCACAACACAACCAAATACAGAAACACACTGCAAATACTCACAACACAAGCAAATACAGAAACACACTGCAAATACTCACAACACAAGCAAATACAGAAACACACTGCAAATACTCACAACACAACCAAATACAGAAACACACTGCAAATACTCACAACGTAAACAAATACAGAAACACTGCAAATACTCACAACACAACCAAATACAGAAATGGTGCAAATAGTTTTTTTTCAAATAGTTTTTTTTCAAATAGTTTTCTTCAGTTGCAGCGTGTTGAGTTCTCTCGGACACTGTATATTTTTTTTTGTTCATTTTTACAAATGGAGGAAAAAGTCAAAATATATTCTATAGGTACTGACATGCTACGGATGCTGTTCATTGAGTTTAACATTGTTTGAACCCGTAACATTCCTTAAAAGGGCATTGTGGGAAATTATGGGTCAACATGCCATGGTTACATTTTGTTCTTTTGACTGCTAACTGATTAAAACACTTCTTGTTTTTGCTAATTATAAGTGACTAATGAAAAGTGCAGTTATTAGGGCATATCCATAGGGTGATCTCCTGACTGCAGCAAGCTGTTAGCTCAATTTCATCATTTTAGGCAGGCCTGATATCAGAAGGCTTAATTGGAAATGAGACACTAAATATCAAATCGGCTTAAAAGTGATGGCTATTATTTCATGTTGATCTGGGTGGTTGATATTAGACTTGGTTACGTCATTAGGACTGGCCTTTATGAAGGAACACAAATGTTTGCTTTGTTCCGGGACCGGATAACATTAGTGTGCAGAACTGAAATCAGAGAACACACTGGCCTTGTTTTGCTGTTCCATAATTCAGACACACACATACACACACTCAAAATCTGTGCACACAAGGAGTTATACATATTTCATATACTCTGAACAATTGCTTTTGACATTTTGACATAAGTACCATTAAACAGACGCAGCAACAGACATGGGATTTAATCATTTGAATGCCAAGAACAAATCAAATCTAGTTCAGCAAACTGGAATGTGCCGGTTCATTTCGAGATAAATTTAAGGTAACGTTTCCACCTTCTGATTGATACAACTAAATCTCCATTTAAAGAAACTGTTACAGGTGAATTAACTGACTGAATTGTCCAAATCACCTCCAAAAGTTCTCAGCTGATAGTGTAATTTTGCTTAATATCTTCACACACTTAGAGAAGGACCGGTTGAATCCTTCAAAGCAGCCACTCCTGCTCAACAGCCTTCTTAATTTCCTCTTTCGCACTTCTTCTCAAACTTTTAACATCGTGACCCCAGGAAACATTTGCAAACCATAACAATAAAATGAACTTGTAATGAGCAAAATAATTGCACTTCAAACACAGTATGGCTGGTGGAGTTTGCGCGCCCAAGACGGGCCTAATTTATAGATTACATGGCTCATGAGTGCCCAAGTTCAAAACACAGAGAAATTGGTTGTGAAGTGGGGGAAAAAGGCCGCCTTCACGAACGTGTCTCCAGCATTCTTTAAACTTGTGTAATGGATATGCTGCGGGCGTTGGGGCGAATTTACCATGCAAAGAATCTCCATTCTGCACGCAGCCACTTCAAAGGAAGGGGAACCGTGTTTCAGCCAGCCAGTGGGGAAGAAGGAAGGGGGAAAAAGAAGCTCGGCAACGTGCGTTCGTCTCCTGGAGTGACAGAAATTGGTGAGGGCGTTTAAAGAAGAATAGATCGAGCTGATCTGGGACGAAGTCTTTTTCAGTCAACACGGCAGTGTTCCTCAATCTTCAAAAAACGAATGACAGAGAGAGTTAAAAAGAAAGCTGAACAAGAAAATGAGCGAGGAGGGCATTAAAAGCGCTTTATTTTTTCACATTTCCTGTGCGAGAGATGTGAAGCAGGAAAAGGGTGCCATGTTGTATTTTCATTTCCACATCCCCTGAAAATACATGCATATGTGGTGAAAGTTGTCCCTTTAAAAGAGGTTAAAGGGTGAGTTTACCAAGAAATAAAAGTTCTCACCTTTATGTTGTTCCAAACCCGTAAGACCTTTGATCATCTTTGGAACACTATAAATTATATTTTTAGCTTTATAGCTTTCTGTCCCTCCATTTACAACTACGCAACTATTTGTGATCCAAAAAGTTCATAAATAGATTGTGAAAACTTTTTTTCACATAAACATTGGTCAGTAAACATATAAGCTCAAACGTGCTGCGTAACACGAGAATGAACCTCAGTGGTTCTTATGTGTCAAGCGAACAAAATGTTTATATGTGAATCAAAGCTTAAATTCAGTCTGTTCATCAAATAAAGCGATCTTGTCTCTTCAGAAAATTTTGACTAAACTGCTCAAAAACAAAATTTGACTTGCATACCGCTGACCACCAGAAGCTAGTTATTTTAGTTTATAAAGTCTAAATTTCTGCGTCCGGACGCGTCTCACACGCAGTCGTGTCCGCACAACTTTTTTTAAAAGAATACTCAACTGCGTACGAGCGCGACACATGTGCAGTGCAATTGTTGTGACTCTTCTGACTTTCTGGCACATGCGCTGTTGTACGCGGACCGTCCGCGCGGTCTCAAAAATTTGGCTGCACCTGGACAGAGTATGCGGACGCCCGCAAACCGTCCTAATGATGAAAATGACGTCAGGCTTTGGGCTTTGGGCTTGAGCTATCAATCCGATTACTAATAGAGAATTAGGTTGCGTGTAAATGTAGCTTATGCTTACCTAAATAGCTCACCAAAATATGTAAAATAAACAACCATCTTTTTCATTCATGAGTGACCAAAATAATTTTACTGGTCGCTCTTTGTTTAAGAGTGAACGGGGAATACAGCTTCTAAACTTCAAAAAGAATGCAAAAGAACCAAAGTTCATATGACTCATACATTATATTTATTGACTTCACAAATTTAAGACATTATTCATTAAATATTGACATTCGCCATAGCTGTAAGAGTTGAATTCACTCGCCATGAGTGAATCAGTGATTCTTCCAGTTTCTTTTAAATGAACTCATTTTATGAATCTATTGATTCAGTTCACAAAACCAGCTCAATGAATCCGTCACAAGCTGGACTGATTCGGTTCTCACTGACTCAATGATCCGGTCACAGTGGTTAGCAGATCACTGAAGGGAAGATCATTTTAAGGGAATAATGATTAAAATTTTGGTGTGTTCCAAAAGTCGCACAGGTTTGAAACAATGACAGAATGTTCATTTTTGGGTGAACCATCGTCTTATGTGCATTACATACCACAACAATCTTCAATTTTCCTTGCTTTTTCACTTCTTCCCTCGCTATTCCCTTCCTCTTCCACTACCCCCTTCGCTCTTTTTCCGTCTTTCGCTCTCTCACTCCCATTTTCAGAGTTTATCTGATCGGCGACTGGCCACTGTTTTTATAAAGCTCTGTTTTAAGGAGTAGCATATGTCAATTAAAAACCACGGTTTAACCTCTGTAATCCACATATACATGCATACACACACTCTTACACACACACACACACACTTGAAGAACTTGTGAAGGAGTTTGGCAACCGGTTCATGGCAGGTTAGTTTAAACATGTCAGATGGCTTCCCCCCTGTCACAGCCGGTTTATAAACAAATCTTTCTCTCTCTTTTGCATTCTCTCCCTACGACACAAGCTACATAAACATACCCCACATACCTACTGAACATTTGAAATGTCACGTTTTAAGAAAAATTGCAGATTAATTACATTGAATTTAACTTCTACTGGTGGGATTTACAACATCAAACTGCTTAATCTCACATTTATATCGAGTAGGAGAGTTTGGGTTTTTTTTCGCCACGACAGAATAACTTCCTGATACACACTGACCCATTCCTTCATGCTTGGTTGACTGGACTGTAACTGTATCTCTCTCTGTCTCTCTGTCTCTGTCTCTCTCTCTCTCTACGGCAGCAGCAGCCTACACAAACCATTAGTCTTCCCATCGGTTTCGGCTAATTTGTCTCCGGCTGCTGCGTGATTCCAGCTCCATTGTGTCCAATTAAAATTCCTGCATATGTTTTCCCTCAAAATTAGGTTACTTGTGCAAATTTACACTAATTTACTTACCTCTGGAGCTCAGCATTCAAAAGTGCTGTTTGTTTAACATGCAATTTGAACCTGACTGTTAACCCATATACACACACACACACACACACACACACACACACACTGGACAACAGTTCACAGATCGGACATTTCATTCTGTTATGGTAAGTTTAAAACCACTGCACAACTTTATCAAACAACTGAGGTTTGATGGCGGCCGATAACTGTGAAATGTGGGATTTGATTTGGAGTTTTGAGCCTTTAGGGGTTTTTTTCTTTATGTTTTAGGGTTTGATGAAAGTCAGGAAAGAAGTTTGCAAATTCAAGATACATATACATCTATAACTCCGCACATGACGTGGGAATTCGAAGAGTTTATGCTGATAAATGGGGAGTGCTACGGGCATGTTCCCTGTGGTTCTTGACCTTTTGAATTTTTGCTACCAGGTTAAGTGGCACTAGATATCATCACATGCTTGTTTAGAACAGAGAATGCTGATGATATCATCTTAATGTCATCTCATTTAAGATGCTATCAAGAAAATGAGCTCTAAAACAGTGGCTTTCAAACTTTTTGATGCCACAAACCCCCAAATATGAGGATTCCCCTTTAAGGAACCAAACCGGTACCTATAATAACATGTATTGATATGATATAAAAGTATAAAATGTCATAAATGCGTAAAATAGAATCTGGAAAATATTTAGTTTCTATTAAGTGAAATAGAACCCATTACTGATGTGTAAACATAAAAATAAAACTATGGCTGTCAATCAAATAAACTAAATTAATCTCATGATTTCCATGATTTTTCTTTAAAAATGAAATGGTAATGTCAAATTCAGTAAATTTTAACTTTATAACTTAATGAACACACACACACGCGCTCCCAAACCATTGATAAGTTTAGGGTCGGCATGATTTTGTTTTTAAAGTTTTTGTTTCTTCTTAACAAGGCTGCAATTTTTAAACAAAAATACAGCAAAACGGTAATATTTAGAAATATTAATACAACTTAAAAAAGCTTTCTATTTAAATGTATCATTACTCCAGTCTTCAGTGTCACATGACCCTTCAGAAATCATTCTAATATGATGATTTGCTGCACAAGAATTTTATTTTTATTTTTATTATCAATTTTTTCAGGATATTTCACTATAGAAATTACCTTAAGCAATATATCAAGTTTTTTACTGCCACCTTTGATCGGTTTAATGTACACTTCTAAATAAAAGTATTAAAATAAAATAAAAATTTGATCCCCACAGTACTTCTGAATGGTAGTATATCTTTTACATTGGTTTTCATTGTTGTATGAAATAATTAATTTTATTTTGCTGACTCTATATGTCAGTTTGAAACCCTCTTACACATACAAAGGAGCTTCTGCTGAGTCACACACACACCCACTCACCCACTCACCCACACACCCCACACACCCACACACTGGTCCGTGGAGAGTGCAAGGTTCATAATAAGGTTCATAATAACACCCCTTAAAAGTGGTTAACATACTTAAAGGCAAAACCTTTAAGTTAATTAAAAGTTAATTAGACTGCATCGCATGCACAATTTGCACCGACTATTAATGGAATGATCTGGATTCCACATAGCACCAACAGTATAAATATTCTAAAGTTCATTTTTTTATTTTGTTTATTTGAATTAATTTATTTTATTTCGCTGACTCTATATGTCAGTTTGAAACCCCTGCTCTTCCACATACAAAGGAGCTTCTGCTGAGTCACACACACCCACACACATGCACACTGATCCGTGGAGAGTGTAAGGTTCATAACTGGGATATTTTAGAGGCATTTCACAACTGCAGAAGTGTGGAAATGCAGCACGTACAGTGACAGACAGATCGTCTGCATTCATCCACATGCTGCAAAAAATATCAGATTCATAGGTAACACTCCGTCCAGGTGACACTACGTCAAGTGCTCCCAGCTCAATTACGTCAAAGATAACAAGATAATCAGATAACGAGATAATCAATTATGTCTAAGATAACAGTGTCATTTGAGAATGTGCAACATTACAGTATTGCTGGTTTCACACATTTCCAGTTCTTTATCTCATACTGCTACCAAGTCAAAAGAATACAGTATTTTTTATGCAATTAGGGTACTTAAACATTATTCATGACAATTATGACATTTTTATTATATATATGATGTGTGTGTGTGTGTGTGTGTGTGTGTGTGTGTGTGTGTGTGTGTGTGTGTGTGTGTGTGTGTGTTTGGCAATATTACACGGTTGCTGAAAGCCTTATATTAAAAAAACCTAAAAGGTTGTGTTTTACACTGATTTTACAATGAGTTTTATGGTTTTAAGAACTTAGCTTCATGTTGTTCATAATAACACCCCTTAATAGTAGTTAAAATACTTTTAAAAACGTAACCTGTTATAAATGTCTTTCTTTAACTAGTAATCAAAAGTTAATTAGGCTGCATTGCATGCACAATTTGCTATTAATGCAATTATCTGGATTCCACATTCAACATAGCACCAACAGTATAAATATTCAAAAGTTCCAAACAGCCAACATTAGTAACACTTGTTAATCATTGAGCTTTTGCTCCCTGAGTAATTAGCGACCTCTGTTTCCTTTTCCCAGCTCATGAGCCGCACACACAGAATGTGTTGTGTCTGGAGCTGTTAGAGCTAACGGAGGGGTCAGGTCTCAAATTAGGGTCCACGGGATTCCCACCGTCACCACTCTTGCTCCAGTCTTATTCCAGAGAGTTCAACAGGAAGTGTATACTCTTCCTGTTGAATGGGACATAAATGGAGGAATTTCTTTGTGCTTTTTGTGAAGAGTGAGAATGTGTCACTAAATTGAGAAATGTCTCAGTGCCCCCAGATTAGGGTGATAGACTATTTGTCAACCCTTAAGAGATTTTGGACTATCAGCAAAATCTGTTGGAAAAAAATGATTACATTAAATTCAATGAGTCTGTCACTTATGGTAATCATTATAAGTTCATAATCCATTTAATCATTTGTAGGCTACATGATTTTAAAAGTAAACATTATTTATTAAAAAGATAAGCATCCCAATTACTAAGCTATTATTATTATTACTATTATTACATTGAGACGTAGCTAAATCTACTGTATAACAGCAGCCTAATACATTTCTGTCAATTTCTTCAGGTTAAACCGATTTATTATAATGGGTTGCCGTGAAAACCTTTGAATTTCTGTGTGTGTATATGACATGACATGATAGTTTTTTCTCAAATGAAACTGTAAAATGCTCATGAAGTGACTCTGGAGATGAAGTTCATGCATTCATGTTCTCATATAGTGAGGCGGCGGAGGCTGAAAACACTGCGAGCGTCACACACGCTTCAGTGTGTGTGTGTGGTAAATGAAACCGTGCGTCTGCGCCATTCATTCGCGAAGAGACAAGCATGCAGAAGTCATATTTAAATATTCTCTCTGCAGTTTAATATTCACAGATACTAGTATATATAGAGGTATATATCGGCTACAGTACTCGGAAACACGGAAGCGACTGAAAGCAGCTGTCTATTAATGGATACCGAATATACCCATTGCTCGGTACTACTGGTACTACAGAAATTCTGGTGTCATCACATTTTCAAACTTTCCGCACCGACTTCGTACCGAAGTACCGGTACTTTTTTTAACTTTTGTTTCTATGCTGCACGGTCACTAAAGCTAGCATTGTGGTTTAAAAACAAATGGTTTTAACAAGTGTTTTTAAACTGTTGAAGTGCAATTAGCAGCAAAAGACAACTCGTTTCAGTTTATGCACGAGCGCTCTCTGATAGACTGTTTTTCAGAGCTGTCTGAGAGATCCACAAACATGAAGCCACTTCTCATAGAGCGCGTGAGAACTGAACTTAGTGCTTTTTGCCACATAATTGGGCTTGAAAGGCTAAAATATCCCTACAAATCCCTTCAAAGTGACCATGTATATGTAAGTAAACAGAGTCCTTTATGTCTTAAATGAAGGTAGAGTTGAGAAAGACAGGCATGAGTATATTGGATCCGTGCAGACGGTCTTAAAAGAACATGCCGACTTTTTGGGTCTTTATCTTATTCACCGTATCCCCCAGAGTTAGATTAATCCTGCTACATGATTTTTATATCATATAATATCATTACGGACTATTTTCAGGCGCTGCGTAATATCATTGCGCCTGCTGCACCCATGGTACGGCAGCAAAATTCCTGGATTATAACTACACACATCACAACATAGGAAAATGTTGCCGTTCTTTTATCACTTATTGAGCAGTCGGCTAGATGGAGCCGTTTATCTCCAGTCTTTGTGCTAAGCTAGGCTAGCGTTGGGTGCGTCAGAGATGAGCACGCACTGAGATGAGAATGGTATGTATGGACTTATCTAACTCTGAGAGATACAGTGAATAAGCTAAAGTCCCAAAAAGTCAGCGTGTTCCATTAAAGTGACAGCATCCAAATGTACCTGATGTCATTAATAATGCTAATCAAACAACAAAAAAAAAAAGAGAAGATATCTCCCTGCTCACTTTTTTAACTTTAATAAGAATAAATGTATATTTAACTTGCACAGTAAAGACAATGCAGTGTTTCTTATACATTTGATTACTTTATACATTTTATGTAGTATTTATTATTTCTAGTGCCTACATTTTTTCAGGGAGGTCTATTTCATTTGTGTCTTTGTTCTATTGTAGTTTGTTTTCTTTGCTCTTTCTTTATCAGTTTACTTGTTTTCGAGGTTTTTTAGGCTAGTATTTGTTTTTTTATTATATTGAAAATGGTGATACGAATTATGAAATTTCAATGGCATCAAAAGTTTTGATATCATAAAAACCTTATTTAAAGCAAAAATAACTATATCGTGATATATATCGTTATCGTGATATACATATTGCCCACCCCTACCCCAGGTTACCACCTTAACTGCGGTAAAATTGTGTAATACATGGCCTTGATTTTCTTATTGCACTTAAAATGGTGAAAAACAGCACTATGATATGAATAGTCCACTTTAGACATTCTACATATCAACAAACTCTCATTAGTTTGCAACTACATGTACAACTAACTCTTATTAGAGTATTAGTAGACTCTTAGGGTTAGAATAAGTTAATATGTACTTGCCAAGTTAGTTAGTTATATCTGTCAGGAGAGCATCAAAATAAAGTCTTAAGAAGACCGTCTACAAACACTCTAATGACTAGTAGCTGACAAGTAGTTGCAAAGTTACTTATAATTAGTATAGAATGTCTAAAGATATTAAATGAAATAGTGTTACCAGTAATTACTTTTTATTATTAATATTATTATACGTAGTCATTATCAATATAATTATTCTATACAGCATTAAACTTATAATAAAGCAATTTAGTAATAATATGATATATAAAAACACTGTGTCTTAAACATGTATGATGTTTATCAGGAAGTGAGGAAAGTTTTTGTTCAAGAAAAGTGACAGGACAATTTGGGCCGGATTTACTAAAGTGCAATTTCAAGAAAGCGCTGATGGGAGTGTAAAGTTCTGTGTGTGATGTACTGACAATGCGCAAATTAAAGCACACAGATGCAGCCGGATCATTTCCATAAATGACAACACAATCTACTAAGAGCGGCGCAAATTAGCTGTAAATAATGGCACAAACACCAGTAAATTGACTAGTGCAAACTTTAATAAATCATCTTGCATGGTTTATTTAAATACTCTCATCCCATACAGTTTGCATCTGAAAGGGAAACTCCAACAAATGCATAAACAATAAGGTCAGCTGAAAAATATCACTGTCCACACCTTTTCAGCTCTTATTTTTCACTGCGTGTCTTTAGTAAATCCTGACAGTACTTTAACTCATAAATAGAGTTTGCGCTAGAGCAAGTTGTTAGAAAATCCCTTTGGCCCTGATTTTATGCTGCATAACCCCGCCCACTGTGAAATCTCATTGGTCCAAAATCACGTTCCACATATCTTAAAACTCTCACTATAAACTTCTACTTGCTTTCATATTAGTGTGTGTGTGTGTGTGGGGTGAGGCAGATCTCCTTCACTCAGGGGGAACATGGCCATGGCAAATTAGCAGCATGGCTCCTTCAATAGGCTCTCCTGTTACTGAACATGCATAACAAGCCCAATTCCCTCCCCAGGCATAGAGAAAAAAGCAGCGAGAGAGAGAGACGGGCAGGTATGGTATGGATGGAGAGACGCAGGGAGAGGGAGGAGAAAGGGAGAAATGACTGTGTAATGTAATCCGTTTAGTCCGCTCAGTCGTTTGCATTCCCTTCGGTTGTAAAACCACAATAACATAAATAACTCCACCACCACTGGATCACTGTAATAACCACAACTACAGCCAGATTACATGTGTGTCAACCCACCGCTGCTACTGGCTAATGTTGTTATTACGAAAACGTAATAACAATGTCACACAAATGAAAACTTTTAAACTGGCTACATTAGCGGGTTAAAAGTAGCGTTACAATCTCAATTGGACAGATAATAAAATGAAATTGTTGCCCGAAGAAATGAAATTTAGGCCAGAAATATACTCACTAGTAAATGCACTGCAAGTATGCGGCCCTGCCCCAAGCATGTGCATATTTTGTTCTCAGTTCTAAATGTGTTTTTCCATTACTTTGGTGGTAATAAACCACAGAACGATTTCATTTCTAATGTTTGTTCAATGAAACTGGATGGCATTAAGTATATTGCAGCAGTAGACGTAAAACGTAAAAATGAAACTGGTGTTTTTTAACTTGTGTCCCATAGCTGTTAAAAAGAAAATGATAATAAAAATGACTAAATAAATATTGTTGTAACATTTTTATCTTGTCAATTTATTTTTACATGTTTTTCAAATGACTTTTTCACGTGTATTTTTCTAATCTTAAACTATGAAAATACTGGGCATTATACAATTTGAATTATTACTTGTTTGAAATAATGACAATCTAAGCAAAGAATGAAACGGAGTGAAATGTATATACATTTTTACTAGTTATTGTGTGAACGTAATTTTTAATTTGCACAATAATATTACATTTGTCATTTCCACCTCAAAAACCAATTTAACCTCTAATTAAGTAATAAAAGCATTCATCAGATGAAATACATTAGTTATATTTCATATTCATTATGTGCAAAGAAAACTAGGAATAATCTAGATAAATAGCACTTTATTGCACCTCCGGTTAGGTTGTAATTGGTCAAATCATGCAAAAATAGTATTATATTGTGTGCATTTAGGATACATAATGTATTTTATTCCAAAACTGTCATCATTATTTCTATCACAGAACAATACCAAACAAAATAAATTATGGACATTACACTGTGGTGCGAATTTTCTTTACTTCCAGGGAAAAAATTATATCCAATGCATGAATGTCCACTGTTTTATACTGTTAATAAATTAAATAAAACACACTTTTCTCACTAAGGGGTAATTGTCTAAAAGTTTGCAGAGCTAAAAGTGGCAATAGTTGAAGAAACACCCACTTGAGTTATGAATTCTGTTATGCACCTATAAAAGAGTCCGCATTCACATCCATTTGCATATGTTTCGGTTAATGACTGCAGACTGAAACTCATCACACTCATTTGAAACTTCTCAAGCTTCACTTGTCAATCATCTGAACCTGAATGAAAGTGACACTTCTTTTCTACAGTAAACAAAGAAAAAAGAATGGCTAATAATGAGGGAACACATCCATAACTCAAAAATGGCTTCATAAAACTGGGAGACCGTGAGACAGACAAAAAGACTGCGGTCCATCAGGCAGTTCTTCAGACAGCTTAAATAAAGAGTTTGACAGCACTCTTTTCCTTTCATTCAATTTTTACGTATTTTTATACCCTGGGTTCTGGGTCTTCCCCGTAGACAGATAAAATGGAGCAGGAACTGCCACAATGACAGTCATTGTTGGGTCTTTTGTCATCCGTCCTCTGAACCTGTCGTTCCTGAACGGAGAGAGTTGTGCAACTGCAGGGCCACAGGTCATTCGGAGGGATGAAATGCGTGCGTGTGTAAATACACAGGCGCATGTGGCTAACGGGGTGTTCGTATCGACATTGTGCCTCACTGGGACGTCAACCATCATTTGCATAATTACTTCCCTCACACACGAGCACAAACTCACACACAGAGCAACAAGGACACGCGAGTCGGATGAGATACGCAAACAAAACCCGGAGTGATGAGAGAACAATAGTGGCCTTGAAGGGTCATTTGCTTCTCTTTGGACATATTTTCGTCTAATTGTAATTTCTGACAAAAGGATGCCAGGAGTTTGATGCACATGTGCAAATTACATTTCGGCAGAAGAACTTTCAAAAAACTTTCATAAATGCATTCTGGAAGGTACCTTAAACATGATCATGGTTAGTTTATGAACAAGACTCTCATGTGACACACTAACTGCAGTATTTGTTATGACTGTGGTTAAACTATTACATGTGGGTTATATGAGGCCCAGATGAAATTTAAACACTTTTTTTCACATTTTCTATGCTGATCGTGGGGGGAAGTCTGCAGAATGTTGTGGATTTCAACAAGGTACAAAGTTTTAAATGGACCTCAGATTTCTACAGATTTACTGGTGCCTGAAGGCATTGTCAAATGAGGCTAAATATCTAATACATTAATATGCAATGTGTGGGGGATGTGTTGACGTTTGTGAATGATGCTACTTTTTAAGTCAATTTTTCACATTAGACATTCAACATTGAAATGATTTAAATGTAATAAGGTTGATACAAACCACATTTTGTATCAACCAAAAAAACAAAAGACAAAAAAATGTCTTGGGTAAATAATATTTTTTCAGAATACACTAGGGCTGAGTGTCATTTAGAATTGAGAATGCTTTTTAAAAATTCTGTTTATGAAATATGGAAGCAAAACAGAATGCAAGGTCTGGTCTGGAATGCAAGGTCAAGATATTTTACCATGTAAACGAAGCATTCTGGTACACTGACAAGAAAATCATAATATCTGCTTCGAGTAAAAAAAAAAAAAATTATTGACACCATTTTTTTTTTTAATTTGCCTTGTAACTATTGACAACGACAGATGTTAGCCTTAAACTCAGCAACATATGTTGTAATACACTGACGTTACAAGCTAACAGCTTAACAACAGGTTGGGAAAAGTTTGATGGGGTAACATTAGGTAAAATTTATTAAGACAGACTTAGTAACGGACAAAGTAACTTGATTTGGCAAGTTACTGTAGCAAATAATCACCTAAAGTTAAAGTCCCACACTCTCAAAAAAACAAAAACAAAAGAAAGTACAAAATTGTACCTTTTACGGTACAAGGCTATCACTGGGTTGGTACCATTAAGGGTACATTTTTGTACCTCTAAGTCAGGGGTAGGCAAGTTCGGTCCTAGAGAGCCGTTGTCAGAGTTAAGCCATAAGTATAAAACTCATGACTCCCAGCATGCATTGCAGCATTAAGTAGTTCACCATTGTTGAGATATGCTGATTCTTGATGTCTGTGTGCACTGTGCATCTAAACTCCCTGTAAGTTTTGGAGCTGAAAACGTCCTTGTTAGTCAAAGAAAAGCTTTTATAGACACCAGGCCCAGCAAACATTCGATCTCAGATTGTGCCAAGCTGTGACATCAGTGTGGTGAAACACCGCCTCTGCAGAAGAAGATCAACGCCTACTTCATCAGTGCCTGTTTAGCCCCACCCACCGATTCACACATGTAACATGGGCCTAGTGTTAAACCACCAGATCGAGCTACCAAGCAATAAACATGCTGTTGAGGATTACCAAATATTGTGCAGTGCCTGGGCTCCACAGTGATGCAACATGTAAGTAACTGTCCATTCTAATGCCTGATCTGAAATGTAATGATTCATGTAGTCAGATTTTCTTTGTCTGTGTGTCAGAAAATCAAACCAGTGACCAGGTCAACTTGTGTTGTTCCTCTTAGTAGGGTTAAACTTATCTGTTATTTAACTGTGATTAAATTGTATAAAGAAAGCGATCAAAGAAAGCTCCCTCTGCAATCGTTGGAGCAGCAGCTGTCAATCAAACAGAGTTTATCAGTGACTCCCGTTTTATTCAACGAATCTCTTAACTAGATCACGTTTGCACTGTTAGTGAAGATGAAAGCATTCGTTAGTGTACAGAAACTGAGTTGCAATGATGAGATCACTGCTTTCATTCGCTCAATATGTGCGCTCATTACTGCAACCTTTCATGCAACGATCTAAATATAATGCCATATATAAATGTAATGCAACACTTTAGTTAACCATGAGAACTGTAACAGTAAAAACGCACAAAAAAGGAAGTAATACTATTTCAAATGGAAAGACGTTAGCCAATCACAGCAGTGGGAGTTTACACTGAACTCTCACAGCAGACACGCCCCTTAAAACAGAGCGGTCAGAGAAGAGGCTAAAATCAGGTCAGGAAAAATACCTTTTATTTATAAATTATGACAATTTTTGATGAAAAAAGCATTATAACATCCCAGGAAACATCATAAAACAAAAGAACAATGCAGTTCAAGACTTCTTTAAGTAAAATCAACTTAAACTTAATTACGTTAAACTGACATTAAAAAAATTGTTGTATCTTTTATATAAAAGTTGATAATTGAACCCTAAGGACCAATTGTGGACCTTTAAAAGGTACAGTTTTGTACTCTATAAGCTAGTGTGCCCCAAAACAAAGACAAAATTTGCATTTTGAAGATATAAGCATTCAAAATAGCCTCTCACTTCCACCAATATGGATCAATGATTTTGATGACATCGCTCTGCACTTCAACTTCTCATCCGATTTTTGGTCCAATCAAATGCTCTCTTCAATCTGAAGCATCCCGCCCCCTTCACTATAAAGAGACACTGAAGCTGCAGATAATATCGGTCATTTGCTCACACATGTACTATTTTCTATATGGTAAATGGCACATAAAGGGAAAGATAACGTTTCAGACAGTATACATTTCCATTTGGGCAAATGAAGTCTTGTTTCTCGTTAGTGTCACGGGAACCACTTCAGCGCGCACACAGTCTTCTGTCTTATCAGTCTAGAGACTCAATAACACTAAGTTTTGTGCTAGTAAAGGAAATCCGCCTGCGAGCAAAGAGGTTCGTTACATGGATGCACTTCCGCATTACAATAATGCGCTCTTGACATTTAACGCCAAAGAAATTGACTCAAACTAACTATAAAACGAGAAGAAAGTTGTGTCTGAAAGCTGCAATATTTTCTTTTTATTGTTTAAAATGAATGGAGAATATCTCGTGTTTTTCCATGGGTGCTCGACCATTTCTGTGGGTGCGAGTTTGTCGGTGTCTGTTGGGGCAGTGTGAACATAACAGTTATTTTTCATAAAATTCTAAATCCAAAGGGCAACTTGTTTGTTGCCGTTTGTCTGTGCTGTGTGAATTGGCCTTTAGAGATTAGGAGGAAACTGCAGCTTTAAGAGCTCAAAGGCTCTGGCCGAGCTGTAATATAAACAAAATCCTATGTTATGTTATTTTATAAGGGGAGGAGTCGTATGTCCAGCCGTGTTTCAATGGAAATTATCAACACACTGAATAATTCTGTGCGTTTCAAGGCACCTCAGTGGGTCTTTACATTAGTTAAAAGCATTGTATCATTGGCAGCAAACGTACCTTAGAATTGTTTTAGTACCGTGATAACCGTCTTAATCCATGGAAAAGACGACAATGCTGTTATCTTGATTCTGTTTGGCTACAAGACGCTACACAAATTGGGTAATTTCCGATTCTTGTTGAGGTTTATTGTGCTTGCAATTTCACCCCGGCAAACCGGCTTTATGGACTTTGAAAAGTCTTTATGGACCTTGCTTGTGCACTGGTGAGCAGCCAAAGTTGGGAGCATGAAATTGTCCAAAATGTCTTAGTATGCTGAAGCATTCAGTTGGCCACGCCCAACCCCTGAAAAACTACCCCACACCTTAATCCCCCCTCCACCAAACTTTACGCTTGGCACAATGCAGTCAGGCGACCGTTCTCCTGGCAACCGCCAAACTCAGACTCGTCCATCGGATTGCCAGACAGAGAAACGTGATTGGTCACTCCAGAGAACACGTCTCCACTGCTCTAGAGTCCAGTGGCGGCGTGCTTTACACCTCTGCATCCCATGCTTTGCATTGCACTTGGTGATGTAAGGCTTAGATGAGCTGCTTGGCCAAGGAAACCCATTCCATGAAGCTCTCTATGCACTTGTCTTGAGCTAATCTGAAGGCCACATGAAGTTTGGAGGTCTGTAGCTATTGTCTGAGCTATTGATAGGAAACCGATCATGGTATCACGCTTGAATTCACTGAGCTCCTGAGAGTGACCCATTCTTTCTCAAATGTTTGTAGAAGCGTCTGTATGCCTAGTGCTTGATTTGATAAACCTGTGGCCATGGAAGTGATTGGAACACCTGAATTCAATGATTTGGAGGGGTGTCCCAATACTTTTGGTAATATAGTGTAGATAAATAAAAGGTAAATTACTGTAATTATATGACACATTTTTTTCTTTCCCAAACAAAAAGCCCCATCTGCAGAATTCTTCAGAAAGCTGCAGATGTCCAAGAAGTTCTCTGCAGAGAGAAATGATTTGCCTGCTTCACAAGACTGAGTGCATGGCAATGTCCAATCTAAGAGGGTTTATATTATCAATGATACACGTTGCGTCTGAAGATCTTTCTTTCTGGTTGATGACAGTCGTATCAGATGGAGATGGGAGCCGTATACAGCAGGTGTGGCTGGGCAGGGCTGGGTGGAGGTGGGCTTTGGGACGGGGGTTTGTGGGGGCATGATGGATGGTGTTGATAGGGTGAGAGAGGTGTGAGACGGGCTGTGTTATCAGCTGAGCAGGCGGCAGGCCTGTCTGTGTGATGTGTGTGCTGTCGCTCCATACTTTATAGCTCTTTTCCTGTCTGTCCTCCATCTCTGGAGTACCACTCATGGAGCAGAAATGGGATCTGACCCCCCTTGGGATTTTACCTCCTTTTTTGTCATCACATTCGTTCTTCTGTCTTTTTGATTCTGACCTACTCGCATACTTTTCTCAGCAGAGAAAATTAGTCAAATAGAGTCACCCTGCATGAAAAATGTCCAGAATACTTTCAGAGGGATCCTGATTTTGACCGGGGTTTGCAGACCTTGCTGGAGTTTGATTACCTAAGAGCAAACTCGATAACTCTGAACATTTATAGACCCCTCAGACATAAAATGTAATGATAAAATGGATAGTCTTTTCTCTAAATGCTTATTGGACAAGCCATGTTTAAAGCGTTTAAATAGCAGTTCTCACACACATGCACATTCACATCTCTTTAAGAAAAAAATCCTACTGACCCCGAACTAATGATGTAACCTACGGATTAATATTATGACAATAGTCTCATATTTTAAAAGTAATTGATCAAATATATCTCTCGTCCTATCAGACTGTGCATGTGTTGCTCATCTTTGTATTATTTTAGGGCAATGGGCATACTTGCAGCCCAAATCAAAAAGCTTCTGACTATTTTAATTTAAAGAAATATACACACAAATGTAAAAAAGAAAAGAAAAAAAAAGACAGTTTGGTCATTTCTACCATATGTCGCAGGAGGCTTCCATTCATTCTTTTAAACAGGACGTTTCAACCTGCCTTCCACTTTTGTTATTGTAACAATTTATTTGGCATGCTGTAATGTCTTGTCATGGTGATCAATATCCTGTCTTTATGAAGAATGTCATGTGGATATAAGCATGTGTGTGTTGGTGCCGGGGGTGCCTTGTTTAATTATAACCTGTCCACAACTAGAATGTTTTGAATGCGAGTTTATGATGAATGTAAGTAATAGACATTGACACAGTTGCAGTTATGGCTTCTCTCATTTTTCCCCTCCCTCCCTCCCCTCTCGTCCTTCTTTCTCCTTTTCGCTCCACTCGTTCTGACAGAGACACACGACATGGAGTCGCTCGGCTTTAATGGCCACGTTCATTCGCAGGAAGTGAAGGTGACATATCGCTTGTGTGTCCGTATGTGCTGTTTGTGTGTTATTGAGAGCCGTGTGTTATCTATTACTGTGCCCACCTTCGATAACTTCCCAGAATTCCTCCTGCTAGCCATCAACAGCATTGCTCTCTTGTGTGGTCCGTGAGTCATCGACGGCGGATCGCTCAACATCTCTCTCCCTTCCAGTACGTGTGTGCGATGTAGAATTAATGCCTTCCCGTGATCCTGTTTCACTGGTTATTCTGTCAAATGAAGGGCATTGAAACAACTGCATCTCCATCTTTACTGGCCTGCCCTCCCTCCCTCTCCCTCTCTCTTCTCCTTACCTCTTTCCTCTGTCATCTCTGCCTATCAATCAAAAATGTATTAAGTCCAAAGTGGGGCCGATCAAAGGCAGAATTCCTCCGAGGAGGACAGATAAGGCCTATCTCATTAATAAGTGCTTTAGCATCAGAGAAGACCTCTGCCTCCCTCCCCACCCCTGCCTTTGATATCTAATTATCCTCACCCTCACACACCACCCCTCCCATCTCCTCTCTATCAGACATTGAACATGCTACGCCGATGTACATACACACACAGACGGTGCGTGAACATGAGGATGTCACTGTTAAAAAGGCGCAATGCAAGACAAACAATACTTTTTTTTTTCATTTGCTGAAAAAAAAGTAAGATCCAGCCCATGAAAATCTTGTCACCTCCATGCTAAAGTGTTGTGGGTGGTTGCCACGGTGCTGCCAAATTGTTGTGCGTGGTTGCTAGGGTGTTGCTAGGGCTTAAGTAAAAAGATACCACCAATAAGTCTAATATGATATTCAGGTAGTCTACCCATGTTTTTCTATCTGCAAGGTCAAAATCATGTCTAAATATTAATATCTTCAACAAGCTCCACAATTTGAGGTATGATAAATGTCTGTATGATTTATGTAATCAAAAATTATGTTTAATACTTTAAACACACCTAATTATACTCCTTATAGAATTATTAAATAACAAAAAAATAATAAATAAATAAAATAAAGGCATAAAAAATTTATTGAATAAAAAAATTATTAAATAATAAAAACACCAGCAAAATGTTGACATCTTATTCAAAGAGTCTAACCTTTCACTTGATGCAAATTAATTAGTTATAAATTTAAATGAAAACAAATAATACATTTTTTTTTTTTAATCACAAATCACTATTATCCATTGTTGGGGAAAGATACAATTAAAAGTTATGCGCTCCAATATTGCAGTACTCACTTAAAATGAACTGCATTACTTTGTGGCTTTTTATGGAAAGTAATGTGTTACATTACTTTTGCTTTACTTTTCCTCATCTAAGCTGGACTTGCTTGTTTGTTTTTTAATAACAAAACAAAAAAATATATAAAGTCCCTTTGACACCAAAAGTGAAATGAATAAGCTTCAGACTGAAGGAAATGCAAACTCACGCCTGTACAGTAGAGGGCGCAGCTCAAACTAACTTACAGCTCTGCTGCTGAAGAAATTGAATCACTACTTTAGCAATAAAACAAAACACAGAAATGTGTTGTTTAAAATGTTCCTATTATGCTATTTTAAAGTTTCCTGATTTTATTTTGTAGTCTCCAACAACAGGTTTACATGCATCAGAGATAAAAAAATAAAAAATTAAAATCTTATAATATACATTGCACTATGACAATGTTCAACTATTTCTCAAACGGCTCATTGGATGAATCAGTCTCTCTAAATCCCTCCTTTCAATGAGCCTACTCTTCTCTGATTGGCCAGATGCCCCAGTCGGTTGTGATTGGTCTATCACTCACAGCACATGTTGGAAATGAAATGGCCATTACTATAACTGCTCTTCAGCTCAGGAGGCATCCTCAGTACACAGCGATTGTAAAGACAGTAACGAGGACGTCAATTTTACCATATCAATCCGGGAGCGAGTCCGATGATAAAACATTTGAAGATTTTGAGTTATTCAACCTAAACCTCCATCGCAATGACGACTTGAGCAGGACGTTTCTCAGTGATAAGCTCTTTTTGAGTAAAAATGAGTATTGCAGATGTTGCAACTGTAATTCCTCACCATCAGCATTAACAAGTGTATGTCCATCAACAAACCCATGTGTATATTTCTAATTTATTGCGGTGCACATGCGGGAACTGTCTCAATAACAGCAAATACAATTAGCCGAGCACTAACGTGATTGACTGATGTAAGAGTTTGCAAAACAAATATGGCTCCATCCTTTATCTTTACTCAGAGTAGTAAAAACGTCAGACATGCAGCATTAATAGACACAGTTTAAGGTAGTAATAACGTGAGTTAGCTCACACAATATAAAACACAAAACTAAGTTTGAAGTCAAGTTGTTAGCGCCAAGCAGTGGGTTTCGAATAAAAAACGACTTGTATAGGCGGTTCAGAGTCGATTTTTTCTTTTGGGAGACAATAACTTTATTTATCGTGCACTTTCGACTTTACAACTCTGCAGAACGTTTACATTCTCAAACAGCTTTATTACACTGCAGGAAAGGGAATATTTAAAAAAGCATAATAGGGGCACTTTAATCTAAAGTAATTTTTGCTTATTAGTATGGTTGAATTGGATCATTAAAGGTCAGTTAGATTAATAAAGTTGGTTAATAAAGTGAGATTAAATGCATAAAATATATTTGTGTAATTTAACATGTTTAATTATTACAGGTTTACATACTATTCTTACCATACAAAAGTAACTTGCATTATTTGAAAAATGAACTCAGAAATGTTGTTGTAAATTTAAAAGTAATGCATTACTTTACTAGTTACTTGAAAAAAGTAATCTGATTATGTACAGTAACTCGCGTTACACTGCTATTATCAAATGACAAAACGACTTTTTTGACCAAACAACTCTTCTGATCTTTTTGCTTGTAAGTAACTACAGAGAGGACCCGACATTTATTGATGTCTGTATTTCTAAGTTTAAACTGCTGGTGTTATTGCAGCTCAAACCTTTCAGGCAGATATTCATTGTAAAATAACATGCTGTGGGGTTGAGCAGGTATTGAATGAATCCATGCTGAACAAACAAAGGCAGCAGATCAGATGTTACAGGAATATTTCAGGATAAACACAATAAGCTCCACATCTGTGTCAGTTCATCCACCGAAAAAAGTAGTTCCACCGAAAAAAAGTGCAATTTAGAGGACTTTACAGCTCAAATGACTAACAATTGTACTGGTTAGCTTCACATTCTTGTAAAAACTTTAGCATTCTCTTGCAAAGCATAATGCGGAAATGATAAAAAGACTATACTTTAAAGCACCTAAACTGAATGTAATGTCTTCGGGCCCTTAATTGCATGTTACTTAAAAATACATGAATTGACCCACTTAGCACATCTTTATAATTACACATTTGTACACAATTTAGCACATTTAAAATATATTAGCTTTGAATGTAGTAGTAATAATCAAATACTTTACATGCATGTAAAATATGTTAGTCATGCTTTTAAGATTTGAAGTATACTACAACTGCACATTCAATACAATTAAGCACACTTTTCCACAAAAGGGAATGTTCCTCATTCATCAATAGAAGTAAAGCTCTATTGTTTTAATGCAGAACAAGTAACGGATGATACAGTACACTGTTTAGAAAGTATTAATATGAGACTAGTGTGTTAACATCTTAAGTCTGTGCAAAGTTATATTCATATCCAACTCCAACAGTAATTTCGGGTTGATATGCACAAGGATACTACACTCTAAAAAATAAATTAACATTATTGATGTTTAATGAATAATAATTAAACGATAAACATTTATTAAATTTCTTATTATTAAATGTTCACCTTTTGATTATTATTGTTTCCTCTAGTAATTATGTGTCTGATTTTTTGATTTTTTGGGTTCATTTAATGCCAGCCATGTAGTAATTTTTAAACAATAGTTGGGTCAAATTAAAAACATTTAACAACTGCTGGGTTAAAAACCCAATCGCTGGGTTTGTCCATTTTCAACCCAACTTGGGTTGTTTTTGACCCAGCATTTTTTTTTTTTTTTGAGTGTACAAAGGAACTATTTACAAAAGTTCTGTTTACATCACAAACAGGTAGTCCATAAGTAGACCTCATGCTTATAAGACAATTTCACAAAAATGTCACAGCTCAAAAGCTTTTTTGCACATAGGAAATAATATAGCAAAAATCTGAGATTTACATTTCTGTTTTAAATACTCCTTAATGCCCTGCAGACTTCAATTGTAGTTACATTACCGTCAATGCATTTCCCATATTTTTTTTTGCAAACAGAGTGACAAGTTATTCTTCATTATTTTGACATTATTTCCGGCGGCATTAACCACTCAGGCCACAGATGCTGGAATATTCCTTTAACGGAGGCGTGATTCAGCTCTGAGAAGATACAGCACGGCTCAGAGAGGCAAAAAGAGGTGTGGAGGAAAAGACTGAGAGAAATGGACAAAAGAAATAAAGAGGAATGAAATGGAGTGAGACGGAAAGGAGAAATCAGAGAAAGGGAAAATAGCAGGGAGAGAAAGTGTTCTTTTTTTCCTTCTCTCATTCGCTCTCGCTCGCTCCTTAGTTTTCTGTAAAAGAAGCTGTGAGAGATAAGACTAAAAGGACAGTCAGTCTGTTCCGAACAATCCTTTCCCTGTCCCTCTCCCTCTTTCTCTCTCTCCCTCTTTCCCTGTCTCATCCCCCCACTCTGCTACTGTTCCTTCTGCTTAATGGCCCCCACTCAGATTTCCATTGATGCCTGTGCTGATAGACCCTCTCTCCTGATAGACCCTGTTCTCCTCAGGTCTGCAGTCTCCTTTCAGACCACACTACTTTGCTCCAGACTGTCCATCTACAGAAACACGCGTTCCAAAACATGCTCCGAACACAAATCATGCACCTCATACCATGTGCTCAAGTTAGGACAATTCAATAGTTATTGAACTAGTTATTTAGTTACAATAGTCTAGTCCTAGCATGCCTCCCTTTACAACAACGTATGTACATGTAAATACATACATATAGGTTTGTCAATTGATTAAAGCACCCCTATCATGCTTTTTCAATATTACCTTTTATGCAGTGTGTAATATATTTGTTACACCTGGTATTAAGATGCGTTTTGGTCGATCGGATCACATTTGGACGATGCTAAATACAGGTGTGAACAGGCTCTAAAACCTTTTGAGCTTGTCCACTTTTGACCATTTCTAGAGCTAGTCGAAAACACATTTGTGATCAAATGTGTTCATACAGCCACAAAAGAGCATCTACTCTCCATCTACTGACCTAATGTGTAAACATTATGGGAAGAGCGCTAGCCAGATTTAAACTTTGATGCCTGGAGACCCAAGTTTTGTTTGAAGATGAAAAATTTACCAAGCACAATGTTCTCTCACCATTCCTGATTTCTGTTGCGGCTGTCAGAGCTGCTGCTCTCTGTGTTTTTCCTTCGTCCCCTGGCGTGTTTATATGTACATTTTGCGAGCCCATTTTGTCCATTATATCAAAAGATCTGAAAAAACATAACATTTTCCCACCCACAGACCCTCCCTTCGAAGAAATCAGGACAGAAGTGGTTGAAAGTGCACAAAAGAGATAGATTTAAACCGCAGATGTAAACAGGAATGTATCTCCCTCGTCTACTCGTGATCTGATTACCCAAAATGCATCTTAATACCAGGTGTAAACAAGGCAAAAGATCAATAGTTGGCCTATTATTTCTTTCAGTGATCATGTGCATGACAAATTAAGTAATTGTCTCTTAAAAGAAAGAATCATATGCTTACTTTTTCCCGCCCTCAAACACTGTAGTTGTGGCTGAGGCCTGAAAGAGTTTGGTTGTGTTGATGACATGTCAAGAAGACACTGTTTTCAGCACTGCCAATCCACTGAAGCTGAGGACTCGGAATTGACACAGAAAAACTCCATCATTGGTATCCCTGTTCATCAAATACTGACGAAGCCGCCAGAGCTGAAATTCACATAATGGTTATAGGTGTTTAATTTCCCAAACGTGTTGCAAGTGGAAAACCCATCACAACAGACTGAGCCACCTGACCAATCAGAGGAGGGTAAACCAATCACAACAGACTGGGTCATCTGACCAATCAGAGCAGAGCAGACCAATCACAACAGACTGAGCCATCTGACCAATCAGAGCAGAGTAGACCAATCACAACAGACTGGGCCACCTGACCAATCAGAGCAGAGTAGACCAATCAGAACAGACTGGGCCATCTGACCAATCAGAGCAGAGTAGACCAATCACAACAGACTGGGCCATCTGACCAATCAGAGCAGAGTAGACCAATCACAACAGACTGGGCCATCTGACCAATCAGAGCAGAGTAGACCAATCACAACAGACTGGGCCATCTGACCAATCAGAGCAGAGTAGACCAATCACAACAGACTGGGCCATCTGACCAATCAGAGCAGAGTAGGCTGGCAGTAAGAAGGGGTTTAGAGAGACTGAATATTCAAACTAATTGTTTTCAGACTCTGAGAAATAAGGTGATGTGTAATGTATATTGTGTAAGGGTGCTCCGATTGTTCAGGCGCCAATCATTATCGGCCAATAATAGCTTTATATAGTTTGATCGATGGTCTCTATAAAAGGCCAATCAGAAGAGCTGCTCAGATGACAAAACTCACACGACTAAAATTGCTACATTAACCATTCTGCCAGTTCTACCAGCTGTCTGAAAAAGACAATACATTTGGACAGTCTTTGCAGACAGCAGAGCCATTACAATGACAGGAAGAAACAAGGGCAGTGCGATTTTAGTGCATTTCTTTCCCTCACAGCGGTGCGCTTTTATTCCTCCCTAAAAGCCCAAACTTTATGTCCAAATCAGCTAAATAAGTGATTGTCATAACTGTAAAATACAATCTACTGTTGGTAAACTGCAGGATGTGCTCAATAATAAAAGGAGTTGTTAAAATTGCATTAAGCCACCCCACATGAAAAAATACTATAGTATATTATAGTATACTATAGCTAAATTACAGTAAAATTACTCTAGTAAATACTATAGTGTTTTTGAACCATACTACAGTATAGTTAATGTACTACAGTAAATTGTAGTATATTATAGTATTTACTACACTTTGTTAATTTATTGTAGTATATTTACTATAGAATGGTTCAAAAACACTATAGTATTTACTAGAGTTATTTTACTATAATATACTGAAGTATTTTTTCATGTGGGACGAAAGTAATACTGTTCTCCAAGTGGCTTTCTGTGCACACGCTCCGAGACGGGGTGGAACATGGACAATTAAGTGAACTTTGAGCTTCGGGTTCAGGCCTAAAAAGTTAAAAACTAACAGAAATATGTCAAAACGCCTGGCTTGGTAAGTATTTGGTTAAACACCATCGCTGAAGTGAGCATAAACAGTTGGGAAATAAGTTGCATGTGTATCAGTATATTAGATCAGTGTATTCGGTCTTAAAGTGACAGCAGCCTAATATTATTTTACATTTAATTACTTTATGTTGATAAAGACTGTCATGTTTATTTTTTCACAGGAATGCTATATTCATTAAGCTGTTTATATACACTTACTAAGCTGTTTCTGATCACCTCTAAAGCCCAAAGTATACCTTGGCCATCCGCGTCCGGGTGACGTAATTTCCATCAAAAGGAGGGTTTGTGGATGTCTGCGCACACTGTCTGCGTGCGTGTACAACAGTGCATGCGAAGAGACAGAAGAGCCCATCTGCACTCAACTGCAGTTGAGTATACTTTGAAAGCTGTGTGGACATGACTGTGTACGAGAAGCGCCTAGATGCGGAAAATGAAGTATACTCGGGCCTTTAAGAAAGGGAATGTAATGTGTTGCATAAGTTGCTTGCCAATAAATTGTTGTCAATTCATGACACTTTCTCATTTCTTAATTTTTTAATACTTTTTAATACTAATACATTGTTGTTAAGAATAGTTGGCCTATTATTTATCATTATCAGTGATCGTTATTGGCCAATACTGCTTCCAGTGGACCGCCCCCTAATATTTTAGTGTGTTTTTTTTTACCTTGGATGCATGTGAATCTAGAGTAGGATACTCCGAAACAAAATTAGGAACCTTTGTAATAGCATAATAGACCTTATTCAGAGCAGCACCATCTTTGGAATGAAAGCGAGGCTGTGAAGGATAGACATACATCTCTTCAGTGGGTTGTGCTGTTACTTAATGTGTTTTCGGATTGTTCTGCTGACAAAACACTGCAAAAACATCTTTCTAAGAAATTTCACTAGACAAAAAACTCCCGAAAATATGAGCTGTGGAATATTATAAGTGATCTAGGAGCTTTTTACAGCGGATGCTATTGAAAACACGGTACGTCCATCCCTCACAGCCTCGCTTTCATACATTCCTTCGCTTTCACAACTGCTCTGAATAAGGTCTATAGGGGCATAAATGAACAGATTTATAATTACTGTAATTGTGATTAATTGCACCCAACATTAAAAATTGTAATCACACATGCAATCTCCAAATTAATGTGGGAACAACTTAAAGACAGTTTGTTTAAATGATCAAGTGAATGAATGAAAACCAATACACTGATGCCTCTATTAACTCGGTCTCTGCCATTGACGGCAATTTCCGGCAATCCATGTTTTTACAGTTATACGGTAGGGAGCTCATAAGAGTACAGAATCTTAAGATAAAAATTAGTGGTGGGCCGTTATCGCCGTTAACGTGCAGCGTTAACGTGAAACTCTTCGGGCGATTAAAAAAATATCGCCGTTAATCTATTCTCAAAGTTGGGTTGGGAGCTGGGTCTACACTACACAAGCCATGATGACTTTCACCGTGATATTTTAGCGCGGATGTATACCTAGCCGAATTGCACTGTAGGGAGCGAGAGCGAGTCTTCGAACCTGCGTGTATGCTGTGAAATTACCACATCAAACGTGAACACTGTCTTCCGAACTTGGGTGCGCACCGGCGAACCGTACTCGAGTCCTGACAAGTGTAACTGATGTACTGTAAGCAGAGAGCTGTACATCTCATTTCTGCTCGTTGTCAGTGCTCTTTAGAGCATTTGCAGTACATTCGCGGCAGATAGACGCAAGTGCCATTACCTACTGAAGCTTTGGTAACTAAATCAACGGTTCAAAAACAAAATTATAAAAGTTAGGTGAACAACTCTATTCATTTTGCCACCTTCTCACTCGACGTCGTTACCAAGTAACGGGGTAAACAGCTGCTGCTTTGACGATACAAACGGACCCCAGTTCAGACCCAAATAATATAATATGAACACGGTCCAGGGCGGAATCGAACTCGGGTTCGGTCCAGGCAATCGAACCAAGTGTGAAAGCACCAATTCATTATTTGGGTAGCACACATATTCTGAATGCCTTCGGCAGAATTCAAATGAGCCATTTTAATCTAGATTAATTTCAAGATCACAGTGAGTATTTTGACCACATCATCCTCGTTATGCATGTTGTCTTACTATTATATAAATCAAAACCTTATGTTACCGAATGGAATGTCAACGCAGGATAAGGTATAGAGCTGTGAAGATTTGGGGGTGTTGCTTTTACGAAGGCTCTATTCTTTCTTTTGATATATTGCATGTTCAGATATTCATTCAACAAAATATTCGGCGGTAAAAATTATCAAAAATGCTGATGATGAATGGCAACTTTTTGAAAAGCTCTTATGGGGAAAGAGTTAAATGGATTTTTTTATTTATTTCAGGGGATAAAATGAGTAATTACAGCCATCTAGTTCCTTCGTATGGATCTCACACGTCACATGCATGGGACCCCCAAAGAGGAGATGAGGTGGATGTGAGTGTGGCTGGGTACATGCAGATAGCATGGCCATATATATAATGCTATGGATCTGGAAAAAAAGACATTTGCATAAATAATTGTAACTTTATATAGCCTTTATGACAGAGTTGCACTGCACATGTTGCACTTAACTGTATTTAAATGTAAGTGATTTCAATCATATTTCAAGTAATTCAAACCCATGATGGTGAACAGTGCATATCGGAAGTCTCTCAGCTGAGGGAAATAATCCATTATTTATCTGCTTTAATATATCGGCCAAATTTTTGGATCGGGCCAATAATGACAACATTAAAAATGAACATATATATCAGCCAATACTGATATGGTGGCCGATATACAGTATATCGTGTATCCCTAGTAAATGTTATTTTAATTAAATTAGTCATTTAATTAAAATACATTTAAAATAAAATAAAAAAATGAATGCAATTTAAAAAGTATTTAGAAAAAATAATACAATAATAATTATTGTAATTTATATTACAACTGTGAAATTCATTGCTCTCTTAATTTTTTTAATGTTCAAACATTAAACCACTATTAATTTAATGAAAAACAGCAGGGATCCTTCAAAGCTTCTCTTTTGTTGATTAGAGTTTCTCTTTAAAGATACAGAGATAAAGCATTTACTGTGAACTCAGCCGCTCTGAGACGCTGCAAACCCTGCTGCTGAGTTGCTTGTGTGTAAAACAGCAGTGCTGTGCTTTACTCTGAAACATGCAGCACATATATTTATTTCTTTAAAGGGCACCTATTATACACAATTCACTTTTATAAGGTGTTAGAACATAAATGTGTGTTGGCAGTGTGTACACAACCACCCTATTGAAATGGTATAAATTTGTTTTTGTTAAGTTGCCATAAATCATAAGCAGTGTCTCAGCACAAGACGTTTCCAGATCCAGATTGTGACGTCACACTGCAGAGGCCCCGCGCACACATGTTGATGGACACTGACATACTAGCACAGATCCCTCCCTCAGAGAGCTGAGCTGTTTATTTTTCTTCAACCCCAAAATTGCCATTTTCAAAATAGTATATTAAATGATCTGTTAGGAATTTTCATCTGAAACTTCACAGGCCTCACCACTGAGACTTATAAAACACAGGCATAAGTAGGTGCCCTTTTAAATCACAGCCTTTGCAATTTGATAATCACACTAAGCCATATTGCAATTTCAGGTTTATTTTGACTCATAATGTAGCCCTAATAATTCTCTTTTGACCAGTGTAAAAAGCTTTGTTTAATTTCGTTGCAACAGAATAAATATGTAATAAAAATGTATGATAAAAACTAATGATTTTAGAAAAAAAACTATTTTTACTAGTTACATCAGTTCTTGTTAAACTATTTCTGTCATAAACTCTTTTTTCAAAGTGAATGAATTGGGGGTTGGAGGGGGTTCACACAAAACATTTGTGAATTTTACTTATTTTAGAACTATTTCAAAGCCTGGTACATGCAATATGTAAATTGGATAAATAGTGCAGTGATTTACTTCATTTACAACCTGTACCGTGGTAAATTAGTCTCTGTCATAAACACACTAAGGCAGTAAACACAAACAAACCCACATGCACACACTTTCACACATTCAACTGAACCAACGCTTAACTGGAATTTAAATGTGAGTGATGGCTATCAGTATATTTACAATGTAAGTGATTATCTTAATCAAACCCATAATGGATTTGGAACAAAACAGTGCATAAACAGTCTAATTAGCTGAGACAAGATGCCTTTATCGTTGCACTGCTGTTGAAAACAACTGTATTTAAATATAGTAAATATATCGTACAAATTTGAAATTCAAACCCAATGAATGCATTAATTGCAACATATATATCAGCCAATACTGGATATGGTACGTCCAATCACAGAGTCTTCTCTCCGCTTCCTTCTGCTCTTTTCATGAGCTTAGTACACAAATTAAAAACCAAAACAGCAAAACTAATTAATTTACTGATCATGAGAAAAAAAATGTCTACTTTGTATTTTAAAGAACACAACTGCATGCACAAAGATACAAGGGGAATACAGACTTGAATTATTCGTCTTGCTATGTATATTCTTAATTAGCATATTTAAAGGAGGGAAAAAAAATCTACACTCAGAACAATATTAAATGTTTAAAGGGGCAGAAAATCTCCTGCCAGTGAATAAAGACAGTTTTGTGTTGGCAAAACATAAAATCCAAGTGTCTAGCTAGTGAAACTGCAAAATATACATCCATATATACAACAGAAAAAGATGTGGTTATGAGTGTGCGACATCATGATGCTGGTTTCCGGGTAAAGTTATACATTTCCCATGGATTTATGGGGTGGGGGGTGGAAACTCACATTCATATTAAATACAGTGTTTGGCATACACAAACCTTAACCTCTTTCTTCCTCTGCATCTCTGTTTCTCTCTGACTGTGTGACCTGTAGTTGTTCTGCTGCCCGAGGGCTTGAATAACTGTCTGGTGCCAGGCTTCTGCACCCAGGGGCTTGTGGGAGATGAGGCAGGGGTCGGGAAAAGGCGTGTGTTGAGTGTGTGCTAGCATGTCCGTTTGTCTTGTCCCCTTTACCTGACCTCGATCATGGGATCTCAAACCAGCCATGGCCAACACACACACACACACACGCACACACACAAAAACTAGACAAAGAAGAAAATGCAGAAAAAGTCAGCACAATCTGACCTATATGGAGCAGCGTTCCCAGAATTCTCTGGGATTGCATGTCATCCTCTCTGAACCCACAATGCTATTATTGACGAATGCTACTGACAAACAGTGATGCTCTTCAAAACATGTTTTCATAATCATGTAAGTGTCACTTTTCATAGATGGCTCCAGCAATAATCTCCCTCCACCATGTGGACACAAGCGCTGCTGCTGAGCGTGTTGCCCCAGGGCAGGGCTCTCTCTCTGGGCATGAGGGGGCCGGCTCCCTGGGTGGTTTGGCCTGGATGAAGGCTCTTGTGCTCAATGACGGGTCTGGTTGTGATTTTGTGTCTGAATGTTCACTTTGGCTGTCTGCATTTTCCCAGGGATCCCGGGTGAGATGGAGGTCAGGGAGGCTCCAGTCAATATGTTTTGGGGACTGTGTGTGTGTGGCACAGGGAAGCATTTCTAAAACAGCGAGGGCCACGCTCCCCTACCCTTTCTTAACAAGTGAAAGCAAACAAATAGTATGTTTTGATTTTGGTGCCAAAAAAGGCTGCATTAATTTGATCAAATAAAATACATTAAAAACAGTGATATTGTGAAATAATATTATTAATTTAATACAGCTGTTTCCAACAAAAGTTGTGAATTTAACTTATGCGCAAAATTGGAATAGTGCATAAAACATTTGCGAATAAAGCAGTGTTTCCATCCCATGTGCTCAAGAGAACACTTCCTGGGAAATATCTGCGCAAAACATCTGTAATAAAAATGGAAGTTGCTGCAATCAGGGAAGCCACTGTTGCTCTTTCTTGCGGATGCTTGGTGTTTGAGAATTTAATCATGCGAGTCAAATACCAAATGATTCTGATGACAGACTTTGGCTCAGGCATTTAAGAACGATCAAGCCAACATTTGAGATGCTGTGATGCATTGGTCCTCTGTTTAGTCCAGTTATCCAATCGCATAACTTTCAGTTATCCAATCGAGTTTTTTGTTGCGCATCGGGGGATTTATTTAGTAAATGCGCTTCCATCGTAGTCGCATTTTTAGAATTTATGCACATCTTTTTTTATGCAATATCCCAAAATGCGGATAAAAATAGCTGAGTGGAAACAGCTAGTGTCACATGATCCTTCAGAAATCATTCTAATATGTTGATTTGCTGCTTATTATTATTATCAATGTTGAAACAGTTGTGCTGCTTAATATTTTTGTGGAAACCATAATATTTTTTCAATTCTTATACATTTTTATACTATTCTTTGATGAATAGAGAGTTCAAAAGAACAGCATTTATTTGAAACATTTTTTTGTAAAAGTTTTGACTGGAGATAGTATGTGTGTGTGTATTGCAGAGGAAGCATTTCTAAACCAGCGATGGCAGCGCTCCCCTATCCTTTCTTAACAAGTGAAAGCAAACAAACATCCTCTGATCCTGTTGGCCAGACATGCGCTTTCAAATCTAAACAACCTTTCTTCCTACACGCCACCTAAAACCGGAAGTGACACTTAAAATAGTACTATTCGAACAGGATTGATATGACCCGGGAACGTACAGGTCAGTGAAAAACGGCTCTCAAGGCCACTCTGCATAACGATTACACTAACTTTTTAGCATTCCTCGCTCCCACACATTCAGCTAATCTCTGACAGGAAAAGGTTGGGGGGCATTTCTAACAAGTTCAGGGAACACCAGGGTATTGGGTTAGTGTTGATTTTGGATCCTTAAGGATTTGTGCCCTCCATAAACATCTTCCATAATCTAAATTTGCCAAAGGCCCGGCGAATTCATCAAGCACAAATAATTAGTTCTTGTATTCAGTTTGTTTCATGCAATCACCCCATGTGGTCAGGTGACCGGCAAGAAGGAGGGACACAGAGGGTGAACTGAAAGGTCATGGCCAGGTCATCATAACCCATCAAAAAGCGAAACAGATGGGAGAGTAGCGCGCTGTTCAAAATCTTTACCTTATTTTCTCTCCTTCAGAGTGGGGATTATGCTGGTTTTAGCTCAAATGTATGTCCTGTTTTCTTTGTGGAAGCGAGCTCGTCATTCTACCACAGCATGAGACGGGGCTATTTAGTGGACGCCACCCCTGTGGAAACAGCCTAACCTTTAAATACTCAGGCAAATCCTACTTCAGACCTCTGCAAAATCGATAGCTTATGGGTCAATGACAACAAAGGATATCTAAGATTATAAAAAAATAAAAATAATTTACAACCAAAAAAAAACTAGTGACGAATGCATCTGCCAGATAGTACACTTTGTACTGATGTTGGTTTCATAATTTTTTTTAAATAATTGTGTACTATTTTGTTATATAAAATAAAATTTTCCTTACAATTTAATATTTACTTTAAAATATATATATTTTTCTATGTAATTATTTTCTTTTCTTTATGAATACATGCTCCTTTAAATAAATATCATGCAGCTTTCTTAGGGTGATAATATTTGACACGTGAAAACCTGAACTAACTAATGTCGTCACTGAATAAACAGTGTCCTATAAACATCTGACCTTAATTCAATCAGCAGGGTCTACAGGGGTCCTATCTGTGATATACGAAACTTCATCCTGGTTTATACTGTATACTGTATAACAAATAAAACTACTTATAATACAATTAAACAGTTTGTCTTTTTTTGTCAGTTTCAGTTGTTTAATTCATTTTGTAATACATTTTGAATTTTAATTGAAAGAAGTCTCTTAGTCTTACAAAGACTGCATTTCAAATATACATTAACACATTTTAAAATGTAATTTATTCCTGTAACGGCAACGTTAAATTTACTACATTTACAAAGCTAAATCACTCCAGTCTTCAGTGTCACAGATCCTTCAGAAATCATTTGCTGATTTGATGTTCAAGATATATTTCCAATTTATCATCAATGTTGAAAACATTTTTGTGGTTTCCTTGATGAACAGAAAGTAAAAAAAACAGCATCTATTTGAAAAATATTTTTTGTAAAAGTCTTTACTGTCACTTTTGATCAATTTAATGCATCCTTGCTGAATAAAATGATTAATTTTTAAATGTGTGTGTGTGTGACACACACGGTATTACGACATAAACATGAAATATGAGAATATTTAATTGTCCTCATATTTAAAATAGCTTTAAAACATACTAAACCATGTTTTATTAAAAATGTAAAAATGCAGAATGTTACCGGTGATGTGTAGGTTTAGGGGTAGGGGGTTTAGGGGCAGTGTAGGGGGATAGAATGTACAGTTATAAAAACTATTATGCCAATGGAATGTCACTCACTTAGATACCAAAACAAACCTGTGTGTGTGTATGTGGGTGTGTGTGTTTAGATCCATTGGGAAGTGTATAAAACATGTTTTTTTTCCTAATAATTGAATATAGGTCTGGAATGGACAAATAAAATGTGTGTCATGTCATTGACACAGTCTTAAATACAGGAGACCAGAGAATAAAAAGCAGAAGCTACATTAAAGAGGGCACACGCCTCTTAATTTAATTGCCATGTATTTGTAAAATCATTCAATTTGTGTCTCTGGATGAATTCCGAAATGACAAACTTTAATCTGCTCCGTCTGAGCAAATCATAGGAGTGGCAACCAGAACACTCCTGAACAATTTTCCCAGAGTGCACCATGGCTCCTGTCGTCAGCCTGTCTGCCCTCTCTTTTACTTTCAAACTTTCTATTTTTGAGTTTTTGTTTGCTTGTTTCTCTCCTTATCATGCCATCTGGAATTCAGCTCCATGGTTCTGATAAACATGGGGCACCACTTTGTCTCTCTTTCTCTCTTTCCTTCTCTCTCACTTTCTCAGATGGAATTGTGATTTGACAGGCATGACTGTACGAGGGACAAGACTCCCAGCATGTGAAAACAAACAAACAAATCAATAAGATAAGTCTGAAATATGTACAGAATCTTATCATCACAGGAAACTAAAAAATGTGCAAAACTGGCAGATCTGCTCTGGTGTAGTGAGGTGTGAGCCGAGAGAGACATATCAAGGAACAATGAACAGACTGTGACTTTACACTCTAACCTCTCTCGCCAGGGTCATCTGAGAGGTTCTGCGTTTCATTCAACATCATGGACGTCAAGTACTGCTCTTATTAATGTTGTATTATGAAATCTAGTACGAAAGAAGAAAACGACATAAGATCCCCAAAAACGAGAAATTCTGTCAACATTTACTCTAACTTACCGTATGACTTTCAGACTACTTACAATTAAAGTAAATGGAGACCTGAGGCTGTCAAGCTCCAAGAAATCCTCACAGGGGGTATATAAATTTAAGTACACTAGGTCACATCATGCATTTTTACTGATCAGATAGCAATCTGATCATGAAAAGACTGTGTGTAAATGCCCTCCAAGACATATTCGAGTAGTTTGAGATTGATAGCAATTTGATCATGCACACAAAATCCGAAATTCAATGTGTCTCATTGTTCACTTCAGATCACATAACTAAACTTTACTTCTTGAACTTTATACTGAACTGTGTCAGTATATGGAAGTTTGAAGCCCCCATAATCCCCACAAAAGAAACACAGATGGATCAACACTAATGTCCATATTGGAAAAGAGAATTCACGAACAATTCATTTTGATGGTCCCTTTTGAACATTCAGTTGACTAAGGGACATTGCAACATGTCAACTTATCACTAACCCTACCAGTCTACGAATACTCGACTAACACTCTAATGAGAGTTAGTAGACATGTAGGTGCAATGTTACTTATAGTCAACAGAATGTGTTAAAAGGACCATCAAAATAAAGTGAAAATCATATTTAAATGTTCCTCTAGGGTGCCAAATGTAAATCAAGATATTACAAGCGTGGACAAATCCAAACCTACAACTCTAAAGTGCTCAAGTTTTAAGATTTTCCATGGGCATGTTTGAAAATAAACTTGAAGTAAGGTACTAGCATAAGCAATTCAAGCAAATCTGATTGAATGAAGCCCAAAATCACATGATATGATTCACAAGGCTCAGAAAGAGACGCGAGAAATAAATGAACTCTTTCTTTACCACTCCAGACATGAAAGAAAAATTAGTGAAAGAGGGAGACAGTAAAATACAAAGAGCACACTAAGGAGCAGGGGGAGAAACAAGGACAGAGATCCAAAGAGTCAATGTAGGACCGGAGAACGAAGGAGACGAGAGAGATAAAACCCGGGCGGCCATGTGGGTGATTCCAGCCTCGGTCAGGTGTGTCCAAACAGCGGCGTGCTGAGACAGACAGGCGGGCACAGGCGGGCAGACTGGCGTCAGCGGCCACACGCATGCCCTGTCGCACCACACGCCAAGGGCCCGCATACCAGCGCTCCCACACGCATGTACACAATGAAAGCTCAGTCCTGCATCACGCACCAGCGGCAACAGCAATGTGAAATATTCAAACAGGGACAAAGGTACAGCACAGGAGGGGTGTGAGGGAATCGTGGCGGCCCGCCTAGGGGTGAGGAAGGGGTGACTGGTGGAGAACGAGACCTGGACACGGAGATCAGAGTGGAGCAACTTTACAGAACTTTGATGGAGTTGGGACCATTAAGGGTTAGGGTCAAGACCATTAGATACAGTTCAAGAGAAATTAGGTCATAGGTCATGTTCAGTGACATGCTGTGTTTAGATTTTTCATTACATTCAGTACTTCAGCCGGTTGAATGATAATGAAACAGATCCTGTTACATATGACATGTGCAGACGAGCATGACACAAAGTACTGACAGACTAGAGCAACGTTTATACTGACAGGGTAGAGCAATATTAATATACTCGGACTACATTAGCTGGGTTTGACAACCAAACGTGAAGCAAATCTTTTCAAATTTTGCACAAAAAAAAATATGAATACAAATGCAAATTAGGTGCGTCTCCATCAAGTTGTTCAAGCGGATGACAGAGGTATTGGCAACCTAGTAACCAACAGTAAATATAATAACAAGGCATATAGAAAATGGAGATAGGACTGCAATAAGCTACGATTTGGCAAGTTATAATTTACTAGCAGTGCTGTTTGCAATTGGCAAATTGAATACTATGCCCAGAAGATGAAATGTACTAGCAGCAAGGGCATTACGACGACGTCGAGCCCCATACATACAGGAAAGACAACGTCAGCAGGATTTTCGGAAGGCCATAGTGACCAGACATTTTACTTACAACCTTTGACTACGACATTTCAGAATGTCAGAAGCCAGATTTGAAATGTCAACGGAAACGGCTGATTAGTCACGTGGGTTTAATGTCCGTTACATCAGAACTTATTCAGCAAATGCGCTTCCATCTCCCATTATTCGCATTAAATCGCACAAGTCAAAAACCACCTCAAGTGAGTGAAAAAACTTTAAACAGGGTGATTGAGACAAAGTACCAACAGACTAGATGACATTAAAATATTAACAAGCGCAATATTAATATACTGTAAGACTAGTGAGCTATATTAAAATACTGATAGACAAAACCAACATCAAAATACTAACAAGGACAAAATGCTACAAGAGCAACTCTTTCCCTTCAGCGTTTTTTTACATTGCCAGTCACCGCCAGCATTTTTGATCTACTTCATAAAACTTTAATGGCCCCCAGATTATTTTGTTGTATAAATATCTGAGGGGAAAAAAGCTGAGAAAATCAAAGACACTGTCCGGATTGGATTTAGAACGATGACCAAAACATAGATGGAGTAGATCGAGTTCATCAACACTCCCAAAGATTCACAGCCCTATAGCTCGTCCTGGGTTGATATTTCATTCTGTAACATTAGGCAGTTTTGATTTACATGCTGTTTAATGTTGATGATCAAGTTATTTTACATGTGCATACCCAAAAAAAATGTACAGACTGGAGCAACATTAAGAACAACGCAAAATGCTACAATAGCAATATTAATGTGCTGTTAGACTATAGTGGCATTAAAACATTAACAGACTAGAGCGACACTGAAATACTGACACACTAGAGCGACATTAAAATACTGACAGACTAGAGCGACATTAAAATACTGACAGACTAGACTGTAGGGCTGCATGATATATCAGAATTATTGAAATATCGCAAAAGTACATACTTTCAATGGTTTGTGATAACTGCATGATTTTAATAAAAGATTATAAAAAGTCAAAGTTTTAGGTCGACACAGACAGCGTAGAATAGACTGGACACATAACGGTTCCAACGTGACATGCTTAATATTATAAAATGCAATAAGTGAAAACAGGAAGCCACCTCTTGAACAGCACGTGATCCAGCATTCAGTTCTCTACAGCAGCTTATATGGCCAAATACACACACCGTTATGACAAAATGCTGGTCTTGGTGAGTGTTCATGTAAACACACTCAGTCACGTCTTAAGTGGATGTAAACAGTTGAGAAAGAAAGTGCATGTGTAACAATATACTGGATCCATACAGCTCTTAAAGTGACAGCAGCCTAATAAACCTGCTTCTGTCTGTGTGCTTAATGTCAGTCAAACATCAAAAAATAAAAAACACTCACTCTTCTTGACTGAATAACTTTTGTAGCTTTAATAAGACTTAGTATATTTAATTCATACACTGAAGATCAAGCAGTGTTTTATTTTTATATTTGATTATTAAGTGTTTTGTTGTTAAATAAACTTAATTTAGCCCTCCCTGAAACACTATAAACGCCCTGGCTTACACTAATGTTAAAATGACACTTACTTTTTTATGTAACGCAACATAAAACTGCTGTTCACTTTCAGAAGTTGTAGGGATGCTTTCTTCTCATAAAATAATGTGAAACAAGCCTGTTATAAACCATTTTCGGTTTGTATCTATCGCATATTGAATATCGCATTATAATTAGTTATCGCATATTGCATTTTTCTTCAATATTCCTACTTTACTGATATTATAATATTGACAAACTAGACCGACATTAAGATACTTTCAAACTAGAGAAACATCAAAATATTAACAGAACAATATGCACAAAATTCGGAACAATATTAATATACTTTCAGACTAAAGCACAATTAAAGGTATAGTTCACCTAAAAATGAAAATTCTGTAATTTACTCACTCTCAAGTTGCTCCAAACCTGCATGAATTTATTTTTCTGCTGAACACAAAAGAAAATATTTTGAAGAATATGGGTAACCAAAAAGTTGATGGGTCCCCACTGACTTCCATAGTATGTCCAGCAAAAGAAAGAAACTCAGACTTTGAGGTTTGAAACAACTTGAGGGTGAGTAAATGATGACAGAATGTTTGGGTAAACTATCCCTTTAAATTACTAAGACTATAGCGACATTAAATACATGACAGTCAATACTAACATGAGCCAGAGCAAAATGCTATACAGTAGCAATTGATAGAGTATACTGTCAGACAACAGCAATATCATAATATTGAAAGACTCGATGAGCATCATTACAGTACTGACAGACTAGAAACCCATTTTAAAAAGCTGAAAGAGCAGTTGTCAGTCACACAGAGTTTTTACATGGGCTATATCCAATTAAAGTTTTGCATCAAACGACAGTTTACACAAATGCTTGGTCTCTCTACCAGTGTTTTGTGTTGTTTCAAACACAGAAGACAGCATTTTTGTGCATTCTGTCCTTCAAACTAAAATTCTAAAATCATATTGTTGTAATAGCTTAGGATTAGGGTTAACCTAACCCTGTTGTAATAGTTTTTGGATAAACTGCAGGTGATGAACACAATAATATCACACATTCATTCAGACAATGGGCAGATACAGTGGCAGGTACGCTCATTCTCAAAACACATGTTTTTTCATAAAATTTCAGGCTGTTTTATATGTTGAAATTGTATAGAATTTACTGATTTAAAGTTATTTTTATATTTTTTTCTTTCTTTTTTTCTGTTGAATAATGTTTTTATTTATTATAATTTTTTACATTTATTTTACAGTTTAGAAGTTGCTGAAAAGCAAACAAAAGGACATTTAATGGCAGGCGCACTGTGACAACTCACCCAATATAGTATGGTATAAGGCCAACATCAACTGTATAGAACAGTGGAAATGTTCACTCTTAGGTGTTGTTGTTTTTACAGCCAGGACAAGATATAGGTCTATTTAGAAACAGGTTTTAAAGGTAAACCCACTCTCAGAAAAATTTGCTAGTATAAAGCATCTGATAACTAGCACCTTTCTCCCATAATTAACATTGTTTATCAGTGAGGGTTGCAAGACTTAAGGTGTATATGTGTAAGGAGAAAGATCAATCACTGTTACTATCCTGATGGTTACATATAACTTAAATCCGGACACTATATAAGAAAAATTAAATAAGATAAATCTGCCATTTATATCAGACCTCTTTTGTGCTTTTATTGTGATGTACATATAGTAATAGTGATTCGAAAATATCAACTTTAACATTCAGACATGCAACAGAGCTATTATTACTGTATATACTGTATATACCACACAATTGAATACTATGGGATAAAAATGAAAGAGTCACTTAAGGTCAAGGTTTAGAGAAAATAATCTGAACACTAAAGGCTTTTTACTCATACCTTGATTATAGCTGAAACAAAATTTAGAGATTGTTTTTTATTATTCTAATTTAAAATTAGAATATGAATTGAGATAACAGAGAGAGGCAATATGTGCTACAACTTGTGGTTAATGACCTTGATTTATGTTTTTTTGTGATCAAGCCTAATCTACATAATTACACAGCCCACATATTCATCTGAGCTGGATGTGTGTCATATTTCCAGCCAATACAACTACAAAGAATTGCTGTCAAACAATATAAAACACTGTGAAGAAATAATAACAAGAATAAAAAAATAATACATATGACAAATGGAATATAAATATCCTGCACCAATTAAATATTATACTAAAAAGCATAATTTTACTATTTAATATTGTATGTGCAATGGTTTTATTATTTTCTGAAACAGATTTTAAATACATATTGGTTATAATTGATGATTAAATAAATATATAGAATAAAATCAAGACATATTTATTTATACTTATATACATTTATATTTATAGATGATTTCTTTAATTATTTAAATGTAATTAATGATATAAAGAAAGATTAAAGAAATCAAGAATTTATATAAATAGATCAATAATAGTTTTAGCAGTATTAGAAGTAAATCAGTGAAAATAAATATAAAAAAAGTCAGAAAAACTCACTAAATAACACCAAGATAAATATTTTCAAATGTCAACTCCCTAACTATCAGCTTGTGCTGCCATCTAGTGGATACACATCTAGATCAATATTGTGGCTCTACTGCCACCCTGTGTTTAATGCCGGAACCTCCAATCCTGATGCATCCATGACATGAAGGAAATCTTTACGGCGAGGTTTATTTAGATGACATTTAAAAGCGGTTTCATCGTGCTTCACATAAATGTAAAGCAGCTCTGTAAAACAGGTCAAATTGACTATATTGAGAATACCTCTATTGACGCCATATTCTATCTATCCCTCTCCTTCACTACTTTGAAAAGCACATCTGTTCTGAGTTAACAGGCCTCAGCCGCCCCAATCTCCCTCTGGCCTCTCAGACTCCTTCAAATACAGCTCAACTCCTGAACTTCCGACATGATCTGGGTCAATTCTTCTGCCCTCGCCCTAAAGGAAATATACTTCAGCCATCTAATCAAGGCGAAAGCGGCAAAACACAATTTGGAGGGTTCAACACACACAAACTAACATCCAATGGAGAGCACTGACAATCAAACTAGAATTACTAATTAATATTCATGCTTAGGGAAGAGAAAAGGCAAGTGGTAGGAAGCAACAGTCTTTGCTTTGCAGACACATTCGGCAGTCACTGTTTTTTTTTTTTTTGAGTTTTTGTTTAAATGTTAGAATCAAACTCATCCTTGTTTCCATGGTAATGATGTTACAGTGATGAGGTCACCTCCTAAATGGAGATTCTGCCAGCACACCCTTACCCCTCCCCAGTATGTGCCAGTGTGAGACTGCACAGGAACCACGGGACAGGACAGAACTAAAACTTAACAGCCCATACACTTAACATGAATTACTGACTAAACACTGATTCAAAATGCTCTTATTGGGGTCAAAAATATCAACAGTCATGAAGACAAATAGAATGTCCAAAATAGAGTTAAGAGACAAGGATATTTAAAACATATGAAAAAAGTAAAGTGTGGTCCAAATGGTCACCAGCTCTCCCATTTTTTCATTTTCTAAATTAAAGGGTAACTAAACCCTAGAACAACTTTTTTTTAGTAGATGATATGCAAGACTGGGGCTTTATTAGTGCTGTTCATTGATTCAAGTAAGAGTTTTGACATTTGAGTATAAAGTGTTTTAATTCTATAAAATATGGTGTAAAACCGCCAAATAGCTGCGCTCTTAAGGTTGAATGGTGGCTACTGCAGTTGAATTTTCCTATTGGACGTTGTGGTACATCGTGACGTAGGATGGTTCTTCCAACGTCTCACTACCACGGCCCCTGGCACGACCTCACCACGCCCTTGGCTCAGCTCCTGGTATAAAAACATCTTGTTCTGTCAAAACCACTGTAGCGACTCAGGAGTTGGAATTTGAGTATTGAAAATTATCAGGATAGTGTATATTAGCATCTAGTTAGCATAGCCGTTTATGTAGTTATATAGATTATTTAGTGTAGCCTAGTTTAGATAATTTGTTAGCATAGTCGTTAGTGTATTATTGTTAGAAGCATAGTTAGTTAGCATAGTAATGCATTAAAGTTAGCGTATATTTTTAGCATTAGTTTTATCTGTATTTAGTACAGTGGTTAGTTAGGATGGTACGTAGGTGTACTGTTGCTGGTTGCTACAGCAGTGCTGGACAGCATAGCTTTCCAGCAGACGTGGAAATTAGGCATCAGTGGTTGCGTGCACTTGGCCTGGATGACCGTGAGTTCCCGCCTAGAGCTTGAGTGTGCAATACGCAGGATTGTTTTCTCCAACACAATGGAGGTGGAAACGGCTTCTCCAAACAGCTTGTGCTGAAAAGTATCATCGGCATCGGGAGTTAACGCAGTTTGAGCCAGTGGCTCGAATTGATAAGGCTCTGGCCCTGTGTTTACAGACAATTCACCCTCCTCCACTTCAGGTGAAGACGGCGGAGAAAAGTCCTCTACTTCAAATGACCGCTCTGTTGCAAAACTACTGCTGTCACTCCAGTCATTCTCCATCTTTTCGAGTCTGACAGCTGTTAATCAATCCGTCACTGCGGGGTCTCAGGTGCACGCCCTCCGCTCAGCCCTGCCCTCGGTTCGCCCCCTCTGTCTCCGCTGTCTCAGCATTTTTCAAATATTGCCAGTGGGTGGAGTTAGGCTGTGAACAGGGGTTTAGTTACCCTTTAATACAGATTGTTTCTGGATGCCAGCCGAACTTAGCCCCGCACACAACATTTGAGGTCGGGAAGTTCGGTCTGGACTTGATCCGTTATGGAGCAACTATGCCTGAACAGGAGCAGTTTGGACCAATCAAATTGTCAGGGCGGACTTTATACGATGATGGACAGATGAACAACAGTAACGTAATCATCCACGTCACCAGAGAGCGCTTGGGTTGAATTTGTTTACTAAACGGAGAACTTGTTTGTATATGCATTCACCTTTACTATTTCTCTCAAAAATTGCGTTGGTAAGTACTGCGTGTATCCTTAAATTATTTTTACAACACTGTTGGAAAGGCGGGACTTAGCGCACCTGTCAATCACCGCCAGGACGCAACCGAATGAAGAGAGAAAGAGAGAGGCTTGCCCGCGATCAGGAGAAATAAATTAAATTTGTTTATTATAGTGAGCGTCTATGACTGATTAAACACACAACAACCTCCCACCTATGTACCTCTGTATAAGCCTCTGCAGTGCTTAATAAACCCCTTTGATTGCATCCTATCGCCTTGATCCATTCCTGTGTTCTGATCGACACACCAAGAGAAAGGCTAGATACATTTGAACCACCTTAGAATGCAATCCTAGTTCCCCTCCTTAACAAACTTGGTCCTTCGAGCCGGATACGGCCATTGCTCTTGGATAAAGAGGATCTATCAGCTTTAATATGCAACCGGAAGGAGTAAATACAGATGGTGGCAGACCTCAACGCCATGTTCGCCCTCCAGCCTATCTTGATGACTACGATCTCACCGCTGCACAATGCAGACAGATCAGCCAGCCAATGAGGGCTCATGCCGCAGATGAGTTTCAAAGAGGTGACCCATCAGATGCTGCCATGATTTCTCCCTCTCTCTCTGACAGAGCCTCTAGTCCCTTAAGTCAGTATTCCTTGAACGTGGTGGACGAGTGGTCGTCGGCTGCTTTCAATAGAGAGCATTCTTATGAAAGACAGCAGGTGAGAGTACGATCACAATCTAGAGTTCCCATGCCCTCAACCCAATCTGCTCAGTCTTCTCCGTATCATCGGCCTTGGGAAGAGAACGAGGTTCAATCATCTCCACAAACTGTCTGTAATGCTGCATGCAGGCCTTCGCAACCCATGTTGCATTCTAAATCTCTTTCAGTGCCACGTCCCCACTCATTTACCACCCAGCAGTCATTGCAGTTGGCCAGTACAGCTGCTGCACCGGTGAATTTGTCTTTCCATAGAGGGGATTTTAGTCTTCCTAGCCACACCGAGAGGAATGCTGAGGAGCCGCTAAGGGAACATGTGGTGGTAGATTTCCTGGGTAAGATGCTTGGTGAGCTGCAAATAATGAGAGATCATATGCAAACTGGATCGTCTGCGAAACAGGAAGTCACACAGTCATTTAAGCCACCTAATTATCATTATTAACTCCATTCCTGCTAGGTATCCAGATGAACCTGTCCTACCAACTTCTGGCAGATTACCTCCGCCACTCGCTGAGTACAGTACCTACGGCCATGATTCAAGTTGGTATCCCGAGCAGATGTATGAGCCTGATAAGGCTGCCCACTGGCCTCACCCGCACAACAGCTATGAGCCAAGGAGACCTAGGTATATGACACCCATGCACAGAGCTACCACCTTGTATCCAGATGGGAGGGAGCGAACCTACCGTGGTCCTACACCGACCATTCCAGACTTAATCTCAGGGGATCCTAGTGAGTTTACCAGACTAAAGCTTGCTCTGGAGAACCTTTTGCCTCCTGATGCTACTGAGCTCTTCCGTTATCAGATCTTGTTGGACCATTTGAGATTAGACGAGGCCCGTCTGGTAGCCGACTCATATCTGAACTCACCTTTCCCATATAGTGCTACCATGGCAGCTCTGACTGAGAGGTTTGGATAACCTTACAAGTTAGCCCTCAGAAGGATATCTAAAGTGATGGATGCTCCCGATATTTGCAGAGTTGATACAGCAGCCTTTGACAAGTTTGCCTTGCAAATCAGATCCCTTGTCGGTATGCTGGAGACTTTAGGCCATGAGGGTCAGGCTGAATTGAGGTGCGGATCACATGTGGAGATGCTGCTGAACAAATTGCCTCCTGAAATGAGGTCAGAGTTCAGAAGACACATGTTTCGTCGTCCTGCTGCAGTGTATAACCTTCTGGACTTCGCTGAATGGTTGCAGTATGAAGCGTGGTGTCAGAGCAGTGAGAGTCAGATTCAGACCGTCGTCAGAGGGTAGAGCAGAAGACCAACCGAGGGAGAGCGACAAACCCTGTTGGACGCTCTGCCACTGTACTTCATGGATCGGACGAGGGCCCTGCTAAACTACCTAACGGACCAGCTTCGATTCCACTAGTCAGTTCAGTGACCCCCAAGGGATAGGATAGAGCTTCTGTCCGTTTTGTGACAGGAATGATCATTACCTCAGTCAATGTGATACCTTCAAGTCCTTCAACAAACAACAGATAACCGATTGGATCCAGACAAATCACCGCTGCTGGCGCTGTGGGCGTGCACACACAGCAGCTAAGTGTACCCTTAAGAAGCCATGTAGTATCTGTAAAGGCAGGCACCTGCAGATCCTTCATGAAGTTAACTCCAAACCAGTGGTTGAAGGTTCTTGTCTGGTTAATTCGGCGACCGAGACTCTCTATCTGGATAGACCTGCAGGATGTAGGAAAGTTCTTCTCAAGGTCGTTAAAGTTCTGCTTCGCCACAAAGACAAGACCCTGGATACCTATGCCGTCCTTGACGATGGTTCAGATAGGGCAATTCTCCTATCCCCTGCAGCCGGGATAGGGAATCCACGGACCTGCGGAAAGCTTAGTCCTGCGGACTATCCGCCAGGATGTACAAACTGTCAATGGTGCTGTGGTCTCCTTCCAGATTTCTCCAGTAACTCAGCCACAGAAAATATTTAGAATCTCAGCTGCCTTCACTGCTGAACGTCTTGGTCTAGCTGACCATTCTTACCCTCTGAATGTCCTGGGAAAGTATCAGCACCTGAAGAACCTTCCCCTGCAGTCTTTCGAAGGAGTATGCCCATTATTGCTTATTGGAGCTGACAATTCTAATCTCATTACTCCCATATCGCCTATTCGTCTGGGTCCCTCTGGAGGTCCTGCAGCTATTCAGACAAGGCTTGGGTGGACATTGCAGGGGCCTGTAAGACTCTTGAAAGATCAGTTGTCTCCACAACAGTGCTTCTTCTTGTCCCTCACTCCTGTTGAACTAGAGTTGAAGAGGGATGTTGAAAGGCTGTGGCAGACTGATGTCTTTCCTAACCGCTGTAAGAAGCGAGCTACCCGATCCAAAGAGGATCAAGAAGCTATCAGTCTCTTGGAGGCCAGGACTACTCTGGTCGAGGTTGATGGAATCCTCCGCTATGCAACACCCTTATTACGCAGGAAAGATTTCCCCTTCTTTTGTGCTCCGAAGAAAGCAGTGATGCCTAGTCTCAGAGGCATGGAGCGTAAGCTCGCTCGGTCACCAGAGAAGGCAGATGTGTATAAGTCTGAGATTAAGAAGCTGGAGGTGACTGGTGCTGTCATCAAGCTACAGAATGAAGGAGAGAGAGCCACAGGAGAGAAATGGTATATCCCACACCACATGGTTACTCACAATGGTAAAAACCGCCTAGTGTTCAACTGTTCCTTCGAGTATGAGGGGCTGAACCTTAATAACTCCTTACTAACTGGTCCAGTCCTAAGTCCCTCTCTTCTGGGTGTCCTCCTGCGGTTCAGGGAGCATTGTGTGGCCATAAGAGGGGATATCCGCGGGATGTTCCATCAGGTCCTGTTACTACCTGAGGACAGACCACTCTTACGTTTCCTATGGCGTGACCTGCGTCGAGATGACCCTCCAGATACTTATGAGTGGCAAGTCCTTCCCTTCGGGACTACGTGCAGCCCCTGCTGTGCATCCTTCGCCCTTCAGCGACATGTGGCACTGCACAGTACTCCTGAAGATGATGTAAGATTCTCAGTGGACAGATGCTTCTACGTGGAGAACTGTCTACAGAGTTTAAGTTCTGTCCATGAAGCGCGACTGTTGGTGGATAAGTTACGTGCCCTCTTATCCTCTGGTGGTTTCGACATCCGGCAGTGGGCCAGTAATGCAATGGAAGTTGTCAGTCACCTGCCTCCGGAAGCCAGGTCCTCTAAGCTGGAGATGTGGCTCTCTCAAGACAAAGCTGACCCAAGAGAGTTGACCTTGGGCCTGAGCTGGCACTGTGAGCTGGATCATCTTGGGTTTAAACACAGACCTGTCCCATACAATACCTTGACGATGCGGAGCATCTACCGGGTGCTGGCGAGTCAATATGACCCCCTTGGAGTCATTCTGCCATATACTACCCGAGCCAAGGTAATTGTGCAGCAGGTTTGGGTAAACCACCGGGATTGGGACGATCCACAACTCCCTGGTGAGCTTCGGCAAGCATGGATAGACTGGGAAGAGGAACTTCGATTTCTACCACAGGTAATGCTTCCTAGGTGCTATAAACCCCCCCTATGTGGATCATTTAGATGTAAGCAGGGAGATTCACATTTTCAGTGATGCCTCCGAGAAGGCATATGGGGCTGTTGCTTACCTGCGGTCAGAAGGTCGCCTTGGGGAACTCCACCTTGCCTTTCTTCTAGCCCGATCTAAAGTGGCCCCACGAAAGCAGCAGTCAATACCGAGGCTTGAGCTCTGCGCCGCCTTGATGGGTGCACAATTGGCGAAGTTCCTTATCTCTGAGCTCACTCTGAAGATTGACAAGGTCACCTACTGGACTGACGCTACTATTGTCCTCCACTGGCTCCTTTCTGAGTCCTGCCGGTACAAGGTCTTTGTAGGCACCCGAGTAGCGGAGATTCAGGAGTTGACCAACTGGTCGGAAAAGCGATACATCAACTCTGAAGGAAACCCTGCTGATGACCTGACTCAGGGCAAGAAACTGCAAGACTTTATTGGCCCCAACAGATGGCTTCACGGTTCAAAGTTCCTATTGCAACCTCAGGAGAAGTGGCCCCCTCACCCCGCCTCACGCTTTCCTGAATTTGAAGACACAGCTGAGCTTAAAAGAGGAGTTTTCTGTGGGATAACCACCACTGTGTCTTCAACTTCAGATGGAAAGAAATACAACAGCTGGAAGGATTTGGTGGAGGCAGTTGCACAGGAGCTGCATGGGGCGGCCGCGCAGAATGAACCCCCTCTGGCCAGTATCTACCAAGAGGCAGAGATGGTTACTCTGAGGAAGATACAGATGGATTGTTTTCCTGAGGATTTCCAGCTGTTGAAATCCAACAAGCCAGTCCACTCTAGCAGTCGGTTGTTGTGTCTTACACCCGAATTTGACTCAGAGAACCAGCTCATCCGAGTCGGAGGACGACTGAGGCGAGTAGAAGACCTTGACCCAGCTACACTGCACCCTATCGTGCTCGACTCTCATCATCCTAACACTCAGCTACTTATTAAGGACTATGACACTCGACTCCACCACCCTGGACCTGAGCGAGTGTTTGCTGAGCTCTGCAGGAGAGTGTGGATTCTGAGAGGCAGAGAGGCAATCAAGAAGCACCAAAGGGCATGCATTGAGTGTTGTAAGTGGAGGTCTAAGCCAGCGACACAGCAGATGGTTGATCTTCCCCCTCCGAGACTGAGATTGTTTAAGCCTGTGTTTTATTCAGCAGGAATGGACTGTTTTGGGCCATTGGTGGTGAAATTATGACGCCGGACAGAAAAGAGATGGGGTCTCCTATTCAAGTGTCTCACCACCCGTGCTGTGCACATAGAAGTGCTAACCTCCATGAACATTGATGCCTTCCGGATGGCTCTTAGGAGATTTATTGGTTGGCGTGGCCAGCCTGCAGAGCTGTACTCCGACCAGGGCACAAACTTCCGAGGTGGAGAGACAGAACTTCGGGAAACCTTCAGCCAACTCAGTCCGGATTTACGACAGCTGTTAGCCAAACAAAGGATCAGTTTCCACTTCAATCCTCCGGCCTCCCCACACTTTGGCGGTGTATGGGAGAGGGAGATACGGTCAATAAAGACTGCCCTTCGTACAACGCTAGGCTCAGAGACAGTGTCCGAAGAAGTGCTTCAGACAGTCTTGATTGAGATTGAAGCCATCCTAAATTCTAAGCCTCTAGGATATGTTTCAGCAGATCTGGCCGATCTAGACGCAGTTACACCAAACTGTTTGTTGATGGGGCGGCCGGATAGTTCCTTACCCCAAGTGGTGTATCCGGAGTCTGAACTCCTCACAAAACGAAGATGGAGGCACTCCCAGGTATTGGCCAACATGTTCTGGACAGCATTCATACGGCACTACCTACCTGCAATGCAGACGAGAGGAAAGTGGCAAAAACCATCACCTGACATTGAACCCGGCACTGTAGCCATGTTAGTTGACCCCCAATTACCTCATTCCCTGTGACAGATTGGAAGGGTTACGAAAGTCTTCCCAGGAGCAGATGGCCATGTCAGAACAGTGGAGATACAGATAAAAGACAGAACGTATACTCGGCCCATAGCTCGTCTGATCGTGCTTCCCGAAATCCTTGAATACATTGAACATCCGGGAAGTGAAGACCAAGAAACCCTGAAATAGTTTCCAACAGAACAAATTTACTAAATAAATATGGAGGCGGCAATGTTGGAAAGGCGGGACTTAGCGCACCTGTAAATCACCGCCAGGACGCAACCGAATTAAGAGAAAAAGAGAGAGGCTTGCCCGCGATCAGGAGAAATAACTTCAATTTGTATTTGTAATTATAGTGTGCGTCTATGACTGATTAAACACACAACAACCTCCCACCTATGTACCTCTGTATAAGCCTCTGCAGTGCTTAATAAACCCCTTTGATTGCATCCTATCGCCTTGATCCTTTCCTGTGTTCTGATCGACGCACCAAGAGAAAGGCTAGATACATTTGAACCACTTTAGAATGCAACCCTAGTTCCCCTCCTTAACAAACACCGTCAAAGATCTTTTACACTCATCTTCTTCTTCTTCCTCTTCTCCTTCGTGCAGTTGAGTTCTGTTGACAACTATGCGTCGCTCAAGTCAATGTCAAGTCAAGTCTCTGATTGGTTATAGGTCTATCCAATCCATAGGTTACACGTGTCGTCACACGCTTATAGGAACAGGAGGGCAAAAAAATGCTTTCCTCATTGCCAGCCAGTCATTTTTACCAGGTTTGTAGTCAGCATTAATGCATTAAGTGATATGAAAATACCAAATTCAATATACAATTTATTGATCTTGCATACTTTGCACAGGAAAGCAGATAAACGCAAAATATTAATTAAAAATTAATGCAACACGAGTTTCTCGATAGACGTTTTCCCCATCGAAAACCATTATAAAGAAAACATGTTGCGTTTATATTCTTGGCTCATCTACTCGCCTGTACATAGTATACATCATCAAAAAGGTGTAAACTGAATTTGATCTTTTAATATCACTGTTTTTGTACATTACGGCACTTTAAGGGTTGGTTGCACTAATAAGGTTTCTAACCTGTCATCAGTTCACCCTTCGTCTGCTGCTTGATCAGCTTGATTATGTTTTTACTGTGTAAATGAATCTGTGTTTAAAATTAAATGGTGCAACAACTCGATTTAAAATAAAACCCATATCAACTAATCCTAGATTAACGTTAAACTTTGCTTAATTTAATCCTTATTGGTGCAACTCAACCTGTAGTGTTTTTCACATTAAGCGTTTTAAAAACGTCCCGCTGTTTTAGTTATTGAAATACTGCCGCAGGTGCTGTATATGGATCATAAGTGCCCAAAACGTGCATCTTGTTCACATATTTTTGTTTTAAGATGGAAATTTGACAGGCAGTTCAATGGAGTTCTATTGCGGTTTTGCCCTCTAAGGCTCCGCGACAGTCACGTGACTGAAAACTATGGATTGAGTGCAGAGGCATTTTCTTTCCTAGCTGGTTCGGTTGAAACACGCCCCATAATCACAGCCCAATGGAGCAGTAGACAACTCATATTCTGACTAGAATCTGAGTATGATGACGGCAGGCTAGATTTTTACATTTTATATATATTAGTGGTGGGCCATTATCAACGTTAACGTGCTGCGTTAACGTGAGACTCTTATCTCACGTTAACGCAGATAAAAAAAATAACGCCGTTAATCTATTCTCAAAGTTGGGTTGGGAGCTGGGTCTATACAAGCGTTTCCCAACAGGGGTGTTGTCTGACGTGAGCAGGGGCCGTGCAAAAGGTGCACTTGCACCGCGGTTCATCTCACATCTGATGACGCATATTTAATATGGGTTGTATCTTGAAAATAATGCTTTATGTATGTTTCTGTCGATAAATACACATGCTGGCTTCTCAGTGATACACTACAACACCCATAATAAAAGAAAAACGTGGGAAAAACGGCCTCTCTTTGTAAACTGTTCAATGCATGCGAGTGCTGCCGTATGTCCGAATATGAACAGTCATTTCGCCGTCATCACCCGCGTCGTATAGAGCCAGAAGACGCGGGAGAGAACTCGTGAGCACTGAGAGAAGATCTGTCTCTGCACTCGTCCCAAAGCGCGTAAACGTCTCACAGCGCGCAAATATTGAGTTATCTTTCAAGACAAGTCTTGCGCTTGAACGGACAAACTCACACAGAAAGTATGTCAACATGTCCATCTTGATGAGTATTCAAGCAGACATAGTCTGAATATGCCTTAAGTGAACTGTATAGAGTCTAGAAAGACGACGCATATCCCTGCATTAGGTCTTAAAGGGGCAGTAGCCTTTACTGCTGTCTGTCAAACAAAAGATCACTCGCTGCTCTTGATTGAATAGCTTGTATAAGTTTAATAAGGATTAATCTTTAATTTAAACAGTGAAATATGCAATTATTTTACATTTGATTACTTTATTCAATTTCTTTACCTAAAAACTAATGTTAGACCCACCTGAAAAACCTGAAAAGCATTGTTTATTTTATTAGTATCTTTGCTCAATAGTATTTATTTGTGCTGCTGCTTGAATTTAAGTTATTTGTTCTTATTTTCTTTATTTTTATTGGACAGTAGTCCTTTTTTCCCTGAACATAGCAAATACAGAACCGTACCGAAACCGTGAACCTAAAACCGTGATAAAAACCGAACCGTGAGCAATCTGTACAGTTACACCCCTAGCGTAACGTATGTGAGAGGGTAGCACACACATTCTGAAAGCCTTCGGCAGAATTCAGATGAGCCATTTTAATCTAGATTAATTTCAAAATGAATCTAGATTAATCTAGATCAAAAAAAATTATCTATGCCAACCTCTAATATATATATATATATATATATATATATATATATATATATATATATATATATATATATATATATATATATATATATATTTTTTTAATGAATTCAAAAGGCCAATTGTGGAAGCTTGTTTCTGCCACTGAATTTTTTTTTTTTTTAAGTTAATTGCGACTTTTTTTCCTCACAATTGCAAGTAATAAATTCAGAATTGCGAGATATAAACTCGTAATTCCATGAATGTTATAAAATGCGAATTTTCATGATATAAAGTCGCAATTGCAAGGAAAGGACAGAATTGTGGGGTAGGGAAAAGTCAGAATTCAGAAATATAAACTTGCAATTGTGAGAATAAAACTCATCCTGCATTTCAGTCAGAATTGCGAAATATAAAGTCACAATTGCGAGGTGCAATAATCTTTTAAATTGTTTTATTCCATGGCTGAAACAAGCTTCCATACTTAAAGGTACACTATGCAATTTTTCCGTCTGCTAGAGGGCGCCTATTGGGACATGTGGTCTTCACCTCACAGCCGGTGGAAAAGAATCGGGATAGGACTTGGGCAGAAATCATGTTCATGGATGCGGTTATTAACGTCACTGTAGTACAGGGGTTAAAGTGGAAAAAAATCCTGTGCCTGAACTTTTCACATTTCTGAAGTTCTTAGAACTAGTAAATAACAATTTCGTGATCTCAATCGGTTTCATCAACTAATTGTCTGTTTATTTAATAAATAAGAAGCAAACCAGGAACTGATTGATTTTAATTGACATGCGTAACGAACGCACTGGCCTTGTTTCCGCGGCCTTTGAGTAACCTAAGGCTGAACCTATAGCGTCTTTCTGTTTTTTTAATACAATTGTTGAATATATGCCTTAATTACAGTAGGCCTATTATAGATAGTTATGATATATGTGGCTGTACCGGGGTCCGTTATTTACTAGTTCTAAGAACTTCAGAAATGAGGAAAGTAATTAAATAACTGTAAATATGATTCTTATTTTTTTAACTAATTTTCTTATTATTGTTAATAAAAAAGGGGTATGATCATTCATGCTTTGTACTGTAACTGTATAACAACATTTCAATGGGGTAAAGTGCTGAAACCCTTTTATACTTTAATGGAAAATATATTAACCACTCAAAACTGACAAAGAATGATTACAAAAAGCTTACACAACAACTCTTGCTTACTGATCTGAACAAGTGATTTATCTTTCATCCAAAGCCACATGAAGTAATTTTGAATTTAGAATCATAGTTACAACTATTTAATGGATAGCCTACTTTTCACATTTCTGAAGTGATATAATTGTGGTTGGGTAAACAACATAAATTTAGTGGAAGTAGAGGTAACTATAGTGTAGCGGTGAACTACAGCAATTTGTATTCTCATTTTCCCCAGTAGCTACAGCTCCATAAAAATAATAAATAAAGTTAATATTGTATCTGGTAAGGACATATATTAATAAAGCAATCAGTCAGTAAATAAAGTTGAACTCTGTTGCATCTGGTCCGTCGATGAAGCCATGTCTTTTGCATGTTTTACAAAAGGCCTCCGTTCACAACTGACTTCAGGAAAAACTGGATTGACCAATGACATTTCAGTTTACAATGAAATAAGTAAACTCCCGCACGACGAACAAAAGTTTTCGCACGAGCAAAATAGAAGCTCGAGCTTGTGTGGGGAATGATTACGCGAGTCGTGTCCAAGCTCGCAAGGGCTTGATTTGCGCGCAGAGGAGATGTCATGCGCGCAGCTTTAAAATGAGCTTGCGGGCTGCCGTTTCCTCGTGTGTAGATCTGTTATTCTCTAGCGGGAGTGATTTACTGCGCGAGCAAGCATCAGTTGTGCGCTCGATTATTAATCCCGTTATAATGCCGCCATATGCGTTCCTCTCATATGATTGGTAGGTGAAGTCAATTGACTCTAAAATATTAAACCCTAACCCTAAAATAAAAAAAAATCCCTAACGACCGAATGCCGGAGATCCGGCATGGTGCCGGAATACTTCAAGCCCTGTGTAGTATGAAGCAGAGCAGGACCGAGTGTTGTGGAAGCTGAGCAAGGGCGCTGGAGCGATTGTTAATGAGGAACAACACACGCCTCGCGAGCGTCGGGACTTTTATTATGACGGGACACAGTCACCGGGCGACGGCGCTATTTCCGCTTTTCCAGTCATGAGTATGAGGTAACGCAGCTCTGTTTATCATATTAGACACATTTGAGTGTGTTGAAAATTATGTTATTACTTTACTCTGTGCATTCACTCTGTGGCTGCTACGACACTTGTTGCACACTGCATTCAAGAGTAAAGCGTTTCTGCCAAATAAAACCGGAAACCGTGGGTATCGCAGATATGACCCAATTTACAGGGGACTCCCTCACACATCCCGGTTCCTTGGTTAAAATAGCAATTTTCTCACAATTTACAAATAGTTGGAAACATTTGGGATATTGTAAGTACTCAACTGAACAAAATATATAACACTGGCCTGGTGATTTTATGATATTTTACTGCAAAAATACTACATAGTGCACCTTTAAATATTAACTTAAATCTTAACTAAAGGATGATTTTTGTAATCCAGCGAGATTGAATCTGAAATTTTCTTTCTTATTATTATTTATTTTTGTGGTTTTGACTTTCAGACCCACTGTAGTCTTGTTTTCTTGTAACTCTTGTTTTTTAATGCAAAAAGACAAGTCTAATCCAAAATGTGATGTTCCCCTTTTTAAAGGACCTTTGTCCTAAAATATAAGAACAGCTGTATTTTCAAAATATTAAAAGTGATTTGTCAAAAATAAACTAGCTGTTAAAAACTGGTGTGGTCAATAGAATAATCATAACGAATCTCAGGATTTCATGACTTAATATTTAGAAAACAGAATGACATTGCAATATTATCATGTATCAAATATCAAAACAATAAAAATTACAACAGAATTATATTATTATTGCAAATGATTTTAAGTATATTATTATTCGTACACATCTTAACTTAACTATATATTTATGTATTACATTTATTTTTCCTTTCAATTGTTTTGCAGAGTCTGTAGCAACCCCATGTGGCCCCCTGTTGGTCCCAGAACCCCCCTGGCCTATATGATGGAGGCTATATACATATAAGAAATAGAAAAAAAGAGAGAGCTAGAGGTAGATCCCATGCAAATATTTTTGATGCACAGTGAGGGCACGTTTGCAGACGCCCTTGAAGTTGTGTTGCTTAAGCACTGACTGAATGTTTACCTTTTGAAGAATGACATCATATCTGACTTCAGTCTTGTTAAAAAGGGAGTGGTGAGAAAAGCAAAACACACAAACACTCGCACCCTAGCAATGCTGACCAGACATGACACACTAAAGTCCCGAAAACCATGAACAGACTCATTGACAAACATGATCGCTCTCTATTTCTCTCAGCAGTTTGATTACTTTTCATTTGGCCGCTATTCGACAACTTACGGGAAATGTAACTCTCTCTCAGAAGTTCATGTATAGAAGCAGTTTGTAAGAGGCACTTTTGATAAATGAGAGGTTCTATGTGATTTATTCAAACAAACTGAGGGCCTAAAGAGTTTCTCATACCACAAAAAGCATCTGTGCTGAATGTATAAAAGCTTCTGTGTTTTAATAATAATTAATAAAATAAAATAAAGATGTTTCATTAAAAAACTAAGTTCGGGAGAAGCACTTTCAAATTATCTATCCAATCATGATGTCATTCCAACCAGCATTCCAATCAGTAATCAACATGTCTACCAATCAGCTCAACTGGAGGATCACATAAATACCCAGTCATCTCACCAATGTTCCGGACGGACGGACGGATGGATGAATGTACTGTATATAGACTGACGGGTGGATGACGGATGGATAGATGTACTGTATATAGATTGAGAGATGAATGGATGGATGTACTGTACATGGATGGATTATGAATGGATGGATGTACTGTAAATAGACTAACAGATGGATGACGGATGGATAGATGTACTGTATATAGACTAACAGATGGATGACGGATGGATAGATGTACTGTATATAGACTAACAGATGGATGACGGATGGATAGATGTACTGTATATAGACTGATGGATGGATGATGGATGGATGTACTGTATATAGACTAACAGATGGATGACAGATGGATAGATGTACTGTATATAGACTAATGGATGGATGGATGGATGGATGGATGGATGGATGGATGGATGGATGGATGGATGGATGGATGGATGGATGGATGGATGTAATGTATATAGACTGATGGATGGATGGATGGATGTAGTGTAATAGACTGATGGATGGATGATGGATGGATGGATGGATGGATGGATGTACTGTATTTAGACTGATGGATGGATGATGGATGGATGGATGGATGTACTGTAATAGACTGATGGATGGATGATGGATGGATGGATGGATGAACTGTATATAGACTGATGGATGGATGGATGGATGGATATACTGTAATAGACTGATGGATGGATGATGGATGGATGGATGGATGGATGGATGTACTGTATATAGATGGATGGATGGATGGATGGATGATGGATGGATGGATGGATGGATGGATGTACTGTATATAGACTGATGGATGGATGATGGATGGATGTACTGTATATAGACTGATGGATGGATGATGGATGGATGAATGGATGGATGTACTGTATATAGACTGATGGATGGATGATGGATGGATGAATGGATGGATGTACTGTATATAGACTGATGGATGGATGGATGGATGGATGGATGGATGGATGTACTGTATATGGATGGATGGATGGATGGATGGATGGATGGATGGATGGATGGATGGATGGATGGATGGATGGATGGATGGATGGATGTACTGTATATGGATGGATGGATGGATGTACTGTATATAGACTGACGGATGGATGGATGTTCTGTATATAGACTGACGGATGGATGGATGGATGGATGGATGGATGTTCTGTATATAGACTGATGGGTGGATGTACTGTATATAGACTGACTGACTGACGGACGGATGAATGATGTATGGATGGATGTACTGTATATGAATGGATGATGAATGGATGGATGTACTGTATTTAGACTGAAGGATGATGGATGGGTGTACTGTATATGGATATATGCCTGGATGGATGGATGGATTGTATATAGACTCACGATGAATGGATGGATGGATGGATGGATGTACTTGATATGGATGGATGGATGGATGATGGATGGGTGTCCTGTATATGGATGGATGATGAATAAATGAATGTACTGTATATAGACTGAAGGATGATGGATGGGTGTACTGTATATGGATGGATGGATGGATGGATGGATGGATGGATGGATGGATGGATGGATGGATGTACTGTATATGGATGGATGATGAATGGATGGATGTATTGTATATAGACTGATGGATGGATGGATGGATGGATGGATGTACTGTATATGGATGGATGATGAATGGATGGATGTATTGTATATAGACTGAAGGATGATGGATGGGTGTACTGTATATGGATGGATGGATGGATGTACTGTATATGGACTGACGGACGGACAAAAGGATGTACTGTATATAGATTCACGATGGATGGATGGATGTACTGTATATAGACTCACTGATGGATAGATAGATGGATATACAGTGGTGGTCAAAATTGTTGGCACCCCTGGTAAATATGATCAACTATGGCTGTAAAAAATAAATCTGCATTGTAGCCACAATGGCGTCTGCTCCTCTAGCAGGCGGCCAAATGTCTCGCACCTCTCGTGAAGCGCGTTATCAGATCACGATAAAGGCGCTTGATGGTCTCAATGACGCCAAAATGTCTGGACAAGCATTTCTTTGATCTCTCTGGGAGATAACCTCCAGGCTCGGAGTGTCTTTTATTGCTCCAAACGACCCTGCCGCGAACTCTCACACTTACACACACACCTAGAGAGGCACAAATGAAATGGTTCCCCAGCTCATGTTAAAGAGATGGTTAAAAGCCCCTAAAAACGTACTAAATGTATACTTTTCTGTCTGAATGTTTGTATATATGTCTGTAATAATTAGGAGGGTTATATGAGTGTTAACTCAGCTGTTTAGGACAATAGACAGTGGAAAACCTGTATTTGTGGATTCCCACAGCTCAGACCTGTGGTTTTGGTATTTTTAGAAACAGAAAAATGCAATCGTACCGAATCTTGTAAAAGAATTTAAAGGACATGCATTATTACAAAGATGCCAGCTTTGTAAAGAAAAATGCATGAACCTGTCTGCCCCGGATGCCAGCCAGGAGGCGTAACCAAACCGAACAAATAACGTTGTTTCGCGCAGCTCAAATCGATTGGACCAGCCAGGAAATGGGCGTCACTCTCTTAACATTAAGTGCCCATGCAACCCGCATTTTCATTGCCTTTTGCTCGTGCTGTGCATCACCAACGCGCCCGGCAATCCGCCACCCACGTCTTCAGAGAGGAGGAAACAGCAACTTCCAGGAACATCCAACAAGAGCCGGCCGCATCCAGCTAAACTTCTTCGCAAACCGAGCCAATACCAGCCGACTTTAAAGGAACCACGAACGCGCGGGACATTTGAACTCAGAATACACGTACACGCGAGAAGCCAAGACCAAAGCAAGTATTCTTATTTCTACAATCCAAGCTGCTATTGAAAAGTCGTGCTACCTCCGTTTTGGAATGAGATTAACTCGTTGAGGGCTCTGTGGAAGCAGAACTGAAGTGAGCGCTGTTATCCTCTCTCTCTCTTTCTCTCTCTCTCTCTCTCTCTCTCTCTCTCTCTCTCTCTCTCTCTCTCTCTCTCTCTCTCTCTATTTTGCTTTCTTTTATTCTTTTTGTTTAGATACAATTTTAGTTTCATGTCCTATCTATATTCTACTCTCTTGATGCATACTTAGTATGTACTTTCTGTGTTTATTGTAGTGTTATCTTTAGTCTGTGTTATTAAACTTCCAAAAGATATTTCTGAATTGAAGCTGTTATTGTTCCACATACATGAAGTCAATGAGACTTACAATCTTGAGCGTTACCTAATGCTGCTTAGCGCTACGATTTTAGTAACATAACTGTACGAACATACGAAATATTAATTTGTCCTGATCAGTAAAGTTAATGCTTCTTATGCTCTCGTAAAGCAGTAATCCCTTACCAGAATTGATTTGAAAGTCTATAACTAGTTTGCAGGACAAAGCGTAGTAAGATAACTTCAAGCAATTCCTTAAAGGTTACTTGTATTTAATTAAACATTTTCCTTATCGGAAATTAATTTTTAAAAGCGTAATGAGCGACTAGCAAATTATATTCATAAACTCATGAATATTAAATCCCTTTTGAGTTAATTATTCCCCGAGATATCAGACTCATAGTCGATATTGTTACAGTTTTATGGTGGAGAATGCAGGCAAGTTTCAAACGTTTGTGTATGTGGACAATATTGCATATTCTGTTCATTGTGTATTTTTGGGAGTATTAATAACACGCACGCGTTTTTGAATTGAGAAGGTACCGCTAAAAGCGACCTAAGCATAAACAGATACTGAAACATGTTTGAGATAGCCGGGCTATATTAAGGACAGTATAGACGGCACGTAATTCTAAGCATAAACAGATACTGAACACATGATTGGAATAGTCGGATTGTATTAACGACGAGTACGGACGCGACACGCAAATCCAATATTGAAACAGAAAACCACGAAATCTCTGCGGCCGTGGCGCAACATTTTAAATCGCGTGATTTCCAAACAAAGGTATTGTAGAATCAACGCGAGGTATTGACCAGCGAGACTCCTTGAGTCAATAATAGGCCTTAATAATATTATATCGTTAAGATAAGCGACAACTCCTGGTTTAAGTTTGGTTTAGCTACCCAAAAATCTTCAAACCTAAAACATTTAAATCAAAGCGCTGAAACCCGTCAGCCATAGTGATAAATGTCTATTGGAGTTCCCTTTTTAAATGTGTGATAGACAGACGGTAAATTCCTGTATCCGCCATTTTTGTTTCTCGTGCCCGTACAGCACCGAGAGAAACCTCCCGTGTTTTGTTTTTAAGAAATAATTGTGAGTTTAGCGCTTGCAGAACGCCAGAGGCGACTCTAAAACAAACTGTTTTCTGTCCTGTTTGCAACGCCGCTTGCAGAACGCCAGAGCGACTCTAAAACAAACTGATTTCTGTCCTGTTTGCAAAGCCGCATGTGAACGCCAGAGCGACTCTAAAAACAGATAGCGCCATCTGGTGGATAATTTCTGCCTAACTAACCTAGTCTAGGGCAGGCGCAACAGCGCCATCGCGTGGATAAATTCGGATAGTGTCACTCTCCGCTATTTCATTCCGCCTTAAAGTAAGTTTGAGCCTATAAATTGTTTATTGATTACTGTTGTGCACAGTTTCATTTATACAATTTTTGTTGTTATTGTTGTTGTTTCTAGCAACAACCCAGTCTCCTTTCTCGCTGATTAAACACCCTTATTCGAATTTGAAGTTTAAAAGAAAAATACTTTTCTCTAACTCAAAGTGAAATTAGGTTTAAATCACAGACAGTCCACTTAGAAGGAAGGGCGCCACCTTGTGGCTGTACCCTGCTAAGTCAGCGCACCACTAAACTCCCTATTTCCTCTCTGATTAATTCTTTTATTTTGATACTCTCACTTAGCGAGTAATCGTTATAGGATAGTATTTTTATTGCTTTCTTTTATTCGATTTTCCTTACAGGCTTATTTAAATTTCATTTAAATTGGCTTGAAGGTAATAATTTTTAATTTTTTATTTTATTTTTATTTTTCCTGCAAAAGTTTTCTTTTCCCCTCCCATTGGGGTTAAGCTAATTCTGGTAATTACAAACAGTATCAAAAGTGCTTTTGTTTTATCATTATTTGACAGAAACCTTTGCCTTGTTCTAAATTGCTCGATATTGTAATTTTCCACTTCCTTTTAGCCTACAATCATAAATCCTTTGATCCAGTGAACAGGAGAGGTTTTAATTCATTTTGATTCCCCTGTTTACCCTCTTTGTGTATTTAGTGTAGGGCTCACAAGCATCTATGGTGAGTTGAGAATCGTCTCAAACCGGTCTCCATCAGCGGGGTTGCCCGACCAACGTGACCAACACCGGCTGTGTGTGAATCTCGGTTTCTTTTATCTCTGTCCGCCCGTTGCGTACGCAGTGGCGACATCAGCAATTTGACACTCCAAAGAAGTCAACCAGTCCAGCTCACGCCGCAAGGCAATTTCTGGGACCAGTACCTAAACCGGGGCCTAATAGGGGCCACTCTTGAAAGAGAGGGTTCTAGGAAAGTACCAATTTTGCTGTGCGGACTGGCGGTTGATGGAATGGTGTTGTCAGGTTGTGTTTAAAGTCATAAACTGTTTGAGTGGGCGTAACGCGACAGAGTAACGAAGGACCGAGGACACGGCAGTTGGGTGTTTGGAAAGCGTCTGGAAGGCCGACCACACCGCTGGGTTTTCCACCTGAGCGACCTCAATTCACCCGGATGAGCTAAATGGGATAAAACCCATAGTATAAGTCGAATTTTAATATATCCTGAGCATTTGGCCCATTAAATTTTTTCTCTTGTTCTCTAAGCGCACCTTTTCCTAAGTCTCCTACCCTGGTATCCACCGTGCGTAGGCCCTATCAGAAACTCTTACGAAAAGTAACAGGCTTAGCCCTTTAGGTTTCTCTAACACCTCTAGCGCTCACGCTTACTTTCCGTGCATCACAGACCAATTCATTTTGTGTTTGTCCCCACTGTGCTCTTTTCTATCCTCACTGTTGGACTGTCATAATTGTGTTCCTTTCAGTTCACCAAGAGACCCCAAGGAGAACTTAGTAATTAAGTGGCGACCGAGCAGCGGTCACCAAGTGACCCCAGGGCTACCGCCCACGTGATTGTCTAAATTATCTAATTGTTAAACTGCCTAACTGTCTACATCAGTTAGCCCAAAATTCCTATCTACGGCATAGCCCGTCTGATAGATCATTAGCTTTAAAACAAGCTTGCATTGGCCTCTCTCTGTGTGTGTGTGTGCTGTGTTTCTCGTCCACAGTGAGCCAGCATGTCCCGTTCATCCAGTCCTGCCGTCCGTGGGACCGCCTAGCGACATGGCTGGGGCGCTAACGGCCACCAGTCAAGGAAATCTGGGGCAGCTGAGCCAGGAGCAACTGGACACCGAGCTAGACCAGCTGATGACACACGACCCAACGCAGAGCTACTCCAACAAAGAGGTGGCCAAAATCCTCGGAAGCCTGCGCCCACGTCCTCATCGCGCAGGCCCGTTTAAGCGAAGAACTCGCCAATCTGGAACAGGATGCAGCAACGCTAAAGCTTCAAGCCGAGAGGCCGGAGAGACCGAGCCCTCACCCAACCGTCTAGATCAGCTTCTACAAACAGAAAGCTGATGAAGCGGACAAAGAACAGAGAAAGGAAGTAGAAAGACTTGAAAGGCCCTGGAGGAGCTCCGTCTCGCGCCCGACCGGCGAGTACAGTCAGAGAAAGACGCCAGGAAAGAACTCGACGAACAGCTTGGCGTGGCGAATCCCTCCTGAGAGAGCCAATAATGAACTTAAAGACAGAGCGTTAGAGCCAAAGCCTATGCAAAACATTTGCAGTCTGCACAAGCCGAGATCGGAGCTCATCCAGCAAAGACACGAGCTCAAAGATGAACTTGACATGGTGCAAAGAGAACTAAGACAATCATACACAGTGCAACGTGACCGGAAGGAAACACACAACACAGAGTTTCCCTGACCAGTTACTCCGCACCTTTCTGCCAGAAGCAAGAGCTACGAAGGGGGTGACAGCCCCGTTCAAAATGTCACCCGCCAGTCTCCACGAATCCCGTCTGCAGCAGAGGAAGGAAGCCCTTCCAGGAAGTCAAGGTCAACAGCCACGGGCTTCAAAGAACCTTGACAAGCTGGCCAGGAATATTCCTACCTTCAGCCCAGACCCTGCAGGAGGACACGGCGTCACGCATACTTAAAAGACATAGACTTTTATCTGCAAACTGTCGCTCACGCGAACAACTGGGACAGACTGTACCTACTCAGGGCCGCGTCTAACCGTGGCGTGCGGAGCTTTCTGGATCGACAACCAGAGACCGTCAAAGCGGACTACTGGCATCTCGAGCTCTAATTCGTGAGTACTCTGACCCTGAGTCAGACCAGGGCTCATCACTGCCATGGACCTCAAGCAAGTCCGACTTGAGACCCCACAGAACTATTATAACCGACTGCGGCGTGCTTACTTTGGGGCACGTAACGACCCAGGCATGGAGGAAGACATCAACTTCAAAACTCTGTTCCTCGAAACCTGCACCCAACCATCAGTCACCACCTGGGGGTGCTGGCGTGCCCGCGCAGTATGGATACGCAGCAGTTGAGAGACTTAGCTCACAAAGCTTACGTCAAACAGAAAACCATTTCTGAAAAGACTGTAAGACAGCCCACCATTTGCCCTGTCTCTGAGCACCACCCAGAGCTAACCCTAGAGGGCGCCGAACAGAACTACACTTACAGACCCGTCAACAGAGAGTCTAAACCACTCCAGGCCAGCAGAGGGCAGCGTGGTCATGGTGGCGGCCGTCCACGGCACCAGGCGTCGCTCTGAAGGATCCTGGGACCCGCCTCGCCCCTTCCACAACCAAAAGGGGGTGAGCACCTGGGAAGCCGGCCGCCAACCCAGACGGAGCCGAAACGAACCTCCGAGACCACCCAGCCCAGAAAGCCAGCAAAGGGGCCACTCTCGACGTGATAATGGTAAGCTCAGACCTGAGCCCACATCGAACAAAGAAAGTGCAGCCGCTTCTGAAGTTGCAGAGCTCTTAAAAACACTGAGAGAGTTTCTCCAAAGAAACCTCACAAGGAAGACAAGAAGGATGGGCCAGATAAAGCATGACTAAATCTGAAACCTGAAATCAACCTTCCCGACCCTCCTGCAACTGCATTAAGCACCCTGAACACTGTTCCTCAACCACAGACTATTGAACTGACTGTTGCACCCCACACGTCAGCAGCACACACTCACTACAGCTGACAGCAACAGCCCCTGACCAAAACAGCATCATGTGTCACCCCAAGATACCAGAAAGCGCTGTTTTGACTATTTTACTCACAATGAGACACCAGAGACATATCCCGGCGGCTTAACAAGCAACACACAGGTCCCCACACCAAGACTCCTGGGAAACCTGATCGAGAAGGGAATGGCTCAAAACTCTATCTAACCATCACCATGGAAAGGAAGTTAAGCTCGAAGCCCTCGTTGACACTGGCTCGATCTCACGCTGATTTCCTCCCAACTATTTGAAAAACTCAGATTTGAAGCACAGAGACAAAACCGCACTCTTAACCTTCAAACTTGCAAGCTAAATGTGCAGTCGTATAGCCAAAGCGACATCCAGCTCAAGCACATAGCTCCCATTCACCTGACGATTGGACCTATGAGCCTTGTACACCCGTCTATGTCTCCCGATGAACATATCCGTTTCTCATCGGAAAAGACCTGCTGGACCGCTTGAACCCTTACTGGACTTCAAACAGCTGAAATTCTGGGCTCAAGTCGCGACCCTCTGCCCCTTCAGACACACACATCGTCTGAGCAAGACTGTCAAGTCACCGAGGTCACGGAAACTCCCACAGAGCCAGACTGCCAGGTCACAAAGGTCACGGGACCTCCTGCAGCACACTGTGAAAACACAGCCTCAGCCACGAAGCCAAGTTCAAGTTCGCTACTCTGCACATTTCAGCTCACCAAAGACTCCGATACCTTCTGCCCCCAGGTCATGAATGACCTACAGCTGAATGATATCAACACAACGAACAGTATTCTCGCACTATGGGCGATAACTCAGCCATTAGTCTCTCACTGTTCAAGTCAATCAGTGAAAAGGCACCACACACGCCTTACGCCAGCAAGCGCACCCGTTTCCCTTTGAACTCACACCCCTCCTCTATGGTGTCTGCCAGAGGAATCTGTGCTGCGCTTGACATGGAACCACCGGTGCCTTACCCATTATTTCCTGGTCCTGCCGGACCCGCCCCACGATGTTTACATCGGAGCAGACATTCTGATTCGCCTCCGGGCTCATGTGGACGTGTGTAACGAAGTGGTATGGGCTCCATTAACTTCACAGCCACGCGTTTCCATCAGTCATGACAATCTCATGTCAGGACAGACCATCCCAGAAGTCTGCCTTGTCAGTGAACAAGGAACTGTAATACCAGCATACACCAAAGGGGTCGCCGTGCGGCTCAAGCATGCGATGTGGTCAAACCTTAAACCACACGCTGGGTTTCTTCAACCCTCACCCGAAGGTGTGGAACTCGGACTCACACTTGAAGCCACACCCCTCACTGAAGTGTCATCTCGTATTGTTTACATCCTGTTCAACAACTGCACAGCAATTGACATCAACATTCCCAAAGCCTTTCGGCTGGGATGGCTAATCAGCAATGACTTTCATGACTTTGAACTTGTGTTACCCATCATGGGACCCATTCCACACGCACTAATACCCGAAGGGAATACAGACAACACACTGTTCACTGTACCCTTCAAGGTCATCGCCATAACATCTGTCATGCCGGCAACCAAAGACCAGGTCTGCGAGCGGAGCTGACAGAAAACAGTCATCTTGTAGTATACACAGTCTCCCAACAGCCTGTCATGGAAGCGGATGAACCAACTTCACCTCTCCATACCAACCTGACTGATGACACCCAGATGGAAGAACCGTCGCAGGTTTCGAGTCTCAAGGGCAACAAATGCTACAAGATGCCAAAGCACTACACGGCGACTTGTGGGTACCCCTAAACCCCACATCCAGCCCCAGCGTTGCAGTGCTAACCCGCAGCAAGCGACCAGCACCGGCTACAATGCCTGCCTCACAGGCGCTATCGCTAACACCGCAGATTTTCCACAAACGACATCGCGGAAATGCAAGCTTCTGACACGGCAATAAAGACAATTTTCGACCACCTCTCTGACCCCTCCAACCACCCTATCACTAACTCTGAGCTCTCTGATGACTCAAGCCTCAAACATCTACATAACTCCAAAAACATGGTGCGTATACAGGCGACATTCTGTGGTTTGCACCCGATGACAGCACAACGCCACGGCTTGTGATGCCACGATCGCAAAGGGGTTATGCTAATGTACGCCACGACACACCATGTGCGGGACACCACGGCACCAGAGCCACGTATGACACACTGAAACAGGTGGCATATTGGCCCGGCATGCAACAAGATGTTGCGGAGTACGTCAGAGAATGTCTGGTTTGCTGTCAATTCCAGCCAGCAAACCCGAACCACAGAGCCCCACTGCAACGCAGAGGGATCACGTTCCCGGGGTCAGACCTACAAATAGACTGCAGGATCCCTGCCCAGATCAACAAGAGGCGACAAGATCTGGTATCACAACTTCAACCGCCACCTTTGACAGGCCCCGACGGCTGTCAAAGAAATTTCTGCCCCACTGGACGGGACCTCATGAGATTACGAACAAACTCTCTCCGTCGCGTACTCAGATTCAACTAAACTGGGGACAGAGAGAACCGGTTCTCAAATGGGTTCACCGAAACCCGATCAAGAGACATGTGGCCACTAACAGAGAAAGACAGTTAGGGGCCAATGCAAGCGGAACCCAACCGCCACCCCTGAACGAGAAAACTTGTCCCATCAACCTGGGACAAACCTCGCTGACCGATACTCTCTCTCTTCCCCTTCTCATCCCTACCTCCTCTCTCTTGCCTGTAACAGGATGCGACTGTGGATCATGCTCTGTGCCTCCAGACAATCAGAGGCCAGCCGCCACCAGACATCACCACACCAGGTCCAGCCTCGGCATCGTACTGAGAGAGCAACCCGGACTCCTGATCACCAACCGCCGAACATACACCCAGAAAGTGTATGTCCGACTTGACCCCGCAACGCCTACAAAGCACACTACCCTGCACAGCCCAGTACAGCTGGGCCGGTGCTCGCTGGACAGAGGACTCTCTCCTCCACGCCGATGCCGATATCAAGCACATGCTCAACCAGCTAGAGAAGATGACCACCCAAGCAGAGTTAGGAGGACACAACCGCCTCCAAACGGTTCCTGGGAGCGCTGCTCGAGCCGCCCGGAACTCTGTTTAACATTGGCATGTCCAGTGTCAACGCGTAAACATCGCCACAGTAAGACGACATATGGCCGAAATCCAAACTGAACTTCCACAGCTTAAAGAGCAACTCACCACACAAAGTGCAGCTTTACAGACTATCGGCAAGACGTTGAAAGGAACTGTGTCCTGTTAAACCAGACCGTGAATTCCATGAAACAGTTATTCACCGCCTTCCAGAATGACTTTGCCCAAACACAGCTGGTTACAGCCTTAATGACTGACATGTTACGGGAAATAAGCTCGCCCATCGACAGCTTAGCCATGGGTAGAATCCCACCGCATCTGATACCCTTAAGCCTTGTACAAAACGTGGTGGCATCTGCGATCAACGCACTCCACGGACCCTCTGCAGATACACCTGGCCTACTCCTGGTAGCGCCATTCCCCTGTACGTGGACCCCGAACAGAAAGAGATGGGTTTCCTCCTTAACTTACCCATCATCGAGTCGAGCCGAATCTACCGACTCAAAGACATTATCAATGTGGGTTTTGGAAAGGTAACACCCACCTCAAGGTGCGACTCCCAGGTAGTCGCGTACTCATGACAGCGACACACAGCTGTACCTAGCCCCGAACCTGCACATGTGCACCCTGACCAAAGACATTCACTATCTTTGCCCAAGCAAACCTTTCCTCCGGGACAACACCGAGGAATCTGCGGTTTGCAACCTATGATCAGCGATACCCGCTGCCCCACTGACGCAACACCTGCACCCAAGTCACCGGGACACAAGCAGAGATCGTGAGGTGACAGGTGGCTCGCAACACTCCAGTGCGCACCGCCACACTGATCTACGACCAACACGACACTGCGACCGTATCAACCTGCTGGATCAGAGCATGTGGGTCCAGGTACCGCGAGGAGCCATCCTCCACCTGGACGACTTGGCCCTGTACCACCTCCCAAGCGAAGAGTACCAAACAGAACTGGAAATTCCCGCCTTCTTCAAGGACCACAACTTCACCTCGCCTCCCGAGTTAGAATTGTGGATTGAAAAGGAGGGCCCCAGCTCATTGACATCGCTCCCTTGATACAGCCCTCCAAGCATTGTCCCGAATGCCTATCCTGAATACCTCCTGTTGCCCAATCCTGACCGCAGCTGACACTGCGCTATGTGTCTCTATGATTTTCATCAATACCCTAACCCTGGCACGCCTTCTTCCTGTACAGGAAAGTCAATGAGATGAGAACCTCCACAGCCAAGCTCACGACAGCCGTGTCTGGAGGTCTCCGATGGAAACCACGGAGGGAGGTTACAACGCCCGAAGCAGAGACGGATCTCATCGAGCTGGCTCCCAGCCGTAACAGACACCTGCTGCCTGACCGACTCACCTACCATCCGCCCATTGTGATGAGGAGTTGTCCGATAATGACCACAGGACATCAGCCGAACAAAAAGGGGGACTGTAGCCACAATGACGTCTGCTCCTCTAGCAGGCGGCCAAATGTCTCGCACCTCTCGTGAAGCGCGTTATCAGATCACGATAAGGCGCTTGATGGTCTCAATGACGCCAAAATGTCTGGACAAGCATTTCTTTGATCTCTGGGGAGATAACCTCCAGGCCCGGAGTGTCTTTTATTGCTCCAAACGACTCCTGCCGCGAACTCTCACACTTACACACACACCTAGAGAGGCACAAATGAAATGGTTCCCCAGCTCATGTTAAAGAGATGGTTAAAAGCCCCCTAAAAACGTACTAAATGTATACTTTTCTGTCTGAATGTTTGTATATATGTCTGTAATAATTAGGAGGGTTATATGAGTGTTAACTCAGCTGTTTAGGACAATAGACAGTGGAAAACCTGTATTTGTGGATTCCCACAGCTCAGACCTGTGGTTTTTGGTATTTTTAGAAACAGAAAAATGCAATCGCATCAATCTTGTAAAAGAATTTAAAGGACATGCATTATTACAAAGATGCCAGCTTTGTAAAGAAAATGCATGAACCTGTCTGCCCCGGATGCCAGCCAGGAGGCGAACCAAACCGAACAAAGAACCTTGTTTCACAAAAAACGCCAAATCGATTGGACCAGCCAGGAAATGGGCGTCACTCTCTTAACATTAAGTGCCCATGCAACCCGCATTTTCATTGCCTTTGCTCGTGCTGTGCATCACCAACGCCGCCGCAATCCGCCACCCACGCCTCTTCAGAGAGGAGGAAACAGCAACTTCCAGGAACATCCAACAAGAGCCGGCCGCATCCAGCTAAACTTCTTCGCAAACCGAGAGCCAATACCAGCCGACTTTAAAGGAACCACGGAACGCGGGACATTTGAACTCAGAATACACGACACGCGAGAAGCCAAGACCAAAGCAAGTATTCTTATTTCTACAATCCAAGCTGCTATTGAAAAGTCGTTTTCCTCCGTTTTGGAATGAGATTAACTCGTTGAGGGCTCTGTGGAACGAACTGAAGTGAACGCTGTTATCCTCTCTCTCTTTCTCTCTCTCTCTCTCTCTCTCTCTCTATTTTGCTTTCTTTTATTCTTTTGTTTAGATACAATTTTAGTTTCATGTCCTATCTATATTCTACTCTCTTGATGCATATTTAGTATGTACTTTCTGTGTTTATTGTAGTGTTATCTTTAGTCTGTGTTATTAAACTTCTAAAAGATATTTCTGAATTGAAGCTGTTATTGTTCCACATACATGAAGTCAATGAGACTTACGAATCTTGAACGTTACCTAATGCTGCTTAGCGCTACGATTTTAGTAACATAACTGTACGAACATACGAAATATATTAATTTGTCCTGATCAGTAAAGTTAATGCTTCTTATGCTCTCGTAAAGCAGTAATCCCTTACCAGAATTGATTTGAAAGTCTATAACTAGTTTGCAGGACAAACGTAGTAAGATAACTTCAAGCAATTCCTTAAAGGTTACTTGTATTTAATTAAACATTTTCCTTATCGGAAATTAATTTTTAAAACGTAATGAACGACTAGCAAATTATATTCATAAACTCATGAATATTAAATCCCTTTGAGTTAACTATTCCCGAGATATCAGACTCATAGTCGATATTGTTACAGCATTGTTTATCCTTTTGATCTTTTATTTAAAAAAAATCACAAAAATCTAACATTTCATTGAAGTAAAAGAATTGAAAATGAGGGGTAAATCACATTATGAAATAAATGCTTTTCTCCAAAACACGCCCATAATTATTGGCACCTCTAGAATTTTTTATGAGTAAAATATCTCTGAAGTATATTCCCATTAATATTTAATTTTTTTTTAGCACACCAGATTGACAAGGAACAATAAATTATCCAGCTATGATGTCTTGTTTCACAGGAGTATAAATATAAGGATGCACAAAGGCCAAATTCCCTTAATCATTATCACAATGAGTAAAACCACAGGATATAGTTCTGATGAGCAGAAAAAGATTGTTGAGCTTCACAAAATAGAAAGTGGCTGTAGGAAAATAGCTAAAGCATTGAAAATTTCCATTTTCAACATCAGGGCAATAATTAAGAAGTTCCAATCAATTAAAGATGTTGCTAATCTGCCTGGAAGAGGATGTGTGTCTATATCGTCCTAATGCATGACGAGGAGAGTTTGAGTTGACAAAGACTCTTCAAGGATCAAAGATGGAGAATCGCAGAGATTAGTTGAGTGTTGGTGTCAGAAAGCCTACTTGTTTTTTTTTTAAACCCTACATGTTATTTGGGAGGGATTCAAGAACAATCCTCCTCGCTCATCCAGAAACAAACTCCAGCATATTCAGTTGTCAGACAGGATTAGAAATTCAAAAAGGACCTGGTTCTGTGGTCAGATGAAACTATAAAAAGAGCATTTTGGCAGCAAATCCACCAGATGGGTTTGGTGCAAACAGGGATAAAAAGTACCCCATGCCCAAGGCTAAAAATATTGCTGGAACTTTAACGTTGAGGGCCTATTTTTTTGCTGGAGGTCCTGGATATCTTGTTCAGACACATGGTATAATGGATTCTAGCAAATACCAGCAGATAAAAAAATCTAAACCTGACGACTTCTGCTAGAAATCTTATAATGGGCCATGGTTGGACCTTCCATCAGGACAACAATCCAAAACAAACATCAAAATCAACACACAAATGTGTCACTAAACACAAAATTAAGCTTCTGCCATGGTCGTCCCAGTTCCCTGACCTGAGACCTATAGAGAATGAGTGGGGTGAACTGAAGAGAAAAAGCACCATCATGGATCTGGGAATCTGAAGGATCTGGAGAGATTATGTATGGTGGAATGGTCTCTGATCTCCTGTAAGTGTTCTCCAAACTGAGAAAGGAAAAGGATGGTGAAAAAAGGTGATGACTCAAGTGCAGGGATAAACAGTAAGAAATACATTTATTAAAGGGTAACAAAACCCTAGAACAACTTTATTAGTGCTGTTCATTGATTCAAGTTAGAGTTTTGACATTTGAGTATAAAGTGTTTTAATTCTATAAAATATTAATTCTATAAAACTGCCAAAGTGCTGTCCTCTTAAAGGTTGAACGGAGGCTACTGCAGTGGAATTTTCCTATTGGACGTTGTGGTACATCGTGACGTAGGATGGTTCTTCCAACGCTCACTCACTCACGCACCTTTACTGGATGGATGGATGGATGGATGGATGGATGGATGGATTTGAGTATTGAAAATTATCAGGATAGCGTATATTAGCATCTAGTTAGCATAGCCGTTTATATAGTTATATAGATAGATTATTTAGTGTAACCTAGTTAAGTTAATTTATTACCATACTCGTTAGTGTATTATTGTTAGAAGCATAGTTAGTTAACATAGTATTGCATCAGTTAAGATATATTTTTAGCATTAGTTTTATCTGTATTTAGTACAGTGCATGGATGGATGGATGGATGGATGGATGGATGGATGGATGGATGGATGGATGGATGGATGGATGGATGGATGGATGGATGGATGGATGGATGGATGGATGGATGGATGGATGGATGGATGGATGGATGGATGGATGGCCCAGCAGCGTCCACCGGAACAGAGTCCACCGGCACAGGAACCACTGGCACAGGTACCACCGGCGCACGATTCATCGGAGCACGATCCACCTGAACTTGGACCACCGGAACTAGATCCACCGGAACAGGGACCACAGGCACACGATCCACCGACACATAATCCATAGGAACTGAGTCCACCGGAATCGTCACGGAGGAAGCCTTTCTACTCCTCCTCTGTTTAGGAACCACCGGAGCACGATCCACCGGAACTGGGACCACCGGAACACGATCCACCGGAACTGGGACCACCAGAACACGATCCACCAGAACATGATCCACCGGCATGGGGACCAATGGTACATGGACCACCAGAACTAGATCCACCGGAACTGAGACCACCGGCACATGATCCACCGGCACGGGGACCACCGGAACACGATCCACCGTAACAGGGACCACCGGAACTAGGACCACCAGAACACAGACCTACGGAGCTATCCGGATCGTGGTCCTAGGAGGACTGGAGTCCAGCTGGTCCACAAACTCCCAAAAGTCAGGAGTCCCTATCCTCTCGATCTCAGAGGGACTGAGAGGCATGTCCAGGCAGAGGTTGAAGACACAGGCACAGGTGATGCACCTCTCCGCCCCCTGTTGACGGATGTATTTAGAGTTTACCTGCCGCATCACCTGTACGTGTCTGGTAAGCTACATGGTCACTGGGAGAAAAAAAAAAAAAAAACCTGCTGAGTCCTCTCTTGGTCGGATCGTTATGTCACGTTACTGGATGGTGAAAAAAGGTGAGGACTCAAGTGCAGGGAAAAACAGTAAGAAATACATTTATTAAAAAAAAGAAACATAAACACAAAACAAAACCCACAATGGGGAAAACACAATCAAAGTAACAACTAGAGACAACAACATACTAAAAAGGGAACTCACTGGAAACCGGGGGACATAGACAAGACAACAATCCGACTAAGTCTGACAAACACAAGGAGTATATAAAGGGGAATAATCAAGCTGGGAATGACGGAAACACAGGTTGGGCAAATGAAACCAATAACGAGATAAGTGGGTGGGATCTAACAATGACACAAGTACATGGCCACACTAACAAAACCCACATGTGCACACAACACAGGACAGGCATGTGACACCTATTATCTTTGGAAAAGAAGGTTGCAAGAGTATTTAATAAAAGGGTGCCAATAATTGTGGCCAACGTGTTTTGGAGAAAAGCATTTATTTCATAATGTGATTTACCCCCCCATTTTCAATTCTTTTACTTCAATTTTTTTAATAAAAGATCGAACGGATAAACAATTAAGTTTTTTTTTTTTTTACAGCCATATTTGATCATATTTACCAGGGGTGCCAACAATTTTGATCACCACTGTATAGACTCACGGATGGATGGATGAATGGATGGATGGATGGATGGATGGATGGATGGATGGATGGATGGATGGATGGATGGATGGATGGATGGATGGATGGATGGATGGATGGATGGATGGATGGATGGATGGATGGATGGATGGATGGATGGATGGATGGATGGATGGATGGATGGATGGATGGATGGATGGATGGATGGATGGATGGATGGATGGATGGATGGATGGATGGATGGATGGATGGATGGATGGATGGATGGATGGATGGATGGATGGATGGATGAACTGTACATACAGTGGGGCAAAAAAGTATTTATAATATTTTCTGGAAGTCTCCACAAGGTTTTTACACACTGTTGCTAGTAGTTTGGCCCATTCCTCCATGCAGATCTCCTCTTGAGCAGTGATGTTTTGGGGCTGTCGCTGGGCAACACAGATTTTCAACTCCCTCCAAAGATTTTCTATGGGGTTGAGATCTGGAGACTGGCTAGGCCACTCCAGGACCTTGAAATGCTTCTTACGAAACCACTCCTTCATTGCCCGGGCAGTGTGTTTGGGATCATTGTCATGCTGAAAGACCCAGCCACGTTTCATCTTCAATGCCCTTGCTGATGGAAGAAGTTTTTTACACAAAATCTCACGATACATGGCCCCATTCATTCTTTCCTTTACACGGATCAGTCGAACTGGTCCCTTTACAAAAAAATAGCCCCAAAGCATGATGTTTTCACCCCCATGCATCACAGCAGGTATGGTGTTTTTACCAAAAAGTTATATTTTGGTTTCATCTGACCATATGACATTCTCTCAATCCTCTTCTGGATCATCCAAATGCTCTTTAGCAAACTTCAGACGGGCCCGGACATGTACTGGCTTAAGCAGGGGGACACGTCTGGCACTGCAGGATTTGAGTCCCAGGCACCCAAGTGTGTTACTGATGGCAGCCTTTGTTACTTTGGTCCCAGTTCTCTGCAGGTCATTCACTAGGTCCCCCCGTGTGGTTCTGGGATTTTTGCTCACCGTTCTTGTGATCATTCTGACCCCACGGGTTGAGATCTTGCATGGAGAGCCCCAGATCGAGGGAGATTATCAGTGGTCTTGTATGTCTTCCATTCTCTAATAAGTGCTCCCACAATTGATTTCTTCACACCAAGCTACTTACCTATTACAGATTCAGTCTTCCCAGCCTGGTGCAGGTCTACAATTTTGTTTCTGGTGTCCTTTGACAGCTCTTTGGTCTTGGCCATAGTGGAATTTGGAGTCTGACTTTTTTGAGGTTGTGGACAGGTGACTTTTATGCTGACAACGAGTTCAAACAGGTGCCATATATACAGGTAACGAGTGGAGGACAGAGGAGCCTCTTAAAGAATAAGTCACAGGTCTGTGAGAGCCAGAAATCTTACTTTTTTGTAGGTGACCAAATATTTAATTTCCACCATAATTTTCAAATAAATAATTTTTCTCATTCTGTCTCAGTTGAAGTGTACCTATGATGAAAATTACAGGCCTCTCTCATCTTTTTAATTGGGAGAACTTGCACAACTGGTGGCTGACTTAATACTTTTTTGCCCCACTGTAGACTGACAGATAATATTGTTACAACGGCACCTGTCAAGGTCTGGGATATATTAGGCAGCAACTAAACAGTTCAACAATTCTATCTCCCAGTCAGGTTTGTTTGGAGAGGTCGGACCCGCTGCTTCAGCTTTGCAGGATCTTTCCTGATCTTCGGGTCAGGAAACGGATAGCTTTCCCCATCTCAGAAGGGAGGGACAGACAGACAGCTGAAGCATATCTGTTCCCCCTTGAGATGCTCTCAGGATCAAAATCTGTTATACCCCCCACCATGCGTGCTTGGGGATACAGAGTTAGCATTCCAACACCATCTTCCTGTATTGGACAGAGATGCTCCATGCTATCTCCCCTCAATACATATTCTCGCTCAAGCTGCTTCACCCATGGAAGGAGACTCATCTGGCTTTCTCACCGTGTCAAATGCTCCAGCCTCTATGCTAGACCCCAGAATGAGAGAGACCTCCTCAGTAGCCCCTATGGGCCAAACTTCATAGTCAGGCGACACCTAAGGCCCTCCTCCAGCTGTTTTAGCTCTGTGCCCACTATCTCTTGCTGGCAGTCACACAGGGAGTCTGGTGGCGGGGCTCCTCCCAGAGCCCATTCCCGCACAGACCTTGTTTACCACCTGGCAGCGTGGAGACTTCTTTCAGGAATGTTGCGCTGGGTTCTCTGCACGATCCAATTCGGATACACTTCTCCAGTTCTGCTGCAACCCTCATTGCTTTGATGGGGTTCACCCCAATGTCACAATCAGCACCCTAGATGCTTCTGTTCTGCAGCAAGAAGTGACGTCCCTCATCCTTAAGATAGCGATAGAGGATGTTCCTCCTTTGGACTTGAACAGCTTCTTCAGCCACTACCTTCTCATCCCAAAGAAGGACGGCAGTCCTGCAAAATCGGCAGTGTATCAAATACTTGTTCTCCCCACTGTATGTACATTAGGGGTGTAAAAATGTCACGGTTTGGTTCAAGTCACGGTTTTGGAGCCACGGTTCGGTTTGTTTCTGTTAGCTGTGTTGTCATGGTTCATGGCAGGCACCAGCAATAGATAACACTAAAATTCACTTTTTAACTTAATAATAACAACAGCAATATAACAGCACTGTATAACAGCTTCCAGGACAGGCTATTTTTTATTTTGTAACAAGCTACGAAAATGACGATGTTTCTGGGACTCCAAGGTAGCATTTTGCCTACCTGGCTAAATGAGGAAACTGGCTCTCTTTGCCCTTCCTAGAAGCTTGAGCGATCGTCGCTTGTAAGACAAAAATGTGTGTATACTTAGTAAATAATATTATTATAATAATATTTAGAACAAATACAGCTCTTGTTAGTTGTTAAAAGTACTAATACTAATAATAATATATTAATATACTATTTCATCTAATGTCAAGGAAGAAGAAAAAAATGTGTGGCATAAGGTGACATGAGAGCTGGGCTGGCACGTTTGGTTCGACATGAGAGTATCACAGTTCGAACCATGGGTGGTGTATCACAGTTTTCCAGTTCGGTTTGAATATCGTTACACCCCTAATGTATGCATATATATATATATATATATATATATATATATATATATATATATATATATATATATATAGCAAATGTGGATGTGTATATATAGCAAATTTATGGCAGATGTGGATGTTGCAAAAAAGCTACGAGTGTTATTGATTGGGTAATATTTGAATGGTGATCTAGAAAATAATTTCGATGGCTATCATTAGTGAACTCTGCTGTTTTGGGTGGAGGGAGTGGGTAGGCAGTGGAGAATGTACTAGATTATTGGGCACATTCACACACCCCTTGGCAACTCTTACACCGCCCGTACAACACACACAGGCACTCATTCATCTGTCTCTCTCTTATTTAAGAACAGGCAGAGTTGAAGTCAGTTCGGACCAGGCTTCACCATGTCTGCAGTCAAAGTCATACTGTGGATGTGTTTGTGTATTTGTGCGATTTTTACTGCTAAAGCTCAAGGCACTATGAACATCAGAGATCAAAACAATAATTCAGAAAGACAGGTAAGATTTTACATTCTGTGCTTCAATGCTGTCATGTTTTTTTCAAATCTACATAAAAAGCATAAATCTGGTGAATGCCAGGTTTCCATTTAAGGAATATATCTCCATCTAATGGCAATTAATCGATAATATTTTGCAATTCTTCGACAATCTTTTTGCAATTAACTTTAGCACATAAATGTTGATACTTCAACAGTCACAAAAACTAGTTTGTAGAAAGTATTTTACTGCTCCGCTCCTGTTAAAGCACTGTTTCACCGATAATGCAGAATTCAATGAGCTCGCACTTTAGGGATTGGCAGCCTTAGGCTGTTTGTCTAAGCATTTTTAGCTAGCAGAAAATACCAGGCGGTCTTCTGAAAAATGCTTTGCTGTGGGCACTTGAGAGCGCTTTTCCGGTGCAGCATTTTTTCAGTTGTGACGCTTTGGTTGCTATGATAAGGAATATCCAAGGTAGAGTTACTAATATCTGATTTCGCAGAACGTTGTTTCTGAATATAAAAATGCCAACACAATGTAAAGTATTGGCTCTGGCTCTTCTTGTTTTAAATGATCTTGTTCCATTGTTGAGCTTGTTGTTGTCATCTGTTGCCATTGTATTACCAGGATCCAGCTGTTGGTTGGTGTAGTATTTGTCCTGCCCCTCCTTCACTTTGAATGGACGGCTGGGTAAAAAGTGACAGTGATGAACGCTGCATTTGAATCAAAGCTATCATCGTCTGTAAAAAAAACGCTCCGCATGACAAGGACTCTCACACTTTTTAATACATGGCGTACACATTTAATTATTTTTTTTTAAATATGCTGGCTGTAGGAACACATTTTTTGGTGGACACAACCTTGGTGATTATAAAAAGTAATATGAAGTAATATGGAAAAAAAACTGTCATCGGGGAGAGACAACTGGGAATGCTGTTTTGGAAGCTGAGATGAGGGGGGCTTACAAAGATCAATAATCTATAGTACATTGTATGGTCATTGGGCTTATGGAAAATATGACCTAGCTCTTAAAAAAATGAAAAAAATAAAAAAAAACATTCTAGACAACCTTAGTGATTATAAAGGGAGGCTCTTCTATTGCTTTTTGTATATTAACCATTCACAATCTGAATACAAGTTAAAATTTGTCATGCTGCTAAGTACACTACAAAGTTTCTGGATTCACAACCATATTTAAATGTGCAATTGAATCGGAAAATGCGATGACTGACAGTGATGATAAACAACAGATGAGAGCATTTTAAAAGTTTTTGCTCTGGTACCGAATGTTGTACAGGGAACAGCAAAACTTTACTGGTATTCGTACTGATGAGTGACAACTGATATTTCTGGAACTGTGACAACCCTAACTTAGAAAAATAGTGCATCATTTGAATGGATTACTTTGATGACACTTTGATGCTGTTTTTGGAGCCTGACAAGCCCCTGGTCCCAACCACTTTCATTGGAGAGAGAATGTAGAATCGAATGTGCACAGAGCAAAAACTACATTTCTCAGCTAAATTTTTCCTTTGGCATTCCATGGAAGTTCCATATAGTTTTAAACATACTACATGTGAAATGTCTCACCTTCTGTCAATACATTGACAAGTAAAGTTATAGTACTTCACAGCAGTGTAATTTATGGTCATTTTAAGTTAAATAAAATTAATTAGAGGATTAAACAATTAATAATTAGCAATATTATCGAAAGTTTTTTTTAAAGGGTTACTTCAGCGATTAGCATTAAGCTTTGTATCAGTAGAAACCCAGGAGTATATTCAAATGATCGTACTTTCCCCCCTCATATGACCCTGAGACGAGAGAATTATGTATTTTATTTCTGGAAAAATATCGTCATTATGCGTCATCGGAGGAGTTTTTGTCCAGAGGCTAAAGACTACAGCCAGCAGGAGGCGCTATTTCCAAATGTTTTCATCACACTCACAGCACTCGGCTCGGGGAGCTGCGGAGATTCATGTAAACGGAGCGGTGGAGAGCAAAGTGAGTGTTTCAACTTCCTATGAAAGTTAATTCCTATGAAAGTTAAGCTTCCAAAGACATGAACTGAAAATGCGCCACGACTGAACACACGCTGTGAATGCAGCCGCGATTACCTCAGCTCATGTGATGAATGTAATCCGACTCCTCCTGCTCCGTGATGGCCGTGACATTCAATCGACTCACTCATAATATATTGAACAGACACGTTCAGTTTTTAATTGTAGCGTCTCTAACTGAACTGATTTTATGAAAATGAACGTGGTGGGCAAGTGAATCATGCCGTGCCTAAACACTGATTTCTTGGCCATAACTCACATGCCCCTATTTTTGATGATGTGCAAGAAGCAGTGAGGCGTGGCTTCACAAAGTAAGTCATATAACAATGCTGTTTTGAAAGCAACAGTATTTGTTGGGGATGTCCCATAATTGATGAAAGAGAATAATTTGTTCTAAAGCTTTGTACATATTATTCTAGATGTGACATGTTTTGATTATAAGTTACAACTCTACAGTAGATTCTCTAACTTTCTCTTGCTATCTTTCAGTCTCTCTCTCAGATAGAAGTGCAAAGTATGCGAGTGGACTGCAAGGTAGCGTCTCGTTTTGCTCACACAGTAATGACCACCAAAGCCCTGAACACAGGCAATGCATCACAGGAAGTGTTCTTTGATGTGGACTTACCCAAAACAGCCTTCATCACCAACTTTAGCATGTCAGTCCTTTGTTTAGATAAGCTATAAATATATATTACACTTGCAACATATTTAGCATGCCCAAAAACCACTATTGCCTCATGAAACACTTTGTGTTTGTTTTTTCAGAGAGATTGAGAGCAGGATATATGTCAGCGAAGTGAAGGAAAAGGAGCAGGCCAGGCAGCAGTATGAAAGCGCTGTGTCATCCGGCCAGACTGCTGGTCTGGTTAAGTGAGTACAGGTCAATGGCAAAGCTCTGGAATGCTGACAGAGTACACATATTTGCTTTTCAGTATTTGCTAATCTCAATTATCAGATATCAGAGTTGTTTTTGCTTTTTCAGGGCTTCGGGGAGGCACATGGAGAAGTTCTCAGTGTCCGTGAATATCCCACCCCAGAGCCACGTCACATTCACACTTACTTATGAAGAGCTGCTACAGCGGCATCTTGGCAGCTATGAGATTATGATAGGTGTACGGCCTAAACAGTTGATTCAGAATTTTGAGGTTCATCTTTAGTTTCTCTCTCAACCTCTTTTACTACACATATATATATTCCAAACTATGTAATATCAGTCCGGTCTCTCATCCACAGATTGTTATAGATATCTATGAACCTAATGGATTTGCATTTGTGGACGTCAATGGTACATTCATCACCAATGAGTTGCTCCCTCTAGTGAAGAAAACTGTCACTGATAAAAAGGTTTGAAGGTTTTTTTTAAAAACACGAGACACACATAATAACATCCAACTGCAGAGTCACAGCGCTGATGAATGGAAAAGAAAGGCTTGAGTGTGACGCGTAAAAAAAAGACATGGCGCAGCAGTCAAAGATGTCCACTAGCACATATTTACACAGAAAAACTATTAAAGAGCTTACTGTAAATAGCGCAGAGTAATCACATCATCTCCATAAGAACTTATGACTGATTGGCCCAAAGCAGACTTCTTACTTCAAGGCAAAGGCTTCAGCGTGTTCTGACTTCCTCATGATCTTACCAGGAATCTCTTTATTCACACACAGCATCTGCCAGTTATTTACTGGTAATGTTACAACTTTCCTTGTATTTTTTTAAGCGGTCCTGTTCACACATGGGGCCAGGTTTACTAACAGCTTCCACCAGCGCAAACCCTATTTTAGCGTTAAACTACTGTCAGGATTTACTAAAGACACACAGTGAAAAATTAGCGCTGAAAAGGCGTGGACAGGGATATTTTGCAGCTGACCTTATTGCTTATGCATTTGTAGGCGTTTCCCTTTCAAATGCAAAATGTTTGGGAGGAGAGTAATTAAATGAATCACGCAAGGTGATTTACAAAGGTTTGGGCTCCTCAATTTACTGGTGTTTTGTGCCATTATTTACAGCCCAAAAAAGGCATGTCTTATACAAGACACTAATTTGCTCTGCTCTTCACATGCAGCTAAGGATATTTTGGAGCGGTGGCTTCACGTGGGATGTCATGGGAATTTCAGTTTTTTACTATTAGCAAAGTTTGGAACTAATGTGAACGGGGTCTTAAATGTAACTGCAGCAGAATGTGTTAGCATTGTCTACACTGGGTTTAGATGAGCCTGGTCGTAGTTTTAGTAGGTACACCAGGTGTAGATATATTTAACAGAAGGCTGGATGTAGGCCCCAGCGTAAAGCTTACACCCAATTTTTCACGTTCAGCTTGTGCAACCGGCCCCGGGAGACTAGTTTAATTTGGTTGACTAGCTCTACCTTACACTGTGTCCTAACCAGGCGGCAGTTTCCAGTAATAAGCATTTTGATCTAGTGATTAAAGCTATTTTCTTAACAGAACACACAGTATATATATATATATATATATATATATATATATATATATATATATATATATATATATATATATATATATATATATATATATATATATATATATAAACATTTAAAAAAACATTTTAACACCTAAGCACTGCCTGGTATGTTCATAACACTGATCTTCTATGATCCTCCTCAGGCACATGTGTATTTCTCTCCTACATTGGATCAGCAGAAAAAATGCTCAGACTGTGAAGGGACATTGATTGACGGAGATTTGTTCATCAAGTATGATGTTAACCACCCACAGGATATAGGTGAAATTCAGGTACAATATCAGCAAAGCCATTTATACAATGAACTTCTTACTAATCATGCATTGTTCTGATGGTTCTTGTGTTTCTCTGTTGCAGATAGTAAATGGCTACTTTGTACACTTCTTTGCTCCAGATAATTTGCCACAAATACCTAAGAATGTGGTATTTGTGATAGACCGAAGTGGTTCAATGGAAGGAGATAAGATGGAACAGGCGAGTCCAACAAATACTTTCCATATATATTTCCTCCACTTTCCTAGTTTGCACATTTAAGTCATCGGCCAATTTTCTGTTGGTAGACTCGAGAAGCTCTGATGACCATATTAAGTGACTTGCATGTAGATGACTACTTTGGGCTGGTCACGTTTGATGATGTTATAGAGTCGTGGAGACCATCTCTTAGCAAAGCTACACCAGAAAATGTGACAGCAGCAAAAGAATTTGTCCAGACTATTGAAGCAAGACACAGTAAGTATGAAGCGAAACGTCATTCTGTAAACCCTGCACAAGGTTGAAATCATGGCTTAGCTGTTATTAATCGAAACATAAAGCCATGGCTCTCATGTAATGCAGCACAAGATGGCTCTATTTTACAGTAAATTATTGGTTTTATCTAGTCAGTTCAGGGAAAATCTTCACTGCATAGTATTCCACACATTAAATGCCAACATTATTGCTGCTGTATTAAAACATTTTCTGATATTTTGCCATTAGTGACTGATATAAACGAGGGCATTTTGTATGCTGTTGACATGCTCACCTCAGAAAAAAGTGACGACTTCCCAGACATGTCTATGATCATCCTACTGACTGATGGCCGACCTAGTTCTGGTGTGTATTGGCTGGTTTTCTTTGGTAATATTTACTATAAATTAATAAATTAATTTTAATAATCAAGTAATCTTAGCTCAAAATGTCTTTATTGGGCATTCAATAGGCTTTAGAACAGGGGTTTTAAAACTGGGTACAGAGGAGTGCTATGGCTTTATAGGGGAAAAAGGGTGTACTCTTAAATAAATACTCTTTTGCAGCATCTCAACTTTGAGCACATATTTTTTAAGATACTGTGTGAAGTTAAAAGAAGTTCAACTTTCAAAGCAGGTAGCATATATTCACCTCTGCAATAGTGAATTGTAATCAGAAATCCCCAAATAAAAAAGTCTTACAAAGTAAATGTAGCATAAAGCGAGCAGCTGCTGTCTATGGTGTTGAGTATGCTTATTATTTGATTATTAGTAAAGTTGAGAAAAAGAAAAACACTGTCCACTGCTCTTGTCCAGAAAACTTTGGCAGCTTAAATGCAGCCCTACTAAAAATACCACTTATTTAATTAAGAAAACAATAAATCATCATGTTAATTTTCTCCAGCAGTATAAATAGTTTTTAGTTTTTTTACAGTTCCTTCATATTTTAGTAAGGCTGTCTCTTACAAGTGGATTAATATATTGTAGGTCCATGGTAACAAAAAGATTGAATACCCCTGCTTTAGAAAACTCAAACCTTCAATTATATTGATTTTTAACAATCTGCACTGAATAATGTGTGTTTAAGGGCAGCAACATCTATCCACAATCCAAGAAAATGTCCGTAATGCTATTAATGGAAGCATAAGTCTCTTTTGTTTGGGCTTTGGCTATGATGTGGACTACAGTCTCCTTGATAAGCTGGCCAAGCAGAATGATGGACTCGCTCGAAGAGTCTATGAGGACTCAGATGCTGCCCTTCAACTACAGGTAAAACTGACAACACTCTCAATCAATAAATATAAAACCTAATATTTAATATATGTAGCCTGATCCAGATAATAAGCAGGCCCTGAATGATATCCTTCTCTATAGGGTTTTTATGAAGAGGTGGCAAGCCCACTTCTCTTTGAGGTGAATCTCAATTATCCTGGCAACGCTGTAACTGACTTGACTCAAAGTCACTTCAGGCAATTCTTCAAAGGCTCTGAGGTAGTGGTAGCTGGACGCCTACAAGAAATTGATACTGACACGTTTCAGACTGAAGTATCTGCACATGGGGTAAGGGAGGCACTATTAATTGTTGAAGAATTGATTAATCTGTTTTTTAAGTGCCATACATCCAATTTCAGTTGGAAGACCAGTTTGTGATCAAGAGTCTTGCAATTGCTGAAGAGTGGGACAGTCTGTTCCCTGAGCAGGAGTACATCTTTGGCGATTTCATAGAACGACTGTGGGCATATCTGACCATCCAGCAGCTCTTGAATAAAATGTCAGCGTGAGACATTTGTGTTCAAATAATTCAACTATTACCAGAGAATGACAAATAAAAATTAAAATACAATGTCCAATGAAATTTGTTGACAGAGAGAAATGCTCACCAGAGGACAAGGAGAATGCGACAGCTGAAGCTCTAGACCTTTCTCTAAAGTATAACTTTGTCACACCGCTTACATCCATGGTGGTCACCAAACCACAGACCGAAGATGAAGAAACACTGGTTGCTGACAAGCTGACTGAAGGTACTTGAATTTTTTTAACTTTGAAGCCATATGGCACCCAAAAATTAAGATTCAGTCATCCTTTACTTATGCTTATGTTGTTCCAAATCTGTATGACTTAAAGGAACAATAGTTCCTAGCCATATCGGCCAAGAAAAACGCAACTTTTCCTTTCCTGTCGGGCATGATGTAACTGATGTAAAAATATTGTAACTCTTTGCTCATTTTTTTTTGCGAGATTCTAACGGTCTAATCAGATTTAATGATCTATGCTAAGCTATGCTTAAACTGCTACCGCCGAACCTGGAGATCGGCTGAATGGATTCGAAAATGGAAAAACTCAACGGTAGGGGAGTTGGAAAATGAGCCTATTTTCAAAAATAGTGGTGTGTTCCTTTAAAGGAATAGTGTTCACCAAAAAATTAAAATTCTGAATGTTCATGGACTGGCTTTGACCTTTCCAATGTTGCGGACGGCTTACGTATAGCGGCCTGTTTAAACGGGCCACTCACTACCTTCAACAAATCCAAAAACTAGTTCTTCCAAGGAACCATTCATTGTACCGACCTAGCACCTTTCCTCCTGTAAACCTCAAACTCCCTGAAGTTGTGTACAAGCTAATCAGATTTGGTTTCTAGGCTTGAATATTAGTATTACAACACTGATGGCCCAAAAAAATTAACCATTTGAAGCAACAATTTCCTGCAGAAGTGCTTATGTGAAACAGTAACACTGTATTATTTTGTTTCATAGAGCAGCGAGAGGACACAACAGAACCTGGTAAGAGGAATTAACCTTTGATTTAACCATCATAACCATCATTGAAGTGTCATATCTTGTCTTGCCATATAATGAATTCTGCAAAAACTCTTGAATGAACACTCTCTCTTTCTTTCTCCATATCCATCGCACAACTATGCCCTTGAAGATATAGGTGCTCTATATGCTCCACCTCAGTTAATGTTAGGCAGTGGAAAACCCGTCCAAAAACACACTGCCAAAAAACATCATAGTCTACTCTCATCAATTTTTGGTGAGAAGTGAGGTCATTTTTGTGGTGTGAATTTGAATAAATTTTAAAGAAAACTCTTTTAGTAAAGAAAATTAACTTTCTTACCTGTTACTTATGTTTGTCTCTTGTTCTTTGGGTTTGGTAGTTGATGGAGATCCACATTTCATCATTGAGCTGCCAGATCAGAATGATGCTCTGTGCTTCAACATTGATGACGAACCTGGAACCATCTTCAACTTAGTTAGCGACCCACTTACAGGTGATTATTTCTGTCAGAAAAACAGAAACATTGTTTTGGTGTGGGTAATTGTAACTAGGTTTATTTTCCATCTTCTCTTTCTACTCATATATGTTTAAAAAATGGATATTCAGGCATTGTAGTGAATGGCCAGATCATTGGAGATAAGAAGGTCATCCCAGGGAGCAAGATGCACACTTATTTTGGGCACTTTGGGATTGTTCATGAGAAGTATGGTATCAGATTGATGGTGACCACAAAGGAGATCTCACTATATGAAGAGGGAAAACAGGCTAAATTGACCTGGACTAACAACAGGACTATAAAAAGAATGAAGTAAGTAACAATAAATTTACATTAAACTATGTTAAAACATGATAGTTCCCTAAAAAGCTAATCAAAATTTGAGCTCAATCCCCATCTTTTGCTTTCTCTAGCATGGATCTGCAGGTGATCAAAGATCGCAGTTTAACAGTGACCCTGAGGAACTCAGTCAAGTTTCTTATTATCCTGCATAAAATATGGCAGAAGCACCCGTATCATCAAGACTACCTCGGGTTCTACACCTTGGACAGCCACCATCTTTCACACAATGTCCACGGCCTGCTTGGTAAAATGAGATGTTCTTAAATATTAACAGAAAACGTATAGCTGCCTTACTCTAACATAAGGGAACATTCATGGTATTTGCTAATATAGGTACATTGCCATGTTTAGTAATGGAACTTTGATGTTTTTTTAAAAATACTCTATTCATTTTGGTCGTCCTTAACACATTGAAGTTCTTTCTTCATTAGTTTCACTAGACATTTTGTATTTTTTTATTGCTGTCCGGCAAAGTTGTTTCCCAAATTACGTACTTTACACTATGCACTTATAATAAGCACTACTCTATTGCTTAGGGTATGGAATTTGTCAGGTTATATCAGAGTCTGATAGCCCAGCCCTGCATGTTTTATTTTTTATTTATTTTCAGTAAACTAAGTACACTATCCAGGTAATTAAAGTGTACTTTTTCAATACAAACTATATAACTATATAATTATGGCCAGTAACTGATTTGGCTGATATTAAAATATACTATACTACTCTATACTATGGGTATACCAGATTTACTAATAGCTTGTTCCAGCCAATACCCTCTTTTGGCATTAAAAACTACTGTCAGGATTTACTAAAGACATGCAGTGAAAAATCAGCGCTGAAAGGTAGATCACGCTCAGAACTTTCCACTACCATCTGTGCTTTTTGGCTCTCGTGCCAATTTGCCCTGTTTAGTAAATCTGGCCCAATGTTGTCTAAATTATTTTGGGCATGATAACATTATAACATTCAGTGTGATGAACTGTAAAAATTGATATTCATGTTGATTCCTATTGATTTGGTTTAATTTACACTTATTTAATTTTCAGCATTTTTTAAGATTAACTTTGAGCATTAAATTACATCACAGATAATCTAAATGTAAAAGTAGGGAGAAGTTTCATGATGGACCATGTCAGAATCAGTTTTGAGAGCATAAGAACATGGTTTCTAATATACTGCTACTTCTTGCAACCTCACTACACTTCCACTCCACCCAGCTCATTTACTCTAATCTTGATGTTAACAATAGCTTTTTTGCTCTCTGTTTTTACTGCAGGTCAGTTTTACCAGGGTATTAACTTTGAGGTCAGTGACTTGTTTCCAGGAAAAGACCCTGATAAACAAGATGCCATCATGTTTGTGAAAGGAAACAAGCTGACGGTTACCAGGTGAATGAAAATGAACATAAATATGCATTGTTAAATTCACACCTAAAAACAGATAGAAATTTCATGCAGATTTTCATTGAATCTCACATGACTCCAGGGGCTGGAAGATAGATTTCAGAAAGGACGTGAAGAACGGAGACAATGTGCCCTGCTGGTTCATTCACAATAATGGCACCGGACTCCTCGATGGAGTTCACACGGATTACATTGTCCCTGGTCTCTTCAAGGCAATATAGACAACAACTGTCACTCCAACGACCTTTGCACTCCACACAAAGTACATGTTAGCTTTCATGTAGTCTTAATGTGATGGTTTTTATTTGGTTATAATGCCATATTTGACAAAGCTGCATTACAAAGCCGTTTATAATAGTAATTTATATATACATACTGTATTGGCATTTTATGTTTATGAAATAAACCACCCATCTAAACATGTCTTGTGTTTCCATCTTTTGGCTCAAAATCGGGGACTAAACAAAGACCAACATGAAACCGCTCACTGGCTCACTGAGTGAAGGATAAAAGCTTCTTGAGCAAGAACAACGTGTAATACAAAATATCATCAGGCAAATGATCAATACTGCAGTGAATTCAAGAATGTAAGAACAAAGATCACAAATCCCCCACTCCCACTCACAGGTATTTGCTCTGGTACAAAGCATACACAGGGGTTCAGAGCGTTCTGAAGTCCTGAGGTCGATTGAGCAGACGGTGCACCATGTCTTCGGGGTGGATATGTTGTGTGTTTGTGTGCGTATGTTTTACTTCAGGGTCTTTTGAGACCCTGGTCATCACAAAGGGCAATGAGCAATGGGTAGGTCTGTGTTTGATATCCTAATTTATGTTTTGCTGCACTAATGAATTACTTTATAATAATTAACACATTAGCGTGATCGTAACATTCCGATTCTAAAATGTCAATACAGTATCAAATATGGGAAAACAGTTCAGCCATCATGATTTATCTGTACAGTAATGTGTATCCTCTTATGCCCCTCCAGGACAGTGAAACCAGCACAACCAGACTCTTAAAGGTATTGCAACAATGCTGCTAAAAGTCTGCTATGCCAATAGACTACATACAGCAGTGGTTCTCAACCAGGGGGCCGAGGCCATCTGGGGGGCCTCAGCAAACTTAATTTCAATTCATTTCAAATATACATTCAGTCATGACAACTATCGTAATAGTTTTAGTATGTTAACGGATATGACAATTAGGGCTTGGCGATATGGCCAAAAAATATCACAATAAATGTTTTCAAATCAGTTGATATCGATAATTATCACAATAAATGTCAAATCTATCATTTAGAGACTAAAGGCAGATTTTTTGCTCCTGTGAAAGTGAAAGTTGTAGAAACCAGGTAGTTAATTGAGCTTTTAAACTACTCTTTATTGTCAGAACATGGCAAAAAATTGCCAAACAGGTCTTTTTTTCCTTAACAAAATATATAGCTTAAAATGTATTTCTTAGTTTCTGCATGTGGTGATAGTTTGCGTTGCCTGACTTTGATGACGTGTATCTTTTGCAGTGCATGCTGAATATTATGTGTTTTGTCTGTTAGAAATAAATTTGACAGTACAAGTGGCTTGAGTTGGGATGCAGATGTACACTTATCTTCATTAAGAAAAACAGTAACAACCATACAACCATAGGGTAAAAGTTTAAGTTAGGACTCTACTTTTATTAAAATTAACCATTGGTCATACATAGAATCATACATATAGATCATAATAACCATTGGTGAAAAACATGCACATTTAGCCCTTGTTACCATGGTAAAATCTAACTATATGGTTTTTGTTATGAAAAACAGAAGAAGTCTAAATATATATATAAGTAGAAATATAAATGGACAAATGATATAGCTTAATAACAAAAAATACTATAGTTATATTCCATTATTCCTTTAATACATGTATACATTAATAACATTCTATTCTATATAAATATGCCACGTCTTCCATAATACCAAGGTGCAAGGGCGGACTGGCCGACTGGAGCACCATAAGTTTTCCCGGTGGACCGCTGTACAATATGGGCCAGTCAGTTAATGTTACTGCAGTAAATCTATTTGTAAATGATGGTGATTTGTAGATTAAAAAGCCTTCTAACTTGATGCTTGATGCTCACTATGCTCCCTTACTGGAAATTACATCACATTTCTAAAGCACGAAACATAAAACACACAACCCAACTCAATAAATATAAATGACACGCGATAGAAGGTTTGAAAAGACAAACTATTTTTTTAACTTATGTCAGCATAAACACACATCGCTAGACAGGTAGTAAACATATCTAGTTAACATTTATAATTAATATTGGCTGAATGTCCATAGCAGATCTGGACAGGTGGAGCTGGGGGAGGTTATCAAAGGAACTCTAAACCAAAATGTTGAACAAACAATGGATGCAAAATCAGCAGATGCCAATAAGCTGGTTCCATGTAGTAAATGATGTGATTGCTAATAGACTGCATGTAAAGAACCTATTAGCCTGCAACCGCTAGGGTATCATGACTGAACTAGATATAAAAAAAAATTACAAATTAACTGAAATGTAAATAAATAAAATGTCAATTGTATATGTTTTTACTTTTTAAAAAAAACACCAAATCAGAATCTTATAGAAATCACAAAATGTTTAATTAATGTAATATATCAACAATGTCAGCAGCACTGTCATAATTACAGCAGAAATACCAGAGGAAATATCCAAGCCAATAACAATAGCCTTTGAGTCAAAAAGGTTGAGAACCACTGATGTAAAGTACTGATTTTAAGAATTATAAAGTCAAATAATTCACCATCCATGAAGTAGGCGGTTCTGTGTGTTTACCTTGACTATATAAAATTTTTACAACTACACACTGTATATTGTTGCCGTACAAAATTAATTTTGCAATTGCCCCCTAACAGAAGCGAAGTGTGAGAAGTGCAGAGGTGGGAACTCTTCATTATATCTCACACAGTTTGTCAAGATTTTGTGATTTGAAAGTCCATTTGAAATTAATGTGGGCAGTTAATATTCACCTAATCTGACCCTTAAAAATATTTTTGTTGGCTAATGATTCAGTTAATTTATATACATTTAATTCATTATATTTTATTATATTTTATTGAATTTAAAATACATTTGAAATTATATTAAAGTTATATTAAAGGGTTAGTTCACACAAAAATGAAAGATTTGTCATATATTACTCAACCTCGTGTTGTTCCAAACCCTTAAGACTTTCGTACATCTTTGAAAAAAACAAATTAAGATATTTCAAAAGAAATCTGAGAGCTTTCTCTCCCTCCAGTGGCACAACTATCACTTTGTCACTTCAACAAGTTCATTAAGAGATCATAAAACTAATCCATATAAATTGAGCAGTTTAGTCCAAATTTTCTGGAGACATGATCGCTTTATATGAACAGATTAAATGTAGGCTTTTATTCACATATAAACCTTGATCTGTGATCATAAATAGAAGCTCAACCAAACCTGCTTGACCAGCTAAACCTCTTGCAGAAGTTTGTGCTGCATAAAACGAGAATTAACCTCATTGGTTCTTGAGGAAGCTCAATAGTGCTGCGTAACATGAGAATGAACCTCATTGAACCTTATTTTCACTCTAATAAAGCCAGGAATCTGGAGAAGCGCCGCCTCACGTGGGCAGGGCTTATATGCTCCAAGAATCGACTCTGCACTAGTGATACAACACACACAGGTCTGTTACGTCCCAGTAACAAGCTCCTATGTTTCGCAACCGGTTAAATCACTTGCCCACCGTTAAATCAAGCAATCGCCCGAAGTGAGCGCGCTACAATTAAACGAAAGTAAAATGCGCACGGCCGCACAGTGTTTTACCCAAAATGCTAGCTCAGGCATGTGATTCTTCCATATAAGCTCATGCAGTTGTGTGCTCTAGACAGAGAATACTCAGTTGCATGGAACACTTAGGCTAAAAAAAGGAAATATATTTATTAAGTATTACAAGGTTGGGTTCCTATCCTGTCCATCCTATTAAAAAACAGCTAGGCTATAAGATAATTAGGTAACACTTTATAATAACTGCACGCTATGAATCAGTTAAGCATTAGTAAATAGTAAATAGTCATTTATAAAGCATTAATAGACATTAATAAACAGTTTATAAATGCAGCTGTAAATGCTTTATTCTTGATTTATAAACATATCTATAATGTCTTTAATAATTGTATTTTCATACTTTATTAATAATTAATTTATAATTTCTAAATTAAGTATTATAGTATTTACAAACCAGTTATTTAGGAGTTGTCAGTCAATCATTTAGAAAGTGTAAGTAAAAGATTAATAAACAATTTAAATCTATAAAAAAATAAAAAACAGAATTAAAATTCGAATACCATTGAACGAATATTCGAATATTCTGGTCCAGCCCTACTGTGTAACACAAGAATAAACCTTACTGGTTCTTGAGGAAGCTCATATATCTGATGTGTGAGTTGATGAATGCATGTTTATATGGGAATAAATGACTAAATTCAATCTGTTCATCATATAAGACGATTGTGTCTCTTCAGAAAATCTTGATTAATCCGCTCGATTCATATGGATTAGTTTTACAATATTTTTAGGAACTTTCTTAAGTGTCAAAGTGGTAGTTGTGTGAACTGCCAATGAAGGGACAGAAAAGCTCTCAGATTTTATTAAAAAGTTATAATTTTATAAGTGAACTAACCCTTTAATATTGCTGTGTGTGCATGCCACTTTGCTGAGGTTATTCATAACATTCCATTTTAATAAAATGAGTTAATCTACAATAGGTTATTTGACATATGTTGTAGTGTAGCTGACACTGAGAGCCTGAACTGACACTGTAGCTGACAGCCTCAAAAAGCTTAACCTTTATCCTGAAATTACCAAAGTTAACAGACAATCGCGGTTGCAACATATTTTGTTTTGACCTTTCACTGATTTGTGGAGTTCAGCTAAGTTTCAGATGTTACTATGTTATAGCCTTATTCCAAAATGGATTAAATTAATAAATTTTTCCCTCAATTATACAAACAATACACCATAATGACAATGTGAAAACTTTGTTTATTTAAAGAAATTAAAATTAAAATTAGAAAATTAAATCACATGTACATAAGTATTCACAGCCTTTGCTCAATACTTTGTTGAAGTTCCTTTGGCACCAATTACAGCCTCAAGTATTTTTGAGTACGATGCTACATGCTTGACACACCTATTTTTGGGCAGTTTCTCACATTCTTCTTTGCAGGACTTCTCAAGCTCCATCAGATTGGATGGGCGCGCCGGTGCACAGCCATGTTCAGATCTCTCTTCAATCGGGTTTAATTCTGGGCTCTGGCTGGGCCATTAAAGGACATTCACAGAGTTGTCCCATAGCCACTCCTTGGTTATCTTGGCTGTGTGCTTAGGGTCATTGTCCTGTTGGAAGATGAACCTTCGCCTCAGTCTGAGGTCGAGAGCAGGTTTTCATCAAGGATGTCTCTGTACATTGCTGGATTAATCTTTCCCTTGATCCTGACTAGTTTCCCAGTTCCTACCGCTGAAAAACATCCCCACAGCATGATGCTGCCACCAGCATGCTTCACTGTAGGGTGGTATTGGCCAGGTGATGAGCGGTGCCTGGTTTCCTCCAGACATGACGCTTCCCATTCAGGCCAAAGAGTTCAATCTTTGTTTCATCAGGCCAGGCAATTTTGTTTTCCATGGTATGAGGGTCCTTCAGGTGCCTTTAGGCAAACATGTGCCATCTGGCCACTCTACCATACAGGCCTAGAAAGAGTCCGGGTGGTTCCAAACTTCTTCCATTTATGGATGATGGAGACCATAAATGGACCTACTGCAGAAATGTTTCTGTACCCTTCCCCAGATCTGTGCCTCGATACAATCCTGTTTTACAGTCTACAGACAATTCCTTGGACTTCAGGGCTTGGTTTGTGCTCTGACATGCATCCCAATTTGCATACTATCGACGCACACAAACGGCTAATATTGCCCACAACCTATTGCGAGTTGGATGAGGATTCGATTTGAACTACAAACGCGGATAAAAAGTGTTAAAGAACTACAAACATGACGGATGTGCGAGTCCGACGGTTAAGTAGAGAGGTTTAGATAAAGTGTGATTAATTATCAGTATTTAACCTGAAGAAAATATTTATTCAATGCTATTCACATTATATTTCACCTGCAACAGCATTGTTATGTTTTGTTTATGTTTTATTATGTATGTGCATGGCAGTTGTCCGTGAGGGGCTGCCCGCGTCACTTTCGTTTTGTTTTATTTATTAAAGTTTGTTAAATGTTCGCCGGTTCCCGCCTCCTTCTTCCCTGAACAAAGAACAGTGTAACAATTATATTTAAATTGCAAACACATGAGGGAGGTCTCTACAGACCCACAAATGGCAGATCAACGGCCGATTTCTCTCCGAAACGGTAGGAAATTAAACTGAATGTGGAGGATTTGATGTGATGATAATTGATAGGGCAGTTTAAAGGGTCATGAAACCCCCTCTTTCAACTCAAATCCACCAAATAATCTTTTTGAAAAATGCAACTTAAATGGGCGTGGATGCCCGTGAGAATAGGGAGGCGGTGGATGTGGCAGAGCGAGGCAGGGGGGAGAAAGAGGGGGGCGAGCAACTGTCATCTGTCAGTGCAGTGGCCCATGCCAAATCTCAACAAAAATATGGGGTTAAACGTAATGAAATGCAAAATTAAAGTCCAATAAAATACACTGACAACCGTCTGTTTGACCTTTAAAAGTAACCGAATCCCTTGCTACATATATTAGATTAATCAGAATTGTTTAAAATATAGAAATGCACATACACATTTATTATTGTCATTATAAATATATAATTATGTTTGTATATATACACAGTATAAATGCATATTTTTAAAAATAAAAAAATTTGCGGGAAAAAAACAACCGTTCCGTACATATAGCCGAGATCTAACAATTCCCAGAACACCCATAGTAAAGATGGACAGCGCGTGAAGTTTACAGTGATAGCAGTACACAGGGCTCTGCTAAGGTGGAGGACTTTTCTCCTCCTGAGTTGATGGCCAACCAACCGCCCGCAGCCAGAGACTAGCCCTGGCAGCATCGCGGAAAGCCATGCAACACACCCTTTACACCAGGGAAACAAACACTTTCGACCCATGATCATAAACTCCTCTCATCTACTCCGTGAACAACACACAGACTGTCACTTCTATCATTGGAAAGAACCACGTCCTGTCATGAATAGTTAAGAGACGGTGTCTTCTCATAGGATAAGAAAACTCAGTCTCATTAATAATAATAAGACACCGATGCGTCACGAAGCACTATAGTGCGCTGCTACGTCACAAGACGTGACGTGGACGCAATGTAGTTTTTAAACCCGGAAGACGAAAATAGGGTGAAAAACATAAAAATGTACCAGTTCCACCTTTCAATTAAATCTAACAGATGCTAACATTATGTTCAATGATGTTCAACACATATACCTCTGTTAAAATCTCAAAAAAATTGCTGTAGGGTTTCATGACCCTTTAAACAGTGACAGGATGCATGTAACTAAGCAAGAGTCAGTTATAGATGACGAAGTAGTATGTCCCAAAGCTTGCCTACTTTTCTGCTACACACTCAAATGTATGTACTTTTTCTTCACAAAAAGAGTACATACTTTTAGGTTGTAGTATAAGTAGGCAAATTGGGACGCAGCAGCACTGTTAACTGTGGGAACGGGACCTTATATAGACAGGTGTGTGCCTTTCCAATTCATGTCCAATCAACTGAATTTACCACAGTTTGTAGAATTGAGGAAAAAAATATGAATTTAATTAATTAATTAATTTTCTAATAAGGTGAATCCTTTCCGGATGCACTGTGAGTAAAAAAAAAATACTTTTGTTGCAACAAGAATTTATATATCAGCAACCAAGCAATGTACAAGAAAAGAATATTGACATTGTTAAAATGACAAGGTATATCACCCTTTCTTTGCATGTGTTTTTAATCTTTGTATTTTTTTTTACCCTTTTTAGATAGAGGTACTGAGCATGGCAGTGGACTGTAAGGTGACATCACGTTTTGCTCACACTGTCATGACCACGAAAGCTCTCAATAAGGCCAACATCTCAAAGGAAGTGTCCTTTGAGGTGGAGTTACCCAAGAAGTCCTTCATCACCAACTTCAGCATGTCAGTCCTAACCCATTGGATTTAATTTAAAAACTAAACAACTCAGCATGAGCCAAAAGAATCTACTGCATTTCTGTTTTATGTACAGGTCCTTCTAAAAAAATTAGCATATTGTGATAAAAGTTCATTCTTTTCCATAATGTAATGATAAAATTAAAATGTCATATATTTTAGATTAATTGCACACCAACTGAAATATTTCAGGTCTTTTATTGTTTTAATACTGATGATTTTGGCATACAGCTCATGAAAACCCCAAATTCCTATCTCAAAAAAAGTCAACCTTCAAATAATTATGTTCAGTTATGCACTCAATACTTGGTCGGGAATCCTTTTGCAGAAATGACTGCTTCAATGCGGCGTGGCATGGAGGCAATCAGCCTGTGGCACTGCTGAGGTGTTATGGAGGCCCAGGATGCTTCGATAGCGGCCTTAAGCTCATCCAGAGTGTTGGGTCTTGCGTCTCTCAACTTTCTCTTCACAATATCCCACAGATTCTCTATGGGGTTCAGGTCAGGAGAGTTGGCAGGCCAATTGAGCACAGTAATACCATGGTCAGTAAACCATTTACCAGTGGTTTTGGCACTGTGAGCAGGTGCCAGGTCGTGCTGAAAAACGAAATCTTCATCTCCATAAAGCTTTTCAGCAGATGGAAGCATGAAGTGCTCCAAAATCTCCTGATAGCTAGCTGCATTGACCCTGCCCTTAATAAAACAGTGGACTAACACCAGCAGCTGACATGGCAGCCCAGACCATCACTGACCGTGGGTACTTGACACTGGCATTTTGGCATTTCCTTCTCCCCAGTCTTCCTCCACACTCTGGCACCTTGATTTCCGAATGACATGCAAAATTTGAGCGACAGTCCAGTGCTGCTTCTCTATAGCTCAGGTCAGGCACTTCTGCTGCTGTTTCTGGTTCAAAATTGGCTTGACCTGGGGAATGCGGCACCTGTAGCCCATTTCCTGCACACGCCTGTGCACGGTGGCTCTGGATGTTTCTACTCCAGACTCAGTCCACTGCTTCCAGGTCCCCAAGGTCTGGAATCGGTCCTTCTCCACAATCTTCCTCAGGGTCCGGTCACCTCTTCTCGTTGTGCAGCGTTTTTTGCCACACTTTTTCCTTCCCACAGACTTCCCACTGAGGTGCCTTGATACAGCACTCTGGGAACAGCCTATTCATTCAGAAATGTCTTTCTGTGTCTTACCCTCTCGCTTGAGGGTGTCAATGATGGCCTTATGGACAGCAGTCAGGTCGGCAGTCTTACCCATGATTGCGGTTTTGAGTAATGAACCAGGTTGGGAGTTTTTAAAAGCCTCAGGAATCTTTTGCTGGTGTTTAGAGTTAATTAGTTGATTCAGATGATTAGGTTAATAGCTCGTTTAGAGAACCTTTTCATGATATGCTAATTTTTTGAGATAGGAATTTTGGGGTTTTCAGCTGTATGCCAAAATCATCAGTATTAAAACAATAAAAGACCTGAAATATTTCAGTTGGTGTGCAATGAATCTAAAATATATGAAATTTTAATTGTATCATTACATTATGGAAAATAATGAACTTTTATCACAATATGCTAAATTTTTGAGAAGGACCTGTATATTTGCATTTTGAAACATTATTGCTACATGTTGTGACATTTTTTTGGATTTTCAGGGAGATTGATGGCAAGACATATACAGGTGTGGTGAAAGAAAAAGAGAAGGCCAAGCAGCAGTATCAGAAGGCTGTGTCATCTGGCCAGACTGCTGGTTTAGTCAAGTGAGAAGAAGAAAACAGGAAGTCAATGTGAACTTGCTTGTTTCTCACATGCTACTAACTAACTGGTGTTCTGGGTGTTCCATGCAGGGCTTCAGGTAGAAAAATGGAGAAGTTTTCTGTTTCTGTGAATGTCGCAGCAGACAGCAGTGTCACTTTTATTCTCACCCATGAGGAACTTCTTCAGCGACAGTTTGGAAAATATGAGCTCATGATCAGAGTCAAACCCAAACAGCTGGTCCAGCACTTTGAGGTTCATTGTTAACTAACCGCAGCAGATTTTAAGACATCGTACCTGAGAAGCCACATGCTATATTTTAAAAAAAGCATTACTCAATAAGTGAACTGGTGGTATTTTAAAAGTAAAAATGTAAACTTAAAATCTTAATGAATTCAGTATTTAATTAATTAAGAACACCTTGTGTGTTAAACAATGAATGACTTTCATGACTGAATTCATATTATGTGATTAACTAAATGCAAAAATAAATGAATAATCAGTCCCGTCTCATCCACAGATTGTGGCAGATATCTATGAGCCTCAGGGAATTACATTTGTGGATGCCTATGGAACATTCATCACCAATGAGCTGCTCCCTCTAGTGGAGAAAACTGTCACTGATAAGAAGGTTACTATTCAAAAATCTTTGGATGGATGGATGCCACTTAGTATAAACCATTATTAGTATACTAACTGATAACTAACAAGAATCTCATAGACAATAATAATGGTGATATCAAATTTGAACCTTTGTTTAGGCCCATGTGTCCTTCTCTCCAACACTGGATCAACAGAGGAAATGCTCTGAGTGTGACGGCACACTCATTGATGGAGATTTCTTCATTAAGTATGATGTCAACCGTGCTCATGACATTGGTGAAATTCAGGTCAGATTTCATTATGATTATAAAAAAGTAAAATAACACATTATTAGTTGTCAGATGGTTATGGCATGCTTTGATATGTTAAAGGTGCAGTAGCCGATTTCAGAGAAACAGGGCTCATAATTTAAGAGCACCCACCGAAAATTAAGGACCACCACAACTACAATTTACATATTAACAGATTAAACATACACCCATCTAAAGGATTATTAGGAACACCTGTTCAATTTCTCATTAATGCAATTATTTAATCAACCAATCACATGGCAGTTGCTTCAATGCATTTAGGGGTGTGGTCCTGGTCAAGACAATCTCCTGAACTCCAAACTGAATGTCAGAATGGGAAAGAAAGGTGATTTAAGCAATTTTGAGCGTGGCATGGTTATTGGTGCCAGATGGGCCGTTCTGAGTATTTCACAATCTGCTCAGTTACTGGGATTTTCACGCACAACCATTTCTAGGGTTTACAAAGAATGGTATGCAGCAAAGCATTTGTGAAGCCACAACACGCACAACCTTGAGGCGGATGGGCTACAACAGCAGAAGACCCCACCGGGTACCACTCATCTCCACTACAAATAGGAAAAAGAGGCTACAATTTGCACAAGCTCACCGAAATTGGACAGTTGAAGACTGGAAAAATGTTGCCTGGTCTGATGAGCCTCGATTTCTGTTAAGACATTCAGATGGTAGAGTCAGAATTTGGCGTAAACAGAATGAGAACATGGATCCATCATTCCTTGTTACCACTGTGCAGGCTGGTGGTGATGGTGTAATGGTGTGGGGGATGTTTTCTTGGCACACTTTAGGCCCCTTAGTGCCTTAGTAATTGGGCATCGTTTAAATGCCACGGCCTACCTGAGCATTGTACTAAAATGGCCCCACAGTCACCAGATCTCAACCCAATAGAGCATCTTTGGGATGTGGTGGAACGGGAGCTTCGTGCCCTGGATGTGCATCCCACAAATCTCCATCTACTGCAAGATGCTATCCTATCAATATGAGCCAACATTTCTAAAGAATGCTTTCAGAACCTTGTTGAATCAATGCCACATAGAATTAAGGCAGTTCTGAAGGCGAAAGGGGGTAAAACACAGTATTAGTACGGTGTTCCTAATAATCCTTTAGGTGAATGTATATTAAATATATTAACAGATGGGCAGTGTTAAATTTCACATTCAGATCTGCCAGTTGAGCAAAATGTCCGGCAGCTTCAACAATCGACCCTAATCGTGAAATCTTTGCCACACACTTGTCCCGCATTTCTTGTGCTTGGCACTCTCCCCGTGTTTAATCAAGCTCTTGCACATAAAATGTGTGGATTCAGTGGTGAACACAGGGTTATCTGCAACCTCTGTCCCACAGGCTTTACAGTCGACATAGCACATTGAGTCATTTATCTTGCAGTTCATTTTCAGTCTTTCAGCCACCACCCTAGCAACTGCAGAACATCCTAGCTACTGCATAGCAACCACCCAGAACACCATAGCAACCACCCAGAATGCCCTAGCAAACGCAGAAAATCCTAGCAACCACCCAGAAAATCATAGCAACCACTCCTTGTGCCCTAGCAACTACATAGCAAACAACCTAGCAACCACCCAGAGTACCCTAGCAACGGCATAGCAACACCCTATCAACCACCCCAAGTACCTTAGCAACCTTCATATCAACCACCCGAGTATTCTAGCAACCACATAGCAACCAACCTAGAAACCACCGAGTACCCTAGCAAGTACCCTAGCAACCACCTGAGTACCCTAGCAACCACCCCAAGTACCTTAGCAACCGCATAGCAACCCCCTAGCAATCACCCCAAGTACCTTAGCAACCGCATAGCAATCACCCGAGTATTTTAGCAACCGCATAGCAACCACCCTAGCAACCACCCAAGTACCCTAGCAACCACCTGAGTACCCTAGCAACCACATAGCAACACCCTAGCAACCACCCCAAGTATCTTAGCAACCGCATAGCAATTACCCGAGTATTTTAGTAACTGCATGGCAACCACCCTAGCAACCACCCAAGTACCCTAGCAACCGCATAGAAACACACTAGAAACCACCCAAAAGTACCTTGGCAACCGCATAGCAACCACCCGAGTACCCTAGCAACCACCCTAGCAACCACCAGAGTACCCTAGCACCAATGTAGCAATATATATATATATAACTAATAAATGTATCATCTGCAGATTGTGAATGGATACTTTGTGCATTTTTTTGCACCAGCCAGTCTTCCACGAGTACCAAAGATGGTTGTTTTTGTGATAGACAACAGCTACTCTATGGTGGGAACTAAAATGAGACAGGTGAGTTTTGATGTTTATTAAATGAGAAAAGACAGTTTTTAATAGATTGTAAGTACTTTGGACAGTTAATTTTTCTGTGTGTATTGCCGGAATAAGACCAAAGATGCCCTAGTGACCATTCTGGAAGAGCTCCCAGAGGATGACTACTTTGCGATCATCGTCTTTTCAAACACCTTTGTTGTATGGCGGCCACATTTAAGTAAAGCAACAAAGGAAAATGTGCATGCAGCCCAAGAATATGTCAAAACAATTGAAGTTATTGGTGGTAAGTATGAATATGAAACTGAAATGATCACTGAAAAAATTATAAACAAGATTAATTTGGGTGAAAACCATATGAAAACATGAAATAAAGCACAACAGTACAAATGCACAATGACTAGGAAGTAGCCCTTTGGGAGTTAAAAGCAGCAATGTAAGCTTCTTAAAGTATTTAAGTATTTGTTAAAGAACATTAATTCTACCTTTACAAATATGGTAAATTACCTGTAAAGGGGTGGTTTTATTCTAATAATTTATCACAAACATAGTTCAAGTATTCTGTGTACGTAATTAATGTAAATTCTCACTAACATACAGAGCTTTACTCATATTGAACCTGGATTATTACTTTAATTTTGCGGTTCCGTGGTAAATTAACTTGTGGTAATGTCAATAAATATGACAAAATGGGCTTTCAATAAAATTTGGCAGCCTAAACAGTACAAAGGCAAAGGTGGTGAAAAGCAACACCCATAATGCACTGGGCATGTTGCCATCCAAGGACACTCCCAGCAGTCTGCTATGTGTCGAAAATCACCCCTTATAGCCTTAAATAGAGCTCTATTTGAAAGGACAGACATTTATAGGGGTGTCTGAAACCATCATTGAGTGCAGTGGTTAAATTGGTCCGGGGCTGTCCAGGGCTCAGCCCCGGGAACATAAGCCTGCTCATTTGTGTTCTGATGTGACAGCTGGAAATTATGTCACATAAAATTTGATGAAGTGATGCTTTTTAAAACATATTTCTGACGATAAATGAAAGATTTTTGAAATTGCATGTCTATTTTGTCTCAGCTGAGCTGAGATGAGAACAATCGGAACACATCCGTATTCTTGTTCAGCTGCTTAATCTCGTTGTCAGTCGACCATGATCTCCCACCGCTCACGCATGCGCATCTAGGTGACACGGATAAATGTACGCAGCAATATATAAGCAATATATATATATATATATATGAATGTTCCTGGGAGATCCGTAGTTGCGCAGGATATGGAAGCAAGCAAAAGTTCCAGAAATGTACAAAAAGTGCCCTGGCCTTGAATGACAAGGTAAGGAAAATAAGACTAAATCAAAATTAAATAACCAAGACTAGGTTGACCATGTGACCATGTGTGGGACAAATACAATATTAGGTCATAATGTTATGCCTGATCGGTGTATATATCAAATAGTATATCAGTCTGGCAAGTAAACAAAAAAAAAACTACTAGGCAATGGTGATTCTATTGCCAAGGTGTGCATAGAGGGTTGTACATAATATTTTAAAGATAAAATATATTCTGCACCCTTTCTACATCACTAATCAAATACAAAAATGTGTGACATGAGCACCTTTTTTTTTGTCTCAGGTACAGAATTGCATGATGCTGTCATTCATGGTGTTGAGATGCTGTATGAAGAACAGCGTAACGGTACAGCCCCGAAGAATATGGTACTGATGATCATTTTGCTGACTGATGGGGAACCAAACCAGTGTATGTATATACCAGCAGCCATTTACTGTTTTACTGATTTTCCTTGAGGAAAAACAATGACTAAGTACCCCTTTAGAAACATACAGGAAACAGCCCTAGTGTCATTTCTATCTATTCTGAGAACACAAGCTGGAAATCAAAACAGCTCGGCTCAAGAGAAGACTAGATTAACTAATCAGTTATTTGTAACTATTGTTCTTTTTTGATGCATGTTGTCTTCTGTTATGGTAAATTTTAATCATACATTTTTACTCATTTTAGGGCCAAGATCTCTTCCTGAGATCCAAGAGAGCATTCGTAATGCAATTAATGGGAATATCACCCTGTTCAGTTTGGCCTTTGGTAACGATGCAGACTATGGATTTTTGGATACATTGAGCAAGCAGAACAATGGCCTGGTTCGCAGGATTTATGAGGATTCAGATGCTCCACTTCAGCTAAAGGTAGCAAAACTAAGGTCTTTGCAAAATATTGATTCCTTTTAAATGATTAAAGTAAGTTTTTTTTTGTTTGTTTTTTTATCAACAAATAGCTATCTTCATTCAAACAATCTCATGAATCACTTTAAGAATCATAAAATCCTAAAAATGTAAAAAACACTATTTCACACATTAGCCATACTTTCAGTTATGGAATATTAAACCATAATTATTATTTTCTACCAAGGGATTTTATGAAGAAGTGTCAAGTCCTCTACTTTCAGAGGTGAATTTTCACTATCCGGACAACACTGTTAACTCATTGACAAAAAGCCATTTTAAACAGCTATTCAACGGCTCGGAGATCATGGTCGCTGGCCAACTTAATGACTTAAATGACATAAACAACTTTGCAATTGAAGTGTCCGCACAAGGGGTGAGTAAATAATCTATAGTTCCATTCACACATACACAAAACCCATAGCTCCAGTACTTGCTAAAAACTGTAAATAAATCTGTGGCCATTGGTTGTTGGATGTATGTGAGCATAAAAGCATAATATATCCTTGTAAGTGTGAAAATAAAAAAATGAAATGCCTTTCTGATTCAGATAATTAAAGGTGCAGTGTGTACATTTTTTGCGGCATCTAGTGGTGAGGTTGTGAATTGCAACCACCAACCACTCACCCCTCCCTTTCGAAGCATGTGGAGAAGCTACGCTGGCTGACACAAGACAAAAATGTCGTCGTCTGAGACAGCAGAGAGTAGCTATAGCGCTCTTCTGAGAAGTTTGTCCGTTTAGGGCTACTGTAGAAACATGGCGGCGCAAAATGGCGATTTCACTGTAAGGCGACCTGCGGTGTGTGTAGATAGAAATGGCTCATCTAAGGTAATAAAAACTTAATGGTTCATTATGTAAGGTCTTTATATACACACTGAAAACTTAGTTATGTATATATTATATTGCATTTCTGTCAATAGATCCTCATAAATACTACACACTGCACCTTTAAGAGGGATTGTGTAATTGATGTGCCTCTAGCAAAACCATCTCAGAACACTCCCCATTAGCCATTGGTTGGTAAATCAGATCTGCCCCAAACTCACAACATTTGTTGAGCCATTGTTGCTATGTCAGGCTTATTAAAGTTCCTTTTGCATATTAAGGTTTGATATGAGAAAGTATTTTAACCACTGAAAAAATTACACACATTACCAATGAATCCAAAGATTGTAGCCTGATTAATATCTATTATCACATTCTCAGTGAACTTGCATCATTATCAGTGGTGAGCTTGTTTGGGGGACTAATCTTGCTTTGTTTGTTTCGCAACAGTTTGAAAATAATTTTGAGTTGAAAGGTCAGGCAAATGCTCAGAAGTGGGAAACCATATTTCCTGATGAAGAGTATATCTTTGGGGACTTCACTGAGCGTCTCTGGGCATATCTGACCATCCAAGAGCTCCTGGATAAGAAGTCAGTTTAAGAAAGCGTGATCTTTAGCACACTAGCCTAAAACTTTAAAGGGTCAACAATTCCTCTTCATAATTCACAATCTTTTAAACAGAAGATTTAAATCAAATCCAATTATAATACAAAAATATTTTCTGACAGAGACAAAGGTACACCAGAGGAGAAAGGAAATGCTACTGCTGATGCTTTGAGCCTTTCATTAAAGTACAACTTTGTTACACCACTAACCTCCATGGTCGTCACTAAACCTGAAGATGAGGCCACAGACGACATGTTCATTGCTGACAAGATGACTGAAGGTATGACTAAACTGTCAAATAGCAAACAGAAGTTTGAAAAACTCATGGAAATGGCACATAAATCTCATTGGAGATGCCCATACAATTAAAAACAAACTTGTTCCAGTGTTCTCAATGATTTTGCTAATGTTTATTCAGTTATATGACACTCTTTTCTCAACACCAATTCACAGAGGAACGAGGAAAATCTCAAAGATATGGTAAGCCATTACACTAGCACTAATGATGTCTGATGTCACTATCACAGTTGCTGTGCCTTCATATTCTAAAAGCAAACAACAAATGGTGCTAAAATACCATCACAGTGTTTATATTTTTGATATTGGTGTTTGGGACTCTATGAGCATGGAGACTGTAGTGTATTAATGTGGGAATTCCAGAGCTTTCTTTTGTATTTGGCATTATGTAAAACCAAGTGAACTATTTCCGTGCATTTATTTGATCTTTTTAGCAGGTTACTCAGCCATACCGTCCAGCTACTCCTATGGGGGGAGCTCTGCACAACCTACATATTATGGTAAATGTAAAAACCATGCACTGGCCATGTGAAATGTAGGTAAAGATTCATAAGTCACATCAGCAGTGTTATTCTTACAATTTGTCAATTTAACAGTTGATGGAGATCCACACTTCATCATTGAACTGCCAGAAAAGAATGATGCTCTGTGCTTCAACATTGATGACAAACCTGGTACCATCTTTAACCTGGTTAGAGACCCGCTTACAGGTAAGAACAACTTGCTATTTTAGCAGAAAAGTGCATTAAAGGGCACCTATGTAATATAAGTCTCAGGTGTCCCCAGAGTGTGCCTGTGAAGTTTTAGATTTTAGAAGTTTGAAGTATAAAATTCCTAACAGATCATTTAATATACCATGTTGAAAATGGCAATTTTGGGGTTGAAGAAAAATGCAGGAAGTCGTCGCTGCAGCCTGAAGCACAATGACGTACTGGATCAGATCCAACACGTACTGGATGCTCATGCGCGGTGGTTTCATTCACATTTTGATGACGTCACATGCGCACGTGCAGTTGAGAGCTTTGTGAACTGTGAATAAATACTCAAACCGCTCGCACAAAAACAATTATTAATAACATGCTCATGAAATCAGGACACACGTTTTGCGTTTTCCCTTGAATGACAATTAGGCTACTTGACTCATTTTTGCTTCCACTCAACAGCAAGTATGACCAGAATAAGTTACAATTTTAACTGTTTTGCATGTATGTAGAGAGAAACTAGGATAATTTCAGCATCACGATGACTTATTAGTCAATAATTACGTATTACTATTTATCAGTACTACTACTACACAGGTTAGAACATAATCTATATACAGTATTGACCATACATGTCACTTAAGATCAGCGCATACGCATTATAACTAGACTCGCACTCGCATTATAACTATACGCACTCGCCATAACGAACCACCATCCAGTACGTATTGGATCTGATCCAGCTACGTCATCGTGCTACAGGCTGCAGCGAGGAGTGTCTCGAAAAATGTTCAGTGTGTGTTTCCCCTTAAATGCAAATGAGCTGCTGCGAGTCCCCACCCAGAGGGCGAAGCCTTCACGGCTCATTCACAGCTCGTGAACACCAGAACACGTGAATGAAAACTGAAACATGATATCTGTGAGTTTTGATGATCATATCTATAGCAGACATGTTCATGTGACATAGCACTTCTTCATCATCATGAAATATTATCCTCTAGCATGCTTTTTAAAGCCTTTTCGCTATCAACTTAAACACACACACATGCTCCTGTCGCATGCGCACAGAGCTGGATGTCAGCACATCCTTGAGTAGTCATTAAACTAGTTCTCTTGCATATGTTATTGCGATTAAACTGCCAAATGCTCACAAGGTAATGAAAACAGTTGGCTGTGCCTGTGCAAGTATGCAGTTACAGAAATCTTGTGTGTATATTAGATCCATCTGTTGTTACTAAAGTGAAAGCAGTTTAATACCATATGTATTGCTCTATCTGCTGTTAATATGAACAGAACAACAGAAAATCACTCACTGCCCTTGACTGACTGAACTTAAGTAGCTTTAATAAGAACACATCTCTTACTTGAATGCTGTTAATGCTCTGGTGAGGAGATAAACATGGAGGACTGTGAACAGCTCTCTGACGGCAGTGTCCATCAACACTCGCGGGCGGGGCCTCTGCAGTTTGACATCACACTGCAGGAATCTGGAAACAGCTTGTGTTGAGACACTGCTTATGTTTTATGGGGATTTAAAAAAAAAAAAAAGTGGGTGGATTTGTACTATTATAGGGTGGTTGTGTACACACTGCCAACACAAATTTATGTTCAAACACCTTATAAAAGTGAATTTTGCATAATAGGTGCCCTTTAACATTCCGCGAGGCATAGTTTCACAAGAACACAGTTTTTCTATCGTGAACATGTGGTTTCCCCTCATGGCATTGTTGATTCATATTAAATCTAAAAGGTTTATTTGACATTTTTATTCAAATTGTGGTTCTCCCAAGCTGTCAAGCAGCTTTCCAAGGTTAAAGTTACCATTTCCTCTGACAGAGATAAGAGCTATGTCATTTGTTTTATTTTTAAGAAGTAATAAAAGTGCGCTTCTGAATTGTACAGACGGTGAGCATTTTCGGGCTAAAAATAACAAGCTTTGGTCTCTGTGAATACAGTTAGAGACAATGGTAACTTTTGCCACATTAGCACATTCAGAAAGGCGATTTGCAAACACACATTATATATGAAGTGGCATCAGGATTTGCAAAGCAGTCCAGTGTACAATGATCCACACAAACATGTTCTGAAAACATTCAGTAAATGTAATGGAATGACCTAAATAGGATTTTTTTAAAAATAACATTGTAGGTTGGTCACATTTTATAAAATCTGTATTATCTGATGTTTTATGTAACTTCAAAAAGTTCACAGGCTTTGGAAAATCAGGGGCTTAAGCTCCCCAAAGTAGCTACTCACCAATGACAGATTATAAGAGAACAATACGTGTTTTAGTGTTTTCAATTTGGTTTTATGGTGCTCCACAGGTATCGTGGTCAATGGCCAAACCATTGGTGATAAGAAGGTCATCCCTGGAGAAAAAGTAAACACCTATTTTGGGCGCTTTGGAATCGTTCATGAAAAGTTTGGTATCAGGCTGATGGTGAGCACAAAAGAGATCTCAGTGTCTGATGAGGGAAAACAAGCTAAATTCTTCTGGACTGATACTGCCACGGTTAAAGGGCCCAAGTAAGATGCAGGATCTTGGGTGCTTCTCGATTTGAAGGCTGCATCCTAATATAAGGCTGCATATCTCTGCTGCCATGTCATAAATCTCTGTCAATGGCTATCTCAATTTGAAATATCCTTAAAAGGCAGTCTTCATTTCGCATCCTTCATTAAACTCATTTTTGAAGGATGCATAAAGTCGCGTCCTTAAATCACTCAAAATCCTTTGCACACATTTTAAATCTTGAAAAAGAACTGACGGAAAATGAATCTGCACTGAGCTTGTCTTAGTTCATTATGAAATGAAAGACAAAAACAGTATGATAATTTTGGAGATGAAGGCATACATGTTGTCTTTTGTTTTGGTGTAAATTAATCACTTAACACAAAACTGTCAATAACGTAAGCCAATGGGAGACAGATGGCTGTCAGTCACTGGATTGAACTAATATAAAGACAGTTGATCTAAGATTTTTAATTCAAAGTATTTTTCTAAAATTAAGTTTTACTAGTACTGTCGTGCCATGAACATGGGGGCAGGAATGTGACATAGCCATGCGGACTTACTAGACTGTCTCATTCCAGTGTTTAATGCTTAGAAGGAGTCTAGCCTACAAGCCTCCAAAGGACTGCACTAGGAAGGACTCACTAGGATGCAGTCTTCCGCTTGAGAAGCACACATCATCTTTTCACTTCATTCATGTCAATTCATTGTGAGCTAACTTAAATGTGTACTCTTCAAAAGGAGTTGGAGAAAGACTAATCCTCCTCACAGAACTTTGTCCTTCTTTCTCTAGCATGGATCTGCAGGTGATCAAAGATCGTAGTTTAACAGTGACTTTGAGGAACTCAGTCAAGTTTCTCATTATCCTGCACAAAGTCTGGCAGAAGCACCCGTATCATCAAGACTACCTCGGGTTCTACACTCTGGACAGTCACCTCTTTTCAAGAAATGTCCATGGCCTGCTTGGTAAAACATCTAAAGAACTTACTACAATATATATGTCATATTAAAATCCTTTTCCAGATACAGTACAAGTGAAGTTTAATCGAAACCATTTGTGGAATAATGTTGATTTCCAAGAAAGAAAGTCACGCACCTGTGGCTAAAAACTAAGCTCAAAACTGATTCTGAAGTTCTCAGAATCGCTGGAGAGAGAATCGCGATGCATTTATTTTTTTCTCCCAGTGATAGTCAACAACACTATAAACGCCGAAATGAATCTGCAGCAGTCAGGTGGGGCCAGAATTGAACCCTAAAGGCGGGCGTACGCTGTGCGAATTCGGACACTCGGAAGGTCATGAGATATTGCACATGCTACGAGTCAGTTAACTCTATAATCGCATCAAAGCAGCTGGTATACGACACGGCTGCACTGCACAGCGAGCCAGCGGCAATCACAAGTGCTTTCGCGTTAAACGCAGAGGCTGGGGCTTTCAATGTTGCTGCTATAGCTTCCGATAGAGAAAAAGATAAATATATTTGTATGCAAATGATTTGTTGAAAAGCAGAGAACAGCAGCCATTCCTTTCAACAGAAACAACCTGAGAGCGAGAGCGAACGGTCAGCATACAAACGTTCGTCTATCAACGGGTTTTTCTGTTTTGCCAGTGACAGTGGTGAAGTGGCAGTTTGAATTGAACACAGAATCAATTCAGAATTTTTGAGAATCGATTCTGAATCGATAGATAACGAATCGCGATGCATCAACCTTTTCTCCCACCCCTAGGGAACTTATGCTTTCAAAGCTTGCCAATATTTCAAAATTGCCTACCCTAACTTTATGGAGGAAGTAGTGTTACACGATATACCGGTACTAGAAAAGTATTGCGTATTGAAAAAGTATTGAAAAGTATTCACAAACGGTACGATATGGAATTTTATTAGTACCGGTACTTTAAGAAGGACTGCGCGTTAATAAGAGCTGTATTTATTTGTGTCGATGAGTGACAGTAGGAGTCAGGATGTGTGTGCAGAGCTCTGCTTCCACCGTTCACTAAACATTGGAAGCAGAAGAGTTAAATATACACGCGCAGCGCATGACAAAGAAAGCAACAGAAACATGCGCGCGTGAGAAAATATAGCGGTGCGGGATGTGCTCACGCTGCCGGACTTTGATCCGCACACGCCTTTCAGACAACATGCGATCGCGATTCAGTTCTTTCGGATTATGGATTTCAATGGTCAAAAATATGTAAAAATGCACATCCTGTGAGTATTCAGGTAAACGTGTACAGCTGAGGTAATTGGATCTGTGTTCAGCCGGATCTAATATTCTGTGTGATTATTCTTAATCAAACAACAATGAAAAAAAGAAAACCACCCCATGACTGGCTAAACAATTTTAATATATTCATTAAGAATCAGTGTATAGTTAATTTATTGAGTGAAGACTAAGCAGTGTTTTTTATTTATTTCTTGACTTGCTATACTGTTAAATAGACCTATAGCTGAAAAATAAAGCACTGTTTTTGTCATATTGTTTGTAATTTGCATTTTTAGCTTATTTTTAAAAACAAAGATAAAATAAAAAAAATGCAATAAGAAGAAATGGTCAAAAACCAGGGCCGGAACATGCTGGCCAAGTGAGTTTTTAGTTAAAAAATAAATAAGACTATGATTAATAAGTTCTGTTGTCACATTATTCAATTACTTTTACTGGGTGGTATTTTGACCGTGGTATCGATTTAGTATCGGTATCGAGGTATTTTAGTCTGGTATCGTATCGAAGTCATAATTTTGGTATCGTGACAACACTAGGAGCAAGTGTCTGAAGCTTGGTGCTGACGACCCACAGCTAATCCTATGACTTTTCCGGTGTTGCATGAACGCAATTAGCGAGCGTCTGCGCTAGAGTATTTGCATAGGCAATCTGATTGGCTGCCGCCTAAGTTGGCACTTGAAAAGACTTTTCAACTTCCGCTGCGAGCAATGACAGTGACACGACAGAACACGCAATTCAGTTCGGCAACGCATGACGTCACCCATTCAATTAAATTCTCATTAAATGAGAAGTGTTGACGCCGACGCCTGTGTGAATCCTACATTACGTTTATGAATATTTTTTAACATTAATAAATTGGCCGGAAAAAAAAATATGGACTAGAGTAAGTCAACTTGGTTGTGTAATCAACATTATACCACAAATACTGTCAACTTAGCTTAACTTCTACTGAGTGTAAAACATTCAGTTTAGTGCATTATTAAGCAACACAGTCTGTGACGGTTGCACTCTGAACTGTGCTCATGGCTCTTTAGGTCAGTTCTACCATGGACTGGAGTTTGAAGTGAGTGAACCGTTTCCAGGAAAGGATCCAAAGAAACCAGATGCCATCATGTTTGTGAAGGGAAAAGAGCTTGTAGTTACCAGGTGAATTTAAGACACTGTACATTTTGCCCTTGCTTTGAACATGGAGGGGGTCGATGTCACCATTACACCATATTATTCTGTGTCAACAGGGGTTGGCAGAGAGATTTCAGACAAGATGTGAAGAACGGAGAACAAGTGCCCTGTTGGTTCATTCATTATAACGGAACCGGACTGCTTGATGGAGTTTACACAGACTATATCGTCTCTGGCCTCTACAAGACAATCTAACAATGAGCATCCACAGCCAGACAAAACAATAATTGACAACCGTTATCAAACAGATGTCATCATCAAAATTATCAGGCCATCAGCCTTTAAATGTAATTTTAACAGATAATATCTACTTGGAACTAGTGTTGTCGAAATATATATTTTTTCAATATATATATATAAAATGGAATATTTTCAAAACACTGATACAAGCTGAGCTTTCTCGCTCTCTCTTCTCCCTGTCAGGAAGTTGACACAAATCTGCAGATTTTCAATCAGATTTCTATTATGATGTCAGTACTATATGTAAATTAACAAGAATTGTTTCTTTATATTACCTGCACCTAGATCTCCCCATTTGTATGTCAGCAAAAGTCCAACCAAATGAAGCAAAACTTGTTTGGAAAACTTGTACTTTTTAAATAAGTATATAGTCAGATGTGTGTTCATTGCACACGCAAGCAGCTCGCAATCCAGTGTTTTCAGCTAAATCCATCTCTGCGTGTGCTGTGAGTTTAACAAGAATTTGGAATACGCTTTATTTTCACTTTCGCATTATTTCCAATATTTTGTACTGACTTGTATTGTATCGAAGTTAGAAATTCCAGTATCATGACAACACTACTTAGAACTTATAAACATGAGATCACGGATATACATTTAAATAAATACATATATGAAAATGAAAGGTTTATAATTTTTTTACGTACATTAAAGTACCTCTGTTATGCTTTTTCAAATATTACCTTTAATGTAATGAAAAGTTTCAAATAACAAACAAAGTTATTGGGCCCTATATTGTAAAGATCTGAGCGCATGGTCTGAAGAGCCTATAGCCGCACATTACTAACGTGCTCTTTAAAGGAACACGCCACCATTTTTAGAGGCTTATTCGCCTTCTTTCCTACATTTAGATATGTGGGCAAATGCATTTTTGTCTCAGTGCATGCATTGTTTTAGTTTGGCAGGGTCGCCGCTAGCTGAGCTTAGCATAATGAATGGAATCCTATGTTGCCAGCTAGCATGTCCCGAGTAAAAGTGATCCCACAACTTCCGTCAACATACATTACATGTGTTGTGTGATATCGCTGTGCCCAAGTAGCAGTGCTTCGCCTGCGCTTCCCCATAATATAGTCCCAAGTTAATATCTGCCTAGGAATTCGCCTAGTCTTAATCTGCATCGCTATTTGTACTCGTTGTGAATATGCAGGACACAAGAAGTAATTAGGTGGGTGGGGTGGGGGTTTGTATCACTTTTACTCTGGAGCCGCGCGCGCCCTTTGTGCATTCACACTGGCAGAGTTGGTCTCACGCAGCTGAACCGCGGCTCGTGTATTGCAAATACAGACGAATATTGTCCATTCTGTCACATTTTTCGACCCCTGTCTGTCTCGTGCCTGATTTATGATGGGCAGCATATAACTGCTGCAAATGCGACGTGTTCCCATCTGTCCTAAAAACACATACATATCTTCAGCACTCTCGTCACTCAACGGCGCAAAGTAAAGAGGGAGTCCTTCCCCCTATTAAGGAAGCAGTCGCTACACATCTTTGCCCGCCCTCCGCTAGGGGACGGCTGTCAAAAGCGACGCACCCATTCGCCGGCCAGGCTGGCCCAGCTACTCGCTGTATTCATTCCATCCGGTCACGATGTTACCTCAGGTCATCAAACGGATCAGGGAGAGCAAGTGTGCTCTCTCAGCTACTAGAAACAGCTCCATGGACGATACCGCTGAGGAGAGACCTCCTCAGAAAAAATTACAAAAATACTGAGTTAATATCCTTAGAGATGCACCGATACAGAAAATGGGCTGATACTGCTAATAATTTTCATGTTATGGCTGATATTATAATTATATATTCTAAATAAAGTAAAAATAAATTCTACAAACTAAAATCAATAGTGCAAGTAAAACATGTGAAATCTTTTATATTGCTGGTGCTAGCCTGAGACAACCGTTCTCACAATTTCTTATAATAATAATAATAATAATAATAATAATAATACATTCGGCTCATTTTGTATACTGACTTTGGTTGTAAGATTTTTCCAAGGAGGATTCTCCAAATTAAACCTCAAAGCTAATGCAGCGTTTAATGGCAACATAAAATAATACCCCTTGAGAAGCACAAATAAATAAACATCATACCTGACACATACCGAGAACTGTCTCACACACACACACACACACACGTCTGGTTCACTATCTTTCTGGGGACTCTCCATAGGCGTACTGATTTTTATACTGTACAAACTGTATAAACCTACTATAACCTTTCTGCATTTTTACTTTTTTCTTTTCTTTTTTTTTTACAAAAAAATCATTCTGTATGATTTATACAATGGTTTTCCTCATGGGGATCTCAAGTCTGTGTGTATTCCCCACCGGGATAGAAAACACGCGCGCGCACGCACACACACACACACATACACATACACACACACATACACACACACACTGTGAATGAAAAGAACACCAACCTGGCCACTAACTCTAAAATGATGACTACACTGGCAAACGATCCAAAGGAAACAAGGTATGAGTAATTTATACGAATCACTTTTTTTCAGCGACGTCAGATCTCATCCAGTAAACATTTTTTTGCCCAAATGAATGAGCAGATGTTCATGTTAGAGAGTGCTTGAACTGTCCGTTGTCAATGGAGCGAATCATTCTCTCAACCACATCTGGTTTACAGGCGTAGCCTATTAAATCAGTGGATCCCTGTGCTTAAATTGACCACATTAGATGGATGAATGACGGATAAGGATTTAAAATTTGAAGGGAAAAAAAAGTAAAAATTTACTTATTTTTATTTTTGGTGAATTACAACTTTTCCCCCAATAAAAATGTAATTCCAGGGTAATGGTAATTCATTTAGAAATTAATTACATTTTGGATATGTACAAATATCCATAATTGGAGCTCAACAAACAATTAGCTCGGAAAACTACATTTTAATCACAATTAATATAACCAATTTGGGATTTCATATAGACATGAGCAAATTTTTGGCTGACGATAACTCAAAATTCAGAACCAAATTTTTTTTAAAAAGCTGGAAAATGTTTACAAATGTTTTCCAATAAAGTAAATAAGACTTGTTTTATCCTTAACTCAACAAAGAACCGAATTGTGTAATCTAACACACAAATATGGGTTAAATGAATTGCCTGTGTCATTTTTAGATGGAAGGACATTCTGCAATATTTTTCAGAATTACTATGAAAACCATTCTCATATACAATTTTGAAAATAATATATTAATTTCAAGATGTAACATTAACATGACAGTAACTTAAACGTAGCCTTTTGTAAAATATATATATATATATATATATATATATATATATATATATATATATATATATATATATATATATATATATATAAAGCAAAACATTTAATGTGAACGAATAATATTTTCCAAGTCGACTAGCAGCTAGTCGGCTAATAATAACTATGCCTAAAAGTTTACAAATATTAATTAAAAACTAGATAGTTATACATATGTAATTCTGAATAACGTGCCCTGGCTAACAGAGGTTTTTTATTATCCAGGGATGAATGACACATGAAAATGTTGAACTTGTGTGTCAGAAAATATTTAAATATAATTTATGTATAGACAAAAAAAAAATATTCCCGCTTACCTTCTCTTGGTGAAATGAAAATGGGTGGTCCTTTTTCCACAAATGTCAACAAAATTGGGAAGGAAGGAGGACAGTGATGATAAGTGTAAACGAATAACCAAGCAGGGGTATCTGAGCTGAGGGTGGTTTGATGTAAAATAATTTACAACTGTTCAGAGTCTGACATCCATGGGTTTCAGCAGTTGTGTTTTGCTCCTTAGTTATGAGTGAATGATGCAATGACTCTTTTAGCCACGAAAGAGTCACTGAAAATCCCCGCCATGATGACTGACAAAAAAAAACCCTTTTACGCGTCTGAAACTGGTCACTTATTAGGCTACCTCATTCACTATATCATATTAGCCGTTGTTTTTAAACTACTCGTATGCTACGAAAAGTTTCGTATGTTTGTGTTGAACCAGTGATTCGGAGAGCGCCGCTGACCAAGTCACGTGGTTTCGGCAGACATGCCATTTCGAAGGTTCGCCGCTTGGGGGGAGGGGGAGGGGGGTTCTTCGTTTATGGTTTTAACTGATCTCTGGTCAGTTTTATAATTATACACACTAAATATGTCTATAGTTTAAAATATGATCTGTAGATTAAATTGAATAGATTACACTTTCATGGAAACATTTGTAAAAGGTCTCATCTCATTACGTTTGGACTGTGTTCCCGTTGCATTCACACTGTTTTGAACTGCAGGTGTCCGGTACGAAAACAAGGTTAAAGGAATACAATGTAGGAAAAATGTATAAATGACATTTGAAAATCATTGCTCATAAACCATCTTTATCTCTTAAATAAAAAATGCATTCATTTATTAAATATGATTTGATTAGGTCACTGAAATGACGTGGATATTTTGTGTCCAAGGGCATTATTTTCTTTTAAGATAATTTGATAAATTCATGACATATATATTTTTAATATATATATATATATATATTTATCTTAAAAACACAAAATGTCAGGTGGTGCAACTGTCCGAACAAATGAAAGAAAACTATTTAAAACGATGTCTTAATAATAAAAATTTAAAAAATAAATACAATGGCATTATTTTAGAATCGAAACCTTTCATATAAACACATTTTATAAATATCACTACTTCAAGGCTGTTGAAGTAATTGAAATTTCCATAATTTCCAGCGATTTGTACTTTCTCAAAAGTCAGGGTGGCACAACAGCAAATATGGCTCTTTTATTATGAGGGTTGGGAATTATTACGGTTAGTGAAAAGGTTTGTAGATCTCTCTCAAATACTGATAAAACTGCTTATGTCAAGTATGGGTAGGCTGGTCACTTTTTATATCAGGTGGTACAACTTCACTGGATATACTGGTACAACTATTTAGTTTTTTAAAAAAAATAATGACATAAAAAACAGTCAAAACGGGAATTTAAATACTTTTAAATTAAGATCTGAAACTTTTTTAAACACATTGTTCATGACTGAAATATGCATTACATAAGTTTAAAAAAAACACATTTGTTGGGCCCAATAATGTCAGAAATAAGATGTGTACTGTTAGAAGAAACAAAAAGCGATTTGTGATTAATTCGGACTTTTATCATAGAAAATGTTTACCCAGAAACCTTCACCACCGGAAGTACTGTGCAGGTGAAAGCTTTGGAAACGACCCACCCATTACCATCAGGAGAATATGGATTGCTGCTAAATTGTGGATAAATACGATTAGAGCAAGAGTCGGACCTCGGTATTACCATTATTCTGTATTCGTGTGTTTAATGTAGTATTTGCATTACTGATCTGATAGCGTCATTCCTCTGAGGGGCGAGCAGCTCGCGCTTCTGTGCACTGAATACTTTCAAACGGAAAATGATTTTTCTTTCCCAGTATATCTGTTATCAGACGTTGACTGTGTGTGTGTGTGTGTGTGTGTGTGTGTGTGTGTGTGTGTGTGTGTGTGTGTGTGTGTGTGTGTCCGCTGTAAATAGTCACTTTTGTACATTTTAACTGCACTGATCATATGATCACACCCCGCAGCAGTTTTGGTCTGCTGGTTCCCATAGAAACAGTTAATTCTATTGTAATAATATAATTGAAATGATTAGAGATATGCGTGTACTATGTATTGATATACTGATTTTATTGTGACAGACGAATCATGTTTACTCTCTCCTGATGAAAAATATATTGTGTTGGCCAAAACAATGGTTTGATATTTTTTTGTACCGTTTACATTTTTGCACTTATCACAATATATCATGACCTGTTTTATGTTTCATAATTGTTTTACAGTTTAAATTTAGTCTAAAATGCTGTATAGGCTATTTGAAGGAATAGTTTACACTCAAATGAAAATTCTTTCATCATTTACTCACCCTCAAGTTGTTCCAAACCTGTATGATTTTTTTTTCTTCTGCTGAACACAAAAGAAGATATTTTAAAGAAAGTCAGTAACCAAAAAATACTTTGGAAGTCAATGGGGACCATCAACTGTTTGGTATCTGAAATTCTTCTTTTGTGTTCGGCATAAGAAAGAATTCATACAATGCGAAATGTAAATGATGACAGTAAATGATGACAGAATTTGTATTTTAGGGTGGACTATTCCTTTAATGACAGGTTCTGTTGTGACAACACGCCCCGCTATTGGATTCAGTGAAGAGTGTTTTTTTTTTTTAATGCAATAACTTGAAATGTTCAGTAGCTCTTATCTGTAGCCTAGATTTTAAGATTTGTGTCTATATAAAATAGACTTCTTTTCCTGAGGAATATTTCCTGGAGTATAATGTGTGACGACTAGCCCCAGTCTCCTCTAATTTTTTAGACGGTCAGTTGATGAAGCAGAAGATGGGAGGCTGGAGTGTGCTTGTGACCGGCTGCGTTTGGGCAATTCTGCTCCTGGCTCTGTTTGGAGACTCACTAGCATCTTCTCCCGAATTTGATCCCTACAAAGTTCTTGGAGTGTCCAGACACGCAAGTCAGGCCGAAATCAAGAAAGTGTACAAGAGACTCGCAAGGGAATGGTGCGTATTCAGGCAGAGGTCATTGTGGAGACACAGACATGCACTCTCTAAATAAGAATATGTGAATAAGGCTGTTTCATTCGCTATGGTTAGCATCCTTTGACTCATATAGTGTGCTGCTGTAAAGACATAATAATTATGTAGCTCTCTCATGATGTCTGAATGAGAACAGCCACATTTGTTTCATTTCTTTGTCCATAGGCATCCTGACAAGAACAAAAGTCCAGGGGCAGAGGACATGTTTATCAAGATCACTAAATCTTACGAGGTATGCATTATGTATAATGTAAAGTAAGAACAAAAACATTCAGGGTTTTTATTATTTTTGACATTTTACGTTAAAAAAAAAATATATATATATACACACACACTATATGGCCAAAAGTATTGGGACACCCCTCCAAATAATTGAATTTAAGCCCCGAGGCATGCAGACGATTATAACGAAGTGGAAGCAATTGGGAACAACAGCAACTCAGCCATAGAGTGGTAGGCCACGTAAAATCACAGAGCGCAGAAGTCGCCAGCTTTCTGCAGAGTCAAGAGCTACAGACCTCTAAACTTCTGTGGCCTTCAGATTAACTGAAGAACAGTGCGTAGAGAGCTTCATGGAATGGGTTTCCATGGCCGAGCAGTTCATCCAAGCCTTGCATCAAGTGCATTGTGCCAAGTGAAAAGTTTGGTGGAGGAGGGATTATGGTGTGGGGTTATTTTTCAGGGGTTGGGTTTGGCCCCATTGTTCCAGTGAAATGAACTTTTAATGCGTACCATTTTTTTTTGGACAATTTCATGCTCCCAACTTTGTGGGAACAGTTAGAGGATGGCCCCTTCCTTTTCCAACATGACTGCGCTCCAGTGCACAAAACAAGGTCCATAAAGACATGGATAAGGGAGTTTGGTGTGGAGGAACTTGACTGGCCTGCACAGAGTCCTGACCTCAACCCGATAGAACACCTTTGGGATTAATTAGAGCGGAGACTGCGAGCCAGGCCTTCTCGTCTAACATCAGTGTGAGAAGAATACGCTTCAAGAAATATGATCAAAAATTCCCATAAACACACTCCTAAACCTTGTGGAAAGCCTTCCCAGAAGAGTTGAAGTTGTTGTAGCTGCAAAAGGTGGGCCAACTCCATATTAAACCTTATGGTTAAAGAATGGGATATCATTAAAGTTCATGTGCATGTGACGTCCCAAAACTTTTGGGAATATACTGTATGTGTTCAAAAGTTTGGGTGGGCCGTAAGAAATTATAATATTCCAAAAAGAATCCTTGCTCACCAAGGCTTATTTTATTTGATTAAAACCACAGATGAAAACAGTAATATTGTGAAATAAATTATTTTGAATATATTTTCAAATCCGTTTATTTCTGTGATCAAACCTGAATTTTCGACATCAGTTTTTTTCAGCTTTCAATGTCACATGATCTTTCAGAAATCATTGTAATATGCTGATTGGGTGCTTTTCTTTTAAAAATTTCTCATTATTATCAATACTGAAACAGTTGTGCCGCTTAATATTTGTGTGGATACAGTTTGTGGAACAGTGACATAGTGTTTCAGGATTCCTTGATGAACAAAAGTTGAAAAGAACAGCATTTATTTGAAAAAATAACTTTTTTGTCACATTATAAACGTATTACATTTTTTTGACCAATTTAATGTATCCATGCACTTGCTGATTAAAAGTATTAATTTCTTTCAGATTAGAAAAAAATTATTTATACATACATTTTTTTTTGCATGGCAAGTAATTATATTGCAATTGTATTTATACCAGTTGTTTAAATCTAACATTTTTTTAATTTTTTATTTTAAAAAAAATCTGTAAATGTATGCTTACACGTACACCCACATAAAATCTGCTCATTATAAAGACTTGTCCACTAACAACATGACCAAAAGCAGTTCTTGAGAGGTTTCTTTCTTTTTTGTCTAATGTACACATACAAAAAGAAACAACTTTTAAAACAACTTAAGTTAAACAACTTTTTTTGTGTATGATTCATGTAACCATTTGAAATATGTCTTCAGTAAAAATCATGAATATTGAATTGCATATGATTTACTTTACATAGATTCTGTCCAATGAGGAGCGAAGGGCCAACTATGACCGTTTTGGGCAAATGGACGAGAATCAAAACTTTGCACGAGCGCCACAAGGCTTCAGACACTTTCATGACAGTTTCTACTTCGATGAATCTTTCTTTCACTTTCCTCGGACAAGTCGGGATTTCACGGAGAGCAAGCATCTCCTTCACTACAACCAATACATGAATGAGGTGCTGCCGGATAGTTTCAAGAGGCCCTACCTTATCAAGATCACGTCAGAGTGGTGCTTCACCTGCATTCACATTGAGCCCGTATGGAAGGACACCGTGCTGGAGCTGGAGCCATTAGGTATGTTCTTCAGGATCATCACCCTTACAGTTGATTCCAGTAAAGTTGAGTGATATTATAATACACATGAAGGCCAATTCACATTGTACTGACAAACTCATTCAGGTTTGGAACAACTTGGGTGTGAGTAAATGATGACAGAATTTAAATTTGTTGGTGAACTATTCCTTTAAGGATGCATATAACACGTATATTGGGTAAAATGGTCCAGTAGTCCATTGTAGATGGTAATATTTTCAATTAAATAACCACATACTCTGAATATAACATCTTGTTTTGATTTGAAGGGGTTGGTATTGGTGTGGTGGACATTGGATATGAGAGGCAGCTGGCTAACCATCTTGGTGCCCACCGCACACCTTCCATACTGGGTTTAATCAATGGCAAAATCACTTTCTTCCACTACTCTGTGGTCAGGGAACACTTGAAACAGTTTGTGGAAAGCCTTTTGCCTCAGAAGCTGGTGGAAAAGGTAGGACTGATCTATATTCATTTCAACTGTTTAATACAAATATAGACTGTAAATATATTCATATGAAAAAGAGTTAATAAGTTAAGTTTTAATAGATTTTTACTTCCTTTCCCCTTTATCTCCTTTTTTCTCTCCCTTTCCTTTCTATCTTTTCTTTTTCTTTTCTAATCATGTTCCTTTTCTTATCTTTCCCTTTGAATCTTTTCTTTCACCCACTTTTCTTATCTTTTCCTTTTTCCCTATCCCTTTCTGTTAATTTTCAATTTTCTTTATTTTGCCTTTTCCCGTCTGTTCCTTTTCTGTCTCCTTTTCTTTTCCCCTTTCTCTCTTTCCTTTTGCTCCTTTTGTTTTCTTTCTATTTACTTTACATTTCTCCCTTTCCTTCTCATTTTCCTTTCTTTTTACCTTTCTTTCCTATTTCCTTTTCCTATTCCTTTTCCTCTCCCTTTCCCATCCTTCTCTCTGTTCCCTTTCCAAATTTGTCCTTCCATCTCTTTGCACTTTTGTTTGTCCCTTTGTTTTTTGCTTTCTTTTTCTTCCTTTCCCCTTGTCCCTTTACTTCTCCCTTTCCCCTTCCTTTTAATCGTTCTACTTTTCTCTTTTCACTTCCTGTTTCTTTTTCTCCCTTTCCTTTCCTTGCTTTCCTGTTCTCCTTGCCTTCTATCTATTCATCTTATTTCTTTTTCTATTCTTTTGTTTTAGGTGACTGATAACAGCTACCTTGAGTTTTTAAACAGTTGGCATGAGGAGAATAAACCAAGAGTTATAATGTTTGATGTAGCATCTAATATCCCTTTTTTGTATAAGGTGAGTGTTTATTATATCAACTGTTCAAATAGTCTGTCTTCTAAATCTATTTTCTTGACACAAGTTGTTATATACTCTTGTTCACAGCTCACCGCGTTTGCCAATAAAGACTACGTGAGGTTTGGCTATGTGGATATGGGCTTGACTGAGACCTTCCAGGTTGTGCAGAGTTTCAACATCAACACATACGCTCCCACCATGCTCCTGTTCAAAGAGAACACAGAGAAACCGGCTGATGTTATACAGGTGAAGCCCTGATCCCCATTTGTTAACAGCCAATTGCAAGTTTTCTCACAGTGTACCAGTTTTTGTAAAGTGTTTTTTTTTGCCATTTTCTGTTTTTCTCCCTAGGCAAGAGGGATGAAAAAGCAGATAATTGACGAGTTTGTGTCCAATAATCGTTTTCTGCTGGTGCCGCGCCTGGTGAATCAGAAACTCTTTGATGAGCTGTGTCCAGTTAAACAGTTCCACCGTCGCAGGAAGTATGAAATCTGACCTCTAATTGTAGTGTTGGTGGACTTATGTCTCGAAGAAAACGTCATCTCCTTGTCTTTCTGGTTGACAGGTACTGTGTTCTTCTCGTTACTGGTGAAGGAGAGCAGTTTGTGTCAGTGAATGAGGCGTTCTTTGACTTTGCTTCCTCCAACACTAAAGAAGTCCTCAGGTTTGCTTATGTTTATCAGAGAAAACAGCAGCCTCTCTGTGACACCCTGCTCAAAAAGGACGACACAACCCCTCCACAGGTGCTTATACATGTATAGTTGACCCGTTTAGTCACCTTTTTTTGATGCCATATGAATTTAGACCTTTTGGGCGTATGACTTCAGGTGATTCTCCTGGAGAGACGCAGCACTACTGGAAGGGTGTTGTATCGGACAGTGACAGGTGGATGGAATGGGAGTGATGATGATAAGCACCGCCTCCATGAGCTGCTTGAGCTCCTGCAAAGAGACCCCTCCTACCTTACCAACGATGCCATGCTGCCTGAACTAAACAATGAGTTTGCGTCCGTAAGTCAAACAGAGTAATGAGAGGATAAGATTGTCTTTGTGACAGTATTGTTGAACCTCAAGATCTAATAACTAGAAATTATAATGAGAGAAATAATCAAATGTCTTTTTCTTTTTTTTTTATTTCCAGATGTTTCTGATTCAGTGGATAAACACTGCATATGATTACCTCGCTCAATTTTACTTTGATCTTCTCTACTCTAACTGGTGAGCACAACCGAATAATTCATGGCCCTGTTTAAATGCAGTTTCTTACCTCTTTTCCAGGCAAGCTTAAGCCTAGTCTTGAACCAGCCATGTATTTCCTCAGACTTGGAGTGAAAAATTAGCGCTGAAAAGGCGTGTATGGTTATTTTTGCAGCTGACCGTATTGCATGTGCATTGGTAGGTGTTTCCCTTTCAGTAGCAGCATTTAAACGAATCGTGCAAGGTGATTTACTAAGCTTTCCACGAGTCAATTTACTGGTGTTTGTGCCATTATTTACCGCCCCCAAAAAAGCATATCTTGGTAAATTGCGTTGGTCATTATGGAAATGATCCGGCTGCGTCTGTCAGTAGATCACACACACAACTTTCCACTCAAAGCTCTTTTGGAATTGCACTCTCATGCCCTATTTGGTAAATCTGGCCCTTGTTGTTTACCTGACTGTAGCTGGTCTAAAACAAACAAGCTCAACGCTCAAACGTCCTGCGTAACACGAGATTGAACCTCACTGGTTCTTACTGAAATTCAAACGTGCTGCATAACACGAGAATTAACCTCATTGGTTCTTGTGGAAGCTCAAATGTGATGCGTAACACGAGAATGAACCTCATTGGTTCTTGTGGAAGCTCAAATGTGATGCGTAACACGAGAATGAACCTCATTGGTTCTTGTGGAAGCTCAAATGTGATGCGTAACACGAGAATGAACCTCATTGGTTCTTGTGGAAGCTCAAATGTGATGCGTAACACGAGAATGAACCTCATTGGTTCTTGTGGAAGCTCAAATGTGATGCGTAACACGAGAATGAACCTCATTGGTTCTTGCACATTAAGCGAACATGCTTGAGCTTCTGTTTAACATAACTTATGTGTGAGTTGATGAATGTTCATATGTACAGGTCCTTCTAAAAAAATTAGCATATTGTGATAAAAGTTCATTATTTTCCACAATGTAATGTTAAAAATTAAACTTTCATATATTTTAGATTAATTGCACACCAACTGAAATATTTCAGGTCTTTTATTGTTTTAATACTGATGATTTTGGCAGACAGCTCATGAAACCCCCCCCCCCTAAAAAATCTCAAAAAATAAGCATATTTCATCCGACCAATAAAAGAAAAGTGTTTTTAATACAAAAAAAGTCAACCTTCAAATAATTATGTTCAGTTATGCACTCAATACTTGGTCGAGAATCCTTTTGCAGAAATGACTGCTTCAATGCGGCACAGCCTGTGGCACTGCTGAGGTGTTATGGAGGCCCAGGATGCTTCGATAGCGGCCTTAAGCTCATCCAGAGTGTTGGGTCTTGCGTCTCTCAACTTTCTCTTCACAATATCCCACAGATTCTCTATGGAGTTCAGGTCAGGAGAGTTGGCAGGCCAATTAAGCACAGTAATACCATGGTCAGTAAACCATTTACCAGTGGTTTTGGCACTGTGAGCAGGTGCCAGGTCGTGCTGAAAAACGAAATCTTCATCTCCATAAAGCTTTTCAGCAGATGGAAGCATGGAGTGCTCCAAAATCTCCTGATAGCTAGCTGCATTGACCCTGCCCTTGATAAAACACAGTGGACCAACACCAGCAGCTGACATGGCACCCCAGACCATCACTGACTGTGGGTACTTGACACTGGACTTCAGGCATTTTGGCATTTCCTTCTCCCCAGTCTTCCTCCAGACTCTGGCACCTTGATTTCCGAATGACATGCAAAATTTGAGCGACAGTCCAGTGCTGCTTCTCTGTAGCCCAGGTCAGGCACTTCTGCCGCTGTTTCTGGTTCAAAAGTGGCTTGACCTGGGGAATGCGGCATCTGTAGCCCATTTCCTGCACACGCCTGTGTACGGTGGCTCTGGAATCGGTCCTTCTCCACAATCTTCCTCAGGGTCTGGAATCGGTCCTTCTCCACAATCTTCCTCAGGGTCCGGTCACCTCTTCTGCAGTGTTTTTGCCACTCTTTTCCTTCCCACAGACTTCCCACTGAGGTGCCTTGATACAGCACTCTGGGAACAGCCTATTCTGCTTCAGAAATGTCTTTCTGTGTCTTACCCTCTCACTTGAGGGTGTCAATGATGGCCTTCTGGACAGCAGTCAGGTCGGCAGTCTTACCCATGATTGCGGTTTTGAGTAATGAACCAGGCTGGGAGTTTTTAAAAGCCTCAGGAATCTTTTGCAGGTGTTTAGAGTTAATTAGTTGATTCAGATGATTAGGTTAATAGCTCGTTTAGAGAAACTTTTCATGATATGCAAATTTTTTGAGATAGGAATTTTGGGTTTTCATGAGCTGTATGCCAAAATCATCAGTATTAAAACAATAAAGGACCTGAAATATTTCAGTTGGTGTGCAATGAATCTAAAATATATGAAAGTTTAATTTTTATCATTACATTATGGAAAATAATTAACTTTTATCACAATATGCTAATTTTTTGAGAAGGACCTGTAAATAAAAACATAAATCTGTTCATCATATGAAGCGATCGTGTCTCTTCAGAAAATTTGGATTAAACCGCTCAATTCATATGGATTAGATTTACGATCTCGAAAGAGCAAATTTGTGGTTAATTTGTTGTTAGCAGATTCCAGCATTTAGTTGAAATGCATAATATTCCACAACAAAGCTATCCTTAAAACAGTCTGCAAATTAAAGACACTTAATACAAATGTTATAACATATAAGAACAGACTCCACTAACTGATGATATAATTTTTCTAGTTGACTGGTAGTTGCAGGAGTGTGGGGATGGAGTTGTCATCGCCTATAGAAAGAAATGCACTAAACGTCATGCAGTAAGCGCAGTACTAATATAGCTTTCACACTCTGCACAAATGCTTAGATTTGCACCTAATAAAAGCGCACATTTATCTAGATTAACATTAGAGCAAGCAGCCATGTAAAGTGGTTAAAGTTAGACTACTACATAAATTTTTCAAATGATAAGCCATGTTTGATAGAGTTCATTAGAGTCAAACATTTGCCTGCAGAGTTTGTATATCACCTTTTTGGTGTCCTCATTTACCCTCTCGAAATGATCCCACACTTTGGATTTCCTGTCCGACATAATTAACACATGGAGCCGTGTTAACGATCTGACCACCATGCTTCACCAATTCCTGTGAAGTTTTTCTTCTGCAACTAACTGACCAATTAAAATTTGGTTGACCATGCCTCTTCTCATCGACTAACATTTGGTCAACTTTTAGGGTCAACACTACTATTGTCATTAGGGGTTTTTATTGAATTTATTTATTTGTTGTTGCAGCCCTATTTTTTTAAGCTTAGCTTACATCTACTTCTGCTTCCACCAGGCGTGAGATGATGCCCGTACTGTCTCTGATCTTCTCCGCACTTTTCATCCTGTTTGGAACTGTAATCATTCAGGCTTTCAGGTAGGACTGGTTAGTTATATCTCAGTGCTTTTTTATGGAGAGTTGTATATTATATTTACTACTTTTGTTTTTTGATGCACAGTGACTCTGGGGAAGACAAACCAGCCAAACAAAAGGCCACTGATTCACCAAAGACAGCGGAGAGCTCTCCAGGACCTGAGAGCACTTCAAGGTGAAACACTGCTTAATGGCAAAATTGCACTGTGACATGACATAACATAGCATGTTAAATATAGATTTAGAGATCACAGATGTGTTTAGCTGGTCATTAGACAAATCGCTAAAAGTTGGTTTTCCTGTTACAGTCGTCCCCCTAAGAAGAATTTTGTGGAGGTGACGGAGCTGACAGACATCACCTACATGAGTAACCTAGTCAGGTTGAAGCCTGGTCACATCAACGTAGTGCTGATCCTCACTGATGCTTCTAAGCAAGTGCTGCTCAGGAAGTTTGCCAAAGAAGTATATTCATTCTCAGGGTGAGGCCTGTGTTTGTGTTTGAGAGAATGCTAAAACCTGTTTCTGGAGATCAACCTTCTTGTAGAGTTTAGGTTGTGATCCATTCACACTAACTTCCCAACATGATGAATGGCACATCTGCAAAACAATCTTGGAGAACATTCTTCAATCTACTTAGGCTCGTGATGCTGCCCAGGTCATTTTGAAATCATTTGGATTTTGAAAAAGCACAACTGAACCCATTATTCCTACATTTTAATTGGTATGCCCAATCAAAAAGGTGCATTAAATTTGCGTATTTCCTCTTTGTAATGCACAGTCACCATCAAAATTATGTATTCGCATCATTCACTGAAGTGTCATAAACTGAAGGTCTGTGCAAAGTTATGCGCTTTGCAAGATTCGTATCTTGCTACCACTAAACGTTTTATATTTTGTCTCACTCCCATCCACATCTTTCACACTTCGTACCACTCCCAGCCCTCGGGGTGAAGTGTACACCACCTTCTCCTGTATGATTCTGTCTCATTCCAGTACCAAAGGCAATACCCCAGCCTACACACACAATGGTTTAGACCTTACATTGTTGCATTTATCACACCAGGCAAAAGAAAGATGCCTTCCCTTACTGCTTTGAAAAACATTAAGAATGTCCAACCCTGCACCTATAAACTGATTATTTTTTTGTTGCTGAACAGACGGATAACACAAACAACATGCTGTACTTTTTATTTTATTTTTAGATATTTCTTTTGCGTCTTTCCACTCCCGTCTGCACTTTTTTGGAATTGCACTCTCGTGCTAATTTACCCTGTTTAGTAAATCTGTCCCTAATAAGGTACCAGTTGTGCTGTGATCCGAACAACTCAATCCAGAATTTTTCCACCTCCCCTTTGAATAACCAATGAAATGTCATTGTGATATGATGTCAAATGACACTTCTCACTTTACAAGTCGAATGTCCGATCCTGAGTGTGGTCATTTTCAAGTGAAAAGGGGAATTCCAGTTTCCAGTCACGCTGGATTTCAGACAACTCTACCTGGGATCCTCTTACCTCCACTTGGAACAGCCAATGGAATGTCATTTGGATATGATGTGAAATGGTGCTTCCCATTTTACAAATTCTATGTCCAAACTTGAGTAGTGTTCCAGTGGTCGTCTCAAGTTAAAAAATTGGTTTCTGAATTCCTGAGTCTGGAAAGTAGCAGAAAATGCTTTACATGGAATTAAATGCTGAAAGAAAGTAGAGAAACTGTATTAATCACCCTACATTTTACTACAAACAAATCCATAAAAATCTACTTTCTCTTGCAGGTCTCAGACTCTTCACTACTCCTTTTTAAACGTGGACAAGCACAGCCAGTGGATGGATTCACTCATGGAGTCGGCTCCTGATGCCAGGCCGTCAGACTGCTTGGACGAAGAGGAAGAGGAGGAGGACGCCCCCTCCAACAAATCTGACTACACTGGCCACGTCCTGGCACTCAACGGCCACAAGAAGTACTTCTGCCTATTTAGGCCTGTGTTTACGGGGGAGGAAGCCGAATGTAGCAGGTGGTCCGATGAGGATGCGTCAACGGCCGGGCCAAGCAAAGCCTCGAGGTCCCGGTCAAGTTCCCGCCAGAAGGCCACCACTCTGGAGATCCACCACAAACTGGACCGCCTCGGTCTATGGATGGAGAGGCTCATGGAGGGAACTCTACCAAGACATTATGTTCCGGCCTGGCCCGGTCTGGACACCATAACTCCACAGAAATAACACTCCCGTTTGTCCTCAGGCTTGTTGCAGGAGGCATGCTGTAGTGACGTGAAAGATGTCGAATTCTAGATTTCAACATCTTTTCTATCCAAATTACTTGGTTATTATGTGATATTAAGTTATTCTGTAAAACGCACTGGTTATAAGTAGAGTTTTTCTTCATTTAGAGCACCATGTGCTCGTCTGCTGCTTTAGGGGCAAAACTCCTTTCCATCTGCAATTTACACTGTCTTTTTGTTAGTATGGTTGTTTCATTACTGTATGAATGCCAATATCCAGATTAAGCCACTCTGTGTAGCTTCCAACAGGGCTAAATGTGTCTCAACACAGCTGGATAGATGGCGGCTAAGGCCAATTCTTATGATTTTGTCCAGGGCCCAGTGAATTCAAGCGTTGTCTCTGGCTACAGAAGCAGTTCGTAGTAAGATAACCTTTCTGCCTTTTTTCCACTATTTGGATTATAGAAATAAGAAAAAATATGTGTGTGTGTATGCGTGTGGGAATGGTTTAGTCTACCTATTCTCCTTATGCAAAATAACTACAAATTTACTAAACTGGTGCATGAAAAGATCACTGTTACGTTTTGAAAGCTTGAGAATGAACTTAGGTTTTGCTGCCATTTGTGCATGTGCTGTTTTTCATACACCATACTTTCTTTAATGTCATTTGTTTCATATTTTGCACTTTGATGACTTGCTTAGGATTCTTTAATTTATAAACTTAATAATATTTAAATAGAGGTTCTAACTGCATCTGAATTAACATAACCAGTTGAATCAGGTTAAGAATGTCTAGATCATCAGTTGGCTTTTTCTTTTAAGAAAATGACACTTTTTTTTATGTTGCACTTTTTTATGGTTGATTTGCATACCATGTGCATTGTTTAAAAATAATAAAGTTTGTACTGTAGCAACATGTGTATACTCATATTTTTAACTGACAGTATTTATTGAAAAATAATAATATTTTGCAACTTTAAAGTATATAAATTACAAATGTACATTCAGCATTCCCTGTTAAACACCATCAATCCTCTAACCACACAGTAAAACTCTCAGGTACAAAGACTTTCTTGTCTAGAATCGGTTCTTTAAAACTCGTTCCGAATAACTTTCTTCATTATGTCCTCTGGACCGAAAGACGCAGGCAGCAGTTCCTCAACGGTCATCTCCACATAAGAACCGTCAGGTTTGGACAAATACACGTCCCAGTTAGCACCAAACTGTAGGTGTAAACAAAAATAGCATGTTTAATGAAACCAGAGTATGCCGCTTGTTAAGGTGAAATACTGTGGTAAATGACACTTGCCTCCCTCATGAACTGCCTGCAGCCTCCACATGGGGAAATAAAATGCTCACACATATCACTGAAAGAGCAGAAGACACTTATATGATCTTCTAAACATGGAACTAGTAAAAATGGTTACAAATGACATAGCGCTTATATTCAGCCACTAGAGGGCCTGTTGAGTACAGACAGTAGAAGTTTACCTCGCAATAGCAATGGCTTTGAAATCCCGGTAGCCCTCTGATACCGCTTTTGAGATGGCAGTTCTCTCAGCACAGATTCCCAAGTTGAAGCACGCGTTTTCCACATTACAGCCTGATGTCGAGCAATAGTGAAAATTAGCATACAGTGGCCCCTGTTTTTAATTGTAGAAATCAAAGGCCTGGTTTCACAGGCAGGGTTTAAAATAAGCCAGGAAAAGGCCTTAGTTAAATTAAGTAGCTTTTTAAAAATTTGCCTTTGAAAAAAAAAGCATTACTAATGTGCATCTGGAGACAAAACAATGACACAGACCAATTTTAAGATATGAACTGAAAGCAACTGACATATCTTAATATCTTAAAAATGATGACAGAATTTTCTTTTTTTTAAGACTAAAGAGTAAAGTCTAAACTGCATGTTTGAGCAGTTTTAAAAGATAGCTCTCCCAAAAATTCTGTCATCATTTACTCCGCCTCAAGTTGTTTCAAACCTGTATAAATTTCTTTGTTCTGCTGAACACAAAAGAATATATTTTTAAGAATATGGGGAACTAAAAAGCTGATGGACCCCATTGACTTCCATAGTAGGGAAAAAAATACTATGGATGTCAGTGGGGTCCATCAACTGTTTGGTTACTGACATTCTTTAAAATATCTTCTTCTGTGTTCAGCAGAACAAAGAAATTCATAAAGTTTGAAACAACTTGAGGCGGAGTAAATGATAACAGAATTTTCATTTTTGGGTGAGCTATCCCTTTAAAACCCTTTTAAAGGGTTAATTCACCCAAAAATGAAAATTCTGTTATTAATAATAATGAATTTTATTTGTAATGCACTTTACATTTCTGCAATCTCAAAGTGCTACAGAGCATCTAGAAGTACAATAAAAAACACAGTTAATTAAATACAAAAAATAAGAAAAACTATTTAAAACACATTCAAAGGAAAGCTTTAGTAAAAAGAATTACTCACCCTCATGTTGTTCCAAACTTGAACTTGAAAGTGGTTGTTGTGTTGCTGTCTATGTGGGGTCAGAGAACTCTCGGATTTTATAAAAAAATTCTTAATTTGTGTTCCAAAGATGAACAACGGTCTGACGGGTTCGGAACGACATGAGGGTTAGAAATTAATGACAGAATTATCATTTTTAGGTGAACTATACCTTTAAGCCTCATCTGTGAAACAGTATTTCTAGGACTGTTCTAGGACCCTAGCAATGATTTAGTTGTTTAATTGATTAAGTTGAATTGATTTATTGTCCTAAACCTACCCATTTGTAACCCCGTTGAAATATTTAAACTAATTAAAGTAATTACGTTTAAAATGGCCGTCCCTGCTGTTTGGTTAAAAAATAAGCTGGAAAAAATTTGAATCAGGTCTCCTCTGTTGGAGTACAGTTGGCTAGATGGCGCTGTCACACACACACAAAAAACTAGGGACGTAGAAAATATAAGGTCCTTTGCGGCAGTCCTAAAAGTGCAGCCTCCGGTATTGCAGGCTAATAATATTTGTGAAACCAGGCATAAGTGTCCAAATAGGTTACATCACACTGTAAACACATATGAGGTACATCTCGAACTCGTGTTTTGTACAGTTTTATTTGTATTGGCTGGTCAGAAGGGGGCCTGTCAGGTCAGGGGCCAAGGCTTTTATTTACTTTCTGTGATGACAAAAACAGTGAATAACACATGGTTACTGAACAACATAGTGCTGTTTCACAGCAGATCAAGATTGTGTCAGTTGAGCTGAGAGAGAAATACTTAATCGGATCAAATCGTTATCATTAATTAGCGAAAGCATAAGCTGTTCAGACCAACAGAACCCTTCAAAAAAAGGTCCAAGCAAATTTGGCCTATGATCTTTTGATCGAGATATAGGCCTACTAAAAAGTATAATTTTAAGAATGGCTTGTAGTTGTGATTATACTCTTTTGATTGAGTAGCCTATTAAATATTTTTTTCCCAAAGTTTTACACTGTCTTATAAACTTACATTGTTTGAAAATATTGATTAATAAGGAAAACTTTATAACTTCTATTTACTTCAAACCTATTATAACTCGTTCCCCGCCACTGACTGATTTTTCCTGTTTTCCATGTTTTCGATGTTATTCGGTAGGGGGCGCTATTACACATGTACAGAATCTCCAGATCAAAACACAGACGAAGAAGAAGCAGAAATAAGATTTCTTATGCAAATGTAAAACAACGCGATCATCAAACATTAAACAGCATAAATATGTTCAAAACTGCCTAACATTATGAATGAAATGTGAAGCTTTGGGGTGTTGATGGACTCGATCTACTCCATCTGGGATTTGATCATCATTCTGAATCCAATCCGGACTGAGTCCATGGCAAAAATGCTTAAAATGTTTCTGTTTTTATTTTAAAAAATTCAATTTAATAATCATCATATAAAGCGATCGTGTCTTCAGAAAATTTGGACTAAGCCGCTCAATTCATATGGATTAGTTTTACGATCTCTATGAGCTTTTTGAAGCGTCACAGTGGTAGTTTCGTAGCTGTCAATGGAGGGACAGAGAGCTCTCAGATATCTTCAAGTTTTACGGGTTTGGAACATCATGAGGGTTAGTCTTCCTTCTGTTGCCAAGTAATGGTAAAAAAAAAACATATACACAACCAGCACTGCTAAAATTGTCTAATATTTGCACAACTTAATGACTTTAAAATTCCAGGTATTCCCTCACCTGTGAAAACCATCCCGTCATGTGTCAGGAGTGCCGCCCCGACTCTGAACTTGCTGTAGGGGCAGTAGGCAAACTTCTTGGCTTCTAGGGACTTCCAAATCAACTCTTTTATTCCCAACAATTGCCCATTCAACCCATTAACAAGCTCATGTCTCATCTTTTGGTCTCCCATGTTGCTGTATGTATAGTTTTTCTGAGGTTCAACAGGCTTGGCTTGTTTTTCCACATCTGACATCCAATCCCCTTTTCCCAGATTTCCCACCTCCCTGATGTTCTGTGTTTGATGTGTGTGATGCTGTCATGCTGAAAGGTTATGTAATTTCCAATCAGAGTCTACAGCGACCTTTCCCTTAGCCACACCGAAACAGTGAGGATGAGGTATAAAGGTCACTGCGCAATAATACACTGACATTCCCAATGGAATAATGATGAAAAAGCCCTCGCTTTTCACAACAGACTGCTTGAGATAAATAGGCCAAAAGTGATAGTAAGCTGGGATAATACTCAATTTATTTATTTTATGATTTCCTGCCTTGAAATATCATTAAAAATACGTTGAATAAAAAGAGTTTAAATCAAGATGCCCATTGAAGTTTGTAGAAAATTGATTTTGTGCCAATACAATCATGAATTTAACCACAATTGGAAGTCTCTTATATCCAAAACCTTCCTGTTCAAATGTTTCTTGTTTTTTCATTCATTAATTGAGCAGTTTTTAACTCTTCGTTTGAGCACGTAAAAGAATAAAACAAATCTTAATGCTGGTATTCATCTTATCTAATAGACATTGACCGGCGTACTCGGTATACTGGGTCTTTTTGATGGTGTGGCAGTTCAACAACCTTTGGAAAAAGAACATTCTAGCTGTTGTCATTTTCGATTATCCAGTTGATCCAGGTGATGTAGTTGCGGACTTTGGTGTAGACTCCTGGGAAATAAGGGTTGGCACAGCTGATGCCCCAGGACACGATCCCCTCAAAATAACCATTACAGATGAGAGGACCGCCAGAGTCGCCCTGCAGCCGAACACAGCACGATGTCACCACAGATCACAGTGTTAAGCATGATACAATATTGAAAATGTATTTTATAAGCACATTCTCCTCCCTCTCGGGTTCACCTGGCAGGAGTCTTTGCCGCCCAGTGGGGAACCGGCGCACACCATGTTGTCTGTGATTCTGTAGTAGTAGTAGTATTGACACTGAGGGATGATCTGGACGTCCACAGCACGCAGGACGGGGGACAGGTAATAACTGTAGACCTGAGTGACGCCCCAGCCGCTCACCGTGCATATTGTGCCCCCTGGTAAAGGAGCGAGTGAGGCTGGCAGCACGGCTGGCTGAACGTTGGCATTAAGCTCTGCAGGCTTCTCCAACTGATGTACAGTTCCAAAAATTACTATATTACTATAAATTTCATATTTAACACCTATAAACATGTAACTTTTCAACATTGATGATAAGCATGTTAGAATGATTTCTGAATGGTCATGTGACACTGAAGACTGGAGTAATGATGCTGATGGATGGATAGATGGATGGATGGATGGATGGACAGGTAGAAGGATGGACAGATAGATAGATAGATAGATAGATAGATAGATAGATAGATAGATAGATAGATAGATAGATAGATAGATAGATAGATAGATAGATAGATAGATGATGGATAGATAGATAGATAGATAGATAGATAGATAGATAGATAGATAGATAGATAGATAGATAGATAGATAGATAGATAGATAGATAGATAGATAGATAGATAGATAGATAGATAGATGGGCAGAAGGATGGATGCTAGATAGTTGGATAGACAGACAGACAAACAGACAGTTGGATGGATGGATGGATGGGTGGGTGGATGGATGGACGGACAGACAGGTAGAAGTATGGATGGATGGATAGATTGATAGATAGATAGGCGGAAGGATGGATAGATAGATGGATAGACAGACAGGTGGAAGGATGGATAGACAGACAGACAGGCGGAAGGAAGGATGGATAGACAGACAGACACAGGCGGAAGGATGGATGGATAGACAGACAGACAGACAGGCGGAAGGATGGCTGGATGGATGGACAGACAGACAGACAGACTTTATTTTGAGGTAGTTTTTGGTCCAGGATATATTGATTATATATATATATATATATATATATATATATATATATATATATATATATATATATATATATATATATAGAGAGAGAGAGAGAGAGAGAGAGAGTTTTGTTTCTTTTTGTTTTGTTCCAGCTTTATGCAATTTACCCAAACCAATTACTAGGATAAACAAGAATGCTATATTTTTTATTTGATGCTTAATGAACTTACTTTCAGGAGCATAATGTCACTATCAAATGTCCTGTAATTGTACATGTAATACACCAGGACTCTGGACACATTGAACACCTGCTCAAAGCCTTCTTTTTTGGAGAGGTCATGTTCACTCAAAACCACTTTGATTAAATAGCTCCTGCGAACAGATCCGTAAACATCAGTAAAGTTAGTGCAATGAGTTGTAGATAGATATACTGTAGCATCTTGTCAATAAAAGTGAATTGTGATTGAAATACTCACGGCCTCCAGCAGTGGGCAGCAGTAACCACCCACTGCGGGTGTATGAGTGTTCCTCCGCAGTAATGATAGTTGTTGTACTGGACAGAGGCCTGGTACTTTATGGAATAGGGCTCAACCTCCTGTCCTCCGATGATTCTCTGCTGCAGCGAGCCTGTGAATGAGGAGAATAATGATAAAGTGAGACCTCATATGTGCTAGATAAACACAGCCAGCGGCCTGTGCTCTCCAACGTCTTTAAATAATGTATGCGCAGAGCAACATCCTGTTACATATGCATTATATTTAGATGAGACCGTTGTGAGTTGCTCAGGTAATGCAGTGCTTTACCGTGAAGCGTCGAGATGATGAGGAGCAAGGCGTATTCAAGGCATTTCTTCATGTTTGAGGGGTCTAAAAAACCACAGAGGACGTTTAGAGGTCATCAAACAAATAGAGCACAATGCAACTGTTAGCATCACATTTTGGTCAAATATTGGTCAAATATTATAACGAACGTCAAAGCAAATGTCAAACAAACAGGTTACTCTGCTGGAAAAATGTTATACTAAAAGTAAAAGGTTTAGTTCAGCTGGTTTAAACTGGTTTAGTTGGTCCCTCAGCCAGGCCAAGGTGTGGTTTAGCTGGTTGGTTTAACCAACCTTTTTTTTTATTTATTTTTTATTAAAGTGTAAACAAAAGTGTCATCAATCATTCATCATTTTAGAAAGTCTAGAAACCATTAATATTATGTGTGATGTACACTACTTGTATTAAGCAAGGATGCATTCAATTGATCAAAAGTGACAATAAAGACAAATAATGTGAGAAAATATATCATGGTTTTCACAAAAATATGAAGCAGCACAACTGTCTCAACATTGATATTAATCATAAATTATCATATTACGATTATTTCTGATGGATCATGTGACACTGAAGACTGGAGTAATAATGCTGAAAATTGGCAGGAATAAACTACAATTGAGAAGATATTAAAATAGATGTTTTTTAATGGAAGTTACTTTTAAATTGATATAATATTTCACAATATTACTGTTTTTACTGTATTTTTAACTAAATAAAAATAAAAACTCACCCGAGCATCAAAAGCTCAATCCTGAGCAGCTAAATCCCACTAACTTCCTTCCGCACTACCTAATGTGAATATTGTCTTTGCTTTTATAGTGTAACCACATCTGTCCCTTAGGTTTTATGGTCTTGTTTGTACACTAACTATTCTCAGGGACAAAAACGATAACACACCAGGACTTGGGCTGACCCAAAAGCTCTCAGTATCTGTGATCGCCTCCTCTTGTTTGATGCTATCGTGTCTAAGACCTTGCCTTTGATTCGTGCACATTGTTCTGCTCTCTAAGGGGAAATCAAATATCTATAGATTCCCTCATTTGACAAAACAGTTGGTCAGAGAATAGGATATCAGGTGACAGCAAAATTGGGTGAAAAAAGGCAAAAGGGTGGTGTTAAACAAAGCATGCGTACAAGGTCTTTCCAATATCTTTTGACTGTACAAATGAACGTCTGTATCCTCAGGGGAGAAGCTCCACCTAGAAGGATGAGTTTGCCATATATCTCAAGTCCCTTCTTGGATGTAATGAATATGTATTCTGATAGTGCCTCATGAGATTTGATCAGAAAAATAAATGTTGATTTCTCTCCTCTTATTGTTTGAAAATCAAATGAGATACCAAATATGAAATTATTATTATTGGTGCTACCGTGCTACATTCTCTTTTACGTAACTCATAATCTGTTCATCCAGAGCATGTTATTGTTATTCTCTTTCCTTGAGATGGGTAGTTACAGAAACATGGTGTGTATTTCTGAAACAAAATGCTTTTGTGAGGGACATGGGTATAGGCAAATGTTTACTGCATCTGATGGACAACATGTTTGCTGGCAGAGAGGACGAGGAGGTGCGGTCACATTTAAGGTGCGGTCACGTTAGCAGAATTTTGCAGCTAAAACAGGTCCACTGTCTGTTGTCAATAGTGTATAAAGCACTAATGTAAAAAATGACAATCAGTAAGTTATGATGACATCTGTTTTTACATTACTTCAACTCATCAATATAAGCCATTTAAAACTTTACTTTTTAAGTTATACAAGATTCAACTCATTTTTTAAGTCAGTTTAATGTAATTTAAGTTGAAATGACAAGTTGATTGTACTTAAAAATTTAAGGAAAGCAAGTTTTTTTTATTTTTCAGCATCATGCAACCTATTGAAATGACTAGATTAACAGAAAATTTGAGGACAAAGATAAATGTGAATGCACCTTTAGACTCATTTATGTTAATGTTAAATTCAACATTTACTAATACATTATTAAAATCAAAAGTTGTATTTGTTAACATTAGTTGATGCACTGTGAAGTAACATGAACTAACGACTGTATTTTTATTAACTAACATTAACAAATATGAATAAATACATTAAAAAATGTATTGCTAATTGTTAATTCCTATTAGTTAATACATTAACTAATGTTAACAAATGAAACTAAACAGGAGCTCTATCATAATTTGAAATATGAGTTCCTTTCCTGAACCTATTCCTCTTTCTTCTTTCCAAAAGTTTAATCAGAGCAGAGTAGACTAATCACAACAGACTGGGTCATCTGACCAATCAGAGCAGAGTAGACCAATCACAACAGACTGGGCCATCTGACCAATCAGAGCAGAGTAGACCAATCACAACAGACTGGGTCATCTGACCAATCAGAGCAGAGTAGACCAATCACAACAGACTGGGCCATCTGACCAATCAGAGCAGAGTAGACCAATCACAACAGACTGGGTCATCTGACCAATCAGAGCAGAGTAGACCAATCACAACAGACTGGGCCATCTGTCCAATCAGAGCAGAGTAGACCAATCACAACAGACTGGGCCATCTGACCAATCAGAGTAGAGTAGACCAATCACAACAGACTGGGCTATCTGACCAATCAGAGCAGAGTAGACCAATCACAACAGACTGGGCCATCTGACCAATCAGAGTAGAGTAGACCAATCACAACAGACTGGGCCATCTGTCCAATCAGAGCAGAGTAGACCAATCACAACAGACTGGGCCATCTGACCAATCAGAGCAGAATAGACCAATCACAACAGACTGGGCCATCTGACCAATCAGAGCAGAGTAGACCAATCACAACAGACTGAGCCTTCTGACCAATCAGAGCAGAGTAGACCAATCACAACAGACTGGGCCATCTGACCAATCAGAGCAGAGTAGACCAATCACAACAGACTGGGCCATCTGACCAATCAGAGCAGAGTAGACCAGTCACAACAGACTGGGTCATCTGACCAATCAGAGCAGAGTAGATCAATCACAACAGACTGGGCCATCTGACCAATCAGAGCAGAGTAGACCAATCACAACAGACTGGGTCATCTGACCAATCAGAGCAGAGTAGACCAATCACTACAGACTGAGCCTTCTGACCAATCAGAGCAGAGTAGACCAATCACAACAGACTGGGCTATCTGACCAATCAGAGCAGAGACCAATCACAACAGACTGGGTCATCTGACCAATCAGAGCAGAGTAGACCAATCACTACAGACTGAGCCTTCTGACCAATCAGAGCAGAGTAGACCAATCACAACAGACTGGGCTATCTGACCAATCAGAGCAGAGACCAATCACAACAGACTGGGATATCTGACCAATCAGAGCAGAGTGAGCTCTGGGAAAGGAGTGGTTTAGAGAGACTAAATCTTCGAACAAACCTCTTTCGGACCCTTTGAGAATTTAAGTGCTTTTGACCTTGGATGAATGTATACCTATTGTAGGTGACTCTAAAACAAAATAATCACCTCCGTTCTACCTTTCTCCAAACAAAGTGACTTGAAACACACCTCATGTCGTAATTACTACTTCCCAGAAGGACTTGACTGCGCTGAGACTTTAAAGAGTGGAAGGATTTATAACCACATTTGATAAATTATAAGAAGGTTATTTTCCGTTGGTGTGAATGCTGATATAGTATTGTTATAGTTATCTTCATAATTATCCGGACCTTTAGAAGATTGAGGCCTATAGGAATGGGTCCATATTATAATAGAAATGACATTAGCAACATATTATCATTTTGAACAAGGGTCTGACTAATTATCTCATGCAGAGTTGGGGAGATTTACCAGACGTGTGTGAACCGGACTAAATACATGTCTGTTACACTCCAGCGGTCCAGTGTGTTATGAGAAGGTCAGAGAGGGCAACGCTGCTGAAAGCCCAACTTGCTCCTTGAATCAAACAATGTTTGATTCATAATTCCCCATGAAATCAGAACTTGGGAAACCTGAGGAACAGTGTTGATGTGATTCCCTCACCCTATGTGGAGGGGTTTGGTAGATATAGTGCAGCCGACAGACAGTACCGCTTCACATGCTCACATTAGCCATGCTGCTCTTTCTGCTGATGTTGAAACTCATCCCAGCCAATGGTAAGTACTGAGCACTATCAGAAGCTGACACTCTTCTGTTTAGCTTTCTAACAAGGCAATATCATGACTCTTAGTATTTAAGCTTAACTTTTGACATGACATGATGCTCATTATTATTTCTAATCGAATACAGTTTTGATAAGCATGTTTTTACTTTCTGAATTAGACTTCACTTTGATACAGAGGGGCATTAGGTAAAAATGGTCAGGAAGAGAGAACTGTCCTAATATCACAATGAAAAGGGCCTAACTAAATGATGAAATTTATGGGGGAAAACTGCATTAATAGTTTGGAATAACATATTTTTTTTTATTTCTTATATTATATTTCTTCACTACTTATTAATATTTGATATACTGAAATTATGCTGAAAATTCAGCTTTGCATCAAAGGAATAAATTACAACATATATATTTAACATATAATATATTAAAAATATATCCAAATAGAAAACAGCTATTTTAAATGGTAATAATATTTTCACAATATTCCTGGTTTTACTGTATTTCAATAAATGCAGCCTTGGTGATCATAAGATACTTCTTTCAAAAACATCATATTTATGACTGATTGGGTTTCTTAACATATCAGATCATTTTACCTTTTTATATGTAAAGGTCAAACATCTTATATTTTAAGTGATTAGGAAAATAGTTTGTACGTAATATTTACACCACATGACATTAGTGTCACTACATAAAAAAAGGTATACATTTTCAAAATCATATTTTTTCCTATTTCCTTTATCATGGACATTCTTATTTTTCAATGACCCATTTGATATGCATTCATGCATCAGATACTGGCTGTATGGATCAATCAAATACCTTAAATCATAAGGTATTTATGATTTAAGGTATTTGATTACCTGTGGCTTCTGTGGCTGTCAATTTGAACTCAATGTAAATGAGATTAGAGTTTTATTTCATTGTCTTTTCACAGTCACCTTGAGTTCTGAGCTATGTTCAATATATCATTGTTATATTGTTTTCCAGGTCTGGACTTTGTTCAGGGGCGCATTGTTGGCGGATATACCCCCTCGCCAAATTCAATCAAATACATAGTGTCGTTACAGAGCTCAAAAGGGCAGCACTTCTGTGGCGGATCTCTGGTTCATAAGTACTGGGTGCTTACAGCAGCCCATTGCAATATTGGGTGCGTGACTTTTCTCCTTTTCTTTAAACAGAATCTCTTCCTAAACAGGCTGTTTATGAGCTGATGGCCAAGTCCGTGGGTGAGTCGAACGGCAGAGTAAAGCAGACAGGCACACAGGACGTGCGGTAACCTTGACCCGTCATCACCATGTGGTACTTAATGAATGCTGGCTTATCTGCTGCTTGGCACGGCTGAGCCTGCTAACAGGGAGAAATACTGTCATTCAACTCATGTCCTCTACAAAGAGTCCCTGTGTATAACAAGTCATGTCAAGAAATCAGATAACAAGCATATGTATCTGGACAGCTCTTTCTTTATATACAGTATTTACATTGCGGTGGTGTTAGAATATCATCCCATAATGTTTCTCAGAGGGTGACGACTGTATTTTTGCTTGTCTTTAAGGATGGATCGGATGATGGTGGTGGCTGGAGACTATACTCTGGGTGTTTATGAGGGGACAGAGCAGTACTCCAAGCCTCTGTCGCTCATCCCACACCCTCTGTACAACAGGAGCACCAATAATGCAGATATTATGCTCATAAAGGTACATGTATATCACTCTTAAGTGAGAATATAATTATAAAGGTGTATTCACACTTGGAGTTCGGTTCACTTGGTTTGTTTGGTCCAGACCCAAAAAATATTTGAATCCTGGTCCTCTTAGCGTTCACATTGACATTTTAACTCCTAAACCTACAAACTTAAAGTCATAGGGATATGTTAACAACCTGATTGGTTGGCTTTTATTATGTATATTTTGAACAATGCTGTGTGCTGGGCTAAATGTGCTTGTTGTACACTGATCAGGCATAACATTATGACCATCTTCCTAATAGTATAGTGTTGTGTTGGTCCCCCTAACTCGTCGAGGCGTGGTATCTTGCATCAAGATGTTAGCAGCAGATCATTTAAGTCCTGTAAGTTGTGAGGTGGGGCCTCCATGGATCGGACTAATTTGTTCAGCACATCCAACAGATGCTCGATTGGATTGAGATCTGGGGAATTTGGAGGCCAAGTCCACATCTCAAACTCTTTGTTGTGCTCCTCAAACCATTCCTGAACCATTTTTGCTTTGTGGCAGGGCACATTATCCTGCTGAAAGAGGCCACAGCCACCAGGGAATACTGTTTTTTTTGAAAGGGTGTACATGGTCTGCAACAATGCTTAGGTAGGTGGTACGTGTTAAAGTAGCATCCATATGGATGGCAGGACCCAAGGTTTCCCAGCAGAACATTGCTCAAAGCATCACACTGTCATCGCCGGCTTGCCTTCTTCCCATAGTGCATCCTGGTGCCATGTGTTCCTCAGGTAAGCGACGCACAAACACCCGGCCATCCATGTGATATAAAAGAAAACGTGATTCATCAGACCAGGCCACCTTCTTCCATTGCTCCATGGTCCAGTTCTGATGCTCAGATGCCCACTGCTGCTTTCGGCGGTGGACAGGGGTCAGTATGGGCACCCTGACTGGTCTGCTGCTATGCAGCCCCATACGCAACAAACTTTGATGCACTGTGTATTCTGACACCTTTCTATCAGAACCAGCATTAACTTCTTGAGTAATTTGAGCTACAGTAGCTCGTTTGTTTCGATTGGACCACACGGCCAGCCTTCGCTCCCCACGTGCATCAATAAGCCTTGGCCGCCCCTGACCATGTCGCTGGTTCACCACTGTTCCCTCCTTGGAGCAGTTTTGATAGATACTGACCAGTGCAGACCGGGAACACACCACAAGAGCTGCAGTTTTGGAGATGCTCTGACCCAGTTGTCTAGCCATCACAATTTGGCCCTTGCCAAAAAACTACCACTGTAAAACAGGACATTACATTTTTGTACTACAAGAGCACGAAAAGCTGAGTGCTTCTATCCAGAGAGACACCTGATCTTAAATGCCTTATTCATGGGAACAATGATTGCTTCATGCCCCATTGCTAGGCTCAAACCTATTTTTTTTTAGTTACGAACCCTGGTGAAAACCAAGCAAGTGGACTGAGAACTGAAAAGATGGGTCTCGGTCCACTTCCAAATGAACTCTGGTGCGGTTCGAATTAAATATGAATGCAACACAGACCAGAGACATGTAAACGAACCCAAAAAAAGTAAGATGAGACCCTAAGAATGACAGAATGCTCAAGCATATTGTTTTTTTCTGGTCATAGTCATGATGTTGCCCATCACAGTTCAGTACAGGCATCAGAACCGCGTCAGATCTTCGTTTGTGAGTGTGACGAAGGGATACCTGTCGCTGTTTTGACTCCTTTAGAAGCTCTTCACGACTTCTCGCTGGTTTAAATACCATCATATGTAGCTACGCACACACAACAAGTGCATTTCTCCCAGTACACAGCATTGTTTTGGATGTTCGGTAAGTTCTCAAAATATTCGACATACAAACTGTCAGATTGTGAACGTATCCCTATGCCTTCAGGTTTGGTATCATTTGGTTCGTGATAAAAATGCCAATGTGAATGCATATTCGGACCAAGACTAATTTTTTTTTTTGTCCTGACCAAACAAACTACAAGTGTCAACACACCCCTTGTCCACTTGTTTGGTGCACACCACACTTATTCTAATAAAGCGCTAACAGAGCAATCACACCAGGGTTCATTTTAATCCAACCAATCCTGCCAACACACCCTGTGATAGCAGAGTTACTTGACACTATCAAACGAGAACAAAACTTAAACTAAATCAAATTAGCTTCATAATTAATGGGTGAATTTTGCGACATCGACACAATGTTTTGTATCAAATTATAGACTCTACACTATAAAACTACACTATCATCTTTTGTAGAGCATCTTGAAGCTGAATTGAACTCATTTCATAATTGATAAACTGTCATCTTAAAGAGCTGCTTCACAGCAGAATATGAATTGGTCTCATATTTGATTATGTTTACATCATTATTTCGATTATTTTTCTGTTTATTACTGTGAAGCTGCTTTGAAACCATCTGTATTGTATAAAGCGCTATATAAATGAAGGTGACGACTGGCTTCTTGGTCAGTTATGGCACTGCGATTATATTATTTATATGCTTGTATATATTTTGCTTATTTTAAATAAAAAACATTTTATTATCAGACCATAAAGAATCAACATAGGTAAAAAAAAATTAAAAGGGAAAAATAAATAAACACATTAAAATGTTTAAAAACGGTCACAATCACCCTGTCAGAATTTATTTGACATAACTGGCTATACATTATCCCTTACTTAATTAGTCCTTGAACCTGTTGATCAATCAGTTAAAATCAAGTATTCAACAACACCATATAAATGATAAATCAGTTAGTTCTGGCCCTTAAATTAGTCTCAGTGGCTTTCCGCAAGTGCTCATATGAGTCCAACAGCACTGGAACTGTTCCTTTCACTCCGCTTGTCAGTGTTTGCATGTTCTGGTCAGACTGTCATGTTGTGCTCATGGTATTTGGTGGTGGGGATACTTCAGTTGTTCATTCTGAAAGTTCCTCTATCAGGGGGCCACAAGTGACGTCATTGAGTCATTGACTGAGATTGACTGTGAAATCGCAGACTTTCTAAATAGGTGATTCTTTTAAATATGTAATTACTTTGTGGCCAATAAAAAAGTGAGTTCTATATTTCTATATGGTCGTCATGGGATCTAAACGAACTATAACTGTCAAGATGTCATGTGACCTACCAGCATCAGTTGCATCGCTTAACTGTCACTCACAAATCATCTCCAATGGCCTAATGGGATAGTAAAGTGCCCATAGATGTGCACTTCAGAATCTTGCCAAAACTAGAAGGTCAATCCAGGTACTTTACGGCTACTGTTTTATGAACACTGTGAATTCAGACATACTATTTTTTTCACATATTATTTGTCACTATGGCAACTACGGGCCTGGAGGGCTACTGTCCTGCCGAGTTCAGATCCACCCTTAAAAAAATAACTTGAACAAGCCAATCAAATGATTCAAGAGCACTAGAAATCTACAGGCAGGTGAGTTTTTACCAGGAGGAGCTTAACTCTGCAGGACAGTGGCCCCAGGATCGAAATTGCCCATCCCGGGCCTACTAAATAGTAGGAAAGTACATAAGATTTTAATGGCAGTGAAGTAATACAACTGACGCTGTGAGATCACATAATAATAACATGAAGAAACGTATAATCCAGATCTCATTCTTACTATATTGAACATACTTTTTTAACAGTCACAAATTAAGTAGGCTACTTAAGAAGTAACTACTCAGATAGTATGCAATGTCTTTAAAATTGGCATGAAACAGAAGTTGCGATAGTCTTCTTCCCTGTTGTGATGTATATTCGAGTGGAACTGCTTCTCGACCTAGAAAAAATGTTGGGCGGGATTTATTTCCATGAGAAATTAATTGTGGTTTGCTATTGGTCGATCTCATGTGAGTGGCAGGTTCCCCCGCCCTCGCACCAGTAAACATCATCAGAGAAGAGAAGAGATGAGATGTCACTGCAAGAGGGAGGGGATGTTATTTTGATTAAAGATTATGAGGCACATGAATAAAGAAAAGAATGATGTGCGCGGATAAGTCATTTACCGTAAATACCGCAATATTCTATTAAAAAAAGATGAACCAGTTTTGATTTCCCGGTGGTTTTAAGAAACTTTAAGAGACATTGAGTCATTCAGTTAACCCATTTCTTAAAAAAAAAATTATTTTAAATAACTTAGTGCGTAAATGCTGTATATTCTGCTTTAATGTTCTGTAGAAAAAATATTTTTTGGATAGATCAAAAATAGATAAACAACTGGCAATATTATGTCTAAAATGTTACTTCACAAGTTCATGGTTACATGTAATCAGATTAGAGAATTAAATTAGGGCTCCATGCTTGGATAGGAACCAGCCAAAGTCAGGCAGCGGGTGGAGAAGGGATGCTGCAAAACTGCCATTGGACAGAGGTGAGGGACGGCTGTATATATAAAGTGCACTGTAAGCCCTAATGCTCAAAATAATTAATTGGTTTGAGTAGAGCCAACTCAAATTAAACAAATTAGTTCAATCAAATGAACTTTTATGAGTATTTAGAGTATTTATTTACTTTCTTTTTCTTTTGAGTTCACAAAACTGACACTTTTTTTGCCATGACACTCAAAAGGGAAAGTAAATGCTAAAATTAAGTATTATATAATGTTTTTGTGCATGATTAATGCTAAGTAGAACATTTAGTATAGTGTTTAATGTTTTGTTATGCTAGTTTATAAGAGTTTCTGTTAATTATTTAATTTTATTTTTTTATTTTTATTTTTTTTGGGGTGTTGGGGTTCCATCATGGTGATGAGATGAGTATGAGTATGTTAATAAGCAAGGTAGCATTTATTTAATTAGCTAGTTAAAGCTAGTGAACATTTTAATTTAAATATGTGACCCTGGACCGCAAAACCAGTCGCACGGGTATATTTGTGGCAATAGCCAACAATACATTGTATGGGTCAAAATTATCGCTTTTTTCTATTATGCCAAAAATCATATTAAGTAACGATCATGTTCCATGAAGATATTTTGTACATTTCTTACCGTAAATACATCAAAAAGGTATTAGTAGTAATATCCGTTGCTAATGACTTCATTTGGACAACTTTAAAGAAGATTTTTTGCACCCTCAGATTCCAGATTTTAAAATAGTATCTCAGCCAAATATTGTCCTATCCTAACAAACCATACATCAATGGAAAGCTTCTATTTATTCAACTGATGTATACATTTCAAATGACCCTAACGACTGGTTTTGTAGTCCAGGGTCACAGCAATTGAACTGTGTGCTGTACAAAATAAAAATCAGCAAGTTCTACTTACTTAAACTTTAAATTTCTTAACTTAAAAATGTTATGTAACTGACTGCCTAAAGTTTTGCCAACTTATTCGTGTTTACAGTGTAGGTCTCTTCTCACGCTGAATGTGCACCTCCTGAGCTTTCTTAAAAACACTTCATTTAATGTTCTTGTTTAATTAATTGAAAAAAGTTAAATATTAAAGGGATCATGAACTGAGAACTTTTGACATCATACCATAAGAATATCCTGTAAATTTCAGAACTGAAAACTTCCTTCTTAGTCCAACAAAAGCTTTTATTGACACCAGGCCCAGCAAACGACAGGTTTTTTAAAGTGGGGATCTATGACGTCAAAGAGAGGCAAGCACCGCCTCTGCAGAAGAAGATCAAGGCCTTCTTCATCACTTCCTGTTTAGCCCCACCCACTGATTCGTGCATGACATGATGCGATAGAATAGGTAGCCTCAGTAACAGACCAAGCAATAAACATGGCGTTGAGGATACTGCAAGAAGGGTTAAAATAATCTGTTATTTAACTGTGATTAAATTGTATAAAGAAGCGAGCAAAGAACGCTCCCTCTGCAATCGTTGGAGCAGCAGCTGTCAATCAAACAGTTTATCAGTGACTCCCGTTTTATTCAACGAATCTCTTAACTAGATCACGTTTGCACTGTTAGTGAAGATGAAAGCATTCGTTAGTGTACAGAAACTGAGTTGCAATGACGAGATTACTGCTTTCATTCGCTCGACAAGTGTGTGATCGTCTACAATGATCGTCACTGCAACCTTTCATGCCACTAATATAATGCCATATATCTAAATGTAATGCACTTTTCACGATTAGGAAACCATGAGAGCCGTAATAGTAGAAACGTGCTAAAAGAGAGAGTAATACTCAGCTTTTTCAAATGGAAAGACATTAGCCAATCACAGCAGTGGGCGTTTACACTGAAGTTTCACAGTAGAGGGCTAAAATCAGGGTAGGAAAAATGCCTTTTTTTAATGAACAATTTTTGATGTAAAAAGCATTCTAACATTATAAGTGCACCCCAGGAAACATCATAAAACAACGCAGTTCATGACCCCTTTAACATAGCAAGCTGGTCATCTTTCATATGCTTTGTAATATGTGGTATAACGGTTTGATGATGTAAGTTGTGCTTTCATACCAACCCTGATCTGTGTCTGTCTATGGATGTTGGTTCTTTCAGCTTAGTGAGCCTATAGGGCTGAACAGGTATGTGTCGCTCGCCCCACTCCCCAAACAGAACACAGGGCTGCTGGCGGGCAGGATGTGCCGGGTGTCTGGATGGGGCTCCACCAGCCACAGTGGAGGTCTGAACCCTCTCACCCTGCGTACGGTCAAGCTCCCCATTGTCTCCACCTCCAAGTGCAACAGCAGTGACTCCTTCAGCGGAAACATCACAACAAGCATGATCTGCGCAGGCTCCCGAACGGGAGGAAAAGATGCATGTAAGGTACTGTGGAAAGATAACGACCAGCTGACATCTTTCATTATCCATGATTCAATGCTTTACAGGGATGTTGGCATTCTGATGTTCCAGGGGGACTCCGGAGGGCCACTGGTGTGTGATGGACGCGTCTACGGCCTGGTCTCTTGGGGAAATGGCTGTGGAGATCCAAGGTTTCCAGGAGTTTATACGGCCGTGTCCCGGTTCCGCAGATGGATTGACCAGACCATTTACAGCCCATATTCACGATGCCTTAAGTCAGCTGGTCTTTTCAGCAGGGAAGAGTAAACCTCTGTGTGTTTGCATTCAAACAACGTGCAAACATTATTCTTTAAATATGGCACCTTTATCCCTGTGGACTTTTTGAAAATAAAGTCTCCTAAAACATGAACGTCACATTCTCACTGATTATTTAATTTGTCCAAATCAAATTTTTTTCCATTAACATTTCCACTTCATCTCAAATGATGTATTGTGTTTAACAGCATCCTGAGGTGGAAATGACAGATATAAATTATATTTTAAACTTTTTTTTTTTCAAATTAAATAACCTTTTTGTCTTGCTAAAACTACATTTGGGCACTCGTGCTCATCTGTTCACCCATGGGGTGCTGGTCAGAAAACCAGGTGTGTTCAGGCGCATTGTTGGCATGTTGCTATTCAGAGAAACTGAAAACGACTGCAACTGACCAAAAAAAACCTGGTGTAAAGTCAGTAGTGCAGTATTTTTGTGTTATTTAAAAGGCGTGTTAGTAATGTGCGCCTATAGGCGCGCATACACTCTGCTTATTACACACACAGGGACGCGCAGCAGCACACAAACATTTTTAAATATATTAAAATATAACAAATAAAAGGATTCCTCTCTGGAGAAGCGTTCCGTCTTTGCCATGTAAATAGCGAATACGCCATGGTGCAAACACAACTGGCTTTTAAAGGGAATGGGAGATGAGACTCTGATTGGTTTATTGCACATTACGCCCAAAACACACCCATTACTCTTAAAGAGAATAGGTACAAACCTTTTGGACCATTCGCCAGGCGCGCTTTTTTCCGTTTTATCATTAAAATAGGGCCCGTTATGTATCCATAAACCTGTATATTTTTTTGCAGGATTTGACTTGGAAATTATGAACAATAGATATACCCAGTTTATAAATGGTAATTATCTTGGTTTTTCTTTCTTTATTAGGGACAAAATTGTAGGTAGCGGTGGAAATGCCGAAACAGCATTACTTCCATTGTTTATTTTTAAATGTATATTTGGTTTATGTATTTTTCACTTTTTATCATTATATTCAAAACATGTAATAGTTAATATTTTATGATAGATTTAAATATTTTATCACTGAAAATGAAGTGCTGGGACAAGAGTTTAAATCATCGAACAAAAGTTAATGAAAGCATGGTAAATTGTCTCTACATTTTAATGCAGCCTTCATATATAAGTTTTAATAACAAATATAAATACTTTTAATCAGCAAGGAAAAATTCAAATCAAACGTGTTGATTTGAATCAAAAATATTTCTATTTCAAATAACTGCTGTTCTTTTGAACTTACAATTCATCAAAGAATCCTGAGTAAAAAGTTACAGCAGCACAACTGTTTTCAGCATTAATAATAATCAGAAATGTTTCTAGAGCATCAAATCAGTATATTAGAATGATTTCTGAAGGATCACGTGACACTGAAGACTGGAGTAATGATGCTCAAAATGCAGCTTTGCATTACAGAAATAAATTACATTTTACAATATATCAAAATACAAATTGTATTAATATTTCACAATATTACTGTTTTTACTGTATTTTTTAAATCAAATAAATGGTGCATTAGTGAGCATAAGAGTCTTGTTTCAAAAACATTTAAAAAATCTTACCAACCCCAAACTTTTAAATGGTGATGTAAAGTTGAAAAAGCACTAATACATTTAAGCGAAAGAATCTAAATCCAATGTGAAGGACTCTTAATATGCTTACAAACTCATGACGTAATTTGATGTTGGATCCATTTTGTAAGACTGTAAGATGCCAGGACGTCTGGGCTAATTAACGACTACTCGAGAAAACAAAGGATGTTTTCGGTTAGACCAATCTAAATAGGGTGAGCCTCAACTCCTGATTATTGTAATATTATTCTAATTACTTGTACGTGGGAAACCACGGCATGATTAGCCTATGTAAAGTTACCATTAGAGGAAGTTAAGTTGGTCGCTTGGTTCTATGGTAATGGTCATGGCCTCTGATTATATATAGTCTTGCATTAACTAAGTGGGTTCAGATCTAAGGGGACTGAAGAAAAAATATTCTATAATGATCAACGTAGAGCACGGGCGTCTAGGATATCAGTTAATCGCCTCTGTCTAATGACCAAGACTGACGAATTTGTGATAAAGAGATCATAATCTGGCCGGTGTGAGACTCAAAGTGTTATTGGAATCTGGAAACAAAGGGTTAAACAGAATAATCAAATGTGTAGTTAAACTATTATAATTCTAATTTAAATTCATGAAGGTCATGAGATCATGATCAAATGGAGTCAGATAAATGTACATGTGAATTAAATTACTTTACCCGGCTGAAAAGACCCGCTAATTGTAAACCGTCATTGGGACGACTGGGCGGGCCTTCCTATCATTATGCGGGATAGTTGCAAAAAACTTCATGTTTTGAAGACGCATCGCATTTTAGTATCAGTAAGTCCCCCTTTACAATGCTTATTTGCTTGTAAATTATCCCAAAACGTTTCACCAAAGGATAGTAAATGCAGAGAAATTGCCTTTGTTTAGCTCAAATGATGTGAACAGAAAAGCTATAAAAGCATTTGACGTTGTACTGTACATGCAACAAAGGATGTTTGCACATTTAATAAGACTGGGTGTGTCCACAATTACTCTTCTCTGGAGGTTGTGTTAGTTCCAGGAGCTTTTGGTTTCACTGCCTGCACATGACACCACATGTAAGATGATCACCGCATGACAGGCCCCATGTGAACTACACACAATCATTCACTGCAGTGTATGTGTGTATCATATGAAAGCATCCAAATGCTCCATTTCATAATAAACACTTGTATGCATCTGGGGCATCATTCATTACTTACATAGTTAAAAACAATAGGTAACATGGAGTATAAAGGTTAAACCAACCAACAATAAGGTCATATGGGAGGAATGACGTTTTTAAAGGGGGCTGCGAACGTGTTTGGAATAATCTGATGGATCTCTGAATAGTGTTTCATGGGAAATAAAGCGCAGAACAGCACGTTCCCACAGGGCAAGCATTGTGAATGAAAATGCCATAAAAAATGAACAAATACTAAAGAACAATTTCACATGCAGAACTTGTGTCTGACGTGATAATTATTGTTCATGACTTTTTTTTATATATATGTTTTTCTCTATGTGGTTATTGAGGATTCCAACTGTAACACTTAGTTCCGATGGTCCATGTCAACTAAATATCAACTATATATCAATTACCACTAAAGTATTAGTAGACTGTTTGCCTAATATCTGCTAACATTTTATTTTGATGCTCCCCTACAGACATTTTACTGACTAGGCTACGTCAACTTATTCTACTAGCTCAAACCTAACAGTCTACTAATACCCTGAGAGTTAATTGGCATGTACTTGCAAAGTTACTTATAGTTATGAAATATTGCAGTATTTATTAGAAATGATTTATCCATGCACATTTTTTTTTAAAATTATTATTCATGTCCCCTCATTGTTTTTTGTTGTTGTTGTTTTTTTTATCAAAACAACCCCTCCCTTTTGCAGTGACATCTCTTCTCTTCTCTGATGATGTGTTTACTGGCGCAAGGGCGGGGCAACCTGTCACTCACGTGAGATTGACCAATGGCAAACCATAACCATCCAATCAATTCCCCAAGGACAAAATCAAGTCCCGTCCTATTTTAGTTCTTGTTCCAGAAGCCGTTTCAATCGTCACAATAGGGGGAAAAAGACTAGCGCAACTTCTGATTCATGCCGACTTTAAAAGGGAATATAAAATGCATCCTGTATCTTTTGATATTGACGTCAGAGACTGCGATTCCTGTCACACTCTAAGAACCAGTTGAGAATCACAGCTGTAGTCTGTCAACACATCATTTCCAAACACACTAAGCTCGTCTTTTTCATCTTCCCTCTCAATATTGAACTGTATGAAGCCTAAGCATTCAAATGACCTCTCTGGGCTGGTTTTTAGCAAACCCAGATGAACTGAACTGAACTGTTCACCATTTCTGCTATTCAGATCAGAACAAAATGGCCTCTCATTCACAGATGGGAGGAAGCCGTGCATCTCGCTTCCATCCTGCTGGTTGGAAATTTCTGCAGTGGAGTGACAATGTCTGCTGCTCAGTCCTGGAAAGGTTACGCCTGTGCCCAGTGCAGAAGATTATTCTCTCAAAATCTTGGACAGAGGAACAAACCCCCTCAGCTCATATCCAGATTGTGCCAGTATGACTTCAGCATCATCCCAGCTTCTGATGTTACAAAATGAAAACCTATGCACAGAGGGGGGAAAACATCCCATATTGCCTTCTCATGCTATTTGCAGGCATTTTTTAATATCATATTCTGTTTGCTTGGGCTTGACTGAAACACATGTAATAAAGATGACATAACCAAGTAAAGAACAGGCTCAGAAGACGTAGGCTGTTTTTTTTACAACTAAGATATAACGTCTTACAAAATGTAGATGACATTTTGGTAGCAGATTAAAAGTGTGAAACACTGTGAATCAGGCCTAGCTCTGATTTGCTCTTTGTCTCTATAGATAGATAGATAGATAGACAGACAGACAGACAGACAGACAGACAGACAGACAGACAGATAGACAGACAGATAGATAGACAGACAGACAGACAGACAGATAGATAGATAGATAGATAGATAGATAGATAGATAGATAGATAGATAGATAGATAGATAGATAGATAGATAGATAGATAGATAGATGATGATGATAGATAGATAGATAGATAGATAGATAGATAGATAGATAGATAGATAGATAGATAGATAGATAGATAGATAGATAGATGATAGATAGATAGATAGATAGATAGATAGATAGATAGATAGATAGATAGATAGATAGATAGATAGATAGATAGATAGATAGATAGATAGATAGATAGATATTGAGTTCTTGCTTAAGCAATTCTGCCAAATTAAGGTCAGCCATATGTTTGAAAACTTTATAATGAATTTTTTATTTTATTTTATTCAATGTGTTATGTGAAGGTGACGTTCTAGAGTCATTACATCAGCAATTTTGTAAAGAATGTTAGATAAACGTTGTCTCAAAATGTATGAAATCAAGTTATCATGTTTAATGGGAATTCAATATTATTAGAATTAAATATTAAAATATCATCTCGGATATCTTTATTTGTCAGTATCTTGTTCCATGGACAAATAGCTTGGAAATTTCCCAAGATTAATATTGGCGATAGCTGCCATGAAAGAGCTGGAGAGGAAGCCCGCGCCTCAGTGACGTTCATTCTCCATCAGGGATCTTTGTTTTGCATCGCTTCCAAATTTGCATTTGTTTCTCAGGTTTTCCATACGACGCTCCAGCCGCCGAAAAGCCCCGAGCGCGCAAAGGCGCATTCCTCCGCGCGCGTCCACTCACGTTTCGAGAATTCCAACGTTCGGAAATTTGGAATAGTTGAAGCGGGCGCGAGCTGAAAGAAGGAAATTACATGTATTCGCCCCGCGTCCCAGACATCCACTCGCGGAGACACGTGCGATAGAGGTAAACAGGCGAAAGATTCGCTCGACAAAATTCACCACGCGCGATCGATTCAACAGAACATACAGTACCCGCGGTTAGTTCATACAGCATGTCGGATGTATTACCGTATAACGAGGACAAAATGACTCATTATGGCAACGACGGGGACGAGGAACACCTTTCCTTCACCTGCCGCCTTCAAGACACCAACAACTTTTTCGGTGGCAACCAGAATAAACGACCACCAAAGCTCGGGCAGATCGGGAGAAGCAAAAGAGGTAACGGGCAAAGCCTTTGTTTATTACATATTAATTCCATGTTGCTTCCCTATTATGCCTTTACGCACGAAATTATGTGTCAAAGGATGATTTTTTTTTTTTTTTGGATAGACAGCGATTCTGACACAATGATGTATTGCGCCATTTCTGTTGTATTAAAATTCATGGCAACATGGAATCTCCATCTTTGTGCCAGTGCATGGCGCGAGACAATAGCTGATGTGTGAGTTGGTCTCTCATCATCAACACATGTGTCTCTGTTCATTAACAGTCATTGAGGAGGAAAACGATGGGGAAGCACAGGACAAGAGCACAGAGAAATCCTCGTCGGCGTGAACGGACCCAAAGACTCCTAAACCTCTCTGATGTGTATATCCAAAGACATTGTGAAGAGGCTCTCTCTCCCATCTGGCAACAAGCACTCCACACATTCTCCTCTCCCTAACTCCATTGTCCAGGGTTTACAGTGTGACGGGGCGGCGGGCTGAACCGGCGGTCCGGAAGAATGGCCCAGGGGGGCTCGAAGGAATACTGTGTTTTCCAAACTATACTCCGAGATATGTGCAATGACAGGGTTCGGTCTCATTAAAGAGACTGGGCTCTACTTTTGTTTTGTTTTATTTTTTAAATTCCAATGAAGCAATTTGATAGACTGAGCAGACGGTACCATTAACACCAAACCAGTATCTTCCCGCTTAACCCAGTAGCCTACTGGTGGTGTTAATGGTATAATAGCAATGTCGACCTTTTCTTCCACGGTGGACCTCCAAAGAGGTTTCACTATGTATGTAAAAAAAGCTATTTATTAAATCTTTGGATACATATTTTGCAGTGTTGAAGGTTGAGCAAACGTTTTATATAGTAGACGATGACGAGAAGAGACTTTTGCTTTGGATAAATGTTTTGTATGTAGCTAACTGTGATTCTCGTGATCTGCTTTGTTTCATTTCATTCATTTGATGTTCGGGTTCAATCTGGAATGTCAGTTTAAAGACAGTAACCTTATAATCGTAAAGTATATTTACTGTAGATGTGCCAAATTATCCCGAGAGAAACATATATTTCTGTGCTTTCTTCACGGGTATATTAATATTCGGTGGTCATGTTTACAGGGCTCTTTCATACTTGTGATGTATTCTAGTCATGCATGACGAACCTCAAGACCTTAAGAACGTCTTCTTGAATATAACGTATTTATCTCACAGAACATTTCTACAGAATACCTATCTGTTATAATAAAGATTTTGAGAAACATTGAAAGAGACGCCGTTTTTTCCCTGACACATCTCTAATGCTCCGCTGAAATCTGTGCGTGTGCACAAATCCAGGGGACGTGACATTTCCGTCTCTGCCACAAGCTTTCAATGATTCATGGTTTGGGATTAGCATTGTCAAAGCGCACCATCTAAAAATGCAGTCCGCCGAGATCAGGAGGAATCACGTGGCGTGTCAGAGCAAATATTATCTGCAAACTGTACGAGTGAGTTTCCCAGAGCTTCTCCTGCCAGTCTCGAGGTAACGTTGATATAAACACTGGCTGGATGGGCTGCCATGGCAACAGATTCACCTCCCATGAAATTTCCATTGTGTCCACTAGGGAAACCACAGCAGAGGATCTGACAATGTGGATGAATACATCAATCCACATGTATTGTTTGGCTGCATTCATAAGTAATACTGTATGCTGTGGCATGTGTCAGATTTAGTAGCAGCAGCACTTCATCTTACAGTCCTGTTCCCAATGTTTTAACTAGACCAAAATACCAGTTTAAGTTATAGCGAAGTAATTAAATTGAGTTGGTTGGACATAAGGATTTACATAAATTCTTCCTTAGTCAGTTGTTTCACAGATTAATTCTACAATTGCAGGTACATTTGGAGTCCAAAGTCATTATTTTTTCTGCTTTTTTCAAATGGTTTTATTTATTACTCATTGTCATGGATCACAAGATGTTACAGGCCATAACAATATAAGATTTTCTATTAAATACATTTATTTATAAAATCCCTAAATAGTCAGTTCCCTACAACATTAAAGTGTTTACAAAATAACTTTTATCTTATAAAAATGTGTCTATAAATCTTGCGTCAATTCTGTTACCAAACCATACTTTGCCTTTAAAATGGTGGAATTATCTCCAGTAAGACACAGGAAATGATGTCACTTTCCCTCACTGATAAGATCTGAAGTACTGATCTTGTGTGTGTGCTCTCTCTGAGAAAATATTGTAAAAAGTTCTTACACCAAGTCATTTTGTAAAACGTTAAAATTGTTACCACAATATTCAAAGGAAAACTTTATCACTGATCACAGTGGGTTGATTAAAATACTTTTAATCAAGATGAATTCATTAGTGCCATGTGCTCTTTGCATTTATGTTAGCAAGTGGCAAAAAATTGTCAATCCTGTTGCTGTCAAACTCTGTTACCAATGTTTTTTCTACACATTGCCTAATTTGACAGTAACAGGGTTGACAAACAATACAATATATGAAATTACTTTTTTGTTAAGTAAGTTATGTTTGGCAAGCACTGAATTTTTAAAATTGAATATGTTTTCAGAAAGATACTGTAAAGAATTTAATTTAGTGATTAGTTTTTTTCCTAAACTTTTTGAAATGCTATTATCGAATCACTCTACAACACATAGATATTGCATAGATTAAAAATAAACAAAGTTGGTTGTGCAGAACCACTGTCCATAAGTTAATTGAGTTAGTTTTAACAGTTATCATTTTTACGTCCTGCTCCATGTTGTTTAAATAGCAAATGCACTTGCGCCCATTTGTTCACCCATGGGCGTGCTGGTCTGAAAACCAGGTGTGTTCAGGCGCATTGTTGGGGTGTTGCTATTTTGAGGTTGTCTGGCTATCACCAGACCAAGCTCAATTTAAAATTGAACATTGGTCTGGAGAGTCTGCTCTGTATTTTCTACTGCACAAGAGGCGTGATAAATGAGCATTATTCGAATGACTCTGTACGCAATTGGATAGTGTCACGGTTCATGAATTCGCTGTCTCATATCTTGTGTGTGTGTGTATGTTGTGAGTATGGGAGGGGCGGAGCCACTGCTGTGCTGATGAGTCGATCCACCTGTCGTTACTGATCAGCGCCCAGCTGCAGATCATCAGCACACCTATTTAGTCTCTCTGTGTTCTCCTTGTTCCTTGTCAGAGCGTTGTTGGATGTCCATGTGTTCCTGCCTGTACCCTTCGTGGTTCCCGTGTTGCCGCTCCGTGGATTCTGTGTTTTTGGAGTTCCTTCACCTCTGCACCAGTCTGGGCTGTTCTCAGTGTCCCTGTGTCATCAAGTGCCAGCGAACTTCCCGGATTCCGCCTCATGACTCTGTCTTTGCTCATCTATCTAATTAAAGAGTTATTTTACTTGCATCTGAATCCTGCTTATCATTACGTCACAGAACGCTCTGACCAGGATGGATTCAGCAAGTACACCTGATCTCAGAGAATTCCTGTCTCACAGCAGCTCCAGGATGGATCAACAAGAAGAGAATCTCGCTGTCACGGGACGTGCGGTTCAAGCCTTGGTGACACAGGTGTCCGAGCTGACCCAACAGATTCAACATCTCGCCGGTCCCGCTGTGCCCACCCCACCGCCGACTCCCACACCACCTACCGCCAGCCGTCGAGCCACGCCTACCCACGCCAGAGTGCTACTCGGGTGAGACAAACTATTGCAGAGCCTTTTAACTAAATGCTCTATGTTTTTTGCACTTCAGCCCCAAACTTTCAGCACGGAGGAAGCGAAAGTGGCTTTCGTTCTCACACTACTATCAGGACGAGCGGCTCTGTGGGGAACGGCGGTGTGGGAGAACAAGCACATCTGTTGTTCCTCGTTCCAGGCACTCTCCGAAGAAATGAAGAGAGTGTTTGACCGGGCGGTGGCCGGCAGGGAGGCAGCTCGCCAACTCGCTGACCTCCGTCAGAATAACCGCTCGGTCTCGGACTACTCCATTGAGTTCAGGACTCTGGCGGCCGAGTGCCACTGGAACGAGGAGGCACAGTGGGACATGTTCCTGCATGGGCTGGCTGACCGCATCCAAAGAGATCTTCACCCTGGACCTACCAGCAGGACTGGACGGACTCATCGACTTAGCTCTGAGGGTGGACGCACGGTTGAGCCGGCTGGAACATCGTTCGAGGATGGTTCTTCAGTCGGGGAATGTCGAAGGCCCTCAGGCGAGCGGTGCGGATGCGGTCAGCCCCGTCATCGATCCCGAGCCCATGCAGGTGGGTCGCGCTCGGCTTTCCCGGGAGGAGAGAGAGAGACGGAGATCCCGTGGTCTTTGCCTTTACTGTGGTGGAGGGGGCCACTTCCTGAACAACTGCCCGTTAAAAGACCAAGCCCGGCGGTAAAGGGAAGGCTACTGTCGGGCGGGATCTCCGTGGAAAAGACCTCATCCTCTACTCTCCTCCCGGTAAGACTGCTGTGGACAGCCCAGACCCACGTCTGCCAAGCACTACTGGATTCAGGGGCGGAAGGTAATTTTATGGACTTATCACTGGCACATAATCTCGGCATACCCATCACTCCACTCAAGGACACCATATCCGTTAACGCACTTAACGGTCAGGAACTTCCACCCATCACACTCATCACCAGACCTCTGACACTTATCACATCTGGTAACCACAAGGAACTCATCTCTTTTCTACTCCTGGACTCTCCTCTGGCCCCGGTCGTCCTCGGGCATCCCTGGTTGGTCCAGCATAACCCGAGGATCGACTGGGGTCATCATTCTGTCTCATCCTGGAGTGATAAATGTTATGAGTCCTGTCTTGTGTCTGCTTGTTCGTCCTGTATCTCGTCCTGTTTTCCAGAGTGAGGCGGCGAATTTGTCTAACGTGCCCCCTGAGTATCTCGACCTGAAGGAAGTGTTCAGTAAGTCCCGCGCTGCTTCTCTTCCTCCGCATCGTCCCTATGACTGTGCCATAGAATTAGTTCCAGGTAAGTCTCCGCCAAGGGCAAGCTTTACTCTCTTTCCGCTTCCTGAGAGGGAGGCCATGGAGAAATATATTTCTGATTCTCTGGCTTCCCAGTTCATCCGCCCTTCCTCTTCTCCAGCGGGGGCGGGATTCTTTTTTGTGGGGAAGAAGGATGGTTCTCTGCGACCTTGCATTGATTACCGAGGGCTGAATAACATCACGGTAAAGAATACCTATCCTTTGCCATTAATGTCTTCAGCCTTCGAGAGGTTGCAGGGAGCATCCATCTTCACAAAATTGGATTTGCGCAATGCATATCATTTGGTTCGCATCAGGAAGGGGGATGAATGGAAAACCGCTTTTAATACCCCAGGGCCATTTTGAATACTTGGTCATGCCATTCGGGCTGTCCAACTCCCCAGCGGTTTTCCAGGCACTCGTCAATGATGTGTTGAGAGACATGGTGGACCAGTTCATATATGTTTACCTGGATGACATATTGATTTTTTCTTCGTCTCTCCAGGAACATATTCAACACGCCAGACGAGTGCTCCAGAGGTTGCTGGAGAATGGGCTTTTTGTCAAGGCGGAGAAATGCGCGTTTCATGCACAGTCTGTTCCTTTTCTAGGGTACATCGTCTGCCTGAGGGAGTGCGTATGGATCCTGACAGGGTTAAGGCTGTGGTAGATTGGCCAAGTCCAGATTCCCGTAAGGCCCTACAGAGGTTTCTGGGGTTTGCTAACTTCTATCGGGCGGTTTATTCGCAACTTCAGCCAGCTAGCCGCGCCTCTGACTGCCTTGACCTCTCCCAGAACGGCGTTCAGGTGGTCCGATACAGCTGAGGCTGTATTCGCCAACCTTAAAAGCCGCTTCGTGCTCCCATCTTAGTCGCCCTGATCCCACACGTCAGTTCGTGGTAGAGGTCGACGCGTCAGAGGTGGGGGTAGGTGCAGTTCTTTCCCAACGCTCTGCTTCAGATGGGAAGATGCATCCTTGCTGCTTTTGTCCCACCGTCTTACTCCTGCTGAATCTAACTATGACATTGGTAACAGGGAGTTGTTGGCAGTCAAGTTGGCATTGGAGGAGTGGCGTCATTGGCTAGAAGGGTCGGGGGTACCTTTTTTAGTATGGACCGATCATAAGAACCTCGAATATATTAGATCTGCTAAAAGACTCAACTCCAGGCAGGCTCGGTGGGCACTTTTTCGGACGCTTTTGATTTTTCCCTCTCGTACCGCCCCGGGTCCAAAAACATCAAACCCGATTCTTTGTCTCGCATTTTTGATCCATCCGAACGCCCGGTCACTCCCGAGTGCATTTTACCTGAGAAGATAGTTATCTCTACACTCACATGGGAGGTCGAATCAAGGTCAAGCTGGCCTTAGAAGGGGTAACGCTTCCGCCGGTTGCCCACCGAATCGATTGTTTGTACCGGAGAAGTTAAGGTCCAAGTCATTAGATGGGGTCACTGTTCCAACGCTTGTTTGCCATCCAGGAGTAAACCGCACTTGCAGTTTAATAAAGCAACGATTCTGGTGGCCATGTATGGCTCGTGACATTCGCAGTTTTGTCTTGGCTTGCTCGATTTGTGCCATTGGCAAGACGTCTAACCAACCTCCTGATGGGTTACTTCATCCGCTGGCTGTACCTTCTAGACCCTGGTCCCACATAGCGCTAGATTTTATTACCGCCTCCCGCCTCTAATGGCATGACGGTTGTTTTAACCGTAGTGGACCGGTTCTCGAAGGCAGCACATTTCATTCCTTGCCCAAATTACCCTCAGCCAAGGAGAGCGGTGTCTGTCTTAGACCACGCTTTCGGTTACATGGCCTCCCGATTGATGTGGTCTCAGACAGAGGTTCCCAATTTGTGTCAAAATTTTGGCGAGAGTTTTGTAGGTTATTGGGGGCGACAGTCAGTCTGTCTTCTGGCTACCATCCCCAGAGTAATGGCCAAACCGAGCGAGCCAATCAAGATCTGGAAAGAGTGTTGCGATGTTTGGTATCCAAGAATCCTTCATCCTGGAGCCAACTGCTCTCTATGGTAGAGTACGCGCATAATTCGTTACCAGTGTCATCCACGGGCCTTTCCCCTTTTGAATGTAGTTTAGGTTACCAGCCACCCATTTTTCCGAGTCTGATTCGGTCGCGGTCCCCTCCGCTCACGCCTTCCCAGAGGTGCCACGCACATGGACCAGAGCCCGCGAGACTCTGCTCCAGGTGGGGGCGCGCACTAAGGCTAAAGCCGATCGCCACCGGTCTAAGCCTCCCGTATACGTCGTGGGTCAAAAAGTGTGGCTTTCTACAAGAAACATTCCACTCCGCCCGTGTCTAATAAACTTGCTCCCAAATTTATCGGCCCGCTCACTGTCACCAAGATCATTAGCCCGGTGGCAGTCCGCCTCAAACTCCTCCAGCGTACAGGAGAATCCATTCCGCCTTCCATGTATCTAAATTAAAGCCAGTATTTCATTCTCATCTTAATCCGCTAGTCCCGGTTCCCCACCGCGACTGTAGATGGGGAACCAACATATTCGGTTAATCGTATTCTGGACTCGAGACGGAGGGGACGCGGATTCCAGTACCTGGTGGACTGGGAAGGTTACGGTCCGGAGGAGAGAAGTTGGGTTCCTGCTAGGGACATTCTGGACCACTCTATTGATGATTACAATCAACAGGTAAGTTCTCCTGGGAGCGCCAGGAGGCGCTCCTAGGGGAGGGGTACTGTCACGGTTCATGAATTCGCTGTCTCATATCTTGTGTGTGTGTGTATGTTGTGAGTATGGGAGGGGGCGGAGCCACTGCTGTGCTGATGAGTCGATCCACCTGTCGTTACTGATCAGCGCCAGCTGCAGATCATCAGCACACCTATTTAGTCTCTCTGTGTTCTCCTTGTTCCTTGTCAGAGCGTTGTTGGATGTCCATGTGTTCCTGCCTGTACCCTTCGTGTTCCCGTGTTGCCGTTCCCGTGGATTCTGTGTTTTTGGAGTTCCTTCACCTCTGCACCAGTCTGGGCTGTTCTCAGTGTCCCTGTGTCATCAAGTGCCAGCGAACTTCCCCGGATTCCGTCTCATGACTCTGTCTTTGCTCATCTATCTAATTAAAGAGTTATTTTACTTGCATCTGAATCCTGCTTATCATTACGTCACAGATAGTCCTTCGACCACAAGAGCCGTGATCAACACACAACGACCCATCGCTTCTCTATCTGTCATCGTGTTAAACCCGTCAATAGCGCGCCAGGTGGATAATCCAGCCTGTGATTGGTTCCCACAAAAGTGTAACAGAAGCAGTAGAAGTTAATGTATGGGTTTCCAGACTGAGTATGGAGGGCGAAATCAAATCGCCGGCAGATCAGGCTGGGTTTACCCAGTCTAATTTTGATGAACTGAAAACGACTGCGCCATTGACCAACAAAAACCTGATCTAAAGTCAATAGCGCAGTATTTTTTTGTTATTAAAAAGACGCAGGACTAATGTGTTCCCATAGGCGGGTGCACAACGCGTGTAGACTCTGCTTGTTACACACACAGGGACGCAGAAGCACACAACCATTTTTAAATATGAACAGTTTAAGGATTAAAATGTAAAATATTATTATTGTGTACATATATAGCAATGCCTACATGTCATATGTACATTGCATGTATCAGAAATAGCCTATTTGCAGTAATGACGAGCACATCCGTTTCCTCACTAGAGAAGCGTTCAGTTTTTGCAAATCCCGCCATGTAAATAGCGACTCCGCATGGTGCAAACACAACTGGCTTTTAAAGAGAATGGGAGAGGAGACTCTGATTGGTTTATTGCATTATTATCCATTAAGTTAAGTCATAGAGCAACTAAGTCAATTTAACATGAATCAATCACATTTGAGACACCTGATACAATGTTTTTTTTTATTGTTACTTGATATAGTTATTGCAATAACTGTGCAATACCTAAGTTACCCTGAACCTACCACTAAACCTAACCTTAACCCATTTAGTTACCTTATATTAACCAGTACCTAGATAAGTACACTGTAAGTAAACATACTGTAAAATAAAGTGCAACCATAATAATTAATTATGCATAATTTTATGCAACTAACGCCAAACAAAACCCCAATCCTAACTCTAACCTTATAGTAAGTACATAGTTAATTATTATCACATGATCCTTAAATGCATACTTACACTGTAACTCAGACACTTTAACATTTTGTGTAACCTTAGTAGCCTATGCTTGTACTAATGCACTATAGTATCCTTGGCTGATAGAAGTGCCTTTTACCTATTCAGCACTGTACCAAAATTATAAACCATCCTAAAAAGGCATTTGAGGACACTCGTACCAGTTGGAGATAGAGACATTTTCTAAAAAGCAAAGCGCAGTCTGAGGTTCTATATGAATTGGTATGTTCTGTGGCATGATCATGTGTTTAAAAAATGTCACTAGCACAGGGAACACCGTCTCAGCCGAATAATATTAGCTCCCGTCAGGAGGCATTATGTAATGCACAAGGGAGGCCGGCACTGTGTGGTGGCACAGTCTGCCTGGTGCTGTGTTTGGTAGAGACATGCAAATAATCTGGCGTCAGCTGTCATTTGCATTTGGCATCTATGCTTTGCTTTTGTTTCAATGGGGGCCAATACTGAAGACAATATGACTCAAACATTTTCAAACGGATGCCTTCAGAGGGCTACATGATCAGAACAGGGAAATTTTGTGGTGGGATTGGAAATGAACTACGGAAGGTTTCTGGAATTCCGAGACTTGGTTGCTGTAATTGGTTGAGTATGAAAATAACTATTTGGAATGATTGTTTTGCTGACGTAGAATGTTCAGAGGCTGAAACCGACCTTGTCATTTGTTTTCATGCTAATGGAAGTACTTTATTTTACCTTGTTTGTTATCCGTTGCCGTGGTGCTGACCAGTGCAAATCAGTCAGTGTCTAACCACCAAAAAGTCATTATTTTAAAATACAGTCCTCAAAATAAAATAATGAAATTAATAAATTATTTAATAAAACAATAATTTTATAAACCAAGACAACTTTGGAAACAAGTACATGAATAAATTATTAAATAAGGGAGTAATTACACTTTTTTACATTTATATTATATATTTTGTATACAGTATATAAATATTATTACAGTATATAAATATGTGTGTGTGTGTGTGTGTGTGTGTGTGTGTGTGTGTGTGTGTGTGTGTGCTTGTCTTCCTACATGGTTGTTTAAGAAATAAAAAGCTACACACTCCATCAATTAGGGTTGGAAAAAATATAACATGCTAGAACATCCATAATAATCACTGCAATAATGATCCAATCATAGACTCTAGGCATTTGGCTATTTAAATCCAAACAGCAAATTTTTTGGGGTGGCCGGGCAGTGCATATTGTCACAATCTCCATTCAATTCACCACCACTTGTCTCCTTCGCACTACATTTCCCATAAATACATCCCTCTTGGCTCCCGCCTGCTCCACACTATCATCACCCTCTAGTTTGCGAATAGGACTCCGTCAAACACTGCATGGGTTACTTACCTGAAGTTACTTGAGTATGTTCCCTCATTTCCGCATTCTTCAAGTATCAAGTCCTGTCTCCAAATTATCCAGTGGTCTTTTACCCATGACCTGTAACATAAATAGTAAGACTTTCATTCAAGCAATACAGCGACAATCATCACTAAGTGTGTGTGGTGCATATACATACATACATACATATATATAAAGTCATGTGAAAATATTAGGACACTCTATTGAACTCCATGGTTTTCTGTATCAGGACATAATAAAAAATCACCTAATCCTTGGCAGGTCTTAAAAATTTGTAAAATAAAACTTTAGATGAACAACAACACATGGCATATTACATATTAGTGTCATTATTTATTTAACAAAATAAAGCCAAAATGGAAAAGTCATGGGTGACAACACCCTATGATTCAATTGCTTGTAGAGCCACGTTATCAGTCTCTCACATCGTTCTGGAGGAATTTTGTCCTGGTTTTCTTTATTACGTTGCTTCAGTTTTTTGAGGTTTGTGGGCATTTATTTATGCACAGCTCTTGCCACAGCATTTCAGTCGGGATGAGGTCTGGACTTCGACTGGGCCAGTGCAACACCTTGACTCTTTTCTTTTTCAGCCGTTCTGTTGTAGATTTGCTGGTGTTCTTGGGATCATTAACCAGTTGCATGACCCAATAGATCGATGGCCTCACATTTGACTCTACACTTTGGTCTACAGAAGAGTTCATGGTTGACTCAATGATCGTGAGGAGCACAGGCCACAAAACAAGCCAAAATCATCAACCCTCCACCAGCATGCTTGACTTTTGGTATGAGGTGTTTGTGCTGTTTAGATTTCACCTTGATGCTGTGCATTATGGCCAAACATCTAAACTTTGGTCTTGTCTGTCCAAAAGACATTGTTTTAGAAGTTTGTTCAGATGCAACTTTGCAAACCTAAGCCGTGCTGTCATGCTCTTTTTAGAGAGAAGAAGCTTTCTCCTGACAACCCTTCCAAACATGACATACTCATCCCGTCTTTTTCTAATAGTGTCATGAACTTTAACATTTAACATTATAACAGAGGCCTGTAGAGTCTGAGGTGTAGCTCTTGGGTTTTTCTTAATTTCACGGTCTGACCTTGGGGTGAATTTGCTGTGACGTCCACTCCTGGGAAGATTGAGTGTCTGTTTTGAATGTCTTCCCCTTGTGAAATATCTTCCTTACTGTAAAATAACAGACTTCATATTGTTTGGAAATTGCCGTATAACTCTTCTCAGATTGATGGCAGCACATAATTGCTTCTCTAAGATCATTGCTGATGCCTTTCCTCCTTGGCATTGTGTTAACACACACCTGAATGCTCCAGACCAGCAAACCGCCAGAACTGGTTCTATGAGGTGATCACACTTCCTGATGATCAATGAATCAAAGACATTTCATTAGCAGCGCCTGACCGTTACTAACCCTCTTAAATCCTGTTAACAGTAAGGGTGTATTTAGTTTGTCACCCATGGCTTTTCCATTTTGGCCTAGTTTTTGTTAAATAAATAATGACACGGTGTGATATGTCATGTGTTGTTGTTTGTATGAGGTTTTGTTTTCCATATTAAGACTTGCCAAAGACCAGATGACTTTTTATGTCTATATACGGAAAACATAGAATTCAATAGGGTGTTCTGTGACTGTATATGTATGTATGTATGTGTGTGTATGTACAGTATGAATATATGTACATGTTTTATAGCTGTCAAATTGATTAATCACGATTAATCACATCTAACATAAGTTTATATATATGTATATATGCTTGCTAAATTTTTATACATAATAAATGATTGACGTCATTAGAAGTACGCAGTCGGTCACACTGATCAAGATTATCTGCTGGTTTTAATTGTGTATCAGTGATACTGAAGTTGCAGTGGATTTGTTTTGAGGCTGCTTGTTATTTGGTAGGGAGTCTGACTCAGAGAGGCTCACTCAGTATGTACACCATGAACACCAGAAGGCTACATACACTGTTGGCTGACTGGACTGTTTCCATGGTTACCATTACAGGTTTTTGCTCTCTTTGCTACTGCAAAGTCGTCAGTGGGAAGTGTACGAGAATGTTTCAGAGAGTGATTTTTGGTGCAGAGGCTTCAAAAGAAAGCATTCGGATAACAATTACGCATTTTTTTCGAAGTGAATAATCGCCTCAAGCCCTCTGTGGAAATCTTTCGGTCTTGCCGACCGACAGTCTCTGGAAATGAAAATATGATGGCAAATATGATGTAACGGAGCTACAGCTGCTAATTAAAATATCAAAAATCATACTGTGTTCCTCTAATTGGCTTTCCTTGGAGGATGATGTAACCCTATTGTGTAGTTCAGAGGTTCTGAGGAAAACTATTTCAAATGCACCAGGCGTCCACAGCTAAACGCACACCACTTACAAACAGAAGTAGAAGCAAAGCCTCTCAATACTATAGAGGTCACTTCACAAGCTATTACATAGAGATCGTTTTCAGGATGGAACAGAGTGGGCGCTTTGTCTCTCGGTGGCACGGAGCAAATGTGTTAAAGCCCTGGGCAACATGGCTGGTAACTGTGTAAGTCAAGCTCTTGAATAAAATATGTTGGCCCAGATTGAAATCCACCATTGGTCACTGGATTAGACCAACAAGTCTAAAAGTCGCTGTCCCAAACAAACTGTTAGGACATTGACTCATTAATGTCCTGATGGAAGGATTTGAAATAAAGCACCTAAGACATTAAAACTTCATTTAGTGAGGTGAATCGAGCACAAAGCCCCTTCTATTGTATTACTTCCTCTCATATTGAGTCCTTCAAATAACAAACATTTCAGATTATCGTATTTATACTACAGATTATATCAGCATTCTAAAAGCCAATCATTCCCATACATCATTCTTCCCAGATGAAAGGGCAACAATTAGCTATTGAGTATCAGTAGGCCTGTTATAAAGAAACTAATGTATTATTAAGAATGTAATAAGGCAGTACTGGGAACATGTTATTGGAGAATGATTGCCTGTCTACCAACACAATAAAGTACTGAACTCTGGTCAATCCAGTCAGAGCTGTGCACATGATCTTTGTACATGATGGCAAAATGTGTCAATGTCTGCATATCAATTTTCTTTTTGCAGATTAATTCAATTATCATGACTTGGCATGTTTTTACGGAGGGACATGGTGATGGAGAAAATGGAGGATAATGTATTTCAATGCTCACAGACATTTTGCGTTCCCCTGAGAAACTTGGCATTGATTTGCATTCCCTTGCAAAGCTTTTGTGTTCTTTGCGAGCGAACGAAAAGTTTCTCGAGTGAACGCAACGTTTCTCGGGAGAACCCAAACAGGGGGGAGCAGCAAAAGCATTGACGTAAAATGGCTAATGGAGATGGATAGTTCACCCAAAAATGCCATCCTAGGTGTATATGATTTTCTTCTTTTAGACAAATTCAATTGGAGTTACATTAAAAAATATCCTGGCTCTTCCATGCTTTATAATGGGAGTGAACAGATTTTGAAGCCCAAATAAGCACATCCATCCATCATAAAAGTGCTATAAATCACTGGTTATAATCAAGTAAACTATAATCACTGAATCCCGGTTACGGCCGTACGCGAGTCTAGTTCTGTCGGAAGAGTGACCTCTGACCCGATCCGCATGACGTATTGACAAATGTGGATCGGGTCAGAGGTCACTCTTCCGCCTGAACTAGACTCTCGTACAGCCGTTACTGAAAGATAATGATTATGGTTTATAAAGATATAAATATAAATATTTTACTTACACAAATGCTAGCATTTTAAAGACCCCTTGAGGTGAAAATGAAGTTTCAAGGTGGTTTATGTCTACGTGGTGTTTTTAATATGCTTTAAGACAAACCATGTGCAAATTCATCAGTCAACACCATTGCTGAGTATTTTTATCCTTAAAACTGTAGTGAACCAAAATCGTCTGTGTTTATAACATCACAAACTACCTTGTAACCCATCACGTCAACGTGTGAGCAGGCTTCAGCATTTCATTCTGTGAAGCTGCGGAGTCTCAAGAGGAGCCAGGTTTATGACTAATGTATATGATGTATATTACAATGTTATGAACGATATGCCTTTCTCCACTGGCATTCTATGATGTTCAAATCGTTTCTAAGGATAATTGTTTTTAGAGTTTGATGGCGAACGAGAACATGGTTTGTGTCACATTAGCAACACATTATTAGCTGTTTGATAACAGTCAAGCAAAAGACTAATCATATTAATTTCCATTGTGTGTCTGACGTTGTAAAGAGCGATACCTTTGTTCAGCGTTTATTACAGTAATTTGTGTAAAGTTAATCGAGTGGATCTCTGAGCTGGTGTGAGTGGAGGCGGGGCTCATTTCATTTCATATTTTAAGACATGAATACTTTTTTTGACAGGAAAAAAACATTTAAATATGTAATTTTGGTAATCGAAGATGAGTTTTAAGGGATAAAATGACTACAGGGGGACTTGAAGATTTTGTGCATATTTTTGCCACTGAAAAACATCCCCACAGCATGATGCTGCCACCAGCATGCTTCACTGTAGGGATGGTATTGGCCAGGTGATGAGCAGTGCCTGGTTTCCTCCAGACATGACACTTGCCATTCAGGCCAAAGAGTGCAATATTTTTTTCATCATACCAGAGAAACCACCAGTCAATGTCCTAACCATTTAGTTTCTCATGGCGTTCTGTCATGTGCCTTTTACTAAGGAGTGGCTTCCGTCTAGCCACTCAACCATACAGGCCTGATTGGTGGAGTGCTGCAGAGATGTTTTTTCTTCTGTGTGGTCTTATATAGACAGGTGTGTGCCTTTCCTAAGCAAGTCCAATCAACTGAATTTACCACAGATGGACCCCAATCAAGTATGATCAATGGAAACAGGATGCACCTGAGCTCAATTTCGAGTGTCATGGCAAAGGCTGTGAATTCTTATGTACATGTGATTTTTCCTTTTTAATAAATTTGCAAAGATTTCAAACAAACTTCTTTCACATTGTTATTATGTGGTCTTGTTTGTAGTATTTCGAGGACAATAATGAACTTAATCCATTTTGGAATAAGGCTGTAACATAACAAAATGTGAAAAAAGTAAAGTGAAGTGCTGTGAATACTTTCCGGATGCACAGTATTTTTTTGGTGAACTGAATACTGAGTCTGTAGTGCAGGTGCATTTCGCAATCTTTAGTTGCCATGGACACTTGCAGAGTCATTATGAATAGTAAAGATGAAAAGACAAGGTTTTCCCTCTTTCCCCAGTGTTACAAATACTTTTGGGAAGGAAAAGATGCCTCTCGACATAAACTGATGTAATCTTCAGACACAAGCAGAGCGACCCTCAGTCAGCCTATTCAACAAGAGGACAAACCAGAATCAATTACTCATTAAACTAACAAGAGAGCCAGAGCACAATTAAAAGAGTCACAATCTTGATCATGAAACAGTGAAATACTCAATAATCAATAAGCAAACAAGAGAGCTTATAATAAAGTATTGATCTAAATATATAAATAAAATGACAGTCTGTTTAGATATTTTTTTTAAACGGTCACATTAATAACGCTTCAAAGATTATATTTTTTAACTTTGGCTTCAATAACTGGTTATTAATAATATGTGTTTGTTTTTCATTAAATGTTTGAACATGTAATTAGAGCCTCATGACTTACATTTATATTCTAGTTACTCTTCTTCTTTTGTGCTCTACAGAAGAACGTCTAAAATCCGACAGAGCAGCTCAATAGACAGTTTCCCCTCTTTTATGAAGATCTCATTCCAGCCAAAATTCAATGAGATCTGCCTCTCTGTGAGAATGTTCCAGAAGTGTGGGGCAGCATCTACAGGCAACACAGAGAATTACTGATATCAAAACTTGCTCTTGTAGGCCTATTGCAACATTTAAGAGACTGGTCTAAAGAACATACTGTGATATAAAAAGACGCCTGTTAAGTTTTGACAAACCTTCTGAGATTTATAATAAGACAAACATAAAAAATACAAACACAAATTTACATTTTACACAATGAATGTTGTATTGCATTCAGTTGAGATGCTGCACTGTCAAGAGACTTTGTGAGGGAGATGCCCTGAAAGGATAACTTTGATTTGTACACTCTTTACTGTTAATACAAATGGTTTCAGACCAGAAATGATTGTCAATGTGTGTCTTGTAACAATACAGCAGAAGGTAAATCAAGGTAACCAAGTAATCAGAAGGTAACCAAGTAAATCTAAACCTGTTTCAAATGATCGATATAGACTCCACAGGGTTTTCCTCCATAATAGTCTGCATACGATTGAAAAACACACATAGTATAAGCAAACTATAGTTTAAGCATAAGTTTAGTCTATGCTAAAATTACTTAACTTTCCTTTTCCAATGAATGTGTTGAGAGGAGGAGCGTGGACTAAAAGATGGGGCAAATCAGAAATTCTGATATATGGTGTGGCTACCCACGCAAATCAAAAGTCTTGTTAATGAACTAATGACAGCATTTTATTTCAACCACCATTTTTAAAAGTCTGTTGCGGTGCGTGCAGTAAGAGTTGTTCGCTATTAAAATCCGGCCGATGGACCGATGACGAGGTTCAGGCTTTATTACGTTTATATGTGGAGGACGAAATGCAGCGGGATCTGGAAAGAAGAGTGCAGTCCTACGTCACCGAACTAATCTCCAAAAACAAACAAAAATAACGATTTTGTTCAACAATTTCTTCATGTCTGTATCAGTCTCCTGCGCTGTTGATGTAGTACAGTACAGCACCTCAGAGCTACGGCAGAACGCCGGCTTACCATTGGCACAAGCATGCATGTGATGCTAAAGAAGGAGCTGACCCATGTAAACTGTGGAGGAGACTGAAACAGACAAATATTGTTGAATAAAGTCATTATTTTTGTTTGGTGTTGCGCATAAAAAGTATTCTCTTCACTTCATAAATTTAAGGTTGAACCACTGGAGTCACATGGACTATTTTAACAATGAAGTTGTAGAAATCTCAAGGATGATCAGTGGAAACAGGATGCACCTGAGCTCAGTTTTGAGTGTCATGGCAAAGTCTGTGAATTCTTATGTGTGATTGTTTTTAATTTTTTTTATTACCTTTCTAGGCCTTGGAAGTGTTCATTAAATAGCTGTCTGTGGGGACAGAAAGCTCTCGGATTTCATCAAAAATATCTTAATGTGTGTTCCGAAGATTAACAAAGGTCAGATGAACACATCTTTGGGTGAATTAACCCTTTAAATGCCGCAATATTTTATATGTATATAAAGAATATGAAAATAATTGTCAATTTTGATTTCACGCCTTCACGGCGACTTTAACCTTACAGCGGAACGTTTAATAGGAACCAATTACAGACGAGCCTGTTTCCGCCCGGAGGTGTGAGTGTCGCACCCTGTAAGAAGCAAGGACCGCCACACGCTATTGTATGAATTTGTTGCATTTTTGTCTTATTCGTGTAATTTTATTAAGGATTTATGTATAGTTATATTTAACAGTCCACTGTTAAATCATCGAGTCCCGCTTTTAAGGAGAAAGATTTTATTTACAAGTAAGGACATGGCAACAGATTCGTGGGCCCAGGCTGTCGATGAGCAAGAAGCCGCAGCGGAGTCGGTAGGTTTAAACCTCAACCTGAAACAATAATTAAAAGAAACTGAACAATTTAATCACAGATTTTACGAAACCCAACAATTCACGTGGTTGTTTAACAGTGCCGTTCGATTTGTTACCATTCAAATTTAAAGCTGTTGTGTCGCAGTAAAGCGTGCTAACTTTTTGTTTTTGTTTTTAAACAAATAACGTTACAACGTGTGTGATACCGTATAATATTAGTGTAGTGCTATTGTACGGATAATTTATGTGCTTTTCTCTAACTTGAATTTAATACGTCGACATATTGTTAAGACTTTAAACAAAGTCATGCATTCATTTAATTTACAGATAAGCAACTTGCAAATAAATGAAAAAGATGACAAGCCGAAAGAGGACACTGTGAAAGCTGAAGCAAATGGTGAGAATACTTGTTCCTCAATACTTGTATGGATTGCTAGGTGAGATTTGATGATTAATGAGGTTGTTTTTTTCTTCCTTTCCCTTTATTAAAAAGGGGCAAAGACAGAAGGAAATGGAAATAAGACAGAGGATGAGGATAAAGGTGAGGATTTATGTTATAGACATTCTTCTCTTATCTGAGTTCAGTCTGGTTTGAGTATGTGTATATGCTCTGCATGAGTTGACTAAAACTGGTCTGAATTACAGATGACAAGGCAGCGCAGTCACTCTTGAATAAACTTATCCGTAGTAATCTAGTCAACACCACCAATCAAGTTGAAGTCCTTCAGCGGGATCCAAACTCTCCGCTGTACTCGGTCAAGTCATTTGAAGAGCTACGATTGTGAGTTGGACTGTTTTTACACCTTTCTGATTGTATTACAGCTTCAGTGAGTGTCAAACGAACATGGAATTTTAATGATATTTTTATTGACTAACTACGATTTGGAAAAACACTAATCTAAGGGCACTAGTTCACCTCTCTTGGTTCTTTTGGCCTGGGCCAAAAGAAAGTAGCCACTTCCCCTGTCAGGCTAGGGCTAGTCTCAGCCTCAGATGTCACGGCCATGGACCATTGGCTGAATGTCTGGGGCCGTATTCACAAAACATTTGATCTTACCACTAAGAGTTAGACTCCTAAATAGCAGAACGTTTTTAAGTTAAGAGTTTTCTCTTAAAACCTATTCACAAAACTGCTGAGAGCAACTTTTACTAAGAAATAGAGAGAAGTCTTAAGCTAAGAGTAAGGGCGGGGTTGACCTCATTGCTATGGGTGATGTCATCATGCTTACTAACTATGACCAAAGTGATTGGCTAATAGGGGAGGAGTCTCTGATTTAATTGACCCTTTGCTAAGCCCCGCCCTCCTTAATTACTGTTGCTACGCCTGGCCTGTCTATTACAGTATGTATGCACCGGTGTCAGACATTCCCAAGGAGGTAATTAGACATTTTTTGCGAACAAGTGAAATATCTGAGAGAGCAAGACAAAAGGGACTGCAGTATGCATTCGAGGGATATATCCATGGCATAATATGCAACCGATTAGAGAATAATTTCATCAAAATTTATAATCTAATAATTATAAATCAAACAGCTTATCCATAAGACTTGTGGAATAAACACAATACATTAGCCTGACCACTTTGCAATGATAACATTCACCCGCTTATATTTTAAATAGATTCTCCCACACTGCTTGATCCACAACAATCTGATGGGGGTATTTTGCACTGTGAAATTGTTTTCCCAATAAGAATCCTCAGTAAAGTTACATTGAATTATTTCACGTAAATTAGTCACAGACGCTAATGCAGTAGGATTTTTTCCATGCGGCAGCATGGATTGATAGATATAGCTATAATTTTGCGCTACGGTAGGAAAATCTGACAAGGTAGGACAAATCGACAGAACAGCGTCATTTCTCCCCTTGGGTTTAGGTTTGGGTAAGGGAAAGAATTCCACCCCCTGTCCAAATTTATAGGAAACCGGGTATCAGATTTGCACAATACATAAGCACAATGTTTCGGCATGTTCCCCTCGCTCATAAAGCTTGACAGACCTTCCGCGCCTAGTTACGGTTGCTAAGCCATGATGTCTGTGGCGGTTTTCAGGCGTGGCTTAGCGAAGGGTCAATTATAGAAATATTTTGTTGAACGAGGTTTCATGTTGCTATATTCAAATAACTTGAGCGAATAATTTTAATAATTTAAGCGAAAAATGTTTTATAAACAAAGTTTGTGAGGAGCACGTTCAAATGGTCTATCTTATTAGCGCGAGAGGAGGTATATACACAGCCGAAAGCCGATTCCCAAAGTTACCTCCACAGTTTTCTGCATCCCTCCGCCACCCCGTTCCTCACTCACGGTCTGCAGTGTGGGGCAGAACTCTGGGTTTGGGCTAAATTCTGAGCTCGGACAGCACAGCAAATATACTTGTTGTTTTACTTTAGTCAAACTTTTGGGAAGTGTGAACTTTTAAAAACAACTACCACAGGTAATCGGACATTATTTTTTTTCTTTCATTAAAGATACATTCATTATCACTTGCCTCAATGTTGTATAGTGTCTTTGCGGATTGTGGCAAATTAGGACTGACACGCTCATTATTTTTGAGTTTCTCCTAAATCGGCAAGTTATGAGCTACTTTTAGCCTGAAGATGTTTTGTGAATATGGCCCCTGATGCATATGGCAGATTTTTCTGGAAACACTTTAGGAGTTTCAAAGTCTTCATCTGATTGGTTGAATTCTACAGGATGTCCGCAAGATGTTACATTCTTTAATTGTCTCCCTGAAAACAAATGCCAGGACTCCCTCGTGGAAGAAGAATGCTGTTGTGTTTACAACTGTGACCGTGAGCGCTTACCAGGATCAACTAAACGCTGGATTTTCAAAATGATGTGAAGTAGCGGGTCCAATGTTTTTGAATGAGAAATTTATAGATGCATGCTGGTCTGCTATTGCAGGGACATCGACTTTAGATTTTCACACCACTAAATATGACGCAGAATAAAACTAACTGTGATCGGTTGTTACATGTCAGTCAAGCGTTCTCTTGGGAGGTCCTTGGTCAATGAAAGCAGTGGAAAAGTCCACTCCTTCAGCCGTCAGTCAGTCTGGCTACGGGAGACTAGGCCAGGGCTAACAAACACAGGGGCCAAAATCATGTTTCGTTTCCACTGTTGGGCCAGTAGCCCTGCATCACTACTCTGAACCCTAAATGCAAAATTAGCATGACCGAAGCGGATGTTTGGTCTTTACTTAAAGACTCAAGATTAATGTTTTACAATAAAAACTTAATAGTGACTACAATTTATTTATGTCAGGAGTGTACATCAATCATGCTGAATAAAACTGCTATAATTTACCATTTCACATGAAAAGATAACATACCTATTTGGTTGCACCTGCTTCCATTTATTCACGGTCACAGGAATGCACAAAACAACTCCATTAAGGCTTTTAAGTCCAAAGGCTTGCGCATTCAGAAAAAAATTTATAAAATGTTTACGACACACTACTTTAGTAAGAGTGAGCATTTCTATTAAATTTCCATGAAATTGTGATCTTGAGGTTTGAGCGATCCACACTATACTGTTTTCCATTCAGCCGGAACACTCCGGTTAACTTATATAATTGAGTTATACAAGTTAACCAGAGTGCATGTTTTTTAATAACACATGCGAATGCATTAGTCTGGTTTCAACAGAGGCATAGGGAAGAGACAGATAAAACATGAGTATGATAAATAAATACACCATTTATAATTACATCAGGGTTCAGATGGCGAGTGTTCACACTAACAGAGAAATCGTTCAATCGTAATTCATTTGAACTGAACCAATCCTGCCAAGTGTGAACACACCCTAAGATCTATGTGTGATCTGTTTGTCTTGTTTGCCCTGCCCATGCAAATTATTACTTTTTTTAATTAAATTTATGTACTTTGTTTCCCAGAAAACCTCAGCTGCTGCAAGGAGTTTATGCCATGGGTTTCAACAGGCCCTCCAAAATCCAGGAGACGGCATTGCCCATGATGCTTGCAGAACCGTAGGTTAAGCTTTTTTCCCTTCCATTTAAATCCATCTTAATGACAGCAGAGTTTGAACACACCACATTCTTCCCTCCAGTCCACAGAATCTCATCGCTCAGTCTCAGTCAGGCACGGGTAAAACGGCTGCCTTTGTGCTGGCCATGTTGAGTCATGTGGACCCTGAAAACAAATGGCCTCAGGTATGAAATGCATAGAATCAGTGGATGAAATGCATAAATGCATTCAAATAATTGCATAATTGTCATTCTGTCTCTCTTTGCGCAGTGTCTGTGTGTGTCCCCCACATATGAGCTGGCCCTGCAGACAGGCAAGGTCATTGAGCAGATGGGGAAATTTTACCCTGAAGTCCAACTAGTTTATGCCATCAGAGGAAACAAATGTAAGTGCTTTTATTTTAGGAGTTCAGGTCATCTTCGTATCTCTTTAGCAACATATTATCTACTGCATATTTTCTTGACTGACCCTCATTTTAGTTACTGACCCTCAAATTTAGGTGTTGACCCAGTGTTAGTGCTGTGTAATATATATACAAATAAAATAGGTATCGCGATATGGTTTAGTACAATTGTCAAATCTTGCAGACTGTGATTTTAATTTAATAAAATTGTACTACCCTTTCCAGTAGGGGTGTAACGAAATTTTGTTAGAAATGATCTACTCATTTTACAATAATGTAAAAAAAAAACAAGCACATTTATTTAATAACAATTAATGACATGCACAAGTAATGTCCCACTGTAGCGTACTTAAACACACAAATTGTATGAATGACTAATACTGATGAATAAATAGGCCTATAAGGTAAAGCTATTAAATAGCAGTTTTTGTTAATACTATAAACTAGCCACCACACTAATTGAAAAATAAACAAAATAACAAAGTGAAAATAAAGTAGCATTTTGGGGTTATGGAAACAGCAGTTACCATGGCGAATACACATCATGAACTGTTGAAGTTGTCATGAACTGGCTTAAAAAATAAAAATTATACTGTTGCCTGAGGTCCACTTGTGACGTTCGTGTGGTTTTTACATTCAAAAACATCATAATGAATAAGTAATAGGCTATTTTCTACACTGGTTTTGAGGCTCTCAAGACACACTCTGTTTTGATGGGCGTGCCACAATGAAGTCTTGGCAGTAAACGCCCACGGCTAGGATTGGATAAGATTTGCATATTTAATGAGCTTCAGCTCCCTGTCAGTTCACATGAGATATCAGTGTTGTCACTGAATAATTAGGCTTTTATTACTTTGGATGAGTATGTAATGGTTGATTTTGGCAGGTGTGACTGGATGTTATTGAGCGGTGTCTTTTTGTTTGGTCCAGTGGAGCGGGGAACAAAACTACAGGAACAGATCGTGATTGGCACTCCTGGTACTGTTTTGGATTGGTGCCAAAAGCTTAAATTTATCGATCCCAAAAGGATCAACGTGTTTGTCCTGGATGAGGCTGATGTCATGATCGCAACACAGGGCCATCAAGACCAGAGCATTCGTATCCAGAGGTATGTGAATTTTTTTTGTTTGCTAAATATATACAGTGGGGTCTAAAAGTCTAAGACCACATCAACTTTCTTCAACCCTTTGGCTATTTGGCACACGTTGGCTATATGAACACCATTGGCTTGTAAAATCAAATTGATTTGCTGCAATCAATACGCAAAGTCTGAAACAATGAATATTTCCAAATAGAGATCGACCGATATGGGTTTTTCTATAGCCGATGGCCGATATGTGCTGCCGATTTTTTTTAGGGCTGAGATCGAAGTTTTCACCTTCATTTGCATGCTAAAATGACACACTAATAAGTGGATGCACAACATTTCTAAACTTATTTTATAGAACACTGACTTTAACCATCTCTCGAATCTTCATTTTGTGAACTGCACGGTATTAATATAAAATATTTATCCAAAGTTAACCAAACAAATCAATAAACTGACCAAGTATTAATGATAAACATGGCCATAAATACCATTCCCATTCTATTAAATGCATCTATACTCTATAATTTGCATAGTAATGTATTTTTAGGATATGTAATGTAAAAAAGATGTATAATAATGAGAGTAATAAATAGGATAATGGTAATATTTTCATAAGAATATCATATTTCATAAGCATATCCAGACAAAACTGTGTATGTTGTCAGAGAAATTTGCAAAAATATAATGTCCTCTATAGAGGCAAAACCTCTATTCTGGGTCTCAGGAGGATTTCTGTCTCATGCAGAGTGAATCCAGCATTTATATTTATTCAATGGATTTTATAGACTGTTTAGCCTCGAGTTTTGCGAGCCAGCATTATCTCAGCACTGAATAAAAACTTATAGCCACTAAACTATAGTCTAATAATACTCATCGATCTAGCCTATGTGACGTGGTTGTGCATGATTTGCAGCAGGATTGTGTGTGGGTATTGCGCATAATTGTAATCATTCCCGCAGTTCTCGCGCTTATGCTGGAAATTCCCGCAAACATTTATTCACTTTAGCATGTGGGTTGTATGAGTAAATTAATCCACACAGGTTTTAAGAACAAATCAGTCATTTAGTTTTTCTCAAGGTGTGCTAAACATCACCACAATGCATCCGCACAAGGCAAGTGTCAGGAATGCTGCAGGCCGCGATACTAGACTTATTTCATTAGGTGTCTGACTTTTGGACTAAGGATGCCGTTTTGCTTGTATATTTTCTTATACATCTAATTTTGAACTATTTACACTTTTTTTCTTTTTTTAAATCTTCAAATGGTTCTGGGCATTAGGTAAGAAACCTATTGTTCTTGTATTTTTATAGGATGCTTCCTAAAACCTGCCAGATGCTCCTGTTCTCTGCCACATTTGAAGAAACCGTGTGGAACTTTGCAAAGAGGATCGTTCCCGACCCCAACATCATTAAACTTAAGCGTGAAGAGGAGACTCTGGACACCATCAAACAGTACTATGTCATCTGCAACAGCAAGGAGGAGAAATTCCAGGCTTTGTGCAACATCTACGGAGCCATTACTATCGCACAGGCCATGATCTTCTGCCACGTAAGTACAATATCATTTGCAGATATTGAGGCGTTATTTCATTTCCATTTTAAAGCACAGAAAGAATTGGCCTGACTAAAGTAATACATGCATGTTTTCGAATTTACTCATTTAATTTGCCATCACAGACCAGGAAAACGGCCGGGTGGCTGGCAGGAGAGCTGTCCAGAGAAGGGCACCAGGTGGCGCTGCTCAGTGGAGAGATGCAGGTGGAGCAGAGGGCAGCGGTCATCGAACGTTTCCGTGATGGCAAGGAGAAAGTCCTCGTTACCACTAATGTCTGTGCTAGAGGTGAATATCGTTTTATCCATATACAACGCCTCCACCTCATCTTTAGTTAAAGTTTTGCAGGTTTTCCTTAATTGCTGCTTTTCTGAAAAAAAAAATTCTACCAGGTATCGACGTGGAGCAAGTTTCAGTGGTCATCAACTTCGATCTGCCAGTGGACAAGGATGGCAACCCTGACAATGAGACATATTTGCACAGAATCGGGCGTACTGGGAGATTCGGCAAGAGGGGGTTGGCGATCAACATGGTGGACAGCAGGTTTAGCATGAACATCCTCAACCGCATCCAGGAGCACTTCAGTAAGTTGAACCTTGATTTCCCACAAGTAACAAATTCGAGATGTCCAGGATTAAGCGTTATTGAGCATAATTTGTAAAATGCTAAAATCTTCTGTTTATAATGCATAATTCATAATTGATTAGTCAAGTTGTGTAAGGGAATTGAATTAAATCAATAAAATACATGTTTTTGAAAGTATAGTCAAAACTGAAACATTATACACAATAGCGCAAGACCGATATCACAGTCAATGCTTGATGCTGATGCGACCATCATAGTGACAACAGTCAATCACATTACTTTTTTCAGGGGGTTAGATGAATGCAATTGGCTAGCGTCTGCACTAGGGTATTTTCATAGGCGGTCTGACTGGCTAACACCTGCCTTGGCACTTGAAAAGTTGAACATTGTGATTCTTTGAGCGCTGTTGCGCAGAATCATAAAAGCCTCTGATTGGCTATTGTGCTCACGCACTCAATGGATATGTCTGTGATTGGCTACAATGATCAACGCACATGAGCGTTTGAAAGCACTAGCAGGCGTTGATCAGTGCACCGGTCTGCTGATAGACACCAGCTTTCAAACGCTCCTGTGTGTATCTGTGTAAGTGCTCGGTGAAGAGCGTCATTAATCTATATTTACAACATGTGTTTGAAGCTTTGATCATTGTAGTCAATCCATATCCAATGAGCGCATGAGCACAAATCAGAGCCAATCTGATTTTACGATACCGCTCAACATCGCTCAGTCACATTTTTAAAATTTCAGTACCAACTTGGTACTGAAGTCGGTACTTTTGACATTACTAGAAGCCACAATCCAGTTTGGCAACACGACATCATCCATTCAAAGTAACTGAGAAATTTTAACACCGACGCCCTGTGTGCGTGCACCGTCATAGTTCCTTAATAACCTGACGTTATTTACAAATTTTTGTAAAAATGTTCTTTATGAAACAAAGAAGTGCTTTAATATTATTCATATAATTGTATCAAGTTTTGAAGAAACTAGCAAGGACACATTGATCAAAAAGTGACAATTTATATTATAAAAGATTTGTATTTCAAATAAATGCTTTTTTTTTTTTAATTTTTTTTTTTTTTTTTACAAAAAATATTTATTTACCCCCCGGCCAATGTTTCTTGAGCACCAAATCAGCATATTAAGCCCCGATTCCACCAAAATGACCCGGAAAAATGTGTGTAGCTTCATGCATTCTTTTTTTTTTTCCAACACTAGAATATGGGTAAGTTTCATAAAAGCAACATTTTGAACAAAAAGCTGAGAAAATCACGTTTTTGTGAAAGACTACATCCAGATCTGATTCAGAGTGATGATCAAACACAGATGGAGTAGATCGAGTCCATCAACACCCCCCGAGCTTCACCAGTCCTCTAATCCAGAAAATTTCGTGTTTGGCGGGGGGAGAGTTAATAAAGCCTGAACTTCGTTGATGGTCCATCGGTCGGATTTTTAAAGGTGCCCTAGAATGAGTTGAAACAATTTTAAATTGTTCTCTGATATCTACATGGAGGTTATTTGTCTTATTTAAAGGTTAAAATTGTGGTTTTACAGGTCCATTTGAAATGGTCTGTTTTTGCCTTATTTGGAAGGGTCATGAATATTAATGTTGAGCTCTGCTCTGATTGGCTTATTTCACTAGCTCACACAAATGCAGTTCTTCAGCATACACAATTGCAAACAGCACAAGTTGCTCGTGAGTCCTGACCAAGCGGCAACCTCCCGCGGTCTCTCTTGAAGCCAATACAGAAGTGACTTAAACCGCAGTTCATCGACTGGCCACAGGCTCCAGAAGGGAGCAAAGTCTCATTGAGCCACATGTTAAAATGCCCAACTTTACAGCAGGAAAAAACATGTTAACAGCCCGGTACAAATTCTAGTTTTGGTCTATACGGCAAATTTTTCCCTTCATGACAACTGAGGAGAGTGAATTTTTTTATAACTCATTCGTTTACATTATATAAAGCCTTAAAGTTCTGCATAATTAAGGGCGTGGCCACTTTGAGTGACAGGTGGATAGCCATTTATCTGCTGTCTGTTAGTCATGTCACCTCAGCTCCGCCCACGTCCCGCCTCTTTGCCCATTTTCTGTTATCCAGGAGTGACGCCAGCTCGACCCTACTTTACGCTTCAGAACTGCTCTGCAGAATCCTATGGGTGACGTCACGGACACTACGTCCATATTTTTATACAGTCTATTGTCCTGACAGAACACAGACTGAATGACAATTTAAGCATAAAATCTCAAATGGAGATTGCTGAAATGCAGTTTACTTGTTTGTTGGTGTTTTCTGATCATCTGCATGCGTGGGAGAGAGCTCAGATTGCACGTTTAAGTAAAACAACAGACAGTAAACGTGTTCTTTTAACGGAAAAGCTCTGATTGGGAGATTTAAATTACTGAAATCTGGCAACCGCAAGCACAAACACGTCATCTCGTCTGGTCTTAGCATGGAAAAAAAGGTTGTCAATGAACATTTTTTTGTCAATGAAATTGGCACAAGTCAGAGCAAACTAACAACTTTGAATGAAATTTGGTGCTGTATGCTGTTATAGATAAACATCAACCATGCCTGTTGACAGTTCTGTGGGAAGGCTATGAAAAGTGCTCCCATCCCCTGCACAGCCTGGTCGTTCACTGACAACCTTTTCATTGAAGAACATTTATATCCATGATCTGTCGTTTTAACTTTATTGTCCTCATCTTCACAATACCTGCAGAACTTCTGTTGATTTGGTCTACATTAATACTGCCTGGCCTTGAACATGGGCTGGTTATATGCAAATTTGAGGAGGCATAAATATTAATGATCATGTTACGTCACAGTCGGTGTTATGATGGGATTCGCCCGTTTTTCAGTATTCTTTTTCAAGCACGAGATTTACATATGAAGGAGGAAACAATGGAGTTTGAGGCTCATGGTATGTCAGTTCCATGTACCGAGCTCTTATTATTTAACTATGCCTAGGTAAATGCAGTTTTCCATTCTAGGGCACCTTTAAACTCCTTTGATAATTTGAAAAAAATGGTGGTTGAAATAAAATGCTGCAAAGCAATCAAAATGCTGTGAACTCAACCAATCAGCATGTTCAGTGCCCAAGTCCCACCCCTAAAAGTTCCTGATCTTTGAAACTTTTGAGAGGGAATTTTTACACTGAAATTAATTTGGGCCCTGCGGTCGAAACACCCAGACCCAGTATGACCGAGAAACTCCCAGTTCCTGCGGTGAAAACGCAGTTTTAGAATGATTTCTGAAGGATACTTGAAAATTCAGCCAACTCGGTAATAAAATGCATTTTGCAATATATTAAAATGGAAACGTTTGCATTTATTTGCATGCTGATAAAATGTAATTCCATTCATGAATTTCTATCTGTACTGTCATGTATTACTATGTTCTCATGGTTTTCGATGCAAGTTAATTAAATTCTGTCTTTTACAGATAAGAAAATTGAGAAGCTGGACACGGATGATTTGGATGAAATTGAGAAAATCGCTAACTGAGTGGCCGTCTTTGTTCTTCTAATAGGACTGCGCTCACGCTACATTTTAATTCGGAGGCTGGAAGCAGAGCTGTGCCAGAGAGGATGTTTACATGTGCAGCAGTTTTATCTCAGATGCTGTTTTTAATTGTTTCACTCTTTGTACTTAATAAATTTTGAATGTGTAGTCTTAACGTCACGTGTTGGAGAATGCTACAGCTGCGGTCTGGGATACTGACACAAGGAATATGCCTTTCAACATTAACGATTGCATCATTCTTCTTTTAAATTGACTTTTAAACAGCCTGACTTCACACCAAGTGTGGAAGAAATTACATTGACTGTTATATTGATTTTTAATATGGGACTCCAAATCGAGGACTCATTTTTCTGATGGAATTAACTCTTAATTCAAGGATGCATGGTTCTATATGTCATGAAAAAGTATATTTGTGTTGTATGAAACTGGGTGCAGCTACATTTGATCTTGTGACACTCCAAACTAGGAGTCAAAATGCAGGGTTTATTTAACAAGTGAGATTGCTGTTATTGTTTTGTTCATCTATACTCGATACCTCACAAAGTAAAACATTTCTACTGAAAGGATGTTGGCTGTTATTGGCTTTGAATTAAAAGAAATAGTTGCCAAAGTCCTTTTATTAATCTAAAATCATGTAAAAGCCAAAGATTTGTGCCTCCATTGGATTCGTCAGTACTCGATTTAACATGGAATAATGCAAACTGGTCTATTCATTGTATTAAAATAATGTCATGTATATTTAACAAGTACAAAGAGTGAAATAGTATATTCAACAGATGCAGAGTAATGGAAGAAGCGTTATTTGCGTTCCCAGTAAAAGACGGCATTGAATTGTAAGCGATCAGGTTTAAGTACACAAATGCAACAGAATTTGTAACCGCAGAAGGCTGTGCCACATTCCCATTTGCAGCCGCCTTAAAAATGTAAAAGGCAGATGTGAACGCAGCTACAATCTTACTGTATTCTTCAGGGTAGCCATAGCAAATGATTATTTTATATTATGGAAGGTTTTAAATTAACCACTTTAAACTCAACCGACACTGCACTCAGCTCCATTATATATGCATTATATACGTATATTTTATTCATTAGCATGTTAGGTTGGGGTAAAGTGTGTCAGTCGTATCTTTGAAGGGAAAACTTTGTGATGATGAAATACTGGATCGATCAATATATCTGATGCCTTGTTCATTTGTCTCAGTTTGGTTTAAGCTGTCAATCATACTTGACCTGTTACAATAATATTAAAGAGGGTTTTATTTGTCTTTGGCATTTTTCCTGCAAACAACATTGATGTTAAGTCTATGATTAAAAGAACTGTCTAGAAACACAATTGATCTGGTGTTGCATCAGGTAATAAATGGACTTGTCTGTTATCAAACCCATTCCTGCATAATCATTGCTACACTCTTATGTTTTATGTCAAATTGTAAAAAATAATAATGACAATTCATTGATGTTTCCACTTAGTACCACAAGGCTGGTTACAGTGATTCATTCACATGTTCATGTATCGTTCTGTCTGTTATTACATGAAAATTATTTTCGACATGCACTTACAGATGACACATCAGCCATTTGAAATGAATCATTTCCATATTTCACCTCAACTTAATGTTGATGACACAAAAGTATGTATTGCTTTGGAAGTTGTGTGTTATGACAGACTGTGTGTGTGTTTGGAGCTGATCAGTGACAGGAATGTTTGCCGCGGATCTTGATAAAACGAACAAATACAGCACCTCTCAGGTTTGCTGCATTTGTGCTGATACTGATGTCTGAATGATGTGTGGTAGAATAAAACTATGAATACAAGTATCTTTGACTTTGTAATGTTTATTTTTTCTAATCTAAATAATTTACTATATATATTTAAATATTAAGGATAACATTTGTTAAAAATTACATTCATAAAATTTCTGTAAAAATATCTAAATACCAATTCAGATGCAGTTTCTGGAGAAAAAAAAAGAAAAACATGGCCATTGTAGCCAAAAAGTTTGTGTAATAAATTATGTTGAATCAAATAAAGTATTTATTTCTAAAGCTACTTTTTATAACGTCTATTGCTGCTTTTCTTATTTAACACAATACTGACTTTATATTATCTTTTGGGGGGCCATTTTCTCTGCTAAATTTGAAGTAATTAATTAGATAATACATTTCAATCGATTGACAGCCCTTATGTGTATGTGTGTGTGTGTGTGTGTGTGTGTTGTTTCACGTCATTCCATTTAGCTAAATTTTCAGAAATGTATAACTATGCATGTATGTAAAACTTTAACACAGAAATCGGTTTCTTATTTTTTTTAATAATCATTTAAATAATTATATCACGGTTCAGCCAGCCAAGATCTGTAAGAAAACAAGGATACACATTTAATACTGATGTTTTTTTACTGTCCAGGAAATGGACACTTGTGGAGAATGGCTGTTAGAATGTGTGTACTGCACACTATACACTGTTTAAATATAGTATATAAAACAGCATGCATTATGCAACAATATGCATTTCATACAGCAGTGCTACACTGATCACATGACCTCATCATGCTGCATGTTTAATTTAGTGAGTGCAAGACATTTCTTTCTCAGAATGAAATACTATTTTACATTTTTGGTAAAAATGTCTTAACTTTAATCAGTTTGATCAATTCATGAGTCACGAAAGAAATCAAAAATAAATTTGATCAGCGAGAGTGCATTAGTGCCCGGCCACTTTTTTGGCAGCACTGGTTCCGGAAGCATTTTTTCCATAGGGATTTAAAAAAAAAGTCTTTGTTAATAAGCAATGAATCAACTATGAGGTGAACCTATATATAAAGAAATGATATATAAAACCATTAATTTAAAGTTGTTGATTATATCTATAGAAACAATATGTGACCGGTGCTGGCAAAATGAGTTACAATGAGCAAAGTTCAAAAATTAGTTTTTTTTTTTTTCTCTCTTCTAGATCTCTTTTAGTCAATTCTGAGAAAAATCTAGTTACATTTTTCTGAAGGTTCCAAAACAAAATCACCCAGCAACCATAACTACACATCACTGATAATAACAGCAAATTTGGCACACACCAGTCAAAACCAAATATCTTAAGGAAAATATATATATCCAACTTTTTTTCCCCATGATACCACAATTGTTTGATTAACATTAATGAGACAGACAGCCTATATATTAAGACCTACTGTTCCCCAACAGTTCAACAAATGTTATCTTAAGACATAACAGATAATGTTTGTGCGAAGACAGATATTTTGAAATACTATAATTCTGTGTATGTGTTTATGTGCGCACTTTGGATCTGTCAGTCAGTACAAGTGAGATCGTTCTCATGGACAAAGGAAAGGTACTCCTAAAAAAAAAAACGTACAAATAAAGATACTTTTAGATATTTAATCACGATTTGGAGCATTGGGATCGCTAGATGAGGGCTTAATGAAGTCATTTTTGTGAAAACCTCAAAACTGACATTTTCCCATTGTTTTGCCTGTAGCTCAAAATTATCCTGTGCGTTCCGACTCCTTTTGTCAGCAGGGGTCACATATTTTAGGTTTCTTGCAAAATATGCATATATACAGTATATACAAATATGTAATAGTATTTTGAGAGCGTTGGGAGATTGACTCGTTAACAGGAGTAGACGTTCTCTGCAAGCTTTTTTGGCACTATTTACTTGTCTCTCTGATTGGTGGAATTTTCTGTACAGCATCATGGGTAATGTAGTTTTTCACCACGAATTCCAATGAAAAAAATAAGTTGAAACAATGCGGGCTGAATACCATTGATTAAGAGCATTGTAGCTCACAGTAGGTCTGTCTTCAATGGTTCATAAGATATCTTGAAGAAATTACTTTGCCTATTGAGAAAATTAAGTTTTCCAGAACCAAGGTCAATTCAAGAGCATTGCTTTGTGGGATATGTTGTTCTTTTTAAATAGTTCTGGGTAGTTTAAAATGTGCATACTATGCTCAATTTACATAGATACTGTATTAAGAATGAGCAGAGTGGTATTCCAAACATTCTGACTCAAGCTTCCAGTTCTCACCTGCATCTCTGTACTGTACATTGGTCAGAAAGAGGCCGTGGGCTGGGGCGGTCAGGTTATTTGGGAATGCCAATGAATCATGTGCCTCTAGTAGCTCCTGAATCTGACTGACAGACAGTCTACCCTGACCAACGGCAACCAGCGCCCCAGTCATCCTCCGCACCTGTGAGGGAAAACGTCACACACTAGTGCTGTTATATCAGCCGTTTTTCATCACCAGACATTCTTTCAAACTAGTGCAGAGTCACACATTTAACACTAGGAGGCAGACATCCCATAATGCAACATAACCATCATGTTTATAGGGAAACAAAGCATGTACTTACTTGTCTGTATAAAAAAGACCTACTTTTAAAAGTGAGCTCCCAGAACTGAATATCTCTGAAAGAAAACAGACAAAAATACACAAATTAAAGAGGACCTATTATGCTTTGCATTTTCAACTTTCTTTAGTGTGTAATGTTGCTGTTTGAGCATAAGCGCTGTTTCTGAACTCCCTAAAATTCCTTGGTTGTAGCAAAGTCACTTGAAGGCAAGCCTGCAACCTTAGCTGAAAACAGCATAACGTCTGATAATGCTGTGGTACGCAGGGAAAGAGACAAGGCTGTTTTTTTAATGGATGTCAATGGAGGAGAGGCTTCACTACGCTGAATAAACTGCTTTTGTGGGAAAACGGCTTACCATTTAATGAATCGACAGCCCATCAGCTAATCTTCAACATGTTTGCTCAAACTTATTTTGTATTAATCGAATTTTAGTTTAGTTTAGTTGTGAATTTTCTTACAGAAAAAAACACGTCACAATATTCCTAAGGTTTAAATAATTCCCATCCAAAGGCATTCACAAAAAAGGGGCGAGGCCTGGTTGAGTCGGATTAGTAGTGTGCTGAAACTCAGAAACACGCTTGGAGCGGTCACTACACACTGATCCAGCCGACCAATCAGAGCACATTGAGCTTTTCAGAAGGAGGAGCTTCACAGAGATCAGAACTAAACAGGGCTTTTTTGTTTTGAAAGCGTGTGGAAAAACGGCAACCGGAATGATGATTCGCCCACAGGTTCGCAAAACGTCTTTACCAAACAAACACAATGATTTATCTCTCATCCACCCGCAATTAATTGGAATGTAATTTTTGTATTACTTGGTCCGCCCGATCGGTGGATATAACCGCGAACCGCGCACACATGCAAGCCAAGTACATGCATCAGCAAAACTGCAGACAGCATTATCAAAACTTCTCCAATTGTATTTTTCCTTCAAATATCAAGTCAAGAGAGTGAACAATACACATCAAGAAAGGAATGTTATTTCACTATTTAAGATGATAAGTATTGGTAGCCCGTCTGGAAAAAACATAAGTTAGCCCGGGGGCGTTGGGCTTTGCAAACCCTGTGACAACGTGCTAATGTTCAGATAGACACGTACACATAATCAATATCAAACAATCTGTGACAATGCAATACTATCACATATAAAAAAAATGTTTTACCCACAAAAGTGTGTTGCTTCATTCATTCATGTAATCTCATCCTGTCTGCAAATCCACTCTCTTGTTTACAAATGAATCCGGAGAGAAATGAAGGAACAAACGAGCAATGTCTTCCCCACGTGAGCTGGATCTTCATTAAAAATAAAGTTCAACCACCACACATTCCTAATATTAATATCCGAAGGAAGCTTATGCAGGGACTGTGTTCTTCCACAAAAATGAACTTAATATATCAAAGGCTGAATTAAATGTTTTTTTTTATTTTTTTTTAGTTCATGACCCCTTTAAGCTTACAATGCTTTTGGGAAATGCAGTCTGTTACTGACAGACTTGGAAGAGAGGGGCTGCAAAAATCTAAAATAATGTTGTTCTTTTTTTTTTTTACATTTAAGCATGAAAAAACAATGCTATTAGATCCAAAAATCTGACTTTGTAAAAGAGCATATCTTTAAGCTTTTTTAACCATTAAACGCATTCCTCAGGTCTTTAGTGACCCAGGAAGTCATTCACTACCCTCCTCCTCATTCATTTTTAAAAAGTTAGACATCAACCTTCTTAGTATTCCTCAATCAATTCATTATAAACAATATAAGAAAAGAAATATATAAATGAATGTCTCATTGTTTGTAAAACTAATTGAATCTTTAATGACTGAATAAGTACGATTCCCATTTACTACACAAGGTGGGAATGTCTAATATACAATGATGAAGTGACGTTACACTCATAGTTACCGCAGGCAGAAAACAAAAGAATTGGAAGTATCATCAGCAAAACTTGAAATGGCAGTGATTTACTGCAGAGCAAGAACTGAACGCAATCAAATATTAGCGTCACTGTCACTTGATGTTGGATCTGTCAGCGATCAAAATATAGATTTTAATGATATGATAGTTTTGAGAATATGTTTGAGATGGCGAATATGAGCCAGATGCTGAATGTACTGGGAAATGAGCTCTGACGAGGACAGTGATGATACATCTGCTCAAACTGAACCCTTCCAAGCTCCAAAAGGTAACATAAAATGCATTATATTATTCTTCTGTAACTGTGACTAATATCAGGAGAGTTTTATATTATCGTGACAGGCAGAGATCCATCCGTGTTAGATATACATCTGGGTCGCTAAAGACCCGAATATGTCATAATGATTGGGGAAACATTCATGCATTTAATGGTTAAACCACTATATCTACATATTAGCTCCATTGTTGAAGACGCCAATACAACATTAACACATTTCCATGTGTGTAGCCAATGAACAACAGATTCATGGGTGAAGACTGAAGACATGACCTCTTTTGGGTTGTCTCCCTCACTCAATGTATTATTCTGTCTAGTTGGTACCGGTACAGTATTTCTCCCATTAAACTAAATGTTACTACTATTTTGCCAGAGTGCCTGCATCATATAAACAACTGGAGATGCAGCAGGAGCACTGGAGCGATCAGGCTAGATAACATCTCAAGCAGAGCAGCCAATAATTACTGCTGGCGAGGTTAAATGTTTCATACTGCATTTTTTAAAAGGAAAAAAATGATGGCGGAAAATTCACGATGAGATTTGTTTGGAATTACTTCATAGAAATGCTGAATGAGATCGTCTGGCTCTCATTTAATCGTGGCTTTGAATGAACAAACAGGCAGTGTGTGTTTCATGAACAGAGATAAGCATACAACACCAATGCAATAAAAACCTCAAAGGAAGCACATACGAGTCTAATGTCAATAGAATAATCTGTGCTCAATGCAATAGCTAACATTTTTAAAATATGTATGTGAAACAGTATGCAATGATAATTTTTTTTTTTTTTTAAAGAATATCCATGGTTTTCCCATGACTTTTAAATGGAGTTATTGTCTACCAAAAGAAAGAAGTGATTCTGACCTGCCTGAAACAAGTCATCACTAATTCTACACTTTAAACCCTAACACTCAAAATAATTAATTGGTTTGAGTAGTGCCAACTTAAATTTAAAAGATTAGTTCAATCACCTGAACTTTTATGAGTATTTAGAACTTTTTCTTTCGAGTTCACAAAACTGAGACATTATAAGTAATCTGAATTGTTTCATTGTTTTGAGTTTTATTAACTTGATTATTTTAATTTAGATTAACTTAAATTTAACTGAAACTGGGCTGGGATCTCTATTTCCCAGCATGCTTTGCCATGACACTCAAAAGGGAGAGTAAATGCTAAAATTAAGTGTTGTATAATGTTTTTTTGTTCAAGATTAATGTTAATTGGGATATTTAGTAGAGTTTAATGTTTTGTTATGCTAGTTTATATAAGAGTTATTGTTATTTTGTTTTTTTGGCCATCATTTACCCTAATTTTTCATCATGGTGACGAGTTGAGCATGAGCTTGGTTTGAGAACAGATATAAAGTAAGTTAAATGTTTTATATTGTTGTACTCATTCAGCAAGTGCTATGCTAATGCAATCGAAGCATTGTGTTACCAATTAAGAAAGGTAGCATTTATTGAATAAGCTAGTTAAAGCTAGTCACGTTTCCACTACTAAAAATATTTAAGTTGATCATTTTAATTTAAAGGTGCACTGTGTACATTTTAGCGGCATCTAGCAGTGAGGTTGTGAATTACAACCACCAACCGCTCACCCCTCCCTTTCCAAGCACATACTAGCTACGGTGGCCGACACAGGACAAAAATGTCGTCATCTGAGACAGGAGAGAGTAGCTATAGCGCTCTTAAGAGAAGTTTGTCCGTTTAGGGCTACTGTAGAAACATGGCGGGGCAAAATGACGATTTCATTGTAAAGGGACCTTTATGTAGATATAAATGGCTCATTCTAAGGTAATAAAAACATAACAGTTCATTAAGTAATGCCTTTATACACCACTGAAAATCATAGTTATGCATATTATATTGCATTACTGTCAATAGATCCTCATAAATACTACACTGCACCTTTAAATTTATGAATTAGCTTACTCAAATATTTGAAGTCAAGAGCAATTAAATTGTACAAAATAAAAATCTGCAAGTTCTGCTTAAAAAATATGTAATTATTAAAAATTATGTAATTGATAGTCCAGTTTTGCCAACTTATTTGGGTTTACAGTATTGCCTCACTTGCTGTTTGAACCTACGTAGGTTTGCATAATTAGCATAATTCCAGCCTATAATCTTCATTGGAGCTGATGTTGCAATGGATATTATGAGAAAACCAAACTTTTTTTTATTTGATTTTATTTACCTTGGACGAGGTAGGAGACTCTAACTTTTAAAATAGATAATAGGGTGTTCTTTAATGTCAGTTAAGCAAACTGGCCCGTGTGAACTAGCCAGACCTTGCCCTTTGATTTTAATAAATCATACAGTACAAACATATCTTGTTTCACAAACAATAAACATTTAGGTTACCTTATTAGCTTATCGTCTTCGCCTCATAACCAATCTACTTTCAATGGCTATGTGATTCTTTTAATGCCATTGTATAAATACGACCCTTCTGATCTCATTAACTTAGTGCCTGTACAAACATTTCATAACCAACTCAAAAGGTGCACCTGGACATATAAGCTTATTTGCTTTCCATTTAGTAATTAATTAATCTTCATGTGACTTACCAGATGTATCTGATGACCACATGCGGTCATATTCATGATGTTCCTATATTCATGATGCTCCTCCTGGGTGAAGTCCTCGATCTCAATTAATTATGAGATGGATATGACATTAAACTTATTACTTAACTTCTGTAGTTTCAAACCATGTTTTTTTATTGGATATCTAGTAGTTTAAATCCAAGTCAATAATAAATGTATAGCTGCATCACTTTTAAGTTACTGTGTCCTCATTTACAAAACGCATGGTTTAATTTAGCTCTAGCTGTCAAGAGATCTACCTAATTCTGACTGTTTCTTGTAGTTGTGATCAAACTGAAATATTAATAGACTCTCTCTCTCTCTCTCTCTCTCTCTCTCTCTCTCTCTCTCACACACACACACACACACACACACACACACTCAGAGCTATAAATTAAGAGGCTTTCATAAGCGCTTTTAAAAAAACGGAAATTCTGTCATTATTAACTTAAAGGTGCGACATGTAAGATTTTTGCAATAAAATATTCAAAAGCCACTAGGCCAGTGTTATATATTTTGTTCAGTTGAGTACTTACAATATCCCAAATGTTTCCAACAATTTTTAAATCGTGAGAAAACTGCAATTTTAACAAAGGAACCGGACGTGTGAGGGAGTCGCCTGTCAATGGCGTCATATGCGCGTTACCCTCGGTTTCCGCTTTTACTGCAGTAGAAACCATGGCAACAGACGTGGACAACTGTACGACTCGCGGCATGCTGTTGTAGTTTCGTTCAAACAATTACGGACCATGGCAAGCAGACTTTGGAACAAAAGGAGAAATCAAAAGAGGACCAGTGTCGCCGTAGAGTTTTTGAGATGGCGAGCTTCGCAACAAACTTCAACTTGACAGAGATGCCATTTTTGCATGTGCTTTATTAGACAGGTGAGCAAATGTACATAAAACTAGGGATGCACGATATTGGATTTATGCAGATATTTTTCAACTCATTTTGGCAGATGCCGATATTCTATTAGAACATTCTACCGTTTTAGTTTCTACAAAGCTCCTCCTTCCAATAAGCTCACTGTGCTCTGATTGGCCAGCTGACCCGGTGCATTGTGATTGGTCAAACACCTAGATTGTGTCGGAAAAATAACATCTCTTACCGTAATTGTGAGCTTCCAAGGCTTCTAGAGAAATTGTGAACACAAACAGTTAAAGGTGCAGTGTGTAGTATTTATGAGGCTCTATTAACAGAAATTCAATATTTAAATTCAAAATTCAATATAACATACATAACTAAGTTTTTAGTGATGTATAAAGGCCTTACATAATGAACAATTATGTTTTTATTACCTTAGATGAGCCATTTCTATCTACACACACTGCAGGTCGCCTAACAGTGAAATCGCCATTTTGTGCCGTCATGTTTCTACAGTAGCCCTAAACGGACAAACTTCTCAGAAGAGCGCTATAGCTACTCTCTCCTGTCTCAGACAACAAGACCTTTGTCCTGTGTCAGCCACCGTAGCTTCTCTATGTGCTTCGAAAGGGAGGGGTGAGTGGTGGGCATTTGCAATTCACAATCTTAGTTATGTATATTATATTGAATTTTGAATTTAAATATTGAATTTCTGTTAATAGATCCTCATAAATACTACACACTGCACCTTTAACTGTTTGTGTTCACAATTTCTTCAGAAGCCTTGGAAGCTCACAATTACGGTAAGGGATGTTATTTTTCCGACACACTCTTTAGGTGTTTGACCAATCACAATGCACTGGGTCAGCTAACCAATCAGAGCACACTAAGCTTATTGGAAGGAGGGGCTTTGTAGAAACTAAAACCTATTCAGATCGTTTAGGACAACCTGGGAATAGAGGTACTGCAGTAATGCACAGTATGTGAAAAAATAATGGTTTGCACATGAAATCATGTTAACGAGTTCTTTCACACCCAATACACTAAATAATAACCTTTTAAAATAGCATCATATGACCTCTTCAAAATATCTCCTTTTTGGTCTGCTAAAGAAATTAATATGATTATGCTAAGACAGAATGAATCGCTGCTCTCTGCTCTTATCTAGCTAGGCTGCATGGTTTCGCAGGGAGTTCTTGCCCAGAACAGAACCACACCACCAATTCAGACTGTATGCTAATTGTCTTTCACTTTGACGATAGTGATCCTGACAGAAATATATATTATCAGTTCAGTTGGCAAGGCTGACAGTAGATTTAATGTAATTGTCGATATAATGAAATGATATAATATAATGAAATCTTGGCATTCTATTTTAATAGCCACTTTTCAACCGCATGTGTAGAGGGATTAATTGTGCTAAAGTCATTTGGCACAGAAGCATATAAGTAGCTTCTGATTTCATAGAAAGATAATATGGCTGAACATCAAGACTAAAGGTCATCTAATCCTTGATTAGTGGATTGGAAATTACAGCATGCTGCCAATAGTTGCTAATGCAAATTCATTCTTTAGCCATAAACCCTCCTGGACCTAATAAATATGTGCATTAATAATCCCAATTATGATTTCATATAGTCAGTTCTTCAACCACTGGTCATTATCGGCTCCAATCTAAAGCAATGTTTACATTGTTTAACATTGTGTAGAAATGTTAGCAATACACAGTATGAAAGGGAAAGCTGCTTTGTACAACAGAGGATGGCCAGTCTTTGAGGCGGGTCTTTCATCAGTCAGCTCTTCAGTTAGGCATGTGCGATGAGACTGTTGCTAGGCAACAGCTGTTGGACTAAAGCCTGATGCTAAAATGTAATTTTCCGTTATTTGTGAGAAAACGCTTCCTGGCCAAACACAGTATTTTCCGGGTTTCCATGTTTTCACTGTTAGACGCTAGGGGGCGCTATTACGCATCTCCTGAATGAGTACAGAATCTCCATGAATCGCATGTAATTATATGTAAAATAATGTGATCAACATTAAACATATAAATCAAAACTATCTCGATCTACTCCTTATGTGTTTGATCATCATTATGAATCTGATCTGGATGTAGTCTTTGACAAAAACGTGATTTTCTCAGCTTTTTCTTCAAAATGTTGCTTTTTTTTAATGAAACTTACCCATATTCAAGTGTTGATAAAAAAAGAATGCATGAAGCCAAAATAAAACTTTTTTGTTTCTTTGTTTAAAAGCAGAGGGTCAGCTCTTTCTTTTGATATATTGCATGCTCAGATATTCATACAACAAAATATTCTATGGGTCATTAAATGTTTTGTGAAAATGATCAAAAACCCTGGCGGTTGCTGGCAACTTTTTTTTAAAATGCTGGCAGGAAAGAGTTAAACGTCTTTATGGCCCAGATTTACTAAACAGGGCAAATTAACATGAGAGCGCAATTCCAAAAAAGGAATGGGAGTGGAAAGTTCAGTGCGTGATCTTCTGACAACGCGCAAATTAAAGAATACAGATCATTTTCATAATGACCAACACAATCTACCAGTTAGCATCTGGTTTGAGATGTGCAGGTTTTTTGGCGGTAAATAATGGCTCAAACACCAGTAAATTCATGAGCACTAAACTTAGTCAATCACCTTGCATGGTTCATTTATTCATTGCGCCTGAAAGGGAAACTCCTACAAATGCATATGCAATAAAGTCAGCTGCAAAAATTACTGTCTACGGCTTTTCAGCGCTAACTTTTTAGTTTTAGGTAAATCCTGACAGTAGTTTTATAACACAAAAAATAGGTTTTCTACCTCAATATGGACTATATCATCATTAAACGCATGGGGATGCGTCATGGATTCTTTCCTGTTACATAGTCTCAGTGGCTATAATGCAGTCAATTATCCCAAATAATCAAAAACTGAATGCATCTTTTTGTATTTGCCCAAAATAATTTTTGTAACTAACTTTCTTCAGTACACTGATCTGAGCCGAAGGAGTACGATAAAGATAGTATGAAAACAGCCATTCTTCACTGTATCTGACAGGCTACAGTCCGTGTCTGTCCCTCCGATCATTAAAGCAAGAGTGAACCGCCAGCCTGCTTTTGTCAGCATCAGGCTTTAGTCCAACAGCTGTTGCCTAGCAACAGTCTCATCGCACATGCCTAACTGAAGAGCTGACTGATGAAAGACCCGCCTCAAAGACTGGCCATCCTCTGTTGTACAAAGCAGCTTTGCCTTTCATACTGTGTATTGCTAACATTTCTACACAATATTAAACAATGTAAACATTGCTTTAGATTGGAGCCGATAATGACCAGTGGTTGAAGAACTGACTATATGAAATCATAATTGGGATTATTAATGCACATATTTATTAGGTCCAGGAGGGTTTATGGCTAAAGAATGAATTTGCATTAGCAACTATTGGCAGCATGCTATAATTTCCAATCCACTAATCAAGGATTAGATGACCTTTAGTCTTGATGTTCAGCCATATTATCTTTCTATGAAATCAGAAGCTACTTATATGCTTCTGTGCCAAATGACTTTTGTACAATTAATCCCTCTACACATGCGGTTGAAAAGTGGCTATTAAAATAGAATGCCAAGATTTCATTATATTATATAATTTCATTATATCGACAATTACATTAAATCTACTGTCAGCCTTGCCAACTGAACTGATAATATATATTTCTGTCAGGATCACTATCGTCAAAGTGAAAGACAATTAGCATACAGTCTGAATTGGTGGTGTGGTTCTGTTCTGGGCAAGAACTCCCTGCGCATCCATGCAGCCTGGCATGGATTAGAGCAGGGAGAGCAGCGATAACCCCCCTTAGGGTGAACAGAACAGAACCAATGTAATGTATTGCAGATATCATTATTGTCAATATTAAAATGTACAACCTAATTCGGGAATTTAGACTGATTCAGGGGAAATCAGAATACCAAATCCTGACTAGACGAGAGGAGGAGCTGGGGATGGGTAGAGGGTAATTAGCTCCGGAGAAACACAATAGCAGCTGATATACTGAAGGAGCTTATATTATATATATATATGCATGCTCTGATAGGCAACGTATTCCTATAGGTAGACATGATCAGATGACAGTTAGCTGATGCGAGCTTGACTAACGTGCCCTGCCAGAACTAACGCTATACGCTGGACTTTTTTTGGTTAAATATTGAGTAAAATAAATATGAAAGGCAAGAATGTCAGTGGAGAATGACTTAAAATTAAATCTAGTATCATGTGGTTTCAGAACACTATAGAGGAGACTATGCAAAGGATATTTAGGAGTTTTATTACAATGCCTTTTATCAGCAGCATTGCATGAAAAATAGCAGCGTGAACATTCTTGCTAAACTTCTCATTTGTGTTCCATGGAACAAAGTCTTCGGGTTTGGAAAGACTTGTTGCTTTATTTATTGTTATTTAAAATCAGGCAATCAATATTGTTGGTATCATTACAGCTCCAATCAAAACAATCTCCTCCAGTCTTTGGCTTTGTAGCTTTTTACCTGGACAGAAGAGAGTCCTACCTGTGAAAGTGTCTCTGACTGAATGAGACCCCAGGCTCCAGCCGGGCCGACTCTAAGGACTTCACTGGGCTCTTAAAGGGCGTCTCTGAGTTCAAGGCACGAAAGGTGCTGAAGTCATGGGTTCCTATCAGCACTGCAGTGGCCTCTTGCATTGCATCGATATTTAGCCTCCTGTGGGAGTAATGGACAGCATCAAACTCTGTTTTAACTCTGTGTGGTGACTATGATCAACAGTATTTTAATATTGCATTTAATTATTTTAGGAAATTATGGCTCGTTTCCACGAGCAGTATAGTGCAGTACAGATCGGTAGGGTATGCAATTTTTGCCGTTTCCATTGTCAGAAGTTGTAAATGGTACCCTAATTCTGAACCTTACCGTACCACGTTTTTTGCACCCCTCTGTTGAGGTGAGTCTGGTACTAAAGGGTGGAGCTAGACTCACTGCAGAACGCTGATTGGTTGACAAAGAATCGCCACGCCGCTTTTTGATCATGCTTTTTTGCAGCGTGGCTCAAACAAAGCGTGTTGTCTTCTTGTGACAACAGCCACATGCCGAGAAGCAAGAACAAGATCTGCTGTATGTCGTCCATTGTTGTTTATTGTGTTCCTTTCTTCTTCATGCAGGAATGCCATCAATTGCTACACCACACCTATCGTAAGCATACTGTTTATGGTGTTAAACGCAAGCCGGATCAGGGTTTACGGTCCCGAATTGTACTGTACTGAACCGTACCGCACCACTTGGAAACGAGCCTTGTTTCTCAGGGCTGGGCTATTACTGAAAATTTAAATAACTGTTTTCTATTTTGATTTATTTTAAAATGTCATTTACTCCTGTCATCAAAGCTGAATGTTCAGCATCATTACTCCAGTCTTCAGTGTCACATGAAAAGAGCAAATGTGATATTGATTTTACACAACAGTTAAATAAATAAGAAGTTAATATTATTTTAGGCACGTAATTGTCACCCACAAAGCCAAAGCAGAACTGTGCGTCTCCGAGCACAGCAGTGTTTCGTTTCTGAATCAATCAGATGAACCAATGGCACAGTCATAGAGAGTGGCTGCGTCACAAATCGCATATTCTTCGTAAGTGCTTATTTAATTCACAACCACAAAAAAAAGTATGTTCTATGTAGTATGAATGTGTGTTATTAATGTAATCTGGATGTACTACATTCGCCATGTTGTCATTATCACGAGACCTACCAGCGTCAGTTACGTCACAAATCCTCTCCTGTGGCCTCATGGGATAATAAAGCACCCATTGTATTCACACTTCAGAATCTCGCTGGAAGTAGCAGGCCATCCAGGTACTTTTTGCCTACTCTAGTGCTGTGAATTCGGACATACTTACATAGATTTTTTGCCTACTATGTATTAGTGAAGTATGCGATTTCTGATGCAACCAGACATTTACTTCATTCCTGAATGAATCAGCCATTCGAAAAAATCGAATGAATGACACAAGACTTCAAGAATGTTGGTAACCAAAATGTTTTGTTCCTTAAAGATATCTAAATACTAATTCAGCTTCTGGAAAAAAATAAATAAATAAAAAATAGCATCAAATAAAATATTTATTTCTAAAGATATTTTTTATGTCTATTTGATCATTTTAATGTTTGATATAATAACCACTTTAATTATCTTTTGGGGGTAATTTATCAGGCAAATTTGATTTGCAGTTAATTTGACAGCCCTATTACATTTTCAATGGCCCCTAGAAAATGTTGTTGTATGAATATCTGAACATGCAATATATCAAATGAAAGACTATATAGCCTTTGCTTTAAAAAAAAAAGTGTTTTATTCTAGCTTCATGCATTCTTTTTTTATCAATTAATGTTGATGATCACGTTATTTTACATATGCATATGATTACATATGAGATTGCTTGTTACTGCATCTTCTTTGCATGTGTTTTGATCTGGAGATTCTGTACTCTTTTTTTAGAATAAGCGTCATGGTGCCCCCAACAGTATAACAGTAAAAACATGAAAAGTCGAGCTAAAAGCTTAGCTAAACATTTCAGGAAACTTCATTGTTAATAAACAAAAAACTTTAAAGGGTTACTTCAGCGATTAGCATTAAGCTTTGTATCAGTAGAAACCTGCGAGTATATTCAAATTATCATACTTTCCCCCCTCATATCACCCTGAGATGAGAGAATTATGTATTTTATTTCTGTAAAAATTCCTCCAATGATGCAAATATTGTCATTTTGGGTCATCGGAGGAGTTTTTGTCCAGAGGCTAAAGACTACAGCCAGCAGGAGGCGCTGTTTCCACATGTTTTCAACACACTCACTGCACTCGGCTCGGGCAGCTGCGGAGATTCATGTAAACGGAGCGGTGGAGAGCAAAGTGAGTGTTTCAACTTTTCAAATAAACTTCCTATGAAAGTTAAGCTTCCAAAGACATGAACTGAAAATGCGGCAGACTGATCACGCGCTGTGAATGTATGTGAATCCCGCGATTACCTCAGCTCAGCTCATGTGATGAATGTATCTGACTCCTCCTGCGTTTGTGCCGTGACGGTCGTGACACTTGGGCTCACTCACATTATGTTGAACAGACAAGTTCAGTTTTTAATTGTAGTGTCTCTAACTGAACTGATTTTATGAAAACAAACGCGGTGGGCAAGTGATCCAGCCAGTAGCCATGCCTAGAGTAGGAGGGCAGCGAAGTGTATTCTGGGAATTGTTGTCTTTTATCCCCATGAAACAAAAATACATTTTCTGTGTTTTCTCAGTATAGAAGGCACCAAATTCAAAAATAATTTAAGATTTTACATTAATGACCCAGTTTAAATACAGATTCATCTTCCCAGCGCGGAAGTACCCCTTTAAAATCATCAAATTGAAATTAGCTAAAGCAGATTAAATATATCATTAATATTCAATGTATCACCTAGCCCTAGCCGACAGGGGTACAAATTCTCAGTTAGAAAGCATAAATGTAAAGAAACACAGGTTAAGGAACGGTCAGATAAGCACAACCTCAACACACATCCGTTTTAAAGGACTTGATCCAGTTTATGTGTGGGGGAATGGCAGTTGTTATGAGTGAGATGGAAAGCCAGATGGAATGTGTGTGTTCATGGACCAGACATAAGACGACAGTGGGTGTTGTTTTGCGTCACTACGAGCCTGAAGCTTATCTTGGCCTACTTTCTCGCTAAAAAAGAAGACAGTGGAAAAAATAGCATTAATGTTCAGGCGTCACCTTGGAGACGGGCCTCTCGCTCCATCGTGGGCTTCAAAAAGACATCCGAGGCAAGCACTGCCGAAACAATGCATACTTTCCTCATCTGTGTTCTTTGGTTTCAGTGTTGGCCTAGATAATCATTCGCTTGCCCATATGATGGGTCTTGTTTGTGAGTGTGTATAATTCATGTGCATCTTTTTCCACTGCTTGTTCCTATTCCTCTCTGAGAGGATTTAGCTTCTGTGACTCGGGCGTAGTGATGTGGTTTTAGACAGAAGTCCTCTGAGCACATGCAGTAGAGAGGGGGGTCGCACTCACGTGTCTCGTAATGCCCAGCATAGATCCCTCTCCGTTACTGGCATTTCTGTGTGATGTCTGAGACCCAAAGCAAAGCGGTACACATATGTCCGTGATACGGCCTGATAGCGTGCATGGAAGTCACTGTGGACACGGTAAGCCCTGGTGATTCTGGGAAAAAACACAGAAAAGCACACACTGATTCAAATCTGGTAATGCACAGGCTCATGTGTTTGTTTTGCAAACTCACCTGCCAATTTCCACTGAAAAAAGTTCAAGTTAGTACAGAGTAATCAAGACACTGGAGGAAATATCACAACACTGGTTTTCATAAAAGAAAAACAACAGTCACTCAAAATACAAATGCATCTTTGATGTGATAACAAACAAATCTGGTTTTTGTTGAGGACAGAACACAAGAGGAAATATGTTCCTTTATCTATTCAACGCGACATACTTAGGTAAAGCAAAATCATTTATTGGCCTTTGCCAAAAACTGTTATTATGACTTCGGCATCAAAGACAACATTTGAAGGCCCCTCAAGATATTTCTGACATTTCTGCTACAACAGCTTATTTTTAAACGTTTTATTTAACTAGGAGTGGAAATACAGTGGTGGCCGAAATGATTAGAACACTTGGCATCTGGGAGTCGTCTGGATTTATTTTCCAAGAGGACAATGACCCGAAACATTCTTCTAACTATTGCTGGAACTACCTGCGACGGAAGGGATCTGCTGGAGCGTTGAAAATGATGGACTGGCCCCCTCAAAGTCCAGACCTCAACCCCATCGAGCACATTTGGGGCGAGTTGGAAAATAAACTGGACAGATCTATTGTACATTCAAAGGAAAGTCTTTGGCTTCAGTTGCAGAAGGCATGGGATAACATTAGTGTTGAAGTTCTCAGAGGAAATATACTGACACTATGCCAGAGAGATGTGCTGCTGCAATTGCTGCAAAAGGTGGACATGCCAAATATTAAAGTTAAAAGTGGATAAAAACAGTATGACCCACTTCATCTGATATTTGATGGTCAGAGCAACCATCTGCATGTTTCATGAACATTATGAAATGAAATCATGTTTTGGAAGCAGAAAAATCTGTCAGGTGTTCTAACAATTTTGGCCACTGTATGTTAAAATAATTAATAAAATAATTATTAGTAATTTAAATAATTCAATTTCATAAACCCTAGAACTTTTAAGATTAAAAAAAAATAATAATGTAGTACTCACAATAACAATTTTACATAGTACCTGTCAAAACTTTGGAAACATTCAAATGTTTTATGTTTTTGAATGAAGTCTCTTATGCTCACCAAGCCTGCATTTATTTGATCAAAACATTTATTATTATTATTAATGTTTAAAACATTGTTTTTGCTGCTTAACATTTTTGTGGAAACAGTGATACCATTCAAAAATGTTAAATTAAAAAGAAAATCGAGGGTAACGTGGTTACGATGTCATTGATAGGTGACGCACGGACACGGTCCGTGTCCTGGTTAAAATGACGTATTTCTCTGGATTTAAACATTCTTGGAAACATTTGGGACACACACTAGACAACAAAATGTACAACACTGTTCTACTGTTTTTTTTTGAAAATCTTACATATTGTACCTTTAATCATTTTATTCTGCAAGGATGCATAACATTGATCAAAAGTTACAGTAAAGACATGTATATTGTTACAAAAGATTTCAGTTTAATAAATGCTTTAATAAATGCTAATAAATGATGTTCATTGAACTTTCTATTCATCAAAGTATCCTAAAAAAAAAAAAATCACCATTTCCACAAAAATGTGAAGCTGCAAAAATGGTTTTCAACTTTGATAATAATAATAAATGCTTCTTGAGCAGCAAATCATCATATTGGAATGATTTCTGAAGGGTCATGTGACACTGAAAATTCAGCTTTGATCACAGGAATAAATTAGTTTAAAATATATTTAAAAAATATATATTTTGTAATAATATTTAGCAATATTACAGTGTTTTTATAACTGTATTTTCGATTACATAAATGCATTCTTGGCTAGCATATATTTTATATCAAAAATATTAAAAAAACTAATGTTTCCAAACTTTTGACAGGTACTATATATACAATTATAGTAATCAGTTGAATAACAGTGAAACACACAACCGTATTCGCAACATCTGTAATGTTTTAATGATGCTTGATATGCTGCTCCAAACACTGTCACCTGCTGTGATGGTGGTCTTCATCTGACTAAGTGTCCTTATGGATTAAACGGGTGGTCTTGAATCCCCATGAAATCTATGTTGACTCACAAAAAGCTTCAACTCTTCATTAAACATTCATGCAATACAGTCCCATGAGGCCTTTTGAGAGGACCAGTCTATCACCATCAGACCTCCCTAAAGCACTGAGGGCTTCATTACTATTCATGAGATGACATTATGGATATTCTGTGATCAAAAAGATCAAGTTCAAAAGTCCCAGAAACTGTTGACATTCAACACACTTACAGTGATGAGGTCATTTGAAGGTTTAGGTTATGTTAAAAGAAAGGGGACTTTAAAAAGAACTGTCCACAGGTGCAGGATAGACTGATAATGTTCTGCTAACCATGTTACAAATATGTCACATACCTATGGATGCCCCGATTTAAAACTTTCTGTAAATAAAAATAGAAATAAATACAAATTAACAAAAAAATTACATCAGTATCGAAATGTGTAATATTTATTAAGGTGATATTTCCCATAACGGAAATAATTTTCAGATGCATTTCAGATGTGATTAATTGAAATGATCAATTTGATAGAAAATGTGTACATATATTGTACAAAGATTTAAAAAAAAAGAAGTTTTGAAATAACTTTGTCACATTTAGTGGAATTTGTGAAATCATGTGCTAAAAATAAAATCAGGCATCATTAATAAATTTGAAATGAGTAAGTAAGATGGAGATAGCTGTTTACAGTATTTAAATAAATAAAATATATAATAAATACTTTTTTAAAGAAAGAAATTAATACTTTTATTCAGCAAGGACACATTAAATTGATCAAACGTGACAGTAAATGCATTTATAATGTTACAAAATCTTTCTATTTGAAATAACTGCTGTTCTTTTGTTCTATTTATCAAAGAAAAACTGTATATATATATAAGGTAGCACAACTGTTTTTACATGGATAATAATAATCAGAAATGTTGATCATCAGATCAGCATATTAGAATGGTTTCTGAAGGATCATGTGACACTGATGACTGGAGTAACGATGCTGAAAATTCAGCTTTGCATTACAGTAATTACATTTGAAAATACACTATATTGCCAAAAGTTTTAGGACACCTGCCTTTACATGCATATGAACTTTAATGACATCCCATTCTTAATCTGTAGGGTTTAATATGGAGTTGGCCCACCCTTTGCAGCTATAACAGCTTCAACTCTTCTGGGAAGGCTTTCCACAAGGTTTAGGAGTGTGTTCATGGGATTTTTTGACCATTCTTCTAGAAGCGATTCGTGAGGTCAGGCACTGATGTTGGACGAGAAGGTGTGCAGTCATGTTGGATCAGGAGGGGACCATCCCCAAACTGTTCCCACAAATTTGGGAGCATGAAATTGTCCAAAATGTCTTGGAATGCTGAAGCATTAAGAGTTCCTTTCACTGGAACTAAGGGGCAAAGCCCAACCCCTGGAAAACAACCCCACACAATAATCCCTCCTCCACCAAACTTTACACTTGGCACAATGCAGTACCGTTCTCCTGGCAACTGCCAAACCCAGACTCATCAATCGGATTGCCAGACAGAGAGGCGTGATTGGTCACTCCAGAGAACACGTCTCCACTGCTCTAGAGTCCAGTGGCGGTGTGCTTTACACCTCTGTATCCAATGCTTTGCATTGCACTTGGTGATGTAATGCTTGGATTCAGTTGCGCGGCCATGGAAACACATTCCATGAAGTTCTCTACGCACTGTTCTTGAGCTAATCTGTAGGGCTGTAGGGCTCTTGGTCAACTGAAGTCCTGAAATTTTCGACTAAAAATGACATTAGGTAAAAAAAACATTAAATTAATTAGCTGCACACTGTGCGCAGTACTTGGTAGCCTTGTTGTCTGCCTAAATGAATTATAAATAAACATTAAAAACTAGTAGGCTATTTGCAGTAGCACATTATTTTGCACTGAAAGTAGTCTGACAAATTTGTCGGCTCTGAGAGTGTTGCATCACAGCGCAATATCACCACCTATGATTTCCGAAAATATAGTACTATGTTGTCAACTAGTGATATCCTCACAAGAACTTTTGAGGAATATGCAACATAATTTAGACAATTGTTTTTGTCATATGTATTATAATACCTGACAGACACTATAATTTCAGCCGCTCTGTGCAGCTCGAATATAGGAGCTCAGCTCAACTTTGCGGCTGAGACACGAATAGACTATTAACTTAAAGCTTTTACTCTTAAACATAAAAGGCACTTCCACTTTAATAAAAAAGGAATATTTATTAAACAAGCCAGATCAAGAGCAGAAACAAAATGAAGAGCATAACTGAAAAATAAAGCATAGATATTAAGCATAAATAATATACAGCAAAGTAGCCTACTTCAATCTGTCTCTCTTCTCCAGTGGGTTGGGCTAATCCAAAAGAAGAGAAAACAAGGGGGTCTTCTGAAGACAAGACTGTTACCTGTGAAACAGGGGTGCTCTGAAAACACCCCCATTAGCAATTAGGACTTTCCACCTGATGAAATGATAGCAGCAAAAAAATCGACCAATTAGAATTTTGGTCGAGCCAGAACATATCGACTAATAATCGACTGGGAGATTACAGCCCAACTAATCTGAAGGCCACACGAAGTTTGGAGGTCTATAGCTATTGACTCTGCAGAAAGCTGGTGACTTCTGCGCTCTGTGCACCTCAGCATACGCTGACCACGCTCTGTGATTTTAAGTGGCCTGCCACTTTGTGGCTTAGTTGCTGTTGTTCCCAATAGCTTACACTTTGTTATAATACCACTAACAGTTGATGGGAAATATTTAGTAGTGAGGAAATTTCACAAATGGACTTATTTCACTGGTACTTATCACGGTACCACGCTTGAATTCACTGAGCTCCTGAGAGTGACCCATTCTTTCACAAATGTTTTTAGAAGCGTCTGTATGCCTTGATTTGATACACCTGTGGCCATGGATGTGATTGGAACACCTGGATTCAATGATTTGGAGGGGTGTCTCAATACTTTTGGCCATATAGTGTATATTCAAATAGAAAACAGTTATTTTAATATTTAAATATTTAAACTGCATTTTGATCAAATAAAAAAAAAAAAAAACAATGAAAATTATCATTGAAAAATCTAAATAATTTTCATTTAAAATGTTCATGAGCGATCATGTGTCTGTATGGATTCAGATTCAGTGGCAGTGAGTTCTCAACATAGGGAAGGGAGAGAATAAAGAGCACAGCTGCCAGCAGCATCTCCAGCTAAAAGCACCATTACACTCTGACAGCATCTCTGCAGGGTCACTGGGGCATTTTAGGGGCAATTTCCACTAGTTTGCTCCTCCACTCACAACACCAAATAAAGATGATGACATGCTCAGGCTCCCAGAGGAGTCTGTCAGTTGGTATTAATGATTTACCAGCAGTCGCTAATAGCTGCTAACAGGAACATGGAATAACACACAAACAGACCTGACATGAGCACTGTGCGCCCTCAGATTTAAATAGTTTTGTGACTTAAGGAAAATGTAAAGTTAAAACAGCACTGAACCATTTACTAAATTAATAAATTCCAGCAGCATTTCAAGATAATCCTAGGCATCTGTACATGATGAGCATTATTAATAAACACTGCAGAGGAAGTACTTGATGTGAAACTGATGTGAAGTGGTTGATGTGACCTGAGGTTCCTCAACCCACAACCACTGAAATATTCATCACCGCTCATCCCACCTGCCAACCACACAAATGTATCCAATTTGGATTGAAATATTAATTATAGAAAAATATGAATTTAAAGGGTTAGTTGAAAGTGAAAATTCTGTCATTTATTTACTCTCACGTCGTTCCAAACCTATAAGACTTACATTCAACTTTGAAACCTGATATTCTGTCCTTCCTTTGAAAGGCTACGCAACCACCACGTTTCATACCACTTTTTATATCAGCCCAAAATTATTTTCTTTAAAGGATTCACTTTGTCACTAACCGCAAAACACCACATCAGCACACTAAAGAAGACGTGTCAAGGTGACCTTGTAAAAGCAATTTACAGAACATTTAATACTAGAAGGGTCCACCTAGAGCAACATCGGATTAAATCCCTTGCACAACAGCGACTGGGGATCCTAGTAATTCCTGCAAATTCCCCCTTCAGGGGTTTGAATCTCCAGATAACTGGCCCTGATCTTTCACAACTAAGCAACCTGCAAAGACTCCAGCTGATATGAATTAGCCATGTTTTGACCTCTCTGACTCAACACAATGTGAGATTGATTGAAATACTTTTAAAAGAAAAACTTTGAGAAATTAATGCTTTATTTCTCCCAGAGTATTAATGCAAGGCAGTAGTTTCATGTTTTCTATGTTTAATGGTGTGTTCACACTTGGCAGGGCTGGTTTGATTGAAACAAACTGTGGTGTGATTGCTCTGTTAAGGGTATGTCTACTTGTAGTTCAGTTTGCTTGGTTGGTAAAAAAAAAAAAACATTTGGTCCTGGTCCACTAGCGTTTGCATTGGCATTTTAACAGAACCTAAAGATACCAAACCTAAAGACATAGGGATATGTTTACAACCTGATTGGTCAGCTTTTATTGCATATATTTTGGTGACCGAACATTTAAAACAATGCTGTGATCTGGGCTAAATGCGCTTCTTGTACATGCGTAGCCTGGATTTAATGGTATTTTAACCAGCTGAGAACTTTTGAAGAGCTTATAAAATGTGTAAAGGAGTCAAAACAGCGACAGGAATCCCTCCGTCACACTCAAACGAAGATCTGCTGCGTGGAGATGCGGTTCTAATGCCTGTACCGAACTGTGATAAGAATCATTGCGACTATGATGGGGAAAAAACAGGTATTTGTGAGCATTTTGTCCTGTTAGGGTCACATCTTGAAGTTGTGACATCATGCCCCATTTTTGATCCGTTTACACGTCTTTGGTCTGTGTTGCATTTCCACAAGGTTTATGGTTTACACCATAATCCCCTCTCCACCAAACTTTACACTTGGCACAATGCAGTCAGGCAAGTACCGGCAACTACCAAACCCAGACTCGTCCATCGGATTGCCAGACAGAGAAGCGTGATTGGTCTCTCCAGAATAGAGATCAACTGATATGGGTTTTTCTATAGCCGATGACAATGTTTAGAGGTCAGGGTCAGCCGATGGCCGATATGTGCTGCCAATTTTTAGGGCTGATATCTTTATGTTTTCTAATAATAAGTGGATGCGCAACATTTCAAACTTAACATCATCATTTAATGAACATGCACTTGAACCATCTCTCGAATCTTAATTTTGTGCACTGCACACCAGAATAATTAATGATAAACATAGCCATAAATGCTATTCCCATTCTATGCAATGCATCACTTTATCTTTTGCATATTATATATTGCATAGTAATGTTTTTGGGACAATATGTTATGTAAAAAGACGGGAAAGGAATATTTTCATAAGAATCTCATATTTCATAAGAATACCCAGACTTAAAACAGTGAATGTTGTCAGAGAAATTAACTAAAATATAATTTCCTCTACAGAGGCAAAACCTCTGTTCTGGGTCTCAGGAGGATATTTCTGTCTCGTGCAGAGTGAATCCCATATTTAGGGGCCAAGCACCGAAGGTGCGGAGCCCCTCTTGAAACCGTTAGATTTCTTATTATTATTATTCCGCCATTGAATTCTATGGCAGCCCATAGAACCGTTTACAGGAAAATTATGAAATTTGGTACACTCATAGAGGTCATTACCAATAGTAACCACACCAAATTTGGAGTCTCTAAATCATTCCCTCTAGCGCCACCAACTGTCCAAAGTTTCACTCATGTTCCATGTCGGCCATTTTGGCTGTCGGCCATTTTGAATTATGTACTAAAATGCTGTATTTTACGAATGCATGAACGGATAGTTACGAAACTTGATATGGGTCATCACCATGATGCCCTGAAATATCCTGAGAAGTTTCAAAATAGCGCCACCTAGTGGAGAATTTTTTTTCAAACGCTTATAACTTTGGGTGTGGTTGAGATATTTTGATGGGAGTAACTTTTTTGGTCTCCTGAATCCTTGCCGAGTCCAACAATACCAGATTTGCCAGGTTTCGATGTATGGTTTGTGCAGTGTGGTAATTAAGCGCTTTTAAAACACTAGCTGATATCTTTGAAACCGCTAGTCCGATCGAGACAAAACCAGCGTCAGAAAATCAGAAACATAGGTCGATAGCTAAAAGTTGTGGCCCAAATCTCAAAATATTGATAGTAAGGGGTAGTAAAATCCAATCAAAGTCATGTGTCAGTCATTTTTTGTGTGTTTTATCACATAAATGTCTATAACTCCAAAACAAAATGAGATATTTTCACCAAAATTGACACAAACATCTATGGGCTCACTCCAAAGACACTCCAAAGACCAAAAAAATTGGTATGATTGTGCCTCTTGGTGGCGCTATGATTAAACAAACCATGTAATTGTCTCTTTTTTGCTTAAAAATTGTCACCAAATGTCTTTACTCATTTTTGCAGTTGGTCTGCTGTTAGCTTCCTTGTTTGCTTTTTTTTGCGCTTGGCCCCAGTAATGGCTGCTTGCAGCTATATTTATATTTTGATGTCACTTCTGAAACTTTGCAGCATGCAGTTGGCCGTCGGTTCTCTTAGCAGCATGAAAATAGTTTAATTCAATGGATTCTATAGAGTGTATAGCCGTGTCTCCATGCACAGTCTTTGAGTGGGGCGGAGTAACGTAGCCTTCAATCCCACTGCAGTGTTTGTGAGAGCTGCCGCCTTCTACACCCCACGCACAGAGTAAAATTCTCAGACTCCGATACAGGAAAAATAAAAGAGAACTTATAACATTGAGGCTAATATGTTAGCAAGCAAGCTGCTGATAGTTTTCGACTACAGTCATTAAAGTCATTTGCAAGTAATGCCAAATTCAGACTGCATGATTTTCAAACTGGTCGGATGACATGGATCACTGCTCTTTTCACACTGCATGACTCTCTGGGCTAGCATTCAGTCGCTGCTGTGTTCACACTGCACGATGGATCGGCGACAGGAGGTAAACTACATTTCACAACCAAACACACGTGAGATGTAACAAGTAAACACGCGAGATCACACGTGCGTCAGACCGGAGTTCTCGCGCGAGACTGGAATTGTTATTAAAAATGATAAATTGCAGAAAGTTTGCGATCCAAGTTGTCTGTGTGCTGATTTGCAGCAAAAAGGAGAGAAAAAAAAGATTATGGTGGAGGAAACACTAGGGTGCACGGATTGTGTTCAGCAAAGAGAGTTTGAGGTAAATAAATAATTTTGCAATGTGTAGCTGGTCAAGCAAATGTTTGGCCTTTGTTTCCATTTGATATAATTGTAAATATATCTATTAAAATACTGATATTCTGGTCTATAACTCCACCCCAAACCTCCTGCTGCCCTGTATCTTGCTCTCTCATTGGCTGTTGGTCATCACCGATGTAATTCTCTCAGATCACATCTTTGATCATTCACACAGCATGATCATGTGTACAAGCACCGATTCGCCTATGATTTTGGGCATTTGTCTGCGATTTCGCAAAACATGTCAGCAAGTCATCAAGGCTAAAATCGGGCATAGTGAACTCGGCATTAGCGAACCTTCAACCAGCTGTAGCATTATGCTAGTTCCCAACGGTGCTATTAGTTTTTTCCTTCAAGTGAAGCAACACTTGATAGTTTACTAGTAATATGTAGTAAATATATGGCAATAGGACTTTGAAATATTAGAATTTAAGCCTCCAGGACTTTCTCTTTCAAAAGTTTTGGCTTGGGGTCCATTCCACCGCACCAATAACAAGGGGCTGCCCGCGGACATGCCTGACTTTAAATCAGCGTTGGCCGATGCTGATATATTAAAAAATGACAAATATGGGTCGACCGCTACTCCAGAGAAAACGTCTCCACTGCTCTAGAGTCCAGTGGCAGTGTGCTTTACACCTCTGCATCCAACACTTTGCTCTGCACTTGGTGATGTAAGGCTTGGATGAGCTGCTCGGCCATGGAAACCCATTCCATGAAGCTCTCTACACACTGTTCTTGAGCTAATCTGAAGGCCACACAAAGTTTGGAGGTCTGTAGCTATTGACTCTGCAGAAAGTTGCAGAATTCTGTCCAGGATTCTTTGATGAATAGAATGTTCAAAAGAATAGCAATTGTTTGGAATAAAATAGTTGAGTAAAATATTTGAATGTCACTTTTGATCAATTTAACGCATTCTTGTTTCATAAAAGTAATATTATTTTCTTTAACTGACCCAAACTTTTGAACAACAGTGTGTATAAATAATATGGTAGAAAAAATATACAGCTTTTAAAATCCCTTAAAAGGCTCCCACCTTATAGGTTCTGCTTTCAAGTGGAAGTTTAAGGCCTCCACCAGGGTTTGCTCCAGCAGTGGTGGTTTGTCTGCTCTCCGCTGGATATCCACATGTGCAGAGTTACACAAGGCATGCACACCAGTGTCTGTTCTACTGGAGATGGACACTGACACCTCATTGACCGGCTTTAGCTTACGCACTGCAATCTACACAGGACAAAACAAACAGCAGCAATTAAATTCATGGTATCTAGACACTTTGTTTTACTAAACAGGGCAAATTACTTATCTTCCACAAAAGATCTTCTTACGATGCAAAAATATTAAAGAACACACTTGCAGCCGGATCATTTCCATAATGACCAACGCAATCTACCAATAGCAGCGCAAAGATATGCTTTTTTTGGTTGTAAATATACTGTAAATAAAGGCGCAAACTCCAGTAAATCGATGAGCGCAAATCGTAGTAATTCACCTTTGCATGATTCATTTAAATACTCTCCTCCCACAAATGTTGAATCTAAAAGGGAAACTCCTACAACTGCATATGCAATAAGGTCAGCTGCAAAAATAACCCTGTTCATGCCTTTTCACTGTGTCTTTAGTAAACCCTGACAGTAGTTTTTTAACGCCAAAAGAGGGTTTGCGCTGGCGCAAGTTAGTAAATCTGGCCCTTAATATTCAGTAATACTTTTGATGTGACTGCACTAAGACTATTGGATAAGAACAACATTTGAACACTGGTGACACCACTGATGGTGTCAGAGCTGCTTTATAGTTGATGTCGATGCTGTAACGGAGCTGAATAACGACACTATTGTAGTCAGCAGCGTTGCTTATAGCTGAACTGAACTCCTTTCATTATTCATTAACTTGACAGTTATTGAACTGAACTGAATCAACACTGACACTTTCAGTGGACTTACAATGGCCGCAATTGATATTAAAAGTATGGCTAGTTTTTGGTATAAAAGTTAAAAGTTGGTTCTCAGATAGATTGTTTTATTCATTAATTTGTATTAGTATTTAGTATTTAGTCTGTATGTGTACATTTTGTAAATGTGGACATATATTTGATTTAATTTTGTATTTATACAAATGTACCTGTTGCTAGGAGTGTTACATCAAGTGCTTTACATCAAGGACCGCAATGCAAACAAGCTTATAACTTTACTGTTATATCCTTGACAAATGAGTGTATTTCACTACTTTTTTGTGCAATAAATCAAATCAGAGACAATCCAATCCAAGCAAGATCAGCTATATGTGTTGCCAACAATGTATCACACAGGGATTTTTACCACAAAATATTTATATTCCATTTCCAAAAGAAATGCAATTTAATGAGCAGATATATTGCTTCGAAGAGCGAGGAAGATGTTTTGAGACAAGCAAGAGATGAGTAAAATAGAGAACTGGATTGTGCCAGTTTCAATTGACATTTAAACACATTTTCTTACCAAAACAAGTGTTAAAAAATAATAATTGCATCAGTCATGAGGAAGCACTATTTGAGACATTCAGCTGTTTTTGGTTGTCAGACAGAGACTGACCTCTAAATGATTCCCAACCCCCTCTACAGCTTGATCTGCTGGTGTTTTCATCACGCCACTGAGGACAGAATGACAAGCAGACATGTGATGTTATAACAGCTCAATGAGGAAGAGGCATGGCTGTGCTTGTCATGGATTGGAGACAGACCTGTATTTGGTCCCTGCATATTGGAAAAAGATTAAATAACGGGCGGCGGAGTGTTTCATGTTTCCCAGTAACGTTACGTTTAAAGTTTGTCAGTACGAGGCGTTAACGGAATTGAAACAAGCAGCGTACGTATCACAAAGAAGTCAATAAATAAATATTCATCAAACGCCCAAAATAATGCCACAACACACACGGACGATACTAGTCATGTTAAAAATTAGAGCCATGTGTGAGGCTCAGAGCGCCTCAAAGGAAAACTCGGCTGCTGTCTGACGTATGGAACCCGAAGCGGTGCCTGTTTAAAAAAAGGCGTTCAACTACCAAATTACTTAAAACGCACATATTTTCAATCTTGAAACTTGTTTTTCTTTCAAAGAGTATTTATTTTAATACCATGTTTGGCTTGATTTGACAATATTTATTTTATAAGTGTTGGAAATGTAAAGGCGGTATCGGAGGACGACAAAAAATCTTTAAAACAATCCGCGGGAACAGGGACAAACCTGACGTAGGCATTGACGTAATGGTGATTGACAGAGGGGGACGAACTTAAAGCTCACTGTTAAACTTTTTTCTTTTTTTTAAAGATTTTATACAGATATTGATACTAAATGTGAGTTTTGCGGAATGTAGAAGCAGACTGTTGTTTGTTTGTTTGTTTTTTTAACTGCTTTTCTAGTAGAATATTTTAGAATTAGCCTATATGGACTTTTTATGGTGAAAGGGTTATTAATTATGAGTAAAATTAATTAAATACCATTTTTATTATTATTATTATTGTGAAGCAAAGCATGAATTGTGTAAAGCTCTTAAGATAATTATGTGATCTTTGATTTTATTTGCTCACGGGTAACACTTACAATAAAGTTTAATTTGTTAAAGGCATAATAGGCCTACATAAGATTTTTGGATTAAAATATCCAAAAACCACTTGACCATTATTATATTTTTTGTTGACTTGTGTACTTACATTATCCCAAATGTTTCCAAGAATTCTTAAATCCAGAGAAATAATCAATTTAATTAATCAAAGGACACAGACCGTCATACATCATACCCTCGTTACCCTCGATTTGGAAACACCAAAGATGCTTTAATATATTGTGTGTTTTATTAGACAGGTGAGCAACTGTTTGGATACGAAAAATTAAATATTGTTAACATCAGTTAACATGATCTAACACACACTTACGCAGTAAGTTGGTGTTTCTTTTAACATATAATAATACATTTTTAAATGAAAGGTTGTATCTGTTAGCATTAGTTAATGCTTTGTGAGTTGAATACGGAAGGTGGTCTTTTACTTTATAAAGTTTTAAATATGGATATTTTTCTTACAAAAACCCATCAATTTGCTTCAGAAGGCCAGAAGCATCAGAATATTTTTTTTAATATAACTCAAATTGTGTTCATCAGAAAGAAGAATGTCATATACACCTAGGATGGATTGATGGTCAGTAAATCATTTAAATCATTTTAAAGCGAACTATTTCTTAAAGGGATAGATCACCCAAAAATGAAAATTATCCCATAACTTATCTCATAACAATGAATGCAGAAGCGCAGAGGATAGAGCAAAACAAAACACCGGTCACTAATTATAAGTCTAAAACACGATTTTTTTTAAAGAGAAATGTTGGATTTTGATATAAGAGAAAAGCTTGAGTTTGTTTCCCAGCCCTACTTGTCTGCGTCACTCCTACATCCTACGTAACATCAGAAGTTACTCTTTTGGTGTCTGCCGGAAGCTAGTTATTTTAGTTTATAACGTTTTAATTATGGATATGTTTCTTACAAAAACCCATTGCTTCGCTTCAGAAGGCCTTTATTAACCCACTGGAGCTGTGTGGATTACTTTCATGATAGATGGATCAATGCGCGTTTTTGGCCATTCACTACCATTATAAAGTTTGGATTTAAACATTGGATTTAAACATAACTCTGATTGTGTTCGTCCGATAGAAGATATACACCTAGGATGACTTGAGGGTTAGTAAATTATGGGATCGTTTTCATTGTTGGGTGAACTAACCAGTCAAACCAAATATTTCAAATGTACACACACACACACACACACACACAGTAAACATGTGGGGTATTTGAAAGACGCTCCCTTAATATCTTTTGCCGCATCTTTGACGACGGTCCCTTAGCTCGCACGGCGCTGAAACTGATCCACACAGATCTGTAACAGTGTGTCACAGTGTCACTGTTTTACCGGGGAAAGGGATACACTTGCGTTTTACATTCAGGCGTATTACAGCCACCGGCAATGCTGTGTTACATTTTTAACTGAAAGACGGAATAACGGCAAACATGACGGTGGATTTTGAGGAATGTATTAAAGATTCCCCCCGTTTCAGGTAAGGACACACTCATGTTCCACAGCTGACGCCTGTTTGCATGTGAATGATTCTCTTTAAACAGCACACACACAGGTCATAACATCGTCGGCGATTCTCCTCTGATGGCTTTTCTATGTGTGTTTATGGTCAATTGAGGGTTAATTGTAAAATACAAAAGATCCAACTGGATTTTTGTTTGACGTTGTGGGGTTATTTTAAAATACGATTAGTCTAAAAAATAGGTCGGGCTTTTATGCTCCGTTTATAATAATGCGGTTTTAAAAATGTACACACATTGCAGCTCAAAGCTTTTTAGGGCATCACAGGCGCGTGCTACAGTGTTGTACATCATAGGCGCCCTAAAATGCTGTCTCGCTCGGCATCTTACTAGGTTATGAGGACATTCGCCTTGTTCTTGAGGGACCAGTTGAATGAATGAGGGCTTTTTAAGGACACTGATCTTTAGCCGCAGTAGCCCAGTTTTGCAAGGTTGTTGTATATACAGTTGTGTTACAGATGTTGTTCGGCTGAATCATTTACTGAAATAAGTGTGATTAACCGGTCCAGCCTAATGGAAGAGCATCACATGAAACCTAATGCAGTGATGATGTTCAGATGAATTCATGAAGGGGGGCGTTGCTGTGCTACACGCCAAGTATCATGATTACTAATGCAGAGACACTGGCCATTTACATGCACAGCTGCACAGGTTTCACATACACTCATCTGTTACAGTAGCATTCATTATCACAGTTTGCCTGCATGATGCATAATAACATGCTACAGAAAAATAGTCATTAATACTAAGGCTTTTTGTTACCAGTCATTTAGTAGTCATCACAATTAATTATAATAGTCATCAATAGACATAAAAAAGGCCATTGATTCAACTACAATAAATAAACTACAACCCCAGATGTTTAAGTTGAAGTCAAGAAGGTTGAGAACCACTGACTTAAAGGGATAGTTCACCCAAAAAATGCTATTATTTACTAAGTATTACGTAAAATGTATTTATATAGCGCAGTTTTTATTATTTATATATAAAACAGTGATGCTGAACAATGTGACTTACAACACAATATATGCATGACATGTATATAAATATAATCATGAGCATATTATAAAAACATAAATGTGACCCTGGACCACAAAGCCAGTCATAAGTCACACAGGTATATTTGCAGTGGCAACAGCCAACAATACATTGTATGGGTCAAAATTATCGATTTTTCTTTTGCCAAAAATCATTAGGATATTAAGTAAAGATCATGTTCCATGAAGATAGTTTGTACATTTCCTGCCGTAAATATATAAAATAGTAATACATTTTAGTCATATGCATTGCTATGGACTTTATTTGGACAACTTTAAAGGCGATTTTTCTCAATATTTTATATTTGCTCTTTTCCATTTAATTACAATGAACAGGAGCTAGTGCTTAACATCACATAAAATCATAACATTTTCATAAAAATGGTCCATACATTGGTTTAAAAGTGTATGCAGTAGCTTTGTATGACTGACATTTAATAATTTGTTATTCAAATCTTCTCTGGAGAATTCATGAGACTGAGTACATGAGAAAATTAGCAATGTCCCATCTGTTTGTGTTGGGTGTTTTCCATGAGACTATTGACCCAATTCAAAAAAACTGATCTGATTGATTTGTTCATAAATCCGACTGATGTGTTTCTTATATTTCAGCTCATTGACTTTTATGTGACCTTTTATGAAGGATACTTTTTACCAGGACATTTATTTTTTTTTAATTCTCTTTTTGTTCCGTACAGCAAAGAAAGTCTTATGTTTTTTTTCTGTCATAGCAGACTGAATTTTTGATGAACGATTCCTTTCATTTTCTAGCCTGGTGTCTAACTTTGCAGAAATGATGGCAATATAAAAAAACTCATTTAATTTTTAGTGCTGTCATTGTTCTCAGCCCTGTGAAAGTCTTGGTTTCAGTAGTTTAGTCAGCAGGCGTGCAGCTTTCAGCATGGGCAGATTCACTTCAGATGAATTCTAATGAGGTGAGTCAAAGCTTCTGTCATGTGGGTTTGTGATCTGTCATCATACATGAAGGACACAGGAGATGCTGAACTTGTTCTCCATCTGTCCATGTTCATCTGTTATCTTCTGTGTCAGACATTGAGGTATCATAAATGTCATTCTACAGCAGTGATGTTAAGTACTCCATGCAGGGAACGTGATTTCACTAAGTACAACATGTTCCTGGATCAACATCTTTGTTGAAATCACAGTGACCCCCTCGTGCACGCACAGTAGACATTTATACAGTGAAGCTCCGAGCTCTGCCCTCTTTGTGCCTCTGAGGCATCAAGGACTTTTGAAAGGCAGGCAAGGGTCATGGAGATGTGGAGTCTAGGCAAGGGCTTGATGTTCTGGGCAGACATCCAATTCTCTAGGGACCATACATGAAGAGACAGACTGCAGATTTGGGTGAAAAATGACAGTTTATACCCATGATCCTATAGGACAAGCGGTTTGGAGAATGGATGAATGGATTTATCTTGAATCAAAGTGTCCTTTACATTCAGCACATTCAGACAAGCTTGTTTTGTTTTTTTTAGCTTGTTTTAGAACATTTCACCTTCTGATATTTTTAGATAGTCTAATAAAGGTAAAGTTCCTGTGAAAGTACTTTTTACACTGATTTTTTAAAAGAAATTATTAGTACTTTTAGAGGCCCAGAAATCTTGCAATATTCTATATAAGAGTCAAGACATATTTGTGAAATTTGACCCATTGGCCCAAGTGTTAAAGGGATAGTTCACCCAAAAAATATTTTTTTGTCATTTACTCACCCTAATGTCGTTCCAAATCCGTAAGAATTTTTTTCATCTTCGGAACACAAATGAAAATCTTTTTGATGAAATATGAGAGCTTTCTGTCCCTCCTTACGCAACGACCACTTTGACGCTTCAAAATTCATAAACAGAAAAAGTTCATAAAACTAATTTTCTGAAGACACACAATTGCTTAATATGATGAACAGATTGAATTTAGACTTTTATTCACATATAAACATTAATCAGGGAATAAACAGATGCTCAACTGAACCTGCTTGATGCATGAGAACAAACCTCTTGCTGAAGCTCAAACGTGCTGCGTAACACAAGAATTAATCTCATTGGTTCCTGCTGAAGCTCAAGCGTGCTGTGTAACACAAGAATTAATCTCATTGGTTCTTGTTGAAGCTCAAACGTGCTGCGTAACACAAGAATTAATCTCATTGGTTCCTGCTGAAGCTCAAACGTGCTGTGTAACACAAGAATGAACCTCATTGGTTCTTGTTGAAGCTCAAATGTGCTGCGTAACACGAGAATGAACCTCATTGGTTCTTAAAAAGCTAATCAGAGGGATTTGTATCACTGACTGAACGATGCCAATTCAATATGCACAATCATCCAAAAAAACGTCGACATTATCTGACTACTTTTGACGCATCGTGAAACACATCGCAAAAACTGAGCTGACTGACACATACTCAAAGATGGCTCGACGATGGCCGGACATTGTCTTGGTGTGTCACGCCCTTTAAATACATAATTTATACATGTGACAGCAATAACTCCTAAGATTTAGTTTTAGATTTGTCTCTAACAGTAGATAAACTCATCTGTCTGAATTAAGTATTGCACACTTCCTATAGACAACAAGACACAGAAAGGAATTTCGGTCTGTTTCCACAATTTCCAGTTATAAAGTAACTGGAGCATCTACAGAAATCCTTGAGGACAACTCTTTCACACTAAACACGATCTTCCACTGAGTCACTCCAGCCAAAAAATGAACAGAACTAAATTGGCGGGCACCACAGTGTGTATGTGGACATGTTGACGGGCAGCCGGCTGCTGTTGTGTAACACGGTAAAACTGGGACGTGGAGAGTAGGAGGCAGGAACCGGAATGATCTTCCCAGACAATTCAAGCAGGCTGTCAGTTTTAGGAAAGGTGGAGCTGTAGACTTGCTGGTTTCTACATGTATCAACCTGCAGCCAGGAAACTTCAGTATTAGGAGAAATCAGGTGTGGCTGCGGTACATACTGCACTCAGCACAATCAGTTGATTGTAATACAGGCATAGGTGGGACAGTGTTGCATATGAATTCCTGTACTTTTATAGTATGTCCTGAATTAGATAAAAAAACTTCCGTCTAGACCGTTGATAAAGTATGTTGTGCATGCATGCAGGTGTGTAGTGCTTTTCCGGACATAATACATTTGACACGTTATTATGTTGGTTTTTTTTTAACCTGAGGCAAAGTAAAACAAAGGTTATGCTGGTGTTATTAAACAAGTACTATTTAATCACAATTCAACATCTTTTTTGTATTTATAGCACAGTCTTTTATTGTAAGTGCACATTTTCTTGGTCAAAATCCAGTCATTTCAAAAGGAATCCAAAATTTCCCAAGTTTGTCACGCAGATTCAAAACTGACTTCTAAGGTGATGTGCTTCATATTTTGCTATGTTATTGTCAATAGGACCTTTTTTTTACCTGTGAATTTTTATGAAAATTTTGCTAATGTGACAGTAGTTAAAATTCTATACGTAAATGATTTACTCATCATTTCTGGGGAACATAAAAGAAGCTGAAGTATTCCCCTAGAATTAATATTTAAAAAATTTAAAAGTATTTGGACATCCTACCTACTTGACATACTACTTTTTGCATATTCTATATTAGTGAAGTATGCTTATTTGGACATAGAGAGTGTCTTGGGAGTCCCCAGATTTAGATTCTAACGTTTTGTCATTTAGAAATTAACCTTGAAACTGTACAAGATAAATATAATTGCTTTCTTAAAGGGATAGTTCACCCAAAAATGAAAATTAGCCCATGATTTACTCCCCCTCAAGTTATCCTAGGTGTATATGGCATTCTTCTTTCAGATGAATACAATCAGAGTTACATATATTAAAAAAAAATTTCTGGCTATTTCAAGCTTTATAATGGCAGTGAATGGCAGCCCAAAATAGTGCATCCGTGCAAGAAAAATATCCATATTTAACATGTTATAAAGTAAAATATCTAGCTTCCAGCAGACCACCTGGAAAAAGCGTAACGATGACGTTGGATTGTAGCTTAAGCGTTTTGAACTGTGAGAGGCGTTACGCTTTCTCTTTATAAATTGATTACAGAAGGCGGTCCGCTGGAAGCTAGATATTTTACTTTATAAAGTTTAATGGATATTTTTCTTACACAAAAACCCATTGATTCACTTCAGAAGGTATTTATTAACCCCCCAGAGCCGTGTGGAGTACTTATATAATGGATGGATGCACTTTTTTGGGTTTCAAATTAGGGCTGCTGTTCACTGCCGTTATAAAGCTTGGAAGAACGATGGCATTTTTTCATATAATCCCAGTTGTATTCGTCTGAAAGAAGAATGTCATATAAACTTAGGATGGCTTGAGGGTGAGTAAATCATAGGTTAATTAGAATTTTTGGGTGAACTATCGATTTGTACCGCAATACAACATCTTAATGTTGAAAATTTTTCTGAGAAAGTTTGATCATAAGTACATCTGAACTCTATCGCCCCTTGGGTATGGCAGTATGGTACCACCACAGAAATGCAAAAGCTTAGCTATAACAGTACAAAATAAGATACAAATGTATTGTTTAAAGGTGACTGGCCCTCTATTGTGAAGTCTGCTTTTGTGTATGTGTTTTCAAGTAAGCTTTGTCAGTGAATGTTGGAGTGGCAGCATGTTGCAAACAGTTTTTCACTACAGCCTTTTCACGAATTCAAAGGTAAAGTTATTTACACACCTGTCACAATACCCTTCATTCATTCTTAACCCATGACCGCCAGCGGCCTCTTCTTTGACAATGCAGTATAACCGGCATGTGACAACTCCTGTCACACCTCCCTTTCACAGAAATGTGCACATTTACTTTGGCCCTCAAAGGTCATGGTTTCAGTCTGATGTATGTGGTCGGTTTACATTAAGCCTCATTACTTCCTCTGTGGATTAAGAGAGCCGTCAAACAACTAAATCAGTTTTGCCTCAAGAAGTCTAAAGGGTGACTTGACTAAACAGTTCTGACAAACTTTATTCACGCTGCTGTCACACCCGACAGTACATTCAGCGCTGTGTCAAAACAAGCTCTGAACATGCAGAAGTGATGGCCTTTTACAGTCTCTCAAAAGTGGCACAACACAACAGTGTATTTTCTGTTTGGTCACTATAGTTACAGGAAACTACCACTTTTCTCCTGGACCCTACAGTGAAGGAAACAGACAGATATGGGGTCGTGACCCTGGAACTCAGCATGTGTTTCTAATGGATGGGCTTCCTTAATCGACTGGCTGGAATGCATGAGAAGAATGTATGGTTTAAGATGACAAGGAACGGAACCAGAGCATATTATATGAGCTTTGCCATGATGCTCAAACCATCCTTTAGCACACTTCTGTCTGTAGTGCACGTATAGTTGGAAAAAGAAGAATTGCTGTATTTAAATCATGGCAAAACTTTCATTGTTTGTAATGTATAGATGTACAGTATAAAGTGTGGGGGGAAAAGCCATGAGTGATACCGTTAAGAAGACGCAACAACATGTTTCTATCAATTTGCAGAAAGCATATGCAATAGACTCATATATGCATGTAGGGGTGCCAAATTATTATTTCATGATATGAGATTGTATTGCATGATTACAATATATATCATGATATAATTATTTTGTGTTATTTGATCTCATTATGAATTAAACAAATTAGGTTTTTCAGGTATTTAACATGCAGTTAGTTTGTATATATATATATATATATGATCAGACCACCTTGCTAATGTGTTGGTCCCCTTTTTACTGCCAAAACAGCCCTGACCTTGTTGTTGTGCTCTATGCGGCTATGCAGCCCCATACGCAACAAACTGCGATGCGCTGTGTATTCTGACACCTTTCCATCAGAACCAGCATTAACTTCTTTAGCAATTTGAGCTACAATAGCTCGTCTGTCTGATCGGACCACCAGGCCAGCCACGTGCATCAATGAGCCTTGGCCGCCTCTTCCTTGGACCACTTTTGATAGATACTGACCACTGCAGACCGGGAACACCCCACAAGAGCTGCAGTTTTGGAGATGCTCTGACCCAGTCATCTAGCCATCACCGTTTTGCCCTTGTCAATCTTGCTCAAATCCTTATGTTTGCCCATTTTTGCTGATTCTAACACATCAACTTTGAGGACAAAATGTTCACTTGTTTCCTAATATATCCCACCCACTAACAGGCGCCGTAATGAAGAGAGAATCAGTGTTATTTACTTCATAAGGTCATAATGTTATGCCTGATCAATATATATATATATATATATATATATATATATATATATATATATATATATATATATATATATATATATATATATATATATATATATATATATATATATATATATATATATATATATATATAGCCTATATATGTAGTATTATATATTACTGTATTGTTATTGATCAAATTCTATTATTTCAGTTAGCAAGTATAAATATTTTATCTTTCTGTGAATGGATGATTATCTTTATTACAGACTTCAATAATAATACGCTCACTTTCATAATCAGATAAACTCATTCTATCACAAATGTCAACAGGATGTAATCCGTTGTCTCCAGCGCATCCCCGTTTGAGAATAATGAATACCTGTGTAAGCCAGTACAAGCTGATATCATTGGCAATGACTGGCCTCCATGGCAACAGGCTTTTCCGATGTAGGCGGATGACTGCCTTTCTGCATCACAAGAGTGGCTTTACCTATTCCACATCACACGCTGATGTGCAGTAATAATCCACAGAAGACACATGAAAATTCACTCCACATATCCCAGCGACCTTAGTGATTTGCACACATCGATCTCTTGATTTGATTTATTAAATCCCATAACACTATTTCATTAGAAAGGTCAGGACAAAATGGATCGCTATTAACCTGATACATAAATCTGATTCTCTAATGTTTGAAAAAGTACTCAGTGAATTGAATTATGATTGCATTCTGGGCTTTAATGCTCTGTCTTGTCGTAAACCCATTAATCCCAACGGATTTATCCTACGGAAACAGGTTTTTAGAGTAGGTATGTTTGCATTAGGTCAATTGTTTGACCAGGATTAAACCTTGAATCTCATGTCTCTCAGCATACAAAAGAGCATTAACAGGAAATAATATATGTAGATTTGATGGTAATAGAAAGTAAACAAACAAACAAACACTGTGGGGAATTCAGTTGCACTTGTTCTTCTGATTTCATAATGCTTACTACTACTCATACATAAGGTTGCATATATGATGACATATCAGAGTGTCTATGTTAAAGGAAAAAACTAGATTTAAATGCATGTGTCAAGTCCTTAAAGAAATATTCTTGTCGTATTTAACATTTCTACCATTTGCAACACGTTTGATGGCTCAAATGTCATGTGATGTAACCATCAAATAAAAAGTAATAATATATTGCTGCATACATGAGTAGCCGTGCGATAGGGCTGTATATCTGTATAAGTGGCATATTCACGGTCTAAATAACATGCTCACCTAAAAACTAACAGTAGTATCTGTAAAATAAAGGTTGTTTGCTCGACCACCATGACACTCTCTAAATGCCATATGCTGAGTGATACAAATGGTGAAATGATTCCTGGTGATACTGGTAGAATATCGCATGGTTGGAAAGGTTTCTAAGCCATTTAGAATTGAGAACCAGAATATTATATACACCTGTTCAATTTCTAATTAATGGAAATATCTAATCAACCAATCACAGAATGGGAAAGAATGGGAAAGAATGGGAAAGAAAGGTGATTTAAGCAATTTTGCATGGTTGTTGGTGCCAGAATTTCACAATCTGCTCAGTTACTCAGTTACTGGGTTTTTCACGCAGAACCATTTCTAGGGTTTACAAAGAATGGTATGAAAAGGAAAAACATCCAGTATGCAGTCCTGAGGTCGAAAATGCCTTGTTAATGCTAGAGGTCAGAGGAGAATGGGCCGACTGATTTAAGCTGATAGAAGAGCAACTTTGACTGAAATAACCACTCTGTACAACCGAGGTATGCAGCAAAGCATTTGTGAAGCCACAACATGCACAACCTTGAGGCTGATGGGCTACAACAGCAGAAGATCCCACGGATACCACTCATCCTCCACTACAAATAGGAAAAAGAGGCTGCAATTTGCACAAGCTCACCAAAATTAGACAGTTAAAGACTGGAATAAATGGTAACTGGTCTGATGAGTCTCGATTTCTGTTGAGACATTCAGATGGTAGAGTCAGAAATTGGCGTAAACAGAATGAGAACATGGATCCATTATGCCTTGTTACCACTGTGCAGGCTGGTGGTGATGGTGTAATGGTGTGGGGGATGTTTTCTTGGCACACTTTAGGCCCCTTAGTGCCAATTGGGCATCGTTTAAATGCCACGGCCTACCTGAGCATTATTTCTGACCATGTCCATCCCTTTATGACCACCATGTACCCATCCTCTGATGGCTACTTCCAGCAGGATAATGCACCATGTCACAAAGCTTGAATCATTTCAAATTGGTTTCTTTAACATGACAATGATTCACTGTACTAAAATGGCCCCCACAGTTGCCAGATCTCAACCCAATAGAGCATCTTTGGGATGTGATGGAATGGGAGCTTCTTGCCCTGAATGTGCATCCCTACAAATCTCCATCAACTGCAAGACGCTATCCTATCAATATGGGCCAACATTTCTAAAGAATGCTTTCAGCACTTTGTTGAATCAATGCCACGTAGAATTAAGGCAGTTCTGAAGGAGAAAGGGGGTCAAAAACAGTATTAGTATGGTGTTCCTAATAATCCTTTAGGTGAGTGTGTATAAAGTTTAATTCCGAAAATAAAAAAAACATGCCCATCACACGGTCTGAGTTTTTGAATAAATGAATAGGACAAATGCATGAGCATCATGTCATTGACTCGTATTGGCCCTCCATATTTTTGTTTCATAAAGTCAAAACACTTATATTTATTTGACAAGCCAACATTTACTTATGTCCTGATCAGTGCCCTAGCAATACCAAAGCATTCACTATATATCAAACCCAAGAGGAAGAAAGACTAGTAATAAAGTTACAACTCAAGGATCTGTTTTTCTTGGGAACACTGTTCCACTCCGCTTCAAGCACATGCTGGGAATACCAGGACGTCCTCTTTCATGTCAAGATCACGAGAGTGCCACTGAAAAACTTCAAAGCAGCATGATCACTCTGCATGGTCTGCTTTGTGAACTATTTAGTAGTCGTTTACTAAAGGAATGTGTTTATGTAATTTTGACAGGCTTTGTAATTTATGATTAGTGTAATGATCTAGGGTGCATCTCAATCAGCTCCCTAGTTCAGTAGTTAGGGCACAGGGAGTCAGCCCATTGACTTATGTCCTGATCAGTGCCCTACTACTGAACTAGGGAGCTGTTTAAGACGCACCTAGAATTCATTAAGTATTTTTCAGAACTGTGGCAAACTGTCCAACAAATTCTCTTCATCTATGCATGTGTTGATGTCTCCAAATGTAGTTTAGTAGTCATTGATCTCCACAATAAGGCCAATGTCCATTGACATAGTCCATACTTGCCTCATTCAGAATAAACATGTTGGGCAATTTGTCCTTCATTCCAATGGATTACCCATTTCTTGAGCTGTCTACATGCTGTGTCTCGCAGAACATATTTTGGAGATCAGTGAAACATGCAGACATATAAAAACAATTGTTCATTGCGCCACGTTTGTTTTGTTGTTATCTCTAGAGATATACCTGTCTGTTGATGACTTCAGTTCAAGCTCTGTGAGTCAGGTAGTCCTTAGCTCAAATGAAATAAATTAGCTCATGATTTCCTCACCCTCATGTCATTTCTAAACAGAACATGTTTTGATAAATGTCTGTACAATGGCAGTTAATGGGCTCCAATGTTGTTTTGGACCCCGTAGACTTTCACTATGTGCACAGAGACCTTCTTCACAATGTGTTTCGTAGAAGATTAAAAGAACACAGCCAAAGAAATAACAGAAACCAGAATTGTCAGATCCTGAAGACAGTGAGTTCTATTATCAAGATAAAGCATGTGAAGTAATCTCCTGTATCTTCTCAATCTATTGACACCATGAAGGTGTACATTGTTGCTGTTTCGGCAGGAGACTCCTTATCCGGTCCTAGACAATGCCAAAGGCATGTTCCCTTAGGCTCACATCATGAGTCTAGTGATTCATAACAATGATGTCTGTTGAAAGAACCCTGTTAATCTTGGTTGTATACCCATATCTCTACTATAAAGGGCTCATTGTAGCTCATATTGAAGTGTCTGGACAACAAACATGGCTTTGGCTGTCTAGAGTGATTTACAACCCCAAATCAGAAAAAGTTGGGACAGTATGGAAAACGCAAAAAAAAAGAAAAATAAGTTATTTCTAAATTTACGTTGACTTGTATTTCATTGCAGACAATATGAACAAAAAATATTTCATGTTTTGTCGTTTTGTCTGGTCAACTTCATGTCATTTGTAAGTATGCATCCTTTCCTGTCATTCAGACCTGCAACACATTTAAAAAAAAGTTGGGACAGGAAAGCATTTACCACTTTGTAATGTTGCCATTCCTTTTCACAACACTTAAAAGACGTTTAGGGACTGAAGACACCAAGTGATGAAGTGTTTCAGGTGTAATTTTGTCCCATTCTTCCTGCAAACAAGTCTTAAGGTGGGCAACAGTACAGGGTCTTTGTTGTTGCATTTTGTGCTTCAAAATGCGCCACACATTCTCTATTGGAGACAGGTCGGGACTGCAGGCAGGCCAGTCAAGTACCTGTACCCTCTTCCTCCGCAGCCAGGACTTTGTAATGTGTGCAGAATGTGGTTTTGCATTGTCTTGTTGAAATTTGCATGGACATCCCTGAAAAGATGTCTTCTTGAAGGCAGCATATTATGCTCCAAAATCTCTATGTACTTTTCAGCATTAATGGTGCCTTCACAGAAGTGCAAGTTACCTTTGCCAAGGGCACTGACACAACCCCATACCATGACAGACCCTGGCTTTTGGACTTGTTGCTGGTAACAGTCTGGATGATCCTTTTCTTCTTTGGTCCGGAGCACACGGCGTCCATTCCTCCCAAAAAATACCTGAAATACTGATTCATCTGACCACAGTACATGTTTCCACTGTGTAATGGTCCATCCCAGATGCCTCCGAGCCCAGAGAAGTCGACGGAGCTTCTGGACACTGTAAACATAGGGCTTCCTTTTGGCACAGTACAGTTTTAACTGGCATTTGTGGAACTACATTTTGTGGTGCTTGACAAAGGTTTGCCACAGTAGTCCTGAGCCCATGTGGTGATATCATTTATAAATGAATGACGATTCTTGATGCAGTGCCGCCTGAGGGATCGGAGATCACGGTTGTTCAGCTTAGGCTTGCGCCCTTGTCCTTTACGCACTGAAATTCCTCCAGATTCCTTGAATCTTTTAATTATGTTATGCACTGTTGAATGGGAAATATCCAAATCTCTTCCTATCTTTCTTTGAGGAACATTGTTTTTAAATATTTCAATACTTTTCTCACGTATTTGTTGGCAAACTGGCGATCCTCGGCCCATCTTTGCTCCTAAAGGATTAGGATGCTGCTTTTGTACCAAATCATAATTACAATCACCTGTTGACATCACCTGTTTCAAATAACATCATTATTTAACCAATTTACCTCATTACTAGACCTAAATTGCTCCTCTCCCAACTTTTTTTGAAATGTGTTACAGGTCTGAATGACAGGAAAGGATGCATATTTACAAATGACATGAAGTTGACCAGACAAAACATGAAATATTTTTTGTTCATATTGTCTGCAATGAAATACAAGTCAAAGTAAATTTAGAAATCACTTTTTTTTTTTTGCATTTTCCATACTGTCCCAACTTTTTTTGATTTGGGGTTGTATAAAAATTTGTGAGAGTTTGTGAGATCCAATCAATTCCTGACTAGTTCTGCATTCGTTTTTGGTGTTGTATATCCTCTTTTTTGATTAGGAATACATCACCTTTCTGAAGTAAAATAATGCCGGGTTCAGACTACATAATAGCCGTATTTTTAATAAATGTTAATGAAAAACTATTTGCGAAATGACGCCGTTTCCATTAACCAATGTTATGCGACTAAAAAAAATAAATAAAAAGTCCCCCCGCGATAAGTAATGACACAAATCATGGCACCGGATGTTTGTAGGTTTAAGTATATCTCAGCCACCGCACTAGCCATTATTTTTAATGGAAGGAGATGTAGGCGTGTTGAAGCATTAATGGCAAGGAAAGCCCATTTTACTTGGGAACGGACACGTGTGATGTGTTTCTGGGTGTTTCTCCCTCATATCTGCTTCAAGGTCTCTAAATTGTGGCATTTCTTTGTTGTTTAGAATCCAGTATTACTGTTTTTTTTTTTTTGTCTTTTATGATGAGCTGTCTCGTCTTCTGTCCAAACATCCAAAAATTCCATTGCAGTTTTGCGAATGTTTCTTTTTCAAATTGCCTGAAAAACCACCTCAAGCGTTGAAACTTTTTTGTGATACATTTTTGCATAAAGGCCTTCTGACGTGAATCAATGGGTTTGTGTATATATATATAGCTTCTGGTGGACCGGAATATATATTCCATCAACTTTATTTCCCTAAAACCAATGACAAAGTACACATAACTCGCTTATCTGTCCCACGAGAACCCTGGAAGTATTAGTTTTTGAGTGTCCTATTTGTGGAAAGAAGAAATTTGGATCCCTGCTTTGTATCATTTTTAAAAGGTTCTGGTGATATTAAACAGCCATCTGTGTCTGGGGTTTCCTCTTTTTTTTTTTTTTTTCAGCTATTGCCAGTTGTATCTTACTTGATGCTTCTGCTCTGTTTTACTTAGGCTTGTGACAGATTCATTTCTGGGTCACTGGATTGTGTGTCCCTCTTGAGCACTTTATGAAAACATAGTTGTGTACACAACCTCTGATCACTTCCCAGATCAAGCCCTGCATCTGGGGCTCTTTGCTCTGTGCGAGTGTCTCCAGACGGTCTATGACATCACTGCGACTATGTGAAGGATACGGGTGAAAAAATTTCATTTCACATCCTTCTGCTTATTATTATTTTTTTTTTTTTACTTTATAGCCAAGACAAGTATCACTACTACTTTTGCGCATAGTTTGTGTTAATCTTTTGAACAAATATCTAAACTTAAGTGTAAAACTAACCCATACCACACCAAATTGTTCAGATTAGTGGTCAACCGAAATGGATCTTTCATTTATGGACGTACGATACCTCAATGCATGCAGTATTTGCTTAAAAGACACTAAAAACTTAAAAATCCCAGAGACTTGCAAGAAGCCACTCAAGCAACCGCATAGCTTTTTGATTTACATGCTATTTAATGTTTGATGATCATGTTATTTTACATGTTCATAAGCAATGCTTCTATCGCTTGTTTCTGCTTCTTCTTCTCCTGTGTGATCCAGAGATTCAGAAGATGCGTAATAGTGCCCCTATCACATAACAGTGAAAACATGTATGGCTGGAAAATTCCATCAATGGCGGGGAATGGCCTCAATGGCCTGTTAACCGTTTCTTAAAGGTGCTATATGTAAGTTTTTGACAGTACTAAAATACCATAGTCAAATAGTTCACATACACGTTTCTCTGAAAGACAATGCTACAGTCAATTATAAATGTGCATTCTGTGTCGGAATGTCTGTTTTTGTGTGATTACTCACGTTGCCAGTTTACCCAATAGTATTTCGACACCACAGGTGTCCAGTTGGCAGAAAACACAGCATATTGCAGCCATGGAAGCCAGTGAACAAACATTGTCAGAGATTGCTCGCAGATTCTACCTGACCTAAAAAGCCTCAGCATCCATCTAAAAATCTATGGACGGAAGCACATTAACAAGGAAAAATCAACTTATCAACTTGCAGTGTGTGAGTCTCCTCACCTTTCATTGTCAGTTGCGTTCGTTCCTGTTGCGTGTGCTCAAACTGGCAACCCATGTGAGCATCGAGTCTGAGGAAGAGGGGGCGGGGCAAACAATATTTAGAATTTGGACTGCAGTACCCGTTACAACCACTAGCAGTCATTCTTACATACACCAAACACTTTCCCCGCCAAACACAGATTTTTCCGTTATTTGTGAGAAAACGTTTTCCCGCCAACACAGAATTTTCTGTGTTTTCACTGTTAGGCACTAGGGGGCACTATTACGCATCTTCTGAATGAGTACAGTATCTCCAGATCAAAACACACGTGAGGAAGACGCAGTAAAACAAGCAATTGTTTGTGAGCAGATGCATGTGTAAAATAACATAATCATCAACATTAAACAAATAAATCAAAACTATCTAATGTTCCTGAATGAAATGTGGACCCAGGACGAGCTACAGGAGTGTGAAGCTCTGGGGGTGTTGATGGACTCGATCTACTCCTTCTGTGTTTGATCATCGCTCTGAATCTGATCTGGATGATTTTCTCAGCTTTTTGTTCAAAATGTAGCTTTTTTATGAAACTTACCCATATTCAAGTGTTGATTAAATGTTTTTGTTGTTGTTTTAAAGCAGAGGGTCAGCTCTTTCTTTTGATATATTGCATGCTCAGATATTCATACAAAATATTCTATGGGCTATTAATCTTTTTGTGAAAATGGTCAAAAACCCTGGCGGTGGCTGGCAACTTTTTTTAAACGCTATGCGGAAAGAGTTAAGGTGTTTGGCCAATCACAATGCACTGTTTCAGTCAAACATGGAATAGAAGAGCTGCAATAATGTACAGTATGTGAAGAAAAAATGTGTTCTTTAAACATTTACCCTATTCTGTTACACCCAACAAATGAATGACCTTTTAAAATAGTATCGTGACCCCTTTAAAAATGAGTTTTTATTCATTGAATAAAATAATAGCATTAGAACTAAAATGAAATAAAATCTTACAACACTGAGTTCAGTCAGGTCAGCTATTGTTAAATAAAACTTTTAAAAATAGTTTTCCTTCATTTAAATAAAATAAAAATAAATATGGAAAAATAAATATAAAATAAAAGTTAAACAGAAATGTTTAAAAGAAACAAAATTGCATAACAAAATTAATCAAACTTAAACTAAATTAAAAATAAAATAAAAGCTTATTAAAAATATGAATAAATACTATACTAGTACATAAGTAATACTAAAATAACACTGCCGCAGGTCAGTGACTTGACCTGTGCAGCAAGGTGTCAGGTTTTAAGCAAAACTTCCTTATTTATTGTGACATCATCCTGCATTATGCAGAAAGGAAGCCATATGGAAGATGACTATACACTTCAAACCAAAACAACTGGTTTTGCTTAACCCATCGTTCCCACTGCAGATCTTAAGCATTTTAAAACTGTTGCACATTAAAATGTGATGCTGTTTGAAGCCAACCCATTCTGTCTGTAGCTTTTGAAAATGCAGCTTGTACATTATTGATTGATTTTTGGCCACAAATGAATCACAGATATGTACGAGAAGAGGCTGACATTGGCATGTAGACGCGTCTGGTGCAATATTTAGAGTTTGTCTTGTGGTTATGAGCAGGCCAATATCGCAAGCTGATTTAATCCTGAGCAATCATTCAGTCTGTTGTATAAATGTTACATTATACTGTGCTTATTCAGCAGAAGAGCTAAGAATGAAGGGGTTGATGTCATTTCACAACCTGAGTGTGTTTAGATGTTTTGATATAGGAAAAATGGACCACGAGATTCTATGACTATGATGCAAGTTTTTAATGTTTGGTTTTCTCCAGTGTTCGGTTTCATCATCTTCAAATAGCAACTCCTCCGCATTTAATAATATCGACAACAAGCGATGGAGGTTGGTTGTGGTTACTGGCCCACACATATATATTTCTCAGCGATGCTGTATGCAGTGATTGACAGGCTGTCTGTTAGACCTCTATTAATGATGCAAAGGTTTCCTTCCGCTATTAGAGATATATAGTTTCTCTCTCAACCTTAGTATTCTCTTCAATCTCAGTAAATGTCTTAAAGACATTTGTTTGCCAAGTTTTCAATATTGCTGAAAAATACAGTAAAATAATTACTGTTTAATCACACTTTATAACTTTTTAAAGGCAAGGATGTTTAATATTTTTATTTATATGTACCAATAAAAAAAACACCGTAATAATCAGCAATATATACCTAAGACCTTATATGTAGCCCCGCCCCTGTTCAGCGCCGCACTTGTTGTGTTCCGTCTTCCGGTTTGTATTTTCACAGCATATAGGCAAGATCTTACGGATTTATGAATGAACTGATCACTTTAAAATCGGTCTACTGACATTTATTACAACATCCGCTTCAAACACTACAATGCTCATGATAACTTTTTTTTAACTCTACAATAAGTAAATCCATGCCATAGAAATATAGAGCTACCGCCAAAACAGAAGTTCAAAAAACTACAGATGGCTGCGTGGCGCGCACTATGTGGCGCATAGGGTAGATTAAATACATTTCATTGAACATTTCAGGAAGAAAATCAGTTTTGGTCATTCAACGCATATGTCTATTTAATCCTTTTTCCCATTTTCAAAAACTGATTAATGGCATTGAGAATGAGACACTCTTGCTAGGTCAAAGGTCATCCGCTCATAATATTCACAACCTCTAAATTTGACTGTAGAAATGTATGATTTATGCAACCCAGGCTCATTGGAAATACGTGACTCTGCCTACATTTTTTCGCAAACCCTGAAATATGTACCTCCAGGTACGTCTCCCTGCACTTTTTGGGTGAAATGTCCACTTGAGGCGCTAAGTGGTATCAGTTTTTCTCAGCCCCTTCCCCAAACCTAACCATTTGTGTATTTAAAAAAAACAGGATATAACCGGCAGATACGACTGCAGGCACAATTTATTTAAAAAGTACAGATATTCCAAGTGTTTCGAGGCCAAACGATTGATTTTTTTTGTGAAGAAAATCCCCAAAAGCGATCAGTGTTGAGTCCACCACCCGAAGATCATATTTGAAAATTGCCGCCGTTACATCAGCTTTGACAGCATTGGCTGTCGTATGTCTCGTGACCAATTGCGTCATTACGTCAGCTTTGATTGTAAAATGCCATTGGCTCTCGTGTGTCTTGTGACCAACCGCGTCACGCTCAAGAGTTAAGAGTATTATTTGAATGAAATATGCACGAGTGGAGGGTGTTCACTCGGAGCGGCGGATTTGATCATCATTTCAGCGATTAAAACATTAAGATTAACTCTGTTCTTCACATGAAGATATCGTATGACTTCAGGAGACTTGGAATGCAACATGAGTTAATACTTTTACACTGTTTTGGTCAGTTTTTGCAATAAATACCTGTGCCTGTACTTTTATTTGTCTGTTATGTGTTTTATTGTTGAGAAGTGGGTAGGTTTAGGGTAGGAGTGGGGTTAGTTGCTCCAAAATATAAAAGTAGCCTTTAAATATTCATAAAATCATGTCTACTTTTACAAATGCAAAGAATGAAATGTATTTCGATTGGAATAAAAATTTGTGCTTACACCACGTTTTTCTTGAATTGTGCAGGGAGGAGGTACATATTTCAGGGTTTGCAAAAATGTAGGCACGCATTTCCAATAAGCCTGGGTTGGATTTATGGTTTAACCTAGTAGTAAGGTTGCTGATTTGATCCCAGCAAAAAGCAAGTCACGAGTCATCACTGTGCTCTTGAACAAGGCCTTGGAAATTGTCCTTGTAATGAGTGTATTTTAAGTTGCTTTGGATAAACATGTCTGCCTAAATAGGTTTTTACACTTTGTACTAGAATTGTCACGGTACCAATACCAGTATAATTTCAACGGTTCTCTCTGAACCAATTTCAGTACAAAATATGTTGAATTTTTAAATAATTTTGTCTTGTCCATTGTTATCCCTGTCAGTCATCTCAGATTCCAGAAACTTTGCAGTGTACTTAGCAGTACACACTCAAAAACTCTCATTTTAATAAAAAATGCTGTCTTAATTTTAGGGCTGCACAATTAATCGAATTTGTAATCGTAATTACAACTATGGATGCCACAATTATGTAATCATTCAAAGGCGCAATTACCAAAAAAAAGTCCACTTACATTATTCTGTGTGCTTTAAGATGTTCTACAGGTTAACTTGTTTTTTTTTTTCTTAATTGTTTTTATTTTAGTTTTAGTATTAGATTATAATTCCATGCATATTTTTATTTATTTTTTTATTTAAAGAAGAAACCAAACAAATGTATAGTTGACATTTGAGACTTAACTCAAATAGTGGTATAAAGCTATTCAAAACATCATTCAATGTAAGTTGTGATAATCGTGTGTATGTTATAATACAAGGATTCGTGAGAGTGTGGCTTGTGTTGAACAAAACAAAACCTTGTACGTGTTCAGATGTGTTAGGCAGATTCTTATTGACTAGCACCTCTGATTGGCTATTGCGTTCATGTGCTCAACAGATATGATCGTGATTGGCTACAGTGCTCAATGCTTGTAAAAACGACTGTAAATAGAAACCTTTGATGCTCAGAGAATGCTCTAATAAACACGAATGAGAGCATCTGAAAGCAGCGTTCATCAGTGGGTACCGAATATACCCAGTACTGCAGAAATTCTGATGCTGTCAATATTTTCATACTGGTATGTTTGACAACCGTAGTTTGTACTTGTACACTTAGTTTTTCATAATGTTCAGGGAATGGCAAGTAATCCAGTATGAATCATATGTTTTCTTATTGAAACATTTTTGACTGATTGTGTGTTTGGTGTAAGTAGACAGATCATAATAGCCTTTGAAACAGCTAACAGTGCAAATTAAATGCCATTTGAATTTATTTATATGGAAGATTACTGTAGGCTGCATACACTACAGATTACTTACCCAGACCAAAAAAAAAAAGTCAAACACAGTATGCACCTTCACTGTGGGAATTTGAGGAGACCAAAATGATGTAAAGCTGAGCAATAGTCACACATATTCCAGAGCTTCCAGGGCTGTCAGTTTTAAACAACATGGTTTAAGAGCAGGTCCAGGCGGACTAACAGTGAAAAATTAGAACAGCTGAAACATTGTCGTCCTTCTAATGGATGGTCTCGCAGGTGGGAAGGAAGTCACGCTCAATATACTGCATGCTCTGCGTGCTCTGAGCCTCAGTTAAGAACCAGCTTGTGTGTCCTTAGAGAGACTGGACTGGACCTGGTATGTAAGGGTGGATGACACAGCTTGATTATATCATGACCTTGGCAGGAAGAGAGAAAGAAAAAGTGAGTGTATTTCTTGAGAGAAGGAATGAGAAACTAAAGTGAAAATTGGCAGCTGGAATTTCACAGTAAAGCTTCTGAAGTACTAAAAACACTTTTTTTATTGCATATCATGTTTCCCCTAAAGTCCACTTAATGGCTGTCAAGGTTTTTTTGTACCAAAAACAGTCGTAGTTTAGTTTTGGGTCAAAGACATGACCCAAAGTTTTTTTGGCTGGATCTTTTAAAGGTGAACTATGTAACATTTTTGCAATAAAATATCCCAAAACCACTAGGCCAGTTATATATTTCGTTCTGTTGAGTACTTAGAATATCCCAAATGTTTCCTATTTGTCAACCGTGAGAAATTGCTATTTTAACCAAGGAACCGGGGCGTGTGAGCTATGCGTGTGAGGGAGTCGCCTGTCAATTGTCATATCTGCGTTACCCTCGGTTTCCGGTTTTATTTTGCAGAAATACTGCAGTGTGAACAAGTGTCAAAGCAGCCGCCAAGTGAACGTGTTAACTTCCTTTTCAACACACTCAGATATTTCTAATATGATAAATAGAGCTGCATTACCTCATACTCGTGACTGGAAAACAATAAGATATGTACACTCGCATGTATTCAAGGTGTAAGGAAAATATTATCGATGGTTACACCAAATGACATTCATTAAATTGAAACTTTTGTTTTTGTTTGGGTTTTCAGTCCAGATGAAGCCAACATGAATATAAAAGGTGTATTTCTATGAATAGATAATCTAGTTTAAAATGCATTGTCATTTAATTGACCCTTTAATGAACAGGCTGGTTTGTTACTGTACCCTTAAGAATTCTATAATATAAATGTCCTCTTATGTTTGGCTAATCTCCACATAATGGTGACATCGTTCATCAAGGGATGGGCTAAATACCGACAGACATTAATATTAGGGGTGTGATGAGACACTTAGCTCACAGGACACGAGATTGGGTTCACGAGAACAAGATGTGTTGCCCAGTATTTTTAAGAAATCCTCAATAACAGCATTCTGGAAAAATATTCTGCAGGTGCATTTTTAAATGTTTTAACTCTTCATCTTGAATGTCATTTCAGTTCTACTTTCTAAGTATGAATTATCAAATGCATTGAAAGACAATAATATACATGCACTGTTCAACTGTCTGGCTTCTCTCATGTGATTTCACGTGATCTCTTCAGACCTTACTGTACACGAATAAGCTTCCAGAACTTCTGACTGAGACTGTGTGTGACCTCCTAATTGAACTCCTTTCCACAAATTGAACATAGAAATAAAAACATTGTAAATAACAAAAATAAGTAACTGTGTTTTTAAATGCAAATAAAACCATAATCAAAGTACTCTCTCAATATTCAAAGTTCAAACTGAGACCAGAGCTAAGAGGTGGTTACAACTACTCAACCCAGAATATATAGCTTTGATATTGGGAGATTTGCGCAAATCAGTTTACTTTTGAGGTTTACTTTAGATCCTCGATCGCACATACATGTGGCGGTGCTGAGTGCGCATTCTAGTCTAGATACAAGATGTTTATCAGAGACACTATAAGGCTCTGTTGCGGACAAATCCTCCACCATGGTCCTGTAAATCATCTCACCTTACTTTCGACACGTGATCAGTGAACTGTGATTCCTGCTGCAGTTTAGAGCAGACGTTTACAAGAGTTTACAACTAAAGTAACCGTTATCCAACTGAATTAAATGGTTTTTATTTCCATAAAAAAGCAAAACAACAGTGGAGGATGTAATGTAAACGTAGCGGTAGCATATACTATGCTAATTTCACCCTCACTTTATTGTCATGGCGGTATCGCTAGCATAGACTGTACAAAAATATGGACGTAGCGGCTGTGACATCACCCATAAGTTTTGATTTTGAAGCCTCAAAGTCGGCCGTTGCCATATTGGCAGCGCGTCACTGCATGTCAATCGCGGATAACAGAAAATGGACAAAGACACAGGACGTGGCTGGAGCTGAAGTGACGTGAGGACTAACAGACAGCAGATAAACGGCAATCCACCTGTCACTCAAATTGGCCACGCCCTTAATTATGCAGAACTTTAAGGCTTTATATAATGTAAACGAGTGAGTTATAAAAAATTCACCCCCTTCCAATTGTCATGAAGGGCAAAATTAGCTGTAGAGACCAAAAACACAATTTGTACCAGGCCGTAAACATGTTTTTTTCTGCTGTAATTGGGCATTTTAACATGTGGCTGAATGAGATTCTGCTCCCTTCTGGTCAGTCGATGAATTGAATTACTTCCGTATTGGCTTCAAGAGAACCTAGGGGAGGTTGCCGTTTGATTCACTCGACTAGCAATCTCATAACATTTTAATCTCACGGTACGAGATCTCATCACACCCCTATCTTATCCCAGATGCCAATACCATGAAGATTATATGCTGAGCTCTGAGAAAACACATCTTCCTGAATAACATGCTATTGAAAATGATTTAAACAGAATTGTTAAGCTTTACCATTCCTAGCCTTATGAATGGTGCGCATGCCTTGAACTCCATCCATCTGAAAGCATCTGATGTTTACTGGGACTGGAACACAACCAAGTGTGCTGAGGCTTAAGTCCTCAAATACGCAAAAAGACTTTGACATATATTTTCCCTATAGCTCCTAAAGACAGTTATTCCGTCCCTGCTGCAGAACATGCATACATGTGCATCACAATCACGCACATACACACTGTCATATCAGGTTTATGTGTTCTTCCAGAAACGACAGACCACCCTCAGAGTTTATGTAAACCTTCACGAAAAGAGGACGAACACACTGACGTGTTCCCTCATCTCTGGCTCATGAGAATCCAGTCCATCTATTCCTGGCTAACATCCTTATAGCATTTCCATTTCTAATGGAAAACATGATTTTATACCTCTCGACACATTTATTGTTTAGGCGTCAAACCATATTTCCATATTTATTATTATTTTTATTTTTTTGGGGTTTCATATCAGACTGATCTCATGAAATGGCGTATGTATGACACGCCAATTCGAATGCCATTTTGGCATGCTATCAAGACGCATAATCGCTTTTTAGCATGTTTATCCACAAAACTCCACAAAATAATGTTTGCAACTTAATTTAGGTTTAAAGGGGTCATGAATTGAGAAATCAACTTTCCCTTGAGCTTTTGATGTATAAAAGGTCATGGTAATATAAGAATATCCTGTAAGTTTCAGTGCTGAAAACGTCCTTGTTAGTCAAAATAAAGCAGAATGTGCCTTCCTGTGACGTCAGAGTGTGGTGAAACGGGCTACCAAAACGTAAGCCTGGCCTACCGACGGGTTATCTTAAATAGTGAAATAACATTCCTTTCCTGATGTGCATTATTCACTCTTTTGACTTGATATTTAAAGGTCCCATGGCATGAAATTTTCATTTTATGAGGTTTTTCAACATTAATATGAGTTTCCCTAGCCTGAATATTGTCCCCAAGTGGCTAGAAATCAGTGTAAACCGAGTTATGGCTGTTTTTCTCTGCCTTTGAGAAAATGACAGCCCAGATGAGCTGATCTGAAAGCTCTCCGGTTATGACGTGAACACCGGAGAGGTTACCTCCCCTTCCTCTGCTTTGCCCTCCCATAGCATTCGGAGAAAATGTATTCAGTTTATGTCTGCACAGGCTTTACAAACAGACTTTATGATATGGATTCGACAGCACTGCGACAAACAGTGAGTAACAGTGTTCATTAATGCCTGATCTGTGATCAGTGATTTCTAATGTGCAGCTAATCATTCAAGTTCACTCAGACTTTCTTTCTAGATCGTTGATTGCCATCTTGATGCCCTAAGTGTAATGCGCCAGTGACTAAAACGATCGTTTCTGTTAGTAGCATGAAACAAATCCCTTATTAAGTGATTCGACTACAGAGAGCGATCAGAACTCTCAGATACAAATAAGCTTGCGCTAACAGCACAGCGCTATTTTAATAACTTGGTACAATAAAACTTCCTCCAGCTCTGCATGATTCATGAGTGCCCAGCAGTCAGCCTCTCTCTCTCATGCATGCAGTCAGTGCAGTGCCTCGCTAAACCACGCCCCTCCGCAACATAATCTAACACTCATTTCAAATGCAAAGATGTCAGCCAATCACAACAGTGGGCGTTTTCACTGAAGTCTCACAGCAGACACACCCCTTGAAACAGGGCATTCAGCCAGAGGGGTAATAACAGGATAGAAAAAATGTGTTTTATTTCTAAATTATGACATTTTTTTTATGTAAAAATCATACTAACAATATAAGTATACCTCAGGAAACATTATAAAATAATAGAAAAATGCCATGCCATGGGACCTTTAAAGGAAAAATACAATCATGCTGTAAATTTTGATCATGCTGTCTGCAACATACTTGGCCTGTGTGTTTATGTGTGTTATGCATGGTTTGCGCTTATATCGTCCAATCGGGCGTGCCAAGTAATAAAAAAATAGTATTCCAATCAATCGTGGGTGGATGAGTACGGAAGCCCTGAACCGCAAAGTAAAAAAAAAAAATCTGTAAAAAAAAAAAAATCTAGAATTTCGAGATTGAAGTCTAAATATTTGGAGAATAAAGTCGAAATGTTTAGAATTGAAGTCTAAATATTTCGAGATTGAAGTCGAAATGTTTCGAGAATAAAGTCGAAATGTTTCGAGAATAAAGTCGAAATGTTTCGAGAATAAAGTCGAAATGTTTCGAGAATAAAGTCGAAATGTTTCGAGAATAAAGTCGAAATGTTTCGAGAATAAAGTCGAAATGTTTCGAGAATAAAGTCAAATGTTTCGAGAATAAAGTCGAAATGTTTCGAGAATAAAGTCGAAATGTTTGAGAATAAAGTCGAAATGTTTGAGAATAAAGTCGAAATGTTTCGAGAATAAAGTCGAAATGTTTCGAGAATAAAGTCGAAATGTTTCGAGAATAAAGTCGAAATGTTTCGAGAATATATTCAAGTCGTTATATATTTTTAGTAGGTAAAGAACTGCGCTCGTACGATAAGATTAAACGAACGGCCTCTGCTCGGATTCTCACGAAATGTAATGTGGTTGTAAGTGTATTTCACCAATAATGACCCGAAAGTCATGCAACATATTTTATTGAGACAGTAAAGAATAGAGATGGTTGTCCTAGAAGGATCCGTTCCGATAGTGGGACTGAAAATGAAGTGTCCTCATGTTTCAGTCAAAATGTTCTGCTTTTTATTCAACTTAGCAGGATGTTTTTTTTTTCCCCATTTGGGCTACTGGATCGTCATATAATCACTTCTAGACCGTTTATTCGTTCTGCGTGAGAGTGCCTGAGGCTTTAAACTGTCGAAGTTACACTACATAAGGCACACATGATCATCTCATTTTGAATAAAATAAGAATAATCCAAATCCATCAGGTCACGCATATCTGGTCTCTCTGAATTTAAATCTAAATTTATCCACATTGACCCATAGGAATCTTTTACGTGAACACATCTGAAAAAGTTATTAATGTAGTCTATAAGATAATATTGATTAAAGGGTTTATTTAATCATATTCACAATCACAGCAGTTTAGGCCTATAATCATTCTTTTTGAGCATCGCTAGGCGCTCGCAGTTCGAAAACTCCTGTTTTGACTTTATTCTCGAAACATTTCGATTTTAATCTCGAAACATTTCAACTTTAATCTCGAAATATTTCAACTTTAATCTCGAAATATTTCAACTTTATTCTCGACATTCTAGATTTTTTTTTTTTTTACATATATATTTTTTTTTTACTTTGCGGTTCAGGGCTTCCGTAGATGAGAGATAAATCATTGCGTAAAAAAAGTCAGTTCAATTTAAGTTGTGGTAAACCTACCCCTGAATTACTGTTCAGAGTGAACTCCTACTTAGAAATATATATATTTATATATATGTTTCATTTGATCATGAAATATATATATTTCATGATCAAAGTGATTCCAGGCATCACTGCGCACTTTCAAATGCATAGTTTAACTTTATTTCACCAGGCATGCTGTCCTCACGCTAACCAATCAGACCAGGTCACACTATTCACTCTTCCTTTACACCTTACCCACCCTTAAACCTACCCATACCACTAAACCTGTCCCTCACCTTACCTCTATCTCACCTCGATAGCAGCCAGTGTTATGCAATACAAACACACAATAAGTAAATTGTGCCTAACAATTTTTTATGTAATTACATGGTAGTCAAAGACACCTAGTTTTAAGTGCACTTTTATTTGAAATGATCTGATGAACAACCACTTGTATGAGATAATCAGCAAAACAGTACAATATAAAACTACTGACTGAGTATAAAATCCAAAATATTAGAGAATGATTTGTTTGTCATTTGCTTTGTTCAAGTGACAAGGTCTATGAACAGTGTCAGGTCATCAAATGGATTTAAAAATGTTTGAAAGCCCCATATTGGTCGTTCACCATCTATATCACTTCTCTCACTTTCTCTCTTTGGGTCTTTTGGACAGTGCTAAAGATTGCTTCCTCTCGGGGCAGCTCTCCCTGCGAGGAGCAACGTGTCAAGGCTTATCTGTCTGCTCCAGGTTCCAGTGCCAAACACAACACCCCGCTAAGAGAATTAGTCTTTCGCTCCAGAGTTCTGGCACTGTCCAGTCAGAAAAGTTACATGCTGGCCAGTGCTTCGCTCTGAACTTCCTGTGAGTTGTCTGTCTGTCCCCAGAGAGCCATCCAATGCTGCATCTATTGCCAATTGTCTGAAACTGATGTTTGGTTTTGTTTGTGAAGGAATTGTTCTTCAGGCTCTTTCCTCGTTTTTTTTAGACAAGATATGTCTTCCATGGCTCAGATCAGACGCTGTTTCTCAGGATTAAGACCCAAAGCTTGATGTGCGCATAATTTCAGGCATTCTTTACAGCTTGGATAATGTGCTCATCTCTACTGCTCGACTGGGCCGCAGGAACGTGTTGTGTTAATGTGTAAAACTGTATGTTTTCAAAATTAACTAGTTGGTGGGTTGTTTGAATGACTAGTTAACTAATCGGTCTGTGTAATTTAGGCAGGTTTTAACACGATCACCAGACCCATCACCAGACCTGATCAGCTGTGTACCTTTACAGGTACAGAAGATGCGTAGATGGTCCACAATGTACTACAAAAGAATGGAACATAATGCAGGAAAGCCATCGATAGGCCAATTCACAGACGGCAACAGACACAGGTTTTGTCGGATCAGTGTGTTACCCCTGTTCGCCAAACTGAACATTTTAAATTGCTGTTTGTCCGGTCATAAAATGATTGAGAAGTGATGTAAAATTATAACAGCCTTCTATCTGAACCGTTCAACGCTTTCGCTTTTATTCTTGTGTGTGACTTTTTTGCTAAACTGAACAGCCAGTCAGAGTCCTCTCTCACCGACGGCCCAACGGCGATTCAACATGCGGAATGGTGGATGGTGCAGAACGGTGGAAAAAACTTAGCCAACCGACACTGGCCCCACTTTATATTAGGTGGCCTTAACTACTATGTACTTACATAAAAAATAAGTACAATATACTTACTGTGTTCATATTGTGTTGCAAAACACCTTTGCTGATATTGAGGTGGGATATGGGTAGGGTTAGGGACAGGTGTGGTGGTATGGGTAAGTTTAAGGGTAAAGTTAGGGACAGGTGTGGTGGTATGGGTAAGTTTAAGGGTAGGGTTAGGGACAGGTGTGGTGGGATGGGTAAGTTTAAGGGTAGGGTTAGGGACAGGTGTGGTGGTATGGGGTTAGGGACAGGTGTGGTGGTGTGGGTAAGTTTAAGGGTAAAGTTAGGGACAGGTGTGGTGGTGTGGGTATGTTTAAGGGTAGGGTTAGGGACAGGTGTGGTGGGATGGGTAAGTTTAAGGGTAAAGTTAGGGACAGGTGTGGTGGTATGGGTAAGTTTAAGGGTAGGGTTAGGGACAGGTGTGGTGGTATGGGTAAGTTTAAGGGTAGGGTTAGGGACAGGTGTGATGGTGTGGGTAAGTTTAAGGGTAAAGTTAGGGACAGGTGTGGTGGTGTGGGTAAGTTTAAGGGTAAAGTTAGGGACAGGTGTGGTGGTATGGGTAAGTTTAAGGGTAGGGTTAGGGACAGGTGTGGTGGTATGGGTATGTTTAAGGGTAGGGTTAGGGACAAGTGTGGTGGGATGGGTAAGTTTAAGGGTAAAGTTAGGGACAGGTGTGGTGGGATGGGTAAGTTTAAGGGTAAAGTTAGGGACAGGAGTGGTGGGATGGGTAAGTTTAAGGGTAGGGTTAGGGACAGGTGTGGTGGGATGGGTAAGTTTAAGGGTAGGGTTAGGTGTAAAGGAAGTGTCAACTGTGTAATTACAAATGTAATTACAGAAATTAATAACAGATGTAATTACATGCAGGTATTTTTTTAAATGTAAGTACAATGTAAAAACATGTATGTACACAATAAGTGCAATGTATCAAATTATTAATTAAAATGTTATTACATAGTAGTTAAGGACACGTAATATAAAGTGGGTCCCCGACACTCGACCCAACGTTACCCGACAGACCACCGTCGGCTTGGTATGTCCCGGCCTTTAAAAACACAACACTTATTGGGACAACTTAGGACCCCAAAGTGATTCCATTGGGTGGAAGATCGTTTAATGGGTATCGTATTCAGTGCCTGATTTGAAATAGTAAAAAAATAGCTTTGTGGTGTTTTCTCTATTATGATTATTAATGATTTTTAAATAAATAAATACAAATTTAAAATAAACAATCAGGTAATCTGGTTACCATACTAGCTTAGCCTACACACTATGTAATTGTTCAATTATTCAGTATGGTATTAGTTTGGTCATGCATAACAAATGGCTATGTGTACTAAATGTAACACCCTCTTCGGAATAGTTAAAGAAAGCAGAATGTTCGAAACCCACAATAAAACTTGACACAACAGCCAAAAATGGAATGTCAGTGGCTCCTGCGATGGTGCTTTAACACTAGAACTACTGGAATTCTATAACTAGGCCTACTAGAATGGCCATAGTGGTCATTCTGACTGTTCGTACTGAACTGCACCGAATGTCATTTTTGTCATGTCACTTACATTCGAAGCTTCTATTAAGGCTTTATATGTCTTGTATTTTATGACCGCATTGACCTAAAAAGTGTAAATCCTCAAACAATTTCCTCAATTTAAATAAAATTGAACATTATGGATTAAACGGAGCACCGAGTACCAAGCGAACGCAGATAGGTCTAAATATAACAAGCTTTTGTGTAAGAGCTACTAGAAGTGTTTTCACAGCAGTGAACATTTTGTATTCTAAGTCCTCCGAGCTCTTTTGTGTTTTGTAATTTTAATAAAATAACTATTAGAACAAAATATACACACATTTAGGAAAAGTCAGGATACTTGATGTAAGTGTTGTGGGAGAGTTTTGCTGTGTACCAGATAAAGCATAACATGCTATTTGCATGCTAATTAAAACATTGCAGGTAAAAATACACTAAAAATATAGTTGAAAAGAAATCTATATAAAATAGTTGGATCTCACTAATCTGCATCTAGTCATCTATTGTGACACATATAGCTAGTAAAAAGTATGCCTGTTGTCTCTTAATCATATTCAGAACAGGATTATGAAAAGGCATACTTTTTACTAGTTGCCAGGCTGTTCTAAAAACCTGAGAGAGGATTTTTGTAGAATTGTGTGTAGGTGGCAATGCCAAGTAATTCTCCACCCAAATGGTAAAACCATACTGCAGTTGTCTTGGTTTTTCTTTTTTTTACAAATAATGTGTCCTATGGTAATTTTAAAGTTGTGGTTAATGACCGTATGCTACTGGATTGCTTTAAGCAGAGGGTGTTTTTTAAAAAAAATTATTCTAGATTTTTCAGTCTCGCTCTCTGAGATATTTGAGGTTTCTGGAGAGAAATCAAACCACAGTCATTCTGGCAGGGGTTTGACTCGTCTGGCTGGTGAACATGCTGCATGGGTGGGCCTGAGAACTCTTAGACGTCAATGCATTCTGTCGGCATGTCAATCTGCCATGCGTATTGTTAAGCACCATAAATTGCATCAAAAGTACATTTATGACTTATGATCAGGTGTAATTATTGGTTTGTGGTGCTCCACATCAGCAGACCTAAAGCAAGCAATTGAAAATAAGATTGCATATTGGGTTTAAAGTGGCTAGAAAGCTTCTACCAAAGCTGGGGCTTCATCAGATATGATATGACATGTTAATGTTTTCAGCGGTAGAAAACATGCCTGGTTTTTAGTTTGATCTCACTTTGTCCCAGACTATGGTTGTTAAAACAAGCCAGTAAAAACACCATTTCCCAACATCCTTTTGAAAAGCGATTCCCATGTAAGGCAGTAGCCGTTTCAGGAGCAGCTTGATTATTCACCCTGCAGATGAGGCTGTGACAGACTCCATTAGCGGTAGAGGATGTGATGAGTCGGGCCTTCAGCGCTGCTCTGTAATTTCTCACTTGATGACCGCAGGTTTTAAGTACCAGGTTGGTTAAGGCAAATGATGTTCTTTCAAAGAAGCCATAAGTAGTTATATTAATGTTATTAATATTTGACAAAGCTTGTCTGCCATATCAAAGTCATAAGGTGCAACCAAGTTGCAGAAGAAAAAAAAACAGGAAATCATATCATAGAGAAAACTCCTAATTTAACCTTTTTATAAAAAAGCAAGTGTGGTGTCAAAATCGCCCCTATACCCTCATTCACTATTCCATACATTAGTCCACTAATATAGTCCACTTGAAGGAGTGAGTGAAACCCAGTGTGTGAATTCAGACATTGAGCGCTACGGAAGGGATGTCGCTTTTACATAGTTTTTGTTTGAAACTTGAAAATATTTCATCTTGGTTGCTGAATTGTTACTGACCATTCAGAAATTCTACTTCTAATTTGCGCTAAATCGACACAGATTTGGCATACACCAGCAAAGTGAGTAAACCATAAAAAAGAATAAACATTTCAAACCCTGCCTGTATGATATTACGCTGTATCCACATTGGACCGGCGGTTTGGAAAATGGATGGATGGATGGATGATTCAGCTACGGGCGCCATTTTCTGGTCAGACAAGGGAAAATATTTGGCACGTGACTCTTAACAGTGCATTATGGGTATTCTTTAGCCGTTAAGGTTACAGTTGTACATTAGTGATTGCAGTGCATTGTGGGATTGAATGAGTACACTCGATAAAGTCCACTACAAATGGCTGTCCCCTCAAATAGTGCCCTTTAAGGGGATGGGGGCAATTTCCCCCTATAATTTTTGTTCACTTTGTAAAATGTCATGTGGTGTGACTCTAAAAACTCTTTCTTTTGTATTTTTTTTGGAGAATAATAATTAAGATTCAAGCTGTAAAAAAATATTCAATTACTTTCAATTACTACCAAAATGAATGCAAAAGGTACTTTTCTATTTGTAATTATTTGTAACTCACCCAGTTATGGTCAACACATGTTGTGCGGTATGACTGTATCTTACTGTGTTTCCACAAGATTTAACTTAAAATGATTTTATGAAGTAAAAAAGACAGACCAAACATTATTTGTTCAACACATACTCTGTACACAGCATAGGCTGTGATGTAATGTTTGAACATTCAGGAACAGTAATGGAGGATCATAAAACGGTACAAATGTAGTGCTGTATAAACAAGGATGCTTGTGTTTTTACTTCAGAACAGATCATGTGTTCTGTGCAGATGTTTAAAGGTTTAAAGCCTTGTAGTGTTGCCTAATACTTACCGTAGGTCTTTAGCTCACTTAGGGAAAAGGTGCCATTAGCTCCCCTGCAGTTTGCAGAGGAAAGATTGAGGGCCAAAGTAAACCTAACCTGGCCAACACTTTTAGTACTTGTTTTTCTCTCACCACAAATGAGGTCTTTGCACTTGGGTTGGTTTTTCTCTGAACCGTCGCTTAAGCAAGCAGTCCTGCTCCTGAGGGAGCTATTTGGTAAAACACCTTAGGGTTCTGTCACCTTCTCATCTGGTCCTTCGCCTGTTTAGATGTGGATTTTATTCCACAAAGTGGACGATGGTGATACTTCTCACAAGAGAAACTCTCATTAACCTTACTACAGAAGATATTGCTCAAGACAGATTGGAACATCTGGCAACTGTCGTTTCTTCTCAACGCTGGATTTTCTCCAACTCCTGTGGCCCGTTTTCCCATGTTCCAAGATTTGGGGAATGGGGACGGCTCACTCCATTAAACACTATGACTACACACCCTGACTAACAGATGCTGCACAGCTGATGGGCGGCATCTGATCCTGTCATCCAGTGCAGCTGAAGACTCTTCCTCTACACCATCTGAAAGTCATTATAACGCCATTAACGTGCTTCTCCCAGTGCGACCAGTGAAAGGGGTGATAAACGGGATCGTACCTCAATGTTAAAGTTTATATGTTGACGTACGACAGCATGATCTGGGATGTTCTCACGCTCTCTGTGGGTTTAGAGGGTGAGATCCTTGTCATTATCTCTCAACGCCGCTCTCTGATTTAGAAGGCGGCGTAATACCAGGGTGATCAAATGAACTCCAGTGATGTGTGGAGGTTAATGCTAGTGAGTCAACATGGCCACCCGCAGATTCCTTGATCTTGTGCACAATGTGACATATCAAGTCATGGCGTTGTGGCTCACTAACCCTATTTACGCAAGGGGTAATGTACATCCAGCCAAAAAATGTATGAGGACACAGTGTGGAGGGGTCTTGTATCTCGCTGCTTCTTGCTGCCATAAAACTATGTACTTAGTATCCGTGATGTCACCGTAGGTTTCTGAAGAGCATTTTTGAAGCCCAAAGTGGATGGAGCAGGCCAGTCGGCATCTTGGCAGCACGCCACTTCCGGATAACTGAAAATGGGCAAAGAGGTGGGACGTGGGTAGAGCTGAGGTGACGTGATGGCTATAACAGACAAACGGCGATCCACCTTTCACTCAAGTTACCACACCCTTAATTATGCAGAAATGTAAGGCTTAATATAATTTAAACAGATGCTTCATAAAAATTAAAAAAAATACAACCCTCTCATAGTTGTCATGAAGGGCAAAAAGCTATATAGACCAAAACTACTTTTTGTACCAAGCTCTAAAAAAAAAAAATTCTGCTGTAAAGTTGGGCATTTTAACATGGGGTGTTTTTGGGATTGACCTTTTGGAGCCTGTCTCTAGCAGCCAGTCTAAGTCACTTCCGTGTTGGCTTGAAGAGAGACCGTGGGAGACCATTGCCACTTGCTTGCCACATAAATAGATATTTAGTCACAAAATATTGATTAGAGTTGAACATCAGCTCATTTAAAGGGGTACTTCAGCGCTGGGAAGATGGATCTGTATTTAAACTGGGTAATTTATGTAGTAGAAATGTGAAATTATTTTTGAATTTGGTGCCATCTAAACTGAGAAAAAGACAGAAAATGTATTTTTGTCTCATGGGGATGAAAGACAGCAACTACCAGAATGCACTTCGCTGCCCTAAGAGGCCACTCTAGCCACTGCTACTGGTTTACTGGATCACTTGCCCACCGCGTTCATTTTCATAAAATCTGTTCAGTTAGAGACACTACAATTAAAAACTGAACGTGTCTGTTCGATATAATGTGAGTGAGCCGATTGAGTGTCACGGCACAACCGCAGCAGGATCGGATTACATTCATCACATGAAGCTGAGGTAATCACGGGATTCGCGGCTGCATTCACAGCACGTGATCAGTCTGGCGTTCAGTTCATGTCTTTGGAAGCTTAACTGTCATAGGAAGTTAATTTTAAAAGTTGAAACACTCACTTTGGTCTCCACCGCTCCGTTTACATGAATCTCCACAGCTCCGAGCGAGTGCAGTGAGTGCGATGTTGAAAACATGTGGAAATAGCGCCCTCTGCTGGCTGTAGTCTTTAGCCTCTGGTTAAAATATCCTCCGATGACGCAAAATGACGACATTTGCATCATCGGAGGATTTTTCTTTTTCTAGAAATAAAATACATAATATTCTCGTCTCCGGGTCAAATGAGGGGGGAAAGTACGATCATTCGAATATACTCCCCGGTTTCTACTGATACAAAGCTTAAAAAAGTAACCCTTTAATACAAAGCTTCCGTGAAGAAAAACAGTTCAACAATATTACTGTAATATTAGTACGTAATATTTATACTGAAGTCCTCCAGTTTATTTTGACAGTAATTACAGTTGATAACTGATGCTGAAGATGGCATTCGCTGCGTTTGAATGACATTGCCAACTACTGGTCTGGCACAATACAGCACTTTCAGCCCTTAAATGCATGAATGTTTCGCCAACCATTATGACATATTCGGGTCTTTAGCGACCCGGATGTATATCTAACACGGATGGATCTCTACCTGTCACGATAATATAAAACTCTCTTGATATTAGAGTCACAATTACAGAAGAATAAAATAATGCATATTTTGTTACCTTTTGGAGCTTGAAAGCGTTCAGTTTGAGCAGATGTATCATCACTGTCCTCGTCAGAGCTCATTTCCCAGTACATTCAGCATCTGTCTCATATTCGCCATCTCAAACATATTCTCAAAACTATCATATCATTAAAATCTATATTTTGATTGCTGACAGCTTCTTCTCCAGATCCAACATCAAGTGACAGTGACGCTAATATTTGATTGCGTTCAGTTCTTGCTCTGCAGTAAATCACTGTGCCATTTCAAGTTTTGCTGATGATTCTTCCTATTCTTTTGTTTTCTACATGTGCTACACACAGCCTACGACGTAGCTACGGCGTAGCCTATACCTGATGGAGAAGTATCAATTGGGCTTAAGTCTGTCTACGTAAAGGCCAAACATACATGTACTAAAAATGTATAACTGGTCACATATTGCATGTATTGCCATTTAAATATCAACAATTTACTTTAAAGAACACACTTATTCATGTATGCATGTTCAGTGAATTAAAGATCCCCAGAAACTGTGACGTAGAGAGGAAATGTTAAATCAAGAATGTGAACGCATGCAGTCCTCCATTTTGCTGAAGTCGTTGTGCACCCAAACCAACCAGTTTTCCCTCTCGTTGTGAAACCAAACAAATTTGTCTTCGACTTGAAAAACGTCTCCTCTGTTCTTTCAGTTTCCCCAGATAAAGCGCCTCACATTTGTTGTTTTGGTTGCTTATAAAGTAAAGCCTGTAAATAGTGGACACATGTGGACACAGATTGATATTCAGTGATCCGTTTGCTATGGGCCCTGAAGGCCCCAGTCATTCAGCGGATGAAAACAGCCCCTGTGTTGGCCTATTGAGTTTGTTTGCTAACAGTCCAGGCTTTGTGAGCGGAAACAGCTCGGGGAATGTGCTTAGCTGCGCTTGGACTCCGAAGACAGCATGGCATTTTAGTAGACTCGCAGGTGTCTTTATAATTCCCCTTCATATAGATGATCTATGGCTGCATTGCAGCTGTTAGGCTGTTTCACTCTCCTAGAGATGTTGCTCACAGTGAGCTTGTGTTTTTACAGTGAGAATCACCATCAAGAGTGAAAACAAAGAACTACCTCTGATCAGAGTAAAAGATGGTTAATGTCCGTTAGTTATCCGGGAAATAATTAAAGAAAGACAAACAAGCAATAAGATTACTTTTGCAGCAGTCATATTTTTATCATATAATTAAATTTTTTTTCTTTTCTTGATCATCTTGGCCATCAAATGGAGCAAATAAAGTTTACGGTTTCTCTCTCAGCAAATCATTTAACCTGCAAATACCAGCACATCAGTTCAACAGTCTGTGAAATAGAGGATGTTTGCAGCCAAGGAAATTCCAGCAATGAAACTACAGGACATCCACTTCACTAGAAAGATGGAGACCTAGGATTTTTATTGTTACCATTATCACTTTACATGTCGAATTTAGCTGAGGTAATTTTATTTTATTTATTAGGATTTGACTGAGTCATGAAAAAGAGGATGTTGAACTAGTGGTCATAGCCAGAAGTACATGTGCCACCAATTTTACTGTATTTATATAAACATTTTGTAATTAAAGAATAATTAAAAGAAATATTGAAAATATTAATAATAAATCATTAAAGGTCCCGTTCTTCGCGTGTTTTCGAAGCTTTGATTATGTTTACAGTGTGCAATATAACATGTGTTCATGTTTGCATGTAAAAACACAGCATTTTCACACATTTTGCTTATCTGTACACGCTGTTTTCTCTGTCCTAAAAACGGCCTGATGATTTCCTTGTTCTATGAAGTCCCTCCTTCAGAAATACGTAACCAGTTCTGATTGGGCCAGCGCTTCCCGTGTTGTGATTGGACAGCAGCTTAGCGCCGCGTTGCCGGAAAGGTCCCGCCTCTTACCATAACGGGGAGATACGCGCGCTCAATGTTATTGCAAAAATGTCTATATTGCCTTATCAATTTGAGCCGAATCAGACCGGAGAATATCGAAGAGGATCGATTACAACCTGCTCAGGAAAGACTTTTGCAGGATGTTTCACAATGGTAAGCTGTCTATTCAGTAGTTGTCATGCTTTTATATTTGGCTAACGTGCACTAAGGCTGCAGCTGAAGCGAGCATGTGGTTAAAGCGGTAAACAACAGATATAATAAACAAATCATTTCAACTGATCATTACAAACACCAACAATCAATGGTGTCTGAATGAATTACTACACTTTTAAAAAGCGTTTTTGGATTAGTTTCAATTACCATCTAACGTTAGTTAACAAACCTAAACAGCGTTGCACTTTGTGTAATGAGTTACATAAACTGTTAAAGCGGACCAACTTAAATAATAAAATACACTTACGGTTGTGTTCCATAAACAACGCCTTCTCCAGACAAAGAGGAACTGCGTCATCTTTTAAGAATAATCTTTCTGCGAATCCGGCATTAAACTGATTGAGATTGAGGAAGCAGTCCTCAGAAAAATGTGCTGCTCATAGTTTTAAATTGTGATTATAATTTTCCGGAACCGAGTTAAACATAAATTGTAACCATTGATCTCTCATTACAGCGTCTGTGGAAATGCCAAACAAAGGTGATTTGACTCCGGGATGAAAATAACAGCGTCTCGATGACATGGTGACAAACACACTCTACAAAAACAACACTTCCTCTTCTCCACGTGGGAGAGCAACAAATGGAATCGCGAAGAACGGGACCTTTAATAAATAACTGAAATTTTAAAACAATTTAAAACACTTACCAATATAGTTAAAAGTCAGGGCAAGCTAAAATATTTTTTATGACCATTCATGATTGTATGTGTGTATAATATATTCACTGCTGGTCAAAAGTTTGGAATTTATTAAGATTTTTTCATATGCTCAGCAAGCATTTATTTTATCAAAAATACAGTAAAATCAGTAATGGAGTGAAATATTATTAATATTTAAATGAACTAGTTTCTGTTATATATTTTAAAATGTAAATAATTCCTGTGATCAAAGCTGGATTTTCAGCATCATTACTTCAGTCTTCAGTGTCACATGACCCTTCAGAAATCAGTCTAATGAAGATGTGCTGCTCAAGAAAAATGTATTATTATCAATATTAAAAGTAATGTTAAATGCAGTTGTGCTGCTTAATATTTTTGTGAGGATTCTTTGATGAATAGAAAGTTCAAAAGAACAGCATTTATTATAAAGACAACTTTTTTAAAAAAAGTTTTTTTTAATAAATGTCTTTACTGTCATAAGTTAATGTGATAAAATATTAATTTCTTTCTTTTTATTGTTTTTTCTTTTTTAAATAATTTTTTATTATTATCAATTCTGAAAACATTTGTAGCAGCTTTTTTAGCAGTATTATAATAATAAAAATACATAATTGTACACTTGCCTACTGGACTAGTGTTACACTTTTCAAATAAATCAAACTGAATATTATATTGGAATAAAAATTAAAAAAAATTAACAAAGAAAAAATTGCATTAGCTTTAAAAAAAAAAGTAAGAAGGGTCAACTCATGGGTGACTTCATGTTGTGTTTAAAATGTTGTGCCTATTTTGCACCCATCTGCACATCTGAACAGTGTAACAATGTGATGTAGATCATGGTTCCCTGAGGCTGAGCGATATGTTGTGTGTTGAGATTGTCCACAGTGCTCTTTTGATGAGGAAACCTCCAGGCCTCTGCGTCTCACCTCAGGGCTGATCTGAAATGTCAGGCTGAGAGTTATAAGCATAGATTCATGTGATGCTTGCGCACATGCGTTATGATGCAGACACACATGCGCGCGCACATACTCGTGCTTGCGTGGGGCTAAGAATAGCTTCTAGATGGATGGGAGGCTGCGCAGCTGAGCTTAAGATGAAAGAGACGTGAAACCCTCCCCCACCACCACTATATCTCTTCAGTGTCCGCTCTCTGTGAACAGGGCAGGGCGGGGCCAATCTGCCAGACTAGATAGTGGTCAGAACACAAGGTTAAGTGTCCCGCCTCATCTGAACAGACACATACATGCTAACACAGCTGCTTGTTTATCTATCTCAGTTAGTGTCTCTGTGATCTAGTGGATTCGAAATTTAAAAAGATGTAAAATGGTATACAACATTTTGTCAGTAAGGATTCAGGACACACCCGACCTGCCACAATCAGGAGTTTTCTGCTGACGATTAACTGTCAGACAAATAATTCCGATTTAATGATTTCATGTACTTACAGTAGAAGCATAATACATTATTTTTATTTGTTTTATTTTGTAACTTTGTATATATTTTTGTAATTTTGTACAAATGTTGTTGTATATATAAAAAAAACTATAATAAAATGGGTTTAAATATTATATTTAAATATAATATAAATGAATAATCTAATATAATATAATATAATATAAGAATGCAGTCTGATTAAAGGGATAGTTCACCCAAAACTTAAAATGATCCCATGATTTACCCACTCTCAAGTCATCCTAGTGTATCCTGGCTCTTCCAAGCTTTACAATGGCAGTGAACGGCAGCCCAAAATTTCAAAAAAGTCCATCCATCCATCCATTATAAAAGTACTCCACACGGCTAATTCGATGCATTTGTTTAAGAAAAATATGCATATATACCACATTATAAAGTAAAATATCGAGCTTCCGGCGGACCGCCTCCTGTATTCAACTTACGCAGAAAGTTTATCGTTGCGCCGTCATCGTTGCGGCAGTTACACTCTCTGCGTAAGTTTAATACAAAAGGCGGTCCACCGGAAGCTAGATATTTTACTTTATAATGTGGTAAATATACATATTTTTCTTACATAAACCCATCGATTTGCTTCAGAAGGCCTTTCTTAACCCCTGGAACCGTGTGGAGTACGTTTATAATGGATGGATGCTTGGATTAGCCAGGACATTTTTTTTTTATGTAACTCCAATTGTGGGATAACTTGATGATGTGTAAATCATGAACTGATTTTCATTTTTGAGTGAACTATCCCTTTAAACCTGCAAGACACAATATCACATTTAATGGCATTTTTGAAATGCTTAAATTGATCTTATTTGAATGGCAAAATGTGATTAAAATTTAAAATGGATAATTATTGCTGTTATCTCAAATAAGTGCGATTAGATCAAATAACCGCAATTAGATGATTAATCAATAATCGTGACAGGCCGGTATAACTTATAGAACGTTATACTATATCAATGACATTTACAATATTTTCACATTTTGTAATGCATAGAACATTACAGGACAGACTGGTGATGTATTGGATCAGTGCACCAGCAGATGGTCTGAAGCTCTCCAGTCCCTGTAAATGGGAAATGTGTCTCATAAACTGTGATATTATCATAGTATCATAGTAATAAATTGCACCCCAGCCCCTTTGCTAAACCGAACCGCACCAGCCTAGTTCTGCACATCTGCAGCACTGACATTTTCTGAAGTCCACTTAGAATGTTATATTTACGAGGCCTAAAGTGAATAAATCAATAAACAGAACTAGTTATGATTATTATTATTATTAATAATATTTAAAAGGTCATTTGAACGGTGGAAAATGTTAATATAAAACTAAATTGCTTTGAATTGTATTTTTATTTGTATACTGTATATGCTAAATAATTTATATAGTAATTTATTATTATAAAATAATATAATTTAAAATATTAAATATAACTAATTTTAGTTGTTTTGTGCATTATATTTAATAAATAAAATTGTATTTAATATTATTTAATTTAATTATAATAGTTATTAAAATTATACATTTTTACAATTTTACAAAAAAATGAGAATTTAATTTGACAAATAAAATGTAAAACAATTTAGTTTAGTTATTTAAAATGTTATGTCTTCATAGCTTTTATTATTATTATTATTATTATTATTATTATTCAATTTAATTTACAAATAAAAATACAATTTAAATCAATTTAGTTTTAAATAACCAAGTTTTTATATTTTATTAAAAATATTTTAATACTTTCTGTATTATTATATTTTATATTATATATTTATATTTATTATTAAAGTCATGTGAATGGTGGACAATGGTCATTTAAAACTTAAATTGATTTAAATGTATTTTTATCTGTAAATTAATTTTTCTATTTTATTTAAAAAGTAAAATAATAAAAAAATTGTACTACATTTTACTTTTGTCAATATTAATATGTATTATTACTAGTATTATACATTTGTTGTTGTTGTTATTATTATTTAATATAATTTTAAAAGTAAAATAAAAAAACGTTTTACCAATTTCCACCATCTCTATGATTGAAATTGAACAGGATATTTTTTTATTTTATTTTATTTTTTTTTGACTTCTGTTCTGCATGTAAATAACCTCTGTTGCGACTGGTTAACCTCCACTTCTCTGTATAGGTCAAATTGTTGTTCATCAAGCTGGTTTGTACATTTGGACAGTCTTATTGTAATTTGCTTGTGGATGCGACGCCATAAACATGACACTTTCTGAACGTTTTATACTTTCGTTTCATATGAATGGTCTGTGTGGAGCGGGCTTTCCCAGAATAAAACATGTGACTCTTTAATGAACAAAAAAGCTTAGAAAATGACATTTTCCATGGCATCTGGTTACTGTCTGTTAACATATTTATTCCAATAGTTGATGCTAGCCACAGCTGCCATGGGTTTTCAGCACCTAAACTCGCTGGAAAAGCCCACCTACTGGGGAACCTGAAGGACCAGCAGCTCTTCAGCGGATCAGCGCTCATTCAGCTGTTTTGTACATGCTCATGGTCCTCCTAACAATAGATCACGGGCATGTGGCGTCCTCGCAGCTCATCACAGTTGTCGTGCCGTCCAGTGATCACGAGTCTGGTTAACAACTGAACAAAAAGCATGACCTCTCGCCCTTTAGGATGTAAACAGGGATGTTCTTGCATTACAAATGCACACTGGAATTGTTTTGACAAGTTATTGCACAATCGTGTAGCAGCGATTAGTCCAAGAGATGCTCTCAGTGATGGTCCACACCTTCTGTAAGAGCTGTTTTGGAAAGCATGTACTGAAGTTTGGCTCTGTAGCCCCGATCTCTCCCTCTCCTCTGAGAGAAGCGTCAGATCGCTGCGTCTCGCCTCTGACCAATGATAAATAAGAGTGTCCTCTGTCCAAGATAAAGAAAAGGAATTGTTTGTAAAAAAATTTAAAAATTAATGAAAACATGAAAAACAAGTTTTTTTTTTTTTATGTTGTTGCCAACTTTTTAATGGCCCCCAGAATATTTTGTTGTATGAATGTCTGAGCATGCAATATATTACAAAAAGAACAGAGCCTCTGCTTTAAAATGTTTTTTAATATTCTAGCGTTCATCAACACCTCCTGAAGCTCGTCCTGGGTTGACATGTCATTCAGTAATGTTAGGAAGTTTTGATTTATGTGCTGTTGAATGTTTGATGATCGTGTTATTTTATACATTAATAAGCTATGCTTTTATCCCTTGTTTCTGCTTCTTCTTCTCCTGTGTTTTGATCTGGAGATTTTGAACTCATTCAGAAGATGAGTAATAGAGCCCCCTAACAGTGTAAACATGGATTTATAATAGAAAATTCTGAAAATTACAAGGAAAATGTCATGAGGTATAACCGACAAGTTAAACCCCAAAATAAACAATTTCTCTCGTCTGTTTCAGTCTCTTACACAGTTTACGTTGGTCAGCTCCTGCGTCAGCATCACACGCATGCGTCGTGGTGCTCACGTGAACAGCAGCGACCAATGGTAAGCCGGCGTTCTGACGAAACTCTGAAGTGCTGTACGGTATTCACTACATCAACAGCACAGGAGACTGACACAGACGTGAAGAAATTGAAATAAAGTCGTTATTTTTTGTTCGTTTTTTTGCGCACAAAATGTTCTCGTCGCTCACAGAATGTTCACAGAATTCGCATTTTTGGGTGAACTAACACTTTAAATGACTTAGAAGCAACTAAACCTATTTTTTTTAATTACTTGAAATAAAATAAACATTAACTGAAATTTTAAAACTTAAAATAAAATTATTTTATTTCAGCCAGTTGCCAGGGAAACATTTATCATTTTCATTTAGTTTAACTTAATGTAATTTTAACTCGATTTCATTTTGTTTTGTTTCATTTCATAATTTTTATTATATTTTTATTTTTGTGTTTTTATGTCAGTGATCCCAATTCTCTCCTCAGTAGAAACAAAACATTTGCATTATGTCACAGTTGTCATTCTGTTCCAGGACTAGTCTCAGCCAGTTACAGCTGACCTTTCCTGTTTAAAGTGTTCAAAATAACTTAAAACTGGTCAACAGTCTGTCCCAGAAGGTTAATGACCGCACCGAGATGACAGAGCTGTGTGTGTGTGTGTGTGTGTGTGTGTGTGTGTGTGTGTGTGTGTGTGTGTGTGTGTGTGTGTGTGTGTGTGTGTGTGTGTGTGTGTGTGTGTGTGTGTGTGTGTGTGTGTAGTGTGGCAATGTGTGTGTGTGTGTGTGTGTGTGTGTGTGTGTGTGTGTGTGTGTGTGCATTATGTCACAGTGTGTGTGTGTGTCTGTGTGTGTGTGTGTGTGTGACCTTTCCTGTGTGTGTGTGTGTGTGTGTGTGTGACATGTGTGTGTGTGTGTGTGTGTGTGTATGTGTGTGTGTGTGTGTGTGTGTGTGTGTGTGTGTGTGTTAAAGTGTTCAAAATAACTTAAAACTGTGTCAAACTGTGTCAGTCTGTCCCAGAGGTTGCTAATAGCCTCACCCAGATGACAGAGCTGTGTGTGTGTGTGTGTGTGTGTGTGTGTGTGTGTGTGTGTGTGTGTGTGTGTGTGTGTGTGTGTGTGTGTGTGTGTGTGTGTGTGTGTGTGTGTGTGTGTGTGTGTTGGAGTTGGCATCACGTCTTGTTAGTACCAAGGAGCATAATGTGACAGTATCTTCCAAAGCAGAAGAAAATCAAATGACCCAGAAGTGGCCTATCTAGACATATGGGTGTTTGTTTTTGTTTTTGCTCAGGCTGTTTTATATTTCTAATGAAGCAATAAGCCTTGACATGTCATGCTTTACTATGGTTTTTTCTGTAGAAAGTGGTGTTAAGCAGCAGATAAGTGACACAGGTGTTCAAATGATTTACCATATACTTTCTTTACACATGTTCCTCATCATATTTTGCTAGATTTATTAGTGCATATTATACCAAACAAAAGTTTTTGGACCCACTTTATATTAGTGGCCTTAACTACTATGTACTAACATTTTAATTAATAATTTGATACATTGCACTTATTCTGTACATACATGTTTTTACATTGTACTTACATGAAGCAATACCTTCATGTAATTACATCTGTAATTAATTTCTGTAGTTACATATGTAATTACACTGTAGAAAGTGGTGTTACACAGCAGACCCTTAAACTTACCCACACCACCACACCTGTTCAAATTACTTTACCCATATCCCACCTCAATATCAGCAAAAGTGTTTTGCAACACAATATGAACACAGTAAGTACATTGCTACTTATTTATTGATGTAAGTACATAGTAGTTAAGGCCACCTAATATAAAAAAGTTTTTTCCGTCAAAATAATATTTCCTGAGTATGACTCCATTCTGGTATGGAAAGGCTGATTTTCAGAATCCAGTCAATTCTTGATGGATAAATTAAGTTAAGTTGACTCAGCATTTTGACTCTCAGATTGGTGGAATTTTCTGTACAGCATCATGGGTAATGTAGTTTTTTTTGTTTTTTTGTTGTTGTTTTTTTACCACAAATTCTGCTGTTAAATACTATTATTTTATTAACTAAGTTAAGCTCACACTGTAAAAAAAAAAAAAGTTGATAAAACTTAAAAGTTTAAGGCAACCAGCTGCAGAACATTTTTGAGTTTTCTCAACTTTTTTCAAGTTAAATAGTTGAATAAACTTTAAAAGCTGAATTTGTCATACAAAACATAAGTTGGATTTTTAAGTCTTTAAAGGTTTTTGAGATTTTGACCCCCGTAAGAAAACGAACAGTGATTGGTTGCTTTACATGTCAGTCCTCTTGTGCGATCCTTGGCCAATGAAAGAGTCCAGACCTTCTGCCGGCAGTCTAAAGAGCTGGCTATACGACAATAAGCTTGATGTAGACTCCAAATTAACAGCTTCAAATGAGGCTAATGCTATTAAAATTTGGAGTTGTATTATGCAAATGGTCAATCAAAATGTATAGTGAATTCGGGTTGATTGGGACACTTTTTCCAAGTCATCTCAATGGCAAATTGTGTCCCAATCACCCTGAATTCACCCCTACTGAAATTTAAGCCCTAAACATCAACATTTTAGATTCATCGAGTTTTGTTTATACTTCCGTAAAGATCCAGATTTTTAAAAAAGATTAAAATATACAAATTCATATTTTTGAGTGAGTTTTAGCAGTGGTTAAATACATTTTTCCTAACAAATGGGTGAAATTTATTACAAAAAAAAGTACTGTAGCAGACGCAGTACAGTGATGATGATACTCGTAGGTGATCTATATACCATAGTATAGAAAGATTATCAGATGGTCACATATATATGTGAAAGGCTGCATGCAGAGCCACACATATGCTTCATGCTTGGACTCCTCGGTCCTGCTTGATTTTTGCTAATGTGATAAATCAAAGTAACAGAGCATGCTGTGTTGGGAGGATGAGCTGTGGAGGGACTCGCATGAAAACCTTAACAGTGTTTCTTCAAATATTCACCAACTGTGGGGAGCTGACTAAGAGCAATAGCTTTTAGCTGGAATCTAAACTGGATTAGGAAGGCTTTAAGAGAGCATGAGATTAGATATATGTCGTCATGCATTTATGAAATAAATGTTCCTAAAGGTCTAACCTAATCACAGAGCATGCTTGCTGCAGAGAAAGAGTGTGAAGATGTGAATTGATAGGTCTTTCTATTGTCAGTTGATATTGGGAACAAATGGGCTCTGGGATCAACAGTAGGTCATTGAAGTCAAAGCATTATAAGAGATGCATCCAGTCAGCCAGATAATGCAATCAGTTTATTTGGCTATTTATTGGGTGGTCAAAAGTTAAAAATGTCAGGGTGGTACAACTGTCCTGATATTATGAGGAAAAATATCTTTAAAATATCTTTGCATCATCTTTTAATGTAATTTCTAAGAAAAACTTTTTTTTAGGTTAGTTCTAGTTCAGGTTGTAAAATGTCATGTGGTGTGACTCCCCAAAAACGTCATGCTATTTATGGATTAATAGAGTTGTATTGTTATGCAAATATTGGAATAGTAAAGCAAAAAGAACCCACTTTATATTAGGTGGCCTTAACTACTATGTACTAACATTTTAATTAATAATTTGATACAATGCACTTATTGTGTGCATACATGTTTTACATTGAACTTACATTTAAAAAAATTACCTGCAATTAGATCTGTAATTATATTTTGTAGTTACATTTATAATTACACTGTTGACACTACCCTTACACCTAACCCTACTCTTAAACTTATCCATACCACCACACCTGTCCTTAACTTTACCTTTAAACTTACCCATACAACCACACCTGTCCCTAACTCTACCTTTAAACTTACCCATACCACCACAGCTGTCACTAACTTCACCCTTAAACTCACCCATACCACCACACCTGTCCCTAACTTTACCCTTAAACTCACCCATACCACCACACCTGTCCCTAACTTTACCTTTAAACTTACCCACACCACCACACCTGTCCCTAACTTTACCCTTAAACTCACCCATACCACCACACCTGTCCCTAACTTTACCCTTAAACTTACCCATACCACCACACCTGTCCCTAACTCTACCCTTAAACTTACCCATACCACCACAGCTGTCACTAACCCTACCCTTAAACTCACCCATACCACCACACCTGTCCTAACTCTACCCTTAAACTTACCCATACCACCACACCTGTCCCTAACCCTACCCTTAAACTCACCCATACCACCACACCTGTCCCTAACTCTACCCTTAAACTTACCCATACCACCACACCTGTCCCTAACCCTACCCTTAAACTTACCCATACCACCACACCTGTCCCTAACTCTACTCTTAAACTTACCCATACCACCACAGCTGTCCCTAACTTTACCCTTAAACTTACCCATACCACCACACCTGTCCCTAACCCTACCCTTAAACTTACCCATACCACCACACCTGTCCCTAACCTTACCCTTAAACTTACCCACACCACCACACCTGTCCTTAACCCTACCCTTAAACTTACCCACACCATCACACCTGTCCTTAACCCTACCCTTAAACTTACCCACACCATCACACCTGTCCCTAACTTTACCCTCACACCTAAACTACCCATTACCACACCATCACACCTGTCCCTAACCCTACCCTTAAACTTACCCATACCACCACACCTGTCCCTAACCCTGCCCTTAAACTTACCCATCCACCACACCTGTCCCTAACCCTACCCTTAAACTTACCCACACCATCACACCTGTCCCTAACCCTACCCTTAAACTTACCCACACCATCACACCTGTCCCTAACCCTGCCCTTAAACTTACCCATACCACCACACCTGTCCCTAACCTACCCCTTAAACTTACCCATACCACCACACCTGTCCCTAACCCTGCCCTTAAACTCACCCATACCACCACACCTGTCCCTAACTTTACCCTTAAACTTACCCATACCACCACACCTGTCCCTAACCCTGCCCTTAAACTTACCCATACCACCACACCTGTCCCTAACTTTACCCTTAAACTTACCCATACCACCACACCTGTCCCTAAACCTACCCTTAAACTTACCCATACCACCACACCTGTCCCTAACTTTACCTGTATCCCACCTCAGTATCAGAAGTAGTATCTTGCAATACAATATGAACATAATGTGTGCATTGTACTTATTTTTTGATGTAAGTACATAGTAGTTAATGCCACCTAATATAAAGTGGGACCAGCAAAACTCACTGAAATGTAAATGTAAACATCAAAATGGTCATGTGATGTGAATATTCTTTTTTTTTTTTTTTCACACGTTCCTAAAAGGTCCTTTTTTTTAAGACTAAGATATACAAACTTGTGTTTTTGAGTTTGACTTTTTACAGTAGTTAAATAGATTTTGTCAGAAAAATGGGTGATATTCACTCCAAACTAGAACGGCACGATTCTGTATGAATTGAGAATCACGTTTTTTTTTTTTTGAATGAATCTCTTGAATGAATGATTCAATGATAAATAGATTTTAAGTCACTTGTCGCCGTCTGCTGGTATAACAATGTAATCGATACAATCCTTATTTGAAGCGCCAAGTTACTTTCAAAAGGTGATTTGCTCTGTTATGATCGCTTCTGTAGACATCAGTGTTTATATCCAAACTATAAACTTTTATCCTGGGTGGGTGTTTGAATCGAGATTTGAGATCTTTTAACAATTAATTAAAACAACTGAACAAAAATACTACAAACAATATCTTAAAATAAAAAACTTAACTCGCTTTTATGACAAGCGGGCACGGTTATTTCAGGTTGTCTAATTTTAGCGTGCCTCCCCAAAAACATTCTGTTTGTCCTTAGATTTGTCATTTCTGATTGGTGATATCAATCATCTATTGAATAATGTGTGTTTTTTGTGTCTTTACAGGGCGAATATCGATGAAGTTGAGACTGATGTTGTGGAAATAGAAGCCAAGCTAGATAAGGTATGAATAAAATCTATTTGAAATAACTGAAAAGCAAATGGAAGAACAAATATCAGATGATACATGGCATGAATCAGTCCAAAGAATATAATCATCCTCTGTTTGTCTGTTAGCATACGGTTATCCAGTTCAAAATTATACATTGATTTGCCTCCATTTGTCTAAGGATAGACTGGCTTAGATCAGAAGTGATCTTGATCCTCCATGTGACTGATGCAAACAATCTCCAGCAACTTTGTACTAGCCTGGATGCCAGATGAATTTAGTCCCGCCCACAACAATTGAGGTCGTGAAGTTCGGTCTGGACTTGATCAGTTGTGGAGCAACTATGCTCGAACCAGAGCTGTTTGGACCAATCAAATTGTCAGGGCGGGCTTTATACGATGATGAACAGACAACGTAACCTAATCATCCATGTCACCAGAGAGCGCTTGTGTTGAATTTGTTCAAATCCTAAACGGAGAACTTGTTCGTATATGCATTCACCCTTATTATTGCTCTCAAAAATGATGATCTTCATGCATTTCACACCTAGGCTTTCAGTTGTATCCTACCTGAATTAATTCACCTCTTAATAAAATCATCATGATGCCACGGCTATAGAAACCATTAATATTATACAGAAATGCAGTTTAACAGTGCGTTGCATCTCTCATGAAGCGAGAATTAATTATTAACGCAGGAAACCCAATTGACACAATTCAACAAGTCTCCTTTCACTGCAGCCACAGCTGTCTCACATACAGCATATCTAACAAGCATCGATCCAGTCCGTGTTTTCCATACATTTAGCTACCTTTTGAGTTCTCCCAAATTGTGTGTTTTTTAATGCAAATTCTACAGGACAGAAAACGCAACAGCACAAATGGTTCTTGAAAAATCTTAACAAAAGTATGACAAATTTATTTCAGGTGAGGTTCAAAGATAAAACAAAGTTTTTCACAAAAAAAATGTTAACCCACAAAACTCTGAATTTTAACATTATTATAATGTTGAAAATAATATATTAATAACGAAAATAATGTAAAAAAAATGAGATCATAAATTTACAAGGAAATAATAAATGGAATTCACCATGGGAAAAGAGGGGCACGGATTAGCCAGCTCAGGGTTGACTGTAGGACATAAAAAAATGTAAATAAAATGCATTATAAATTACTCGCCAAAATAGGCTATGATTATTTGTACACAAAACTGCAGCTGACCCATGCTCTCAGATAAATCAAGGAAATCTGCGGGAATCAGTGATGGTAGTTAACTTAGTTCATTTGTACCCGGGAAAGATTGAATAGTGTTCCGTGACTGTGCGCTAAGCTTGAGAAGGCTGTATGCGGGAATTTTGAAAATGGCTTTGTAAGTATGTTAATTAACACATTAATTTCTTCTCCTCTGTCAGCCATTGGGGTCTGAAAAAAAACGCTATTAAAACTACAGTGTCTTGTGCGGTTTCTGGATAGGCCACTAGTTATAGTACGCTCTCTGACCATCCAATCAAAGGACGTGAAAATGCACACGTAATTGGACGCCTGCTAGATGGCCCCGGGAACGCCATCTCGAAAACTGATCGGCTGTTTAAATCGGAGTCATTATCTGATTGGTTAAAGCTCACAGTTTCATTGCCATTCATTTTAAGCTAGAGGCGCCCGCAATATTGATTCTGAAGGCCCCAAGGCAGATTTCTTTGACCCTGGCAATAAATGATGCCTGAAATATGATTGGAAAAAAGCTCTAACAAAAACACTACTGGAAGCAGCACAACCAAGTGAAAATAGACTATTGGGAATAATTTAACATACATTCATGGAAAAAATATATTCAAATTTAAGTCCAAGATTTTGATAGTGATTAGGCCAGCAGAGAAGGCCTTGCTGTCTCTGACGGCCCACCACTGGCTCTGTGTATCCTTAGATTCTTTTTACAACACTGGCAAAGATCGTTTACACCACTATTTATATAGATCAGTGGTTTACACTCATTTTCTTCTTCTACTTCTTCCAGGGTGCATGCAGTTGAGTTCAACTGACAACTATGCATCGCTTGTCACTTATTCCGTTGCTTTGATTGGTTGTAGGTCTATCCAATTGAGTCCAGAGTTATTTTCTTTCCTAGTTTGATTGACACACGCCTCATAATCACAGCCCAATGGAGCAGTATCAGACTCATATTCTGACTAGAATCTGAGTATGTCGAAGTCAGGCTAACTCTGTACCATATGTTCTGGTCATGTCCGAAAATAATCAATTAGTGGGGTTTGATCTTTGATACTTTTTTCTAGAGTTTTTTTTTTTTTTTTCAACGTATTGCTCTAACAATGTCAACTACAGTGGAGTAATTATTCAGGATTAAACTTCAAAAATCTCAGTAATAATATGACTTTTTGTTCACTTCTTGCCAGAAGGATCATTTTAAGTATAAGACTCTTTCACTCACCCCCATGTCATCCAAGATGTTCATGTCTTTCTTTCTTCAATCGAAAAGAAAGTAAGGTTTTTGAGGGAAACATTCCAGGAATTTTCTCCATATAATGGACTTTAACGGGACCAACGGGTTTAAGGTCCAAATTCCAGTTTCAATGTAGCTTCAAAGAGCTCGACACAATCCCAGCCGAGGAATGAGGGTCTTATGTAGCGAAACATCGACCATTTTCAAAAAAAAAATTATGGAGTAAAGTACCAGGAAATTTTAATTCTGAAGTGAACTACTCATTTAGGATATCATGTATGATATACAGGTAAAAAACAATCTCATATGCTAGTATGAAAGGATCAGCTAGAAGAGTTTTAAAGTAGTTTGTGAAGAATAGCTTGTGAAGCTGAGGAACTACTGAATGTATGTTAATTTTATTTATTTTTTTACTGTATATTTGTTGGATTTTTTATATATTTATATATTTCTCTCTCTCTCTCTCTTGAAGGGTGTTTTTTGTTGTTCAACCTCTTTTAGTCTCTAAAGTTCTTATGCATGTTACATAGCTTTCTTGCTTTCTCAATAAAGAGACTTAATTAAAAAAAAACTAACAGATAGTTAAATAAACGTTAAATAACAGATAGAAGATTAATATAATATCAGATTTTTCTTATTTTGAATAAACACAATAAACCAAGATACAAAAATTAACTTAAGTAAGAATTTACATTTGCTATGGTAAAATAGATGTTCAGTGATATCTTCCAAAGATTTTTAATTTTGGCACAATTTTTTCTCTATATAGTGTTGATATGGCAACTAGTAAATTCACAAAGTTTCATCATCCTGGCGTGTGTGGGAAGTGTTAAACCATGCGTGTTACAATTAACCCCGCGTTAGGTTGTGCCCCGCGCTCCCCTACTCATTCCATGGCATTTTGTTGTATAAATAGTGTGAGCATGTAGTGCGTTAACATTTATTTAACCCAAAAATCTAAATGTGGAATGTTGGACGCTTCATGCACTCAACTGTTGCAGCTTTCATTATATAGCAGAGGGGGAGGGGTTATCCGACTCTGATGCTGGATGACAAAATAACCTTAAAAACTCATATAGTACACTAGATGGCCAAGTACATTAGTCATAGTGCATAGTATAAGTGTATAGTTTGACATTTGGGGCACAACTTTCATTTCATTTGATCAGTGCCTCATTTAATTGAGATGTTGGTTTGAGGCCTTCTGAATGCTGAGCTAACTATGGACTGCCGCATTAGTGCATGGATAAAACAGCATAACAAGTGTGCGCCGAGCTAAATCCCAGCTTGTACGCCATACACATTTAGCATTAGGATGCTGAACATTTGCATCAGGAAACTGCAGTCTTGTATCTCTTTGCTGCTTCAGGGTATTATTAGATGCTTCTAAATCAGCATACAAAGGCAATTTTTTTTTTTCAATACGAAAAGCCCCAGATTTTTAATTGGCACAAAGTTGGTGTAAGATGCTCAAATAAAAGCTAGACTAAAGAAGCTTGTCTTGAATGCAAGATCACACAACCCTATGAAAGACAGATATTCAGCAAATAAACCGGCTAAATAACGTTTTGACAAGCATTTTTTAAAATATATTGTTAAAGGCCTTTCATTTATTAGAAAAGTGCTGTTTTGATGCCGGAATCTTCTCAAAGCAGCTTATTGGATGCTAACAATCATTGTGAGACTTTTAGCATGCTAATGCCGGAAACACACAGACCGCTGTTCTTCTGACACACTACACTTCTGTCTGGGGTACCATTTAGTTGCTGCTGTGTGCACATTACACAACGGATGGGCGACGGGGTCACACATTAGATAACATTTCAATAGGAAGCATTGCAGACAAACAGTCGGTACAACCAAACACACGCAAGAAGGGATACGGAAGATAACGTGAGATCAAGCGAGAACGCAAAAAAAATTTAGTCCACAGAAAGCTTGCTGTCTGTGAAAAAGAAAAAAAAGGGAAAAAATTGAATGGTTGCTTCCCCCTGAACTTCCCACTGCCCTCGATCTCGCGTTCTCATTGGCTGTAGGTCGTTGTCAATGTAATTTTCAGTCGAAACACATTTCACACTGTGAATGTCACGCCCACTGAATCAATAAGTCAGGCATGCGCTGAAACAGAACCAAAATCTTACTTTTCCAGCTGTTTATGTTCACTGAAGAAATAACTGAATGCTTTTAAGTTAAAAAGTCCCCAAGATGGACATTTTGACACATTTTTGCGCGTTTATGTGCCTGCCCGAATCCCAAAGTAACCTGTACTTGTCCGTGTTTCTCTCCATCTCGGATCACGCGGACAGAAAGCCGTCTGTTGAACAGCATCTTTTTTGCAGCTCGACTGATTTGGATTCTACGTATCGGCAACGGCGCACCGCTTTACAGGAAAGGAATGGAAAGTGGCATCATGCTTTCATAATCGTTGACTAAAATACAGCCCTAAATCATTCTTGAGATCTAGGGGGCCCCCTGCTGGTACGGGGGCCCTACGCAACTTAAGTAGTATACGGAGGACTGGCATTGTGTTTTTGTTTGATACCTAAAGCAATCCTGTTCTGGCATCAAAAGACCCACATGACTATGTGCAGCCAATTTCTGAATTATAAAATCAATTCCCGGCCGCCGCCATATATATATCTTAATTTTTTTTTGCTCTAAAAAATCGCACCTCAAAGAAATAATGCCCAAAGTATTTCTCATTTTTGACACAAACACTTAGCATATGCGTACACGTAGCCTTTCAAGAAATACACACATGTGCTTGACAAATGAGTGATTCTATAAAAGATCAATTTGCATTTCAAAAACGTTAAGAAAAAAAAACTGTTTGCTAACAGAAATTCTTTCCGGTATCTTATTGAAAACATATTAAATTTTAACAATTCAGTGATTGTAACAAAGTGACTTCCTTTTTAACTCTTTCCCACCAGCGTTATGAATATCTGAGCATGTATCAAAAGAAAGAGCTGACACTTGTCTTCTAAACAACCCCAACATTTCATTCTAGCTTCATGCATTCCTTTTTTATCAACACTTAAATATAGGTAAGGTTCATAAATAAGCAACATTTTGAACAAAAAGCTGAGAAAATCATGTTTTTGTCAAAGACTACATCCAGATCAGATTCAGTACAATGAATACAGCTGGAGTAGTATGAACACACCTAATGCTTGCACAGTCCTGTAGCCCGATCTGGATCGACATTTCACTCAGTAACATTAGGCTGTTTCGATTTATATGATGTTTAATGTTGATGATCACATTATTTTTCACTTGCATCTGCGTCTTCTTCACCTGTGTTTTGATCAGGAGATTCTTTACTCATTCAGAAGATGCGCAATAGCGCCCCCTAGCGTATAACATTGAAAACACAGAAACACTGAAAAATCTGTGTTTGGCGGGAAGTGTTTTCTCACAAATAGCGGAAAATTACATGTTTGGCAGGGAAAGAGATAACAAGAATTCTTTTTAGTATTGTTAGACAAGTCTGTTACTGTCAATACTGTTACATACTTTCAACATTGTTGCTCTACCTTGGTAACAGAGCTTGATAGTAACAGAATTGAGAATTTGAAACTTTTTAGCCCAAAACTTGCTAGCATAAATCTCACTAAAGAATTTATTAATTAAAGACTTTTAAACAACCCACTGTGAAATCAGTCCTTATATATAGTGGTAACAATTTTTGACGTTTTATAAAATGCTTCTTGGTGTAAAAACTTTTTAGATTAAAAGAGCACACACACCTTTCAATGCTTCAGATCTTATCAGTAAGGGAAAGTGACACGTGTTTCCTGTATCTTACATAGTTGTGGGAGATAATTCCACCAATTTAAAAGCAACGTACAGTACAGTAACAGAATCGGAAGGTTTTGCTCTTTTAATCTAGAGTTAAAAGAGCAAAAACCTCTCTCAACCCCTCAGTGAAGCATGGGTGTCTATTGTTATTGGGTGTCCAGTGTTGCCACTTGTGGACAAACTAATAAGTGCAACATTCGCATGTGTGAGCTGAGCATACAGAGCATTCAAAGTTAGAAAAATGCGTGTACTACAGTCACGGCCAAAGTTTTGGCAGTGATATATATATATTTTTTATGTTGTGTATTCTGTCTCTCTGTCCATCAGTTGGTGAAGCTATGCAGTGGTATGATCGAAGCGGGTCGTGTGTACGTCAGTGCTAATAAACTCTTCGTCAATGGCATTCGAGACTTGTCTCACCACTGCAAAAAGGAGGAGATGATCTCAGTAAGTTTCCCAGACAAGTATTTATTTCTAAATGATCCGAGTCAAATGACTCAGACAATAGTCAGACCCTCATGAGCTGTGTTGATTTTTCGGTTATTTGCTTCATTACAGGAATGTCTTGAAAAGTGTGGAGAGAGCCTGCAGGAAATCGTCAACTATCACATGGTAAGACACATTTCCCCAGGCCACATGTCCGGTAATAAAACACACACATACATGTTTCAGCCATAATGATTCATCATATGTTGCCATAACCTGGCGGGTCCTGTAGTTCTCTCATGGGTGTTTTTCATGAAACCATATTACGTGTGCCGTGGGGCGTAACTCAAACCAGAGAACGTGGATCTCTTTACACGGGGTGTTTCACATCATATGTGGCTGATTTTTTCCACATGCCACCAATAAGCCGTCTGCAGAGTCATAAATGGCCTCCTGCTTCACAGGTTTGTATCCTGCTTTGACATTTTATCATTTATAATTAGGACAGGAAATGTTGAGGAACCTTTTAGGTGAAATGGGATGCAAGCCGGATTTGAACTTGCATTGGTTGCATGAGCACCACAGCTTAATGGAATGAACGAGACAGTTTCCTATATTTGAAAAGGTCTCGTTCATTCCAGCAGGTGACTAATCACATTTATTGGTTAAGGCAAGACAGAGTACGTCATCACTCAAGACTTTCTGGGTGTTTTCCTGTTCTTGAGGATCGTGTAATTGAAAACAGAGAGAGTGGCAATCAGTTTGCAAAGCCCTACAGTGTCTCCTGTTACCACAGCCACCTTCACTTTTAAAGAAAGAGGAAATACCAGGGCTGTGGGATAAAGGACTTGCGGCTTTTTAATTGTCAGCCCAAAGACGGCTGATCCCTTCATGCTTGTAGCATCAGCAGCATTTGAACAGTCGGATGTTTCCTCTCTTCGCGCTGCTTTTATGGTTAAGTAAACTGGTTTATTCTTGTGATAAACTGTTTTTGTGAGACATGACTGTGGTGAACACTGAATTCCTGGACATCTTGTTCAAAACTTCAAAATAACTTGTTTACTAAAATTTGGTGAAAACTTTTTTCACTCAACAGGCATTACAAAATTGCTCCGACCAGCAAATAATCTAAAAAAAAACAAAATAAAAAAGTTGCTTGTATGCAAGATCAGGCTTTAAAACACCTGGTATTAAGATCCGTTTTGGTCGATGCGATCGCAAGTAGACGAGGCAGACACATACCCGTTTACACCTGGTGTTTTAATCCGTCTCTTTTGTCCGCTTTCAACCACTGCTGTCCTGATTTCTTTGAGGGGAGGGTCTATGGGCGGGTAAATGTGTTTTTTCAGATCTTTTGATTTACAGTAATGGCCAAGTAAGCTCGCACAATTTACATGCGTTTCGTTTCGACACTCTGGAAGTGGTCAAAAGTGGACAAGCTCAAAACAATTTAGACCTCGTTTACATCTGTATGCATCCCCATGTGATCCGATTGACCAAAATGCATCCTAATACCAGGTGTAAACAGGGCTCTCTACACCCCTCCTTTCAATGAGCCTGCTCTCCTCTGATTGTTCAGATGGCCTAGTCTGTTGTGATTGGTCTACTCTGGTCTGTTTGATCAGATGGCTCAGTCTGATTGGTCTTCAGCTGTTGCATATACTGAGCTGCAGCGGACACATTTGTAAACAACTTTACTTGGACCCATTGTACGAACTGTCTCTTTAATACTGGATGGTTTATATGCATGTTCCTGTTGATTGGGCTGACATATTTGACACACCCACCAAATAAGAGAAAAGGTATCTCAAACCCTGTTGCACACCGTTTCCAGGAAACATGTCGTTCAACCAGGAAACCGTAGCAAAACGCTGCGCACCGGTTTGAACTTGAACGTGCCCTAGGTGTCTGTCTATGGGAGGAATGACAGATAAAGCCTGTGTGCTGAAAAGAACATTACTTTTATTCCCTCCTCTTGTTCCTGCTCTCTCCTGTTTTACCAGGGTCAAAGCAGTTAACCTGTCACTCTTTAAATCTGAAGCCTGGCCATTTTACTCTGGGATGTAGATAATCTGTCTGCCTCATAAATCCATGACGCCCATCACTGCCAAGTCCCTGGATGCTGCGACTCACTGTATCTATATAGTTGAGAATAGTTTTTTTTTTTTTAATCAAGATTGACACTTTCTGTTTTTGTTTTTGTCTCTTGTTTGTAGTCTAACAGCCCTATGCTTACCAATAAGATTGGTATATTATTTGTGCCATTTTTCTACTTTTGTTGTCAAAGTGCCAATGCAGAATGGTGTAAGAACTTTAAAGCAAAGAAGATACATTGGTGTAATTGTGTAGCAACAAGTTGTTGGGAAGATGTAAATCTATAGTAATTACAGTAATTGACTGAAAGCCTGTGTGTCTCTTCATCAGTTAATATGTTCCTCTTTTACAGCTTATTGAGTTGTTGGAATCCAGGCAGTCATAAACTTGTCGAAGTGACGCCTCACTACCTCCCGACTGAGTGTAATTACAGATATTATCTATTTGGCAGGGAAGAGTATAAAAAGAGGCCATGGAAAGAGAAGTAATGAGAGAATGTGATGGGTTTTTCACTTTGGGACTTTAGAGGTGATAACAGGAGCGCTGACATGCCTGCAGAATCTGTGCAGTTCTACTGGGGTTCTATGTCAGACACTTTTTGAATATGCGCACATCAAGACGCATTGCACCAAGTTTGTTGGCTTTTGTGAGTCCTGCTCGTTGCACTTTATTAATGTACTGTAAATATTGTTTATTTGGAAGTTTACTTTTCTTCCGAGTCTATCTTGCCGAATGTGAACTACCAAGGATGCAAGTCCAAAACTTTCATTACTTGGTATTGAGAAGCACCTTAGGTTTTTAATAAAAGTTCCTAATGCGTAAGGCAAGCCTGCAACCGAAAAAAGCATAACGCCTGTTAACTATGTGGTATGCAGGGAAGGAGGCAAGAGACCGTTTTTCTTAATGGATGTCAATGGAGGAGAGGCTTCACTATGCTGAATAAACACTGAGGAAATAGCTTATAATTTAATGAATCGACAGCCCATCGGCTAATCTTCTACATGTTTGCTCTTAAATATTTTGGATTTATCTATTTTTAGAGTTTACGCCGAAAAAAAGTGCTGTTTTATAGTCACAGACAACTGTGCGACAGGTTTACGACACTTCCCATTCATTTCTATGGTATCCGCAAAAAGTGATTGACTGTCGCACAACTATGAACAAAATTCAGTGAGATCAAGGCTGTAATGTGATTAGTTATCAAGGCAGACATGATACAAATTAGCCGTTGCACTTTTACCAATGGAGCCATGGACTCTCGTATCTCCCAATAATAAGACCATCTCTGATTGCAAACCGCCCTTAGGCTCTCCCCTCGAAGAAATCAGGACAGAAGTGGTTGAAAGTGGACAAAAGAGACGGATTAAAACACCAGGTGTAAACAGGGCCTTAAAACTACCACACAATATTTTAGAACTGAATATAAAATATGTCATGAACATTTCTTTAAAGTATCTGGATGAAGAATGTTAAGATGCAAGCTGTCAAAGTTACCAGTTCTAGCCGTCTTATAATTTTTACTGCCATTCCTAGTTTCTTGTGCAGCACCAACTTTGCATTTTACTTCCTGCTAAAATCTCCCCAAACCCCCCCTTTTGCTGTATTATGTAACATGCCCATTTCCAGAAGTAAGAATCGGGTAATACTCTTTTTATTTTTTTGTTTCAAGATTTTCATTTTTGCTTTACCACAACTGAGGGTCTGAAACCCGGTTTACTTTCTTTCCACTTGAAAGCAACACAGAACCCTTTGACCGGCGTTATTGATCTCGTTCTTTTCCTGTGATGTCCCAGCATGCTTTCTGCAACACATTTTTCTAATTCAACGGTACAGTCCATGAATGGCCCAGTCGTTTGGCAGCCGGGCTCTGTAAAGTGCTCTCGTATGGAACAGCTTTTTTAATGCAGGAAGTCAAAAGCTGAGCAGGCAGTTCAGAGTCGCATGCGGGCCATTCCAACAGCTTGCCGCCAAGTGCTGAACATGCTGTCTGCCTCTAAAGCGCGTCACTTCCATTACTGCTCCAAAGAAAAGAAGGTTACCATCTGATGTTCCTCATGCCAGTTTGGAACATTTGGTTGCAACTGTTTGCATTTCTAAAGGCAGGTATTCTCTTTATTGTATTTTGGTGTTTCTTCAAAGATGGCCATTTTTTTGTGGACTTTTAGAAATTAAGTTTTTAAAACAAACTCTTTCTTTAGTATATTTCAATTCCCAACAATGTCCAAAGACGTACATGAATGAGCATTCAACCTATTTTTCTTTTATCATGTGGTAGACATGACTGATGAAAATGACATGGAATAACTATTTTGTCTTACTATGGTTCATTTCAAAGCCACCATTTTACACACAATAAATATTATCACATGATTTGACAAAATTACAGTTTGGATAATAACACAGATTCACTATAAAACATAAGAATATTTGGTTTAATCTCATATCATGCACCCGGCTCAATGCGACACCAGGCATGATGCAAGTGTTTCAGTCTGATGCAATTTTCATTTTCACGTCCAGCTGTTCAAAACCAGGTGTGTCCAGACGCATTGTTGGCACGTTGCTATTTTGAGGAACTGAAAACGCCATTGACCAACAAAAACCTGCTCTAAAGTCTAATTTAGGAGTTGAAACAACATAATCTGTAAAATTGCCAAAACAACTGGGCCATTTGCTTCATTCAACTGGATGGGGAGAAGTACTTTAGTTTCATTTTCATTTGGAGCAAATGCAATAATTGGATGAAAATGATGGTCCTATGCCTTCCAGAGATGATATACAGTTCAATGTTCAGAAAAAGTATGTTAACCCCTTGCAGAAAATTTGAATAATTTTAACTAAATAAGAGACTAATGCACACTTCCACCAATGCCGTGATTTTTTGCTGCGCACACCCACGCGAACTTGCGGAAGCGGCAATTATAAATCATCCTTTAGTGTGAGACATGTAGCAATGTTCAGATATTCGTCTAGCGCATGTTTCCATAGAAAAACAGTTAAAAGCAGCAGAACTTACTTACTGTTAACAGCTCCGACAGAGCTTTATGATGGGCCGAAAGCAAATTCGTACCTTTCTACATTGACACGTTCAGATTTCTCCCCCCTAACCACTTCACCAGAAATTTCACACTGAAACTATTTCATTAGTTAAGATTACAGTGACAGGTAGGTTTAGGGATCAGTGTTTGGTGTAAGCAATCAGTACTGTGGTTGACATGACCAATAAAATCTTAAGAATCTGCTGCAGGGTGGAGTTTCCACTCAACTGGTTTGTGAAAAAAAAAAAAATCATGCATTTGGACCTTGTCTGTGCTCATTCCGGTAATCTTCAGTCTTTGTTCACAAACTGCATCATACCGGTAATTTACTGGTAATGTTATAACTTCTCATACTGGGGAATTTCCAGAACAGATTAACTGGTATTTTTGAAAAGGTCCTGTTCACACATGATCATAACATTAACAGGCATAACATTATGACCACTGACAGGTGAAGTGAATAACACTGATTGTCTCTTCATCACTGCACCTGTTAGTGGGTGGGATATATTATGCAGCAAGTGAACATTTTGTCTTCAAAGTTGATGTGTTAGTATCAGGAAAAATGGGCAAGCGTAGGATCTGAGCGAGTTTGACAAGGGCAAATTGTGATGGCTAGACGAATGGGCCAGAGCATCTCCAAAACTGCAGCTCTTGTGGGGTGTTCCCGGTCTGCAGTGGTCAGTATCTATTAGAAGTGGTCCAAGGAAGGAACAGTAGTGAACCAGCAATAGGGTCATGGGCGGCCAAGGCTCATTGATGCACATGTGGTGTGGTCCGATCAGACAGACGAGCTACTGTAGCTCAAATTACTCAAGAAGTTAATGCTGGTTCTGATAGAAAGGTGTCAGAATACACAGTGCATTGCAGTTTGTTTATGGGGCTGCATAGCAGCAGACCAGTCAGGGTGCCCATGCTGACCCTGTCCACCGCCAAAAGTGGCACGTGAGCATCAGAACTGGACCACGGAGCAATGGAAGAAGATGGCCTGGTCTGATGAATCATGTCTTCTATCACGTCTTCGACCGAGTGTGTGTGTGTCACTTACCTGAGGAACACATGGCACCAGGATGCACTATGGGAAGAAGGCAAGCCAGCGGAGGCAGTGTAATGCTTTGGGCAATGTCCTGCTGGGAAACCTTGGGTCCTGCCATCCATGTGGATGTTACTTTGACATCCATCCATGTGGATGTTACGGTTACCACCTACCTAAGCATTGTTGCAGACCGTGTACACCCTTTCATGGAAACGGTATTCCCTGGTGGCTGTTGCCTCTTTCAGCAGGATAATGCACCTTCCAAAAAGCAAAAATGGTTCAGGAATGGTTTGAGAATCACAATGAGGTGTTGATTTAGCCTCCAAATTCCCCAGATCTCAGTCCAATCGAGCATCTGTGGGATGTGCTGAACAAACAAGTGTGATCCATGGAGGCCCCACCTCACAACTTACAGGACTTAAAGGATCTGCTGCTACCACAGCACACCTTCTGGGGTCTAGTGGAGTCCATGCCTCGGCGGGTCAGGGCTGTTTTGGCAGCAAAAGGAGGACCAACACATTATTAGGTCATAATGTTATGCCTGATCGGTGTATATAGAGTATATAATAAATAATAAAATTATATATTTCAAATTAACCATTAAATATAGGGGTTTTTATTTATTTCACTCTTTGCTTAGCTCATGAAAGATAATATGAATATGAAAATATGAATATAATGTAAAAAATAAAAAATAAATCCTAGTTGTAAAATGGATTTCCGTATTTTACTACTTAAAGTCTGGAACTAGCATAAAAATGATTTGGAAAGTAGCAAAAATAAATGACGAAGACATGATAAAATGTTTTAATGTGGCCTTCATATAACAAAGAAAAAAATGGTTGTTAATCTGTCAGTTTAATAAAAATCAACCCCTGGTACATAAAAGTGCCTGAAGTTGAAGAACCACCCATTCATCGCTTTGGTTTTTTCTCTCGTTCACTCATCCTTCTTTTTTGTTCCACTGCTGAAGTGCTGCAGAATCTCCTCTCTTCTCCATCTCTGTGACTGTGATGCTTCACTGACTCTTTGCTCTCTGTGCTAGTGCGCCTGGCGCTACATAAAAGGCCTGTGCTCTCTGAAGGGGCTCTAGCACACATGTACAGCCGGGCTGCAGGCCACGATTAAACCTCATCTCACACTCACTCAGGCTCATTCAATTCTTCCCCAGTTTCTCTCTCCGCCTACAGTCACTCATCTTCAGAGTCTTGACGTTCTCTTGAAGTCTTTATTAGAACGTCACCCGAGGTGATGCGATCACAGTTTTTCAGACTCGCTAGAGACGATCTGAGGTAAAACAAGGATAGAGAATGAATGCAATTAAAAAGAGAACGTGAAAGGAAGGTGAGATGCCTGTGTCTGGAGATGTGACCGCAATGTAGAGTCATTAAGGGCTCAGTAAAGCATGCTGGTTAATTACCCTGCTGAACAGTGTTCAACAGACCAGACGCTGCTCTCTGAACTTTAACTAACTTCAATCATGACAACTCTCGAAATGAACAGATTCAACCAGCATTCTATCATCATAGAGCATGGATTTTACATAAGCTTGATTTTGGCAGACGAGATCTGTTGCTGCTGCTGCTGAGCAAATACATAAATTCAGCTTAGTCTAGATAACAACAAGGAACGGCTGCTGCAGAATGATATAACCCTCCGTAGCAGATCTCTACAGGTGGCGCTGGGGAGGAGGTGGGATTATAGTTCTCATATTGTGCGGCATGCTGATAGCGGCTTGGATATGGTATAAATTAAGCCACGTAAATGAGGAAGTACCTCTGGTTGGTTGGTGTCATAGAACTGAAAGAACCAATCAGCTATTAATAGAGTTTCATGACTGAACTTATATTTTAACTAACATCGTCTGAAGAAAACCAGTGACATTTGCTCATGCAAAACTCATTGACACAATGCTACAGTGTTGCTGTGTGGATGCTTTTCTAGTCATAGTGACAATGCAATATAGCATGTAAAAACATATAAATAAATGTTTGTTTACTGTATAGACTAGCAGGGTAAGCTTTTAAACCTTAAGGTGTAATTCAGGAACAAGAAGTTTACGGACATAGGCATTTAACACATGCACACTAGAAAGCATTATGTGAGTTTGCGACCAATAACAAACCGTAACCATCCAATCAATGCCTGATGGACAAAATCAAGCCCCGCCTTACATTTTCTCTTGTTCAAGAAGCCATTTTATTCAGATATGTCACAATAGGGAAGGAAAGACTATCAAAAAATGTAATTTACAGTTACTAGGGCTACACATTAATGAAATAAAACCGTAATTGGGTTTGATTTATTTATTTTTTTTATTAAAAATATTAGCTTTTTATTTAGGAATAATAATTGCTGTTATTATTTAATATTCATAATGAAAAAGTATAACCACAATGTTTTAGGCTAAATTGTGCAGCTCTACAGAAATAACATGACAAACCTTTTTTTTTATAGAATTTTAAATTCACAATCACAATATTTATCTGAAAAATCTAAATTGTGCAGCCCTAGCATGTACACAGTATGTGTTTGTTAGGCTGATGATGAAGTTTACATCATGCACACTGTACGCAGCCCCTAGTACACATAAAAACTAGACTAAGTGGTTTGAGCATTTTGCAGAACACTGGATTTCAAAGTATGAGCAGTAGTGATAGTTGACTAGAAGCAAGCATCACTAATGAAAGAATTGGGACATTTGAGGCGGATGAATAGAACATGCTGAATCTAGTCTAGTCCTTTGTAAAATGGAAAAGCTGGGACTTGACGGAACTGTACAGCAAAATGCAAATGTCTAAGCTTGTCTGCTTCCCCTTTTCCCTGTGCTCTCTCTTCCTCTCTCACATGCCAGCTTTTCCCTCAAGACATGTTGCCCTCCTATTCCATGTGACATACTCCGTCACATGTTCTCTCATTGCAGCTTATCGCTGCTGTAAAGCTGCTGCGCTTGTGACCGGAATGGAGATGACTGCAGAGTAAAGCTGTTCCTCTAGCCCTGGTTCTGCTGACATCATGTATGATCCACATTGACAGACCGCGGCACTGACATGCCTTCATTCTTCCATCCTTTCATTAGAGGTTTCCCCGAAAGACCCCCAGGGCTCGATTCCGTGAGCATGTGCAGACTGTAATGTGTTTGCCTGTCATGAACTGGATGACGCCCCTGTCATGAACTGGATGACGCCAATGTCTAACTCCCAGCTCCCCGTCCTGTGCGACGCATTCCGTGACCTATTTAACCCTTGACCTGCAGTCACCCATCGTGAGTGACCGTGAGTTAATGTGTGAGATGGGTGTGGGGCTCTGCTGCAGTCTTTTGGGTTTACAGACACAGAGCTGCAACTGCTCTGCCACCTGCTGGTGATATGAGAGTAGTGCACACTTTGAATTTGACTAGCCCCTGTAGGTCTTCAGGAGTTTAGCTACAACCCTAATCAAACACACCTCAACCAGCGATCAAAGTCTTCAGGATCATTTGAAAAATCACGGGGAGTAGAGCTGAAGCAGGTTGGAAACAAACTTTGAGTCCCCAGGAGCAGGACTGAAGACCTATCCGCTAGCCTACAGCCAATTATATTGATTAAACCCCTATTTAAGTTGCCTTCCTAATGTGTTTTAAAGCCCATTAGTGACTTATGTTGCTAGATAAAAGGCACAAAATGTGGTCTCCCTCTAAAGGATGTTTTTTGTTGACAAATTGATAAAAAAATACAGTAAAAACTGTAATGTTGTTTTCTATTTTATATATATTTTAAAATGTAATTTATTTTTATAAGCTGAGATTCAGCATCATTACTCCTGTCTTCAGTGTCACACGATCCTTCAGAAATCATTCTAATATGCTGATTCCCTGCTCAAAAAAACATTTATTAATATTATTATTCTTTTTTGCAAAATTGCTTTATAGATGAAATTAACTATTTTAAAGGTGAGGAAAGTGCTTTCTGATAATCAATGTTGATATTTCAAATCGCCAAAACAAACACGCCCCTACCCCATAAGGGTCTCGCACCTATTTTGATAGCTCCGCCCCACACATACGTACGCAACGCAGGCAACGACTATGGTGGACTCTGCTGTGCCGGCCGGCTGAGGCTATGATGTCATCAATAAGTGAAAGCAACGTGTGTTACCATGGTAATCCATGTCAAATGTTCAATGAAACAGTCATCCCTTACATCCTAAAAACACAAACACAGTTCTCATGAACAACTCGATAGCACGAGCATGAGAGTCCAACTAACGAATATAATACAATTATGACAAGTTTAGAGGGTTATATCAATCCATAAAAGAGGATCCAAAGGAAACAAACATATTAGGAGTTTATCATCTTGGTTTTCAAGCTGAAACAGACAGTGGTTTATAGGATGTGGAAATGAATGGGTCTTTATCATCGCTGGCGACGATACGATTGCAAATGGACTATCAAGTGAACATAACACATGAGCATATTCAAGCAAAAGCCAGCATATATTAGTTCTGTGAAACAAAACAAAATCAATGTTTTACGGCTATCGAGAAGAAATAAAGCAACTTCGGCATCCGATTGCCTGATCGTAAGCCTTCTTTTGTTCCATAGATATTTTCCACAATTTTGTCCTATGTGTTGTCTTTTGAATAATGATGTGCACTGAGCGCTCTCTTCTCACCATCATTAGTAGACACGCCCCTTACTGCTGATTGGCTACAAGTTTGTTTTGCTACTCGGACCAAAAACTGAATCAACATTGAACTGACCTCAGATGAGCAACAGCCAAACTGCATTATCTTATCATTGTTATTACTCTAAAGCTGCTTTGAAACAATCCGTATTGTATAATTGACTTGACTTGTTCCCATATTGCCCATCAATACTTGTGGTGATTTCGATTCATCCCAGTGACTTAAATCTTTTGAATCAGTTTGTCAGAAAGGATCTTTTAGATTTGTTCACTTTTGCTTGTTCTGCAGGTCACATTACACATATGCCAGTTGGTAGTAGTCATTGAGTTGTTCATGAGACTGAAATGCATACATGGTTGAATCACGTGCTGAATTGAACAGATGAATGATCATTTGATTTATTCACAAACAAGATGCTTTAGTCGAATCAGTTTGTTCACAAGTGAAATTCCAAGTCTCATTTAGTAAAGGGAGAAGCTTTAGTGAAAGGAGTGGAAAGGAACAGGAATGATTTGTTCAAATATGCTCATTTCTTCTCAAATGACACACCACTACATCACATCTAACCAGTTAGAGAATATCTGGGACACTAAGCCCCGCCCTTTTCCGTTGACTCCCATTTTATGTAAAGTACCATTCGACCCACTCTATATTTGTATGCTTGATGCTGATACATTTATTTTCCTTTTGATTCCTTCACAGATCCTCTTCGATCAGGCCCAGCGATCCGTAAAGCAACAGCTGCACAATTTTGTGAAGGAGTGAGTTCTTTCTTCTTTCTCCTGCCCTTGTTTCTTGTTTTTGTTTCTGGTGTCTTACCCTGTAATGTGTGTCCACGCAGGGATGTGCGAAAGTTTAAAGAGACAAAGAAGCAGTTCGATAAGGTGCGGGAGGATATGGAAATCGCCCAGGTGAAGAACGCACAGGCACCTCGCAACAAACCGCATGAGGTGGAGGAGGCCACCAGCGCCCTCATCACGACCCGGAAGTGCTTCCGACACCTCGCCCTGGACTATGTGCTTCAGGTATTTTGAAATAAAAAAAAATGATGAAAAGGAGATGTTAAAAAATGAAAAGAGATCTGTCATCATTTACACCCTCATGTCATTAAGCTCTTTTTGTCCATGTAATGAAATTCAATGGGGCCTAATGTTGTTTGGACCCCATTTACTTTCATTGTATGGACCAAAAACATTTTTTTTTTAAGTCCAGTTACAAACTCTTATATTAAAAATATATATTTGCACTGCATTTAGGCCACAGACGTTTAATTTTCCTTATCCATAAATGCTTTCTGGACAGTCTTGGATGCTATTTTGACTTGGAAATGGCCGCCCAGCCTCCAGTCCTCGCGGCAGCGGTCTGATGGATTGGATTGGACCTGACCGCTTCTTCCCATCTGTACAAGCTCTGTCTTTATTCGGCCACCATTAGCTCTCATTTCATGACATAACGTGACCTCCTTTGTACTCTCAAAGCCTTGTCCTGTGAAGGCTGTGATTTTATGGTTTTCCCTAACTTTACCATCCATCTTCTTTTTTTTAAGTGAACTTGGTTGGTTGACAAATATAGGCTGTACTATTTTGGTTAAGTAACCCAGGGCTGTTTTGGTAAAAATAAAAGAAACAAAGTAGATGCAAGTTAGTGCGTTTTTCATTTACTATAGAGCAATGTTTCGCAACCCTGTTCCTGGAGGCACACCAACAGTGCACATTTTGGATGTCTCTCTTGACTGACCTGTATATTTCTGGCTATGTCTACATTAATCCGGATACATTTGAAAACGGCGTTTTAGTTTCAAAACGGAAACCCTCATAAAAGCTCACTGAGATGATACTGACAGAACATACATCATAAAGTTATCATGCAAGTTATCACATCTCATTCAGTTCCCTAGCTCCTGAGCTTTTGAATCATAATATCAGTATATTGTGCACATAAATTCGGCCATACTAAGGATAGTAAGGACGCTGGCTCTACACATTGAGACACTGATGACTCTGTTTCTGGCGACGTGACAATGTCCTCATTGTACAACATCATTACTGGTATTTATGAACAACAGCAGAGCTGACGTCTTTTTGACATTACTTGTAATGTTATTTAAAGAAGTACATTTTGATAAATACTTTGCTTGTTTCGTATACGTGGAACATTTTAACCTTAAATAAATTCTAAATGTTAGTTGCCTCACGTGATTTAAGTTTCACACTTCAGAACTTCCGTTAAGGGAACATAGTGAGCATCGATGCACCCTGAATTTTGCGGTGCATTGTGGGACTTTTTAGAGAATGAACGTTTCAGTGCACTGGAAGGATTCTGCGATTGAAACTGCCCTTAAAATGGCCGACTCCCTGATCAGTGCCCTGAACTAGGGAGCTGATTGAGACGCACCCTTAGTTTTCGAATACCTCCATGTTCACAGTGCACACTACAAATCGAAACGTTTTTTCTACTTTAGAGAGCATTTTCAAAAAGCTTTGTTTTCGTTAAAAAAATGCTGTCTCAGTGTGGCCGGAAGGTCAAAATGTGGAGAAAAGAAGCGTTTTCAAATGAAAACTTATTAGTGTGGGTGGACAAGGCCTTGGAGTCTCTACTAATGAGCTGATGAGTTGAATCAGGTGCGTTTGACCAGGAAGTCAAAAGTGTGTAGCTAGTGTTGGGGTACATTTACACCAAAACGATGTAGTAAAAACAGAAACGTTTTTCCTTTGTGTTTTACACATACAGACGACTGCGTTGTCAAAATGACTAAACATTCTGTATCCTGCTACCAGGCCAATAGGTGGTGATGTCACTTTGTAAAGAAACACTACGTGCCTACAGACTGAACACGTAATACACATGTGCTGTATTCGAAATCACCCTCTATACACTTATTCACTATTCCCTAAATGGGAATGTATGGGAGTGAATGAAAACGAGTGTGTGAATTCGGACACTGAGTGTACCGGAAGGGCTGCCATTTTTGCATAGTTTGTGCTTGCCGTAGCAAACTTGCAGCTCCAGAAAATGAAAAGATTTATCTTGAACTCTCATGGGAACATTTTAATAATCAATTTAAATAAAGGAATTTATACCTGTATATATGCTGTAGCCAAAGTGTAAAAGATGTTTGGAAAATCTGCGGGCCCCATCACGTGGTCAAAAACGGGAATTCATTCGACGCGCGACTCTCACAGTGCATTATCGGTATTCTCTAGCTTTTGACCGAACATCCGTTGTACACTCGTTATTGCAGTGAATTGTGGGATTGAACGAGTGCACTCAATAACGTTCACTATGGTTTTGGACACCGCTACAAACAGTGTACTTTTTAAAGTCCTCATGAAATCAAAATTGACCCTATTTACCTTGTTAGCACATATTACAGGTCTTATGGTGAACAATTAATCTGTGTAAGTTAATACACAGAAAAAAAATTGTTTGATGCTGTAATCTTTAATCAAAGTCTGAAAAGTTACTTCCGGTCTGGAAACGGCGTTCCTTCTCAGATGATGTCAGTTTGACGGCTTAGGTCTGAAAATGCGTAACCACTTCCCTCCAACCGTTAGTCTGCTACGAGCGAGAGATGGAGAGGAGGAGCACTGAAATAAAACCCGCTATTCAATATTCCGTTTCACTTGGAAATACGTCACAGCACTGAAGAAAACTCACTTCCTACTTCTGGTTCAGTGGGACTTTAACGGTATAGGGGGCAATTTCGGACACAGCCATGGTCATGACGTCACCGTTTTCACACATTCGTATTTTTGTAGTTTAAACGGAGACGATAACAGTATCGTTTTTAAAAAGTTTGTGTTTGATGACGCAAAATGACATTGCTGGGCAAAACTCATAAAAAGTTTTTAGTTGAAAATGGTGCCGCATAAACGGCCCCTTGGTGTGCCTTCAGGAACAGGGTTGGGAAACACTGCTATTGAGAAATGGTCAGCCACCATATTGTGTCATAAGAATAGTTTTATTATATCTGATATGTTTCTGTTTTATAAGGATGTTAAATATGTTTATATATGTCCACTACAAGACAACAATAAGCTGTAGTGACCCTAATGGCCACTGTGTGGAGCAGGATCATGTGTAATCACATAAAATTAATGGACATGGCTAAAAATGTGGTGGTTATGGGTTACAAGTGCCAAGAATGGATTGTGTGCCAGTGCTAGGGGCCCCAAAGGTTTCTGGGTCGTCTCGCCTTAATGGGGCCATAATTATGCCTTGCCAAAAATAGCTAGTTTGAACTAAAATGGCTTTGTGGACTGGTAACCAAAGGTTGTAAGTTTGAATCCCAAGATACTTTGGATTTGCACCTGCTAATATGTGCTTCTCTTGATATCTTTCTCAGATCAATGTTCTTCAGGCTAAAAAGAAATTTGAGATTTTGGATTCGGTGAGTGGGTTAAAACACCATATGAAACCAACATTCTCCATATATTGTGTATTCACCGTTTTCTCTCTCCTCCACAGATGCTGTCGTTCATGCAGGCTCAGTACAGTCTCTTCCAGCAGGGCTTCAACCTCCTGGACGAGATCGACCCCTACATGAAGAAGCTGGCTGCTGAGGTGAGATAGATCTGCACATCTGCTCCTCCTGCATCAACATCTCATTAACTCCCGCTCATTAGGGCCTCTGTTCACCTGCTGTCCCCCGACACCTGCGCCTAATGCTGGACATGTGCTGACGAGCCCCAGGCTCCAAATTATCACCCGCCTAATGAGTGGAAATGAGGGATAATGTCTATCCTTGAGGGTGACAGGCACAATGCATCTGTCTGAGACAGGCTTAAAGACGAGCTGAAATTAAAATTCACCCTATTTATTTAATAAATTAATAAGTCTTGTTGTGCGTGATTCATCAGTGCATGTTATTCTGAAGCAAAAAGGTTTATTTTAACTATTTGAAAAAATCATTGACTGTCACTGTCCTATTGTCAAAGAGCAACAACAACAAAAAAAGCATTAAGTTCTGCTTTTTAGTTATGGGACGCTTAAAAAAAAACTGGCACTGAGCTTTGTACATGAAAGCCTATTCACATTCTCCTGATTTAATGATTTAATTATAAGCATTAGGGGTGGCCCGGTACATGAAAAAACATCCGAACCGTTCGGTTCCCTTGTCTCGGTTCGGAGCGTTTGCGTCGCACGGTTCGACACATGCGCAATGTAGCCTCGTGCCCGTATGTTACCTCAGACAGTGGGTGTCCTTTCCGAGCGAAATAGAAGATTTAAAATAATTAAAAGACAGTAAAAGTGGAGTGCCGCAGGTCCTGTCACGTGTAGAAATGGCAAGGAGGATGCGCCAGGGTCGTACATCGCCGGCTTCACACCACACGCGCAAGCAGTGTGTCGGCAGGGCAGAAGGGAGGTGCGCGTGCCCATTGTGCATTCACACTGGCAGCGTTTGTCTCGCGCAGCTGAACCGTGGCTCGTGTATTGCAAATACAGACGAATATTGTCCATTCTGTCACATTTTCCGGTGTTCTCCTCCGACCCCTGTCTGTCTCGTGTTTTGATTTATGATGGGCAGCATATATCTGCTGCAAATGCAACCGTGTTCCCCTCTGTCCCAAACACACATGCATGTAACATGTTGTATAAGTAGTTCACATGATAAATGTAACATTAAAGTTAAGATATGCGGTAGACAGCGTAAGCAGGAGACAGCCAGTTGGGAAACAACTTCTACATGATTTAACCATGTTTTTTAATACTGTATCCTAAATTGTGGAACATTTAGCTATATATCATATGGTGAAGTACATTTCTGGGTGTTAACGATTAAAAGACACATCAACAAGAACCGAACCAAAAACAGTGACCCTAAAACCGTGATAGGAACCGTGGGTTTTGTGAACCTACCATGCCACCCCTAATAAGCATATATATTATAAAACTATGATAATGCATATATATATAGGTTATTAATATATTTTTATATTGTGTCACTGTTAATCTCCAAGTTAATGTAGACACCATAAATGGAGTATATTTTAAATATCTGATCTAACATATAAAGAAATTTAATTGATCAAACCCTTTACAGTCTTCAGTGCATAAATTATAATTTAAATATAGATTTATCCTTAAATAATCCTTAATCCTAAACTATTCAATCAAGAGCAGTGAGTGATTTAGTCTTTTTTTTTTTTTTTTTTTGTTCTTTGATTTACATTAATGAGACATCACAGCAGCGGGTTTGTTAGGCTGCTGTCACTTTAAGACGTGACGCACATGACCTGGATACTGTCATTTACGACTCATTTAAGACCGTGCTTACGAGGATACTCAACAAATTGGGCATTTTGATATACTTTTGTGTGTTTTTGTCCATTCAAGCGAGAAAGAGAACTAAATGCGGCCGATGCACTGTCTGAGTCGGCTTTCTGTGCGCATGAGTTATATGTGCCCGGACACTTTTTTTGTGTCTTATCGTGCTTGAATGGTTTAATAGCAGTTGAATGAATGATAGCGGGATCATTTACTGTAACGCAGGGAAAAAACAGATGCTGCGTTAACTGCGTTATAATGCAATATCCTTTGTGTTTGTATTTCAGTTGGATCAGCTGGTCATAGATTCAGCTATGGAGAAGAGAGAGATGGAGCACAAACACGCCACCATACAGCAAAGAGTGAGAACATCTGCTTTCTTTCCTGTATCCTTCCTCATTTTCCATATCTTCCTTGTCACTCTCTCTTTTAATTCTTAATTATGTCTCTTTCTCCTCTTCTTTCCATCTAATGGGTGATAAGACATTAGTTCCAACAACAAAACAATTATTTCCTCTCATAATATGTGAAAACCACATCCTAAACAATCTTCCTACCTCAGATCCTCAATTTAACTTGACTAGACAGATCTAGGTGATTTCTGAATTATTAATCCTAAAATAAAAAATGTTCGAAAGTGGTTTTCTGCCGAGAATCAGGTGTCAGGTGAAGTTATTTTCTCTGAAGCAGTGACACACTTCCTGTCATAATATTGTCCTATCACTCAAACCCTTTGCCGTCATAACCGCGCGTATCTGACAGTTCTCATAAACGTCAGCGTCTCTGAGGAACTCGGCCGCTAGGAATAATTCTAGAAGAAAAGCTCTGCCTTCATGTGTTTGTGTGTGTTTGTGCTTCAGCTACATATGCTGGCCTCTGTTTGTAGTGCCTTTGTTCAAAGTGCTTCATCACCATATCAATAAAGGATGATGTCCTGCCCTGTCCAGATCTCTCCGGGAATTTGGCCCTCAAGACACACGCACACACTCGCTAACGTCCATCTGCTAGCACATTGCTAGCCAGCAGGGCATCGCTGCCAACGGATCCGAGCCAGAAACACTCTGACTTTTCCATGTGACCCTGAATCTTTGTACAGATTCCAGTAGTATTGATAACAGATGAGCACATTTCTAGACAAAAGCAGATTTAGAATTGAATCTGATTTGGGTTTGTGAAGGCAGAAAATAGATCTAAACACCTCACACTAATGACCGCGCAGGGGCTATTTGCATCGATCAGTGGGATCTGGACGTGGCCGCTTGGCTCTGTTAATAATCTAATGTCCATTATCAAGAGAATGGATGTGGTCTGTAGAACTGAGCTACAGTTGTTTATGAATGCATGCATGCAGTGTATTGGAAAAATGGTCAAATCTGAACAATAAGAAACTAATTTTCTTTCTCTTTTTCCTCACTTTCTGATCTCGTTGTGCCGCCCACATCCAGACTTTGATGCAGGTGAGTCATTTTTCTTAATTCACAGGATGGATTCTCATCCTAAGCACAGACAGATGAATGAATGGTGGCAATGCTCATTTTGCTCTTGGTTTGGCAATAACCCAAAATTAAAATGTTTCCACCCAATGGTCAGTAAATTAAAAGAAGAGTCTTCCAGCCACTAATATGCTGTGCCGACTATGAAAATGTATTTTGGATTATTTTATAAAAAAAGTATATACAAGTTTTTGTCCACATGGAAATATATATCTGTTTGTAACTTGTAATCTTGAGAAAAACACCAGTAGTTTAATAACATGGTTAAATGTAATCTTTTTTCAAATGAATAATCTTTTTTTCCATACTGTATATTATAATGTGACGCCTAATTTCACTTGTAGTCTGTAATTTTTAGTGTTATATTTTAATTATTTCTAGACCAAATATTGTGTTTTTTATTTAAACAAAGTAGAATAAAGTTTAATATCTATTTTATTGGTTCTCTCTAGATGCTAAATAAGTTATCACTAATAATTTAATAACCGTTCAAATTTATTTTTCAATGCTGAATATTATAATGTTGTGATGCCTAATAAACATAAAAAATTTAATAACACTATAAAATGTAATCTTAGGGTATGTTTACATAACAATGGTGTGCAAAAAATGGAAAAGTTGAAAAGTACCGATGGCAAAATTTCAAAACGATCCCCGCTCACAAGGATCCGCAAAAACGATTAAAAACACTGTATTCTGCTACCAGGCCAGTAGTTGGCGGTGTGACTTTGTACAGAAACTCTGTGTCTATCGACTGAAAACTTTATATGCATGCGCGGCGTCGTGCAAATTCGTGTTTTTGTAAGTGGCCACTTAATGAATTCTAAAATTAATATTCTTTTTTTCCATACGGTATTATGCTGTGACATCTAAATTCAATTGTAGCATTTAAAATGATTGATTTGAGTGTTTTTAGTGTTATTTTAAAATATAAAAAATAAAAAAATACTGCACAATTTATTTGAACAAAACAGAATTATGTTAAATATCTGTCTTTTATCTGTTGTCGCTAGTTACTAATAAAGATACAAGCCTATTTATATTCTTATTTAGGAAATTAATTTTAACATGGTACATTGGTGCATTTTCACATTTTATAATTTTTTTTACAGTGCATTTAGATTATACATTTTCCCAGTTATCAAATCCCATGACCTTGCTAGTGTCAGGCTCTGCCGGATACAACAGGAACACATGATGCTTTCCTTCTCGGGTTTCTGTTGTCTCTTCACCAAATGTGTTTTTATGAGGTAGTGCAGTCAGCCTTAGGGATGGATTGATTCATGATCTATAAAGAATTGCTTTATGGCAGTCACATGGCATGTTTGGTTTAAGCGGTGTGAGTGTGAGCAGGAGGGGGAGATGGTGACATCACAAAATGACATGGACAGTATAACGTTTGTCCCATAAATGTTGTTTCATTTCTTGTAGTGACATTCAAACAATAACTTTTCTCTGGAAAAGACATTTTCAGAGCAGCTGGTGTCTATTTGATGTATGTTTTAGCTGTTTCTACTCCAGCATTGTGGATTACATTTTACTTGTGAATTTTTTTTGTGAAGTCTTTTGACAAAAAGCAGTCACCAGAAATTGATTTTCATGCCTTTCATGCCTTGCCTAAACTGGCAAAAGTGGATTCGGACACCTGCACCTTCAGACCATGCACTCAGCTCGTTAAAATAGGGCCCCAGATGTTCATAAATTGAAAAAAAAAATACATGTAAAATATAGTTTGTACATACAATGACTTGACTACATCTGTTCCATCAGGAATATTTTTACTGGGGGGCATAAAGTCACGTGGCACTAAGAATAATCTTTTTACTTCATCGGAATGGTACGAAACTTGGTAAAGGTTTTGGCACTTGCTATGCTTAAATGGCCCTAAGGAATTGTCACACTTGTACTGTTGGCCAGAGGTCTTCAACCCTGCTCCTGGGGACCCACTGTCCTGCAAAGTTTATTTCTTAACCTGCTTCAGCACACTGGCCTGTGTATTTTCAACAAGTGATCCTGAAGAGCTTGATTAGCGTCACCTGTCTTTGATTAAGGTTGGAGCTAAACTCTGCAGACGGTGCAATATCCAGTAAATCAAACATTGATCCGTGTGTGTGGGGACATTTTGTCCTTGTGGAAATATTTGGAAATGCGCTCAAACAAAATCTTACTGAAAGCTTATTTTTTTAGATATCAACCTCAAATTTAGAACGTGACTTGTTCAGATTTTTAGAGTAAAACATGTTTTGGAAAATATACATTCAATTTACAAATTAAACTATGGATTGTCCCCATAAAATATGGAAACACAACGTGTGTGTGTGTGTGTGTGTGTGTGTGTGTGTGTGTGTGTGTGCTCCAAAGCATTCATGATTTATGACAATTTAAGTTGGAAAGAAACACTGTGGTGCAAGATTATTTTAATTTTTTTCAAAATTCATAAGTGTTATATGAATGTATCATTATATGAAATGTATAAGAACATATAATCTGATAATTGCCAGTATCAAACTATCAACCATTGAAAACTATATTAATCAATTTCTTTCAACTCATAACTGCTCAAAAACAGGCAAATATTTATTAAATCTACATATTCTCTTTCTAACAAAACATCAAAACAACATAAATGTTACTCTGGAATGTTTTCAAACTAAATATATTCATTTTACTTCACATTAAAACTTTAACTTTTATTTTAAGATAAAAAAAAAAAGGATTTTTCATCCCGCAGTGGTTTTTCAATAGGCATGCATATTCATACTTATCAACAAAAAAGTCTTGACACACTTCCAGTGATTGGTTCCCATCCTGTTTTATCTAGCTACTTTTGCTAGTAATATAGACTCATTTGCTCTTCTATGTGGAAGAAGGACAAGACTATAGCTATATATTAATGGTATACAAGAATAATAAGTTTTCTCCAGTTCTCCATTCTCATTTTCCATAATAAAGTTGTGTGTCCATGTGTGTGTCCATTTGTATGTGTGTGTGTGTGTGTGTGTGTGTGTGTGTGTGTGTGTGTGTGTGTGTGTGTGTGTGTGTGTGTGTGTGTGTGTGTGTGTGTGTGTGTGTGTGTGTGTGTGTGTGTGTGTGTGTGTGTGTGTGTGTGTGTGTGTGTGTGTGTGTGGTGTGTGTGTGTGTGTGTGTTGAGACTCTGGTCAGCTGAGGTCTGGAAGTGTCTCTGTGGGCACTTTGCCTACTTCTGCCCTGGCCAGCACCACTAAACATAGCAGATGGCAGAGACCCGATGCTTAGGGAGGGCAAGAGGTGGCGCGCCAAAAACATGGACAAATTAGTGCCACCAACTGTCCCGAACAGGCGGAGCTTGATTCAAGAGCGCTGCACACACAAGTGCACACGTGTGAGTGTGATTGCCCGCAGGGCAAGACTGTTATTTAGAACATGACTTGCAGATGAATTGAACCTCCTGTTTCTGCAACAACAACAAGCTTTTAGAGGGCAACATGAGGTAAACATTTAGATGACAAAATCTGTTAGGACTCTCAGCAGAGCAATTTGATGTGCCATCCTGTTTTTGTCCAAGCTGCTTTTGCTAGTAATATAGACTCATTTGCTCTTCTATGTGGAAGGACAAGACTATAGCTTTATATTAATGGTATACAAGAATAATAAGTTTTTCTCCATTTTCTCCATTTGTATATACTGTGTGTGTGTGTGTGTGTGTGTGTGTGTGTGTGTGTGTGTGTGTGTGTGTGTGTGTGTGTGTGTGGGGACCAAATGTCCCCATAAGGATAGTAAAACCTGAGATCACCTACATTGTGGGGACCAGCCAGCGGTCCCCACTTTTCAAAAGGCTTATAAATCACAGTTTTTTTGAGAAAGTAAAAATGCAGCATGTTTCATGTGATGGGTAGGTTTAGGGGCAGGGGCAGTGTAGGGGGATAGAATGTACAGTTTGTATGGTATAAAAACCATTACGTCTATGGAGAGTCCCCACAAAGATAGTGAACCAGACGTGTGTGAGTGTATACACACACACACACACACACACACACACAATTAGATGAAAGAGTATGTGAACCGCTTGCAGAATCTGCAAAAATTTGAATAATTTTAACAAAATAAGAATATTTTTTTATTTAGTACTGTCCTGAATTTTTTTTTTTTTTTTTTTTTTTTTTTTTTACATATAGTCCACAAAACAAAAAAAATAGCTGAATTTATTAAACTGACCCGTTCAAAAGTTTATGAACCATTGATTCTTAATACTGTGTGTCGCTCCCTGGAGGATCCACGGCTGTTTTTGTGTTTTGTGATGGTTGTTCTTGAGTTCTTGAGTCTATTTGTTTTTCCTGACCAGTTAAACTGCCCAATGTCTCCAATTCCTGCACATTCTTCAGTTTTCCAGCAGAACAGGATGATGTTAAAAGTTTTCTTATTTAGTTTAAATATATATAAAAAAATCATTTAGTACTCCCTTCAGAAGCAACAGAAGATGCTTACATGTTTCCCGGAAGACAAATTAAGTACAAATTTACCTTAATCTTGAAATTCAAAAGATTTTCACCCCCGGCTCTTAATACATTGTGTTTCCTTCTGGAGCATCAGTGAATGTTTGAACCGTTTTTAATAGTTGTGTTTGAGTCCCTCAATCGTCCTGTGTGAAAAGATGGATCTCAAAATACAGTCACTGCTGGAGAGGGTTCAAATATGCAAAAGATGCTGGAAAACTGAAGAATGTGCAGGACCTGGAGGATTTTTCTGAAGAACATTGGGCAGTTTAACTGCTCAGGACAAACAAGAGACTCAAGAACAACCATCACAAAACACAAAAACAGGCGCGGATCATCCAGGGAACAACACACAGTACTGAGAATCAATGGTTCATAAACTTTTGAATGGGGTCATTTGAATAAATTCAGATAATTTTAAAAGAAATGTTTATATTTCTTTTACATTTATTATGGTATTTATTTTTTTTTTTTACTACTGATGATCCTGATCAGAGAAGTCACAAAAAACATACATAACATAAAAGGTATTTTTTTTTTTTAGGAGAGAGAACACATTTAAAAAAAATGAGATAAAAGGAAAAGCGTTATAGCTTAAATAGACACAAATTCTATATTAAAACAACACCAAAACACAAGATAGTCCATCCTACAACTACACCAAAACCCATTTGCATTATTCCAATATTACACGATATTGCCAAAAGTTTTGGGACGCCTGCCTTAACATGACCATTAACTTTAATGACATCCCATTCTTAATCCGCACTGCAAATACTCACAACACAACCAAATCCAGAAACACACTGCAAATACTCACAACACAACCAAATACAGAAACGCACTGCAAATACTCACAACGCAACCAAATACAGAAACACACTGCATCACAACCAAATACAGAAACGCACTGCAAATACTCACAACGCAACCAAATACAGAAACACACTGCAAATACTCACAACCAAATTCAGAAACACTGCAAATACTCACAACGCAACCAAATACAGAAACGCTGCAGTTACTCACAACCAAATACAGAAACGCACTGCAATTACTCACAACCAAATTCAGAAACACTGCAATTACTCACAACACAACCAAATACAGAAACACACTGCAAATACTCACAACACAACCAAATACAAAACACACACTGCAAATATTTTGAAATCAAGTACAGTAACACTGCAATTACTCACAACACAACCAAATACAAAACACACACTGCAGAGAATCACAAAGTCAAGTCAAATACAGAAACACTGCAATTACTCACAACACAACCAAATACAGAAACGCACTGCAATTACTCACAACACAACCAAATACAGAAACACACTACAAATACTCACAACGAAACCAAATACAGGAACGCTGCAGTTACCTACAACCAAATACAGAAACACATTTGCATTATTCACAATATTACCAAATACACACTGCAAATACTCACAACACAACCAAATACAGAAACGCACTGCAAATACTCACAACGCAACCAAATCCAGAAACACACTGCAAATACTCACAACACAACCAAATACAGAAACACACTGCAAATACTCACAACCAAATACAGAAACGCACTGCAAATACTCACAACACAACCAAATACAGAAACACACTGCAAATACTCACAACCAAATACAGAAACGCACTGCAAATACTCACAACGCAACCAAATACAGAAACACACTGCAAATACTCACAACCAAATACAGAAACGCACTGCAAATACTCACAACCAAATTCAGAAACACTGCAAATACTCACAACGCAACCAAATACAGAAACGCTGCAGTTACTCACAACCAAATACAGAAACGCACTGCAAATACTCACAACACAACCAAATACAGAAACACACTGCAAATACTCACAACCAAATACAGAAACGACTGCAAATACTCACAACGAAATCAAGTACAGTAACACTGCAAATACTCACAACACAACCAAATACAAAACACACACTGCAAATACTCACAACGAAATCAAATACAGAAACACTGCAATTACTCACAACACAACCAAATACAGAAACACACTGCAAATACTCACAACACAACCAAATACAAAACACACTACAAATACTCACAACGAAACCAAATACAGGAACGCTGCAGTTACACACAACCAAATACAGAAACACACTGCAAATACTCACAACACAACCAAATACAGAAACGCACTGCAAAAACTCACAACACAACCAAGATGCAGAGCGCTGCAAACTCACAACACAACCAAATACAGAAACACTGCAATTACTCACAACACAACCAAATACAGAGCATACGCAAATACTCACAACACAACCAAATACAGAAACACACTGCAAATACTCACAACACAACCAAATACAGAAACACACTGCAAATACTCACAACACAACCAAATTCAGAAACACACTGCAAATACTCACAGTACAATGGAAATGTTTCAAGGGGACACCAACAAGTGACAAACCTGCTCTTTGTTCAGTGTCTACTCATCAGTGTTGTTGTCACTGACCTAAAAGGCAAGTTTTTTGATAATTTTAGCATCCAGATCGTATGTGCATTATGAAGTATTTGCAGCGCTTTCTGTATTTGGTTGCATGTGTTGTCAAACTGATGATGTTTTCTTAATTTTTTTTAAGATGTTTTTGTCTATTTGCTTGCCTTCTTCAGTTGCAGTGCCTACAAATCCACAAAAATCCACCATACAAATCCACAAAAAAATGTGTCAGTAGTAAATTCGCTGAATGGCCATATTGTCACCTGAGGGGGCACTTTCTCCCAAGGAATGGGAGAAATCCCCTCCCCCACCTCCCTTGGCGACAGCCTGCACAGACCCCTCCCAAGCCCCAGACTTGGGCTATACTGACCTCGCCCAGCAGCAACCACCTAGCAATGCATAGTAACTGCATAGCAACACACTAAAAACACCATAGCATCTGACAACCACCAGCAGCATCCTGCCATTGTCACAGTGAGTTTTGCAGAAAATGTAAACTTCCAAGTTCCAATAACTATATATTCAAATATTTTCTTTATAAATGACAATATGAAAGCAGACAGTGAACACGGCCAGCTGCGATTCCTGAGCGAAGCCATGGGCGGAAGCATCCTGTTGATTTATCAAATGATTTATCCGCAGAGATGCCTGAACAGTGTCTCTCTCCCTCCTCCTCCTCCTCCTCCTCCTCCTCCTCAGTACCTCCATTGACAGAATTACGATCTCTCTGGCCAACCCACCACCTCACCGTTTTACTACCTCCTCGTGTTGCATCTGTCACTCCTAACACATGCACACACACTAACTCACTCCTCTCACACTGGTCTTTTATGGACATGGAACCCGCTTGTGGCACCCTTGGGGTTTCCTTTTCTCATTCTCTCACACAGTTACGGTGTTTCGCAGACTCAGCTGCACTAGGTGGGTGTATGAACATGCGGTGCTGACATGGAACACAAAACCTGGCGAATAAAGGACTGTGAACCAGATTGCATTTGTTTATTTTGCAATTATGAAAATTATGAAAAATTAAGCTATATGGGAACGTGAGCAATTTGAAGTGTTGAAGGATTTGGCAAATAATTGTATTTGCAATTGTGCGCTTTTACCCCAAATCATGTTTGGATCAATCTTTTCAAAATCTACTTGAAAACACATGGACCAAGTAGAAATGTAATCTTACTAATGCTGGTTTCATGCATATATACAAAAAGTGTGTATTATTTTCAACAAAACTTTAATGTCGTGTTGTAAGATCAAGAATTTTTTTAATATTTTCCATTATTTATCATTACATATATTTTACTATTTCAAATGTTCTGTTTCATGGTTTTGTCACACACACACACACACACACACAAACACACAAAGCATTTGCATATTGGTTACACCAAACTGAATTTGTTGGACACTTATTTTACAATCTATTAATATTTATTACATAAAATTTTACAATATATTTGTAATACATTACTTTCTGAATTGAATGCTCTACTAATGTTATGAAAAACATTTTTGCCTAGAAGTCATCCTATGAATGTAAATGAAGGTTTATCTTTAGGTGTCTAGTTTAACTTGTCATGGTAAAATTAATAATGGCATTTTATCTTAATCCGGTTTAAATTTAGATAAACTATAATTATTGATTATCAGTTGTGGTCTGTTTTTGTCTCATAATAGAAAGACTGAAATCCTTAACCAGTGGAATCTCATGCAATCCACTTGTTAGAGAGTGTGAGAGCTGGAAGAAAAGGTTTCTCGGGAGGGTTTTAGGGGGCAATAACGCTTGCTTGATTAAACAGCAATGGTCCTGCGCGCTGTCAGACAGATGGACAGGGCATTTTTAAACGAGACTCTCGCGAGCGGGGAGCGCGCTTAAGTTTAAAGGAGAGCGCCTCGCGCTCGTAAATCCGTGAATGACGCGGTGCTTCTGTACGTGGCAGTGAACTAATGTTTGCGGACTGCTCTCTGACTGAGGTCAGATGGCAAAGCGAAGAGCAGGGCACATAAATCGACAGCTGTATGCTAATCGTGTGAATATTGAGCGGTAGAGCCGTGATGCGCAGGCTCGCCAGTGGCATTCGCGTGTCGCTCGCGCATGAGTGAGGAGAACGCACGAGATCAAGTGAGCGCGTGCCTTTGACTTTGATGTGAGATGACTTCACTTTAGGGAAACTGACTGAGCTCTTAGGGAAAAGCGCTTGTTGCTCCATTATTACTGATGCTTCTGGATAAACATTTTTTAAAGATGAAGATATTCGGGCGATTGAAGTATACCCTGGTGAGTTAGAATATATGATTTATACTTAATATCAATATTAACTGTACAAATTGTATTTGTTCATATAGTTGTTTATATATTTATAGGCTATATATATTTAATTTAATTTTTTACTCTATTTTACTTTTATATTTCATTGAGTAGTCAGTATATGTCATGTATTATTTAGTTAGTGTTTATTTAGTAGGCCTATGTTACTTATTTAGTATTTTTACTTTAATATTGTCAGTACATCATTTATTTAGTGCAGATGTCTTCAACCTTTTTCAGGCCAAGGATGCCTTATTGGAGAGAGAGATGGAGTGGAAACTATACTATAACTATACTATAAAACCGAGTGTTGCATTTTAAATGTAACCTATAAAAACTCTTAGCATATTAACCTGTGAAGCCTGACATGAAATAATGATATTTTGAAATGGAACAGTTTATTGGACCTATAAACAACTAATCTTTTTAAAATGTTTGTTTGATTATTATATTTGATACATTAGGCTTTTATGGCTCATATACTATGATATAGGAGAATATGGAGCTCATACTGGGGAGGGAAAAACATATTCAGAGACCAAAACTGCAAAAGTGTGCAATTCGGTTTGTAAAAAGTTTGTAATGTAAATCAGTATGAGATCTTTATAACAGACTACTTGCATAAAATGCATATAAATGTCAGTTGTTTCTCTATATCTGCCAATAATGTGTCTTAGTTCTATAGAATGCAAACATAATACAATATAATACAATGAAGATTGAGAGCTATGATAAATGTTCCTCAAAAGCCTGCAAGGGGGACAGATTTACAGCTATGGTAAAAAGGTAAAAAAGTATAAACTATCAGTTAGATGACAGAAAGCATGTAGATTGTGTGCAACAGGTTTTGATCATGCTAAGTTAAAGGCCTTAGAAATGTGTGTATCAAATATGATACAGTAAGCTTAATAATTGTAATGTTAATGTATTTGCAAAGCCATTAAAATGATTGTTCACCCAAAAATGAAAATTTGATGTTTATCTGCTTACCCCCAGGGCATCCAACATGTAGCTGTGTAACAACATGAAGATTTGTAACTCCAACCGTTGCAGTCTGTCAGTCGTATAATGTGAATGGGGTGTAATTCTATGAGAGTAAAAAAAAACATGCACAGACAACTTCGTTTTAAACCCTGCAGCTCATGACGACACATTGATGTCTTAAGACACGAAACGATCTGTTTGTGTGAGAAACCGAACAGTATTTATATAATTTTTTACCATCACTTCCGCTGGGTGAGAAATACAAAAAATACATAATTATGATTGTAATTTTAAATTAAAAAGGAATAAAATATAAATGAAACAATTGTCTTTTAGAATGTATTATTTTTTCTTTACCATATATGATAAATTTATATTTTTTCATATTTTTTGGATCTATTTTCTGTGTCTTTCATATTATTTTGATGATGAATGATCTTGAAATATGACTCACTGAGTATTTATTGCTTCTGTGTGTCATTGTTGTGGTCCCCATGAGGAAAACAGCTTTTGGTGATGGGTATGTTTAGGGGTAGTGTTGTTGTAAGGGATAGAGTTTACAGTTTTTACAGTATAAAAATCATATCTATTGAAAGTCCCCATAAAACATGAAAACACAAAGTGTGTGTGTATGTACATATCTGGCTATACTTGAGGGCCAAATGTCCTCACTTATATAGTGAAATATTATATACTAGTGAGGACATTTTCCTGGTTAAAAAGGCTTATAAATCGGCCAAAACATGTTGTTATTTAATTCTAGTGTTTTGCACGTGTTTCTGTGATCCATAGGTTTAGGGATAGGGGTTGGGTTAGTCCATTAGCCTGATATAAAATCAATGGAAGTCAATGCAATGTCCTTACTAATATAGTGAAACAAACGTGTTTGTGGTCAGAGCACAAAACTTGAAACATGTCATTGATGTTGGAGGAGGAGAATCTTTCATTAAGTATTTTAAAACATTGCTAACATCTCAATCACAGCACAGATGGTAGATGGTGCGCCTCAAAGTCAGAAAACGCATTAAGTGGCTGCCGGTCATTGTTGATTGAAATGAGAGGAATTAGATATGGCTGTGGTCATGAGGATTATGTTTTGAATGATAGGGATTAAGTTTTGTCTTTTGTCTGTCTAGCTGTAGACTTAACAGAATAGGCCATTGGCACTGACTGACAAGGTCCCGTTTCTGTGTGTGCTACTGACCTGCGTGAATCACTTAGAGCTGCTCTGTTTTGCATGACAGGATTTTGCTTACGATGACTCTAAAGTGGAATTCAATGTGGATGCTCCAAATGGTGTTGTGATGGAGGGATACCTGTTCAAGAGGGCGAGCAATGCTTTCAAGACATGGAACAGGTAAGAAAAAGCTCTAAATGTACGATTTTTCATGCATTTTGTGGAGAAAATCTAATATTGTTTTCCTCTCGTACCAGGCGATGGTTTTCGATACAGAACAGTCAACTAGTGTATCAGAAGAGACTTAAAGTAGGTGGTTCTACTTTGCTACATTCTTCTAAATAGAACCTTATAAACTATATCGAACCCTATATAGAGCCATAAAGATTTTTGTCAGGTGCTTCATATATTAGAACCTTGTAGGGGTTCATTTTATGGATTTACTTTTAATAAAATGTTTTATTTGATTAAAGGCTACATAACTGACAGTTTCTGCCATCTCAAGTTAATATTGAGTACCTATAGAGTAGTATTGCATCCTTCATATCTCTGAAGAGTCTTTAGTTTCATCATATTTATAAAAGACAGATACGCGGTACCGATTCTTTCCGAAAACAGCCGAACTCCTGGAGGCATGCAGTGAGCGGAGCTAAAGAATCACGAACACACACACACACACACACACACACACACACACACACACAAAGCCTCATTGCATTATCCCTGGATAACTTTTGATTCACTATACGTTTGTGTTGTTGACATTATACACACTTACGCGCCGATTGCCAACAAAACACAGACATTTGATGCAGTTTTACTCAGCGCCTGCAGTTTCGACTCATGACCGGGAACAAACACATACACTTGCAGAACTCCGTTGCTACGCCGGGAAAACAAACTGCCTCCATTGTTTCCTTAACGCTGGGTTATTTTGGAAGCTGAACAAAGTTATTTTTCCCTCACAATCAGAAACACACTTCTTTAGTGATTTCGTGGTCTAAAAGCATAATGACAGCGCTGCCGACGGATAAGCGTGCTTTTGCACTCGCTCTGGTAAATGTGTGTGTGCGCTCATCCGGGGGAAGTGCCCATACAAGCAGTTACGTCCTTTATGATGTCATACTGGGCCATACTCGAGAAAACTTTCCGAAACGTATTCAAATCCTGAAGGAGTGTATTTGGACACAAAAGATATTTTGAAGAATGTTGGTAATGAAACCGTTGACGGTAGCCACTGACTTCCAAAGTAGGTAAAAAATACTATGGAAGTCAAGCTGTATGGCTACCGTCAGCTGTCTGGTGAACAACATCCTTGAAAATATCTTCTTTTGTGTTCAACAGAAGAAAGAAGGTTTGGAATAAATCTTAATTTTTGGGTGACTTTACGCCAAAAAAGTTCTATATTTTGAACCCCATTTAAGTATATAGTGTAGGATTCAGGTATTTACTTTACAGATTATTTTACTGCTATCAAGTAAAATAATTATTGTGACCTGACATTGCAATCTACTGTGTGTCATAGGACGTTTTGACTGTGGTTGTGGAGGATCTACGGCTTTGCTCTGTGAAACCATGTGAGGACATTGAGAGAAGGTTCTGTTTTGAAGTGGTGTCACCTACAAAGTGAGTAGTGTCGTGTGTGTGTGTGTGTGTGTGTGTGTGTGTGTGTGTGTGTGTGTGTGTGTGTGTGTGTGTGTGTGTGTGTGTGTGGGTGGGTGTGGGTGTGGGTGTGGGTGCGTACAGTATCTAATATACGAATCAACCCCCATCAGGAGCTGTATGCTGCAGGCCGAATCTGAGAAGCTCCGTCAAGCTTGGATTCAGGCGGTTCAGGCCAGCATTGCTTCTGCCTACAGGGAGATTTCTGAAAACTATTACATAGAGGTCAGTCTTACTAGCAACTACTCTGAGAAGCTGTAATTAATGTGGCAGTGTCACACTATGCATGGCATTATGCATCAATATGAACTGTAAAACTGCTGAAAAGTATTTTTTTGAATTAGGTCATTGATAAATAGAAGTGTCTGAAATAAAGAAAAAGAAAACTCCTTTAAAATTTGAGTTTAAATCATCATTTACTGTTCTTAAAAATTATTAAGTTTTGACTTTTTCCATACCATTTCAAGAAAAGTGTAAACTGAATGACTCTAAAAGTAAAATTTATAATCTTCCTTTAACACTGAATACACGTGAATGTGCACATATCATAAATATAATAAATGAACTCAGAACAGTCTTTTACAATCTGAACTAATTTGCCTTGTCATATAATGTTGAATTATCAGATGTGATGTCATTTCCTGTTTTATGATTTCATGACAGGACAAAGTTTTTGTGTATTCCTCATTATATGTATGAATAGCATTTTAAGTTTTTTATATAAATTCATAGATCTGGACAAAAAAGAGGGCCATGCCATTGACCACATTACATAGATTATACATGAAACTAATCAGTAATAACTCTTTTTACTGTTTGTCAGCGTTTGGACAGGACAGCGTCTCCCTCCACGAGCAGTATAGACTCTGCCAGCGAGCCGCGGGAGCGTAATGTTAGAGGAGAGAGTATCTTACAGCGCGTCCAGTCTCTGCCAGGAAACGAGATCTGCTGCGACTGTGGCCAGGCCGACCCACGCTGGGCCAGCATCAACCTCGGCATTCTGCTCTGTATTGAGTGCTCTGGCATTCACAGGTGAGAGCTTGCTTCGTTTTTCAGATATTATAAGAAGTTATAACACAAAGCAATACAAAACAGAATTCCAAACAGTGATTTTTGTGCCCTTGAAGGGAATGGGAGCCATTTGTAGGAACATTCAAAGTTAAAGTGAGCAACTGAATTCCCTCACGAAGGACCCTTCCACAAGTCCGTTAGCAAAGGGTACATGCGATGGTGTGAGAGGTTGAGTTAACTTATAAACAATAATTCAAGCATCTAATAAGCGTCTTCACAATATCCGGAAAATATGCGCTATAGTCCAAACAAGTCGTAGTTCTGTAGTTCTTGGAAAGTGGATTCTGTTAAATAAAATATTTGTGTTTGGAGTGAACTTTGAGCTTTGTGACCTTGCAGATCTTTTTTTAATGCTCAAACAGCAACATTACACACAAACTAAAGTTGAAAAAGTGAAAAGGGATAATAGGACCACTTTAAATAATTTACATTTGGTAAATGTGAATGCCTGCAGTGTCCAAGACGAGAAGGCAAGTTTTAAAGAGGAAAAATACACAAATATATTAAAATATAACTTTTTTTATTGTACAATTGTATTTTTTTGCAACAATTATATTAACAGCGATTTTAAGAAATCCCTGTTGTAATAGCAGCTAATGGGTGATGGAAACCATGCTGCATTGTCCTGGTATTGTTCCAGGTGAAGATAATGAGGACATTTTTATTTTTCTTCCTAAACCAAGTATGTTCCAAACGGTTACATTGTCACACAAGTGCCCTGCTCCCTCCAAAGTCCTCACTTCAAGGGCCCTTTGGACTGAGAGGACCCAGGGGATGCTCACTTCCAATTAGAATTTGAGAAGCCATCTGCTTCCATATTGTTTTGACTGAAGATAGACAGGCCTTAAAGCCACCTGCGTCAGTGCGTTTATCCCGACTACATCACCCATGACAGATTGAACCCAACAGCAGAATGGCTTTACATGAAGGCAGGCCCTCATCCCTATGACACTCGTGCACATACTGCGTCATACCCTCAGGGTGAAGCACCTTTTCTGCTCCATCAGTTCCTCTGCAGATTACCGGCGCCAGCCTGCTAATCAGATTAAATCTTTCCTACCTCCTCAAAAATGGGCGTCCATGACTGCACTCAAGATTGAAGTCTCATAACACAGGCATTAGATTTGATTAGCTCAGACACAACAGGGGCTGCAGATGGAGATCTGACAGATTCTGATGGGTATCTACAGGAGGCTGACACAAATGTGTCCTGCCATTGTTCGACTTTGACTAGTATAAGTGAAAATTTTATTTTTATTCAGCTTATGTTACTGAAAAATATAACTGAATGCATAAAATGTATGTGTGCCTAAATCAGAATAATGCCATATTGAAGATTCTTGAAAATAGGGTACATTTTATGATCTCTGTTCTATCTCTGCAGGAGTTTGGGTGTCCACTGCTCTAAAGTGCGCTCTTTAACACTTGACACATGGGAGCCAGAACTTATGAAGGTAAGACCTGAGTGAAGAAGTGAGATCTGAAAGGGTGAATCTCATTTCACCACAAACAAAAGAAAAAAAAATTATATTTAGCTTATAGAAATCCCACTTTTATGAATATAATATCATATATACATATATACATATATATATATATATATATATATATATATATATATATATATATATATATATATATATATATAAAATAATATAATATTGAGCACGTATTATTTAAATGTGTCATTGTAGTATTTGTTTTACTTCCTTTAATTTTGGCTGATTTAAATAAATGTGAAAAATATATAATATAATTTTTTAAATAAAGAAATGTACTTTAATACATGCATATGGACTGGACATAATTTAGTTTTATAATAATGAGAATTACAACTTAAAAATAAGGAGTTATGATATTAATAATAATACTTTTTATATTATTGTTTTTACTATATTATAACAATTTTCATGATGCTAAAAAAAATTAAATTGCATTTTTAAATATATTCAAATAGAAAACTGTTATTTTTAATTATAGTATTCCACAATATTACTGTTTTTACTTTGTATTTGATCAAATGAATGCAGCTGTGGTGAGCAGAAAAGCATAAAAAACTCTTTCAAAAACATAAAAAATAGAACGGGCCACTAACTTTTAAATGATAGTGTATATTGTCACATGTATTATATATTATACATTCACCCAAACAGTGTTGGGAGTAACGCATTAAAAGTAACATGAGTTATATAAATTAGATTACTTTTTTGGAAGTAACAAGTAAAGTTACTTTTTCAAATAAGTAATGCAAGTTACTTTGTTTTCCCATGTATTGACTGAAACCTCTCTTGTCCCGATGTTGAGAGAAATCGTAAGTTCAGAGGCGTTGTGTGCGTTGTGTGAACGTGATTCACCTGCACAAAAACAGATTTGGTATTCCTCAAAATAAATAAAAACAGTCAAATGCAAACTCTGAATATAGGGTGCTATCACTCTTGGTTCGATTGCCTGGTCCGAACCTGAGTTCGATTGCATTTTTATCAAATCATATGTCATTAATAGCGGTTCACTTTCTCGATTTAGTATGATTGCATTCATATCAGCAGCGAACCGTACCGGAGTTCACGTAAACCGTACCCCAGACCAGCCTTTTTAAGTGGATACGGGTGTGCACCCGAGTTCGGAAGACAGCGTTCACATCATCAAAAAACGAATAGAACACTGACGTCAACCGAACCCGGGTGCGCAGCAAAAGTGCTAGAGTGAAAGCACCATCAATGTTAAATAATACAAATATACTTTATGTATTTAATCTCACTTTATTAACCAATGACTTTGCTGCTGTCCCTCGATGATCAACTTCAACCATACAACTTTTTAAAATAACTTTTTCCCAACATTGCACCTGGTATAGCTTCCTAAAATCCCTTACTTCCTATACTATAGTTTCCTATACTTCGATTAAGTCAGATACATCAATTTTAGATATGCTTATTACATGGTTTTGGTTATAATTTTTTTTTAATTTTATTGATTGAATAATGACTGTTTTCTCTCTAGTTAATGTGTGAGCTCGGCAACACTGTAATCAACCAGATTTATGAAGGTGCATGTGAGGAACAAGGACTTAAGAAACCCAGTCCCAACAGCTCAAGGTCAGTGTGCGGCCAAGTTTCTGCCATTGCATTGTATAAATGACCAGAATCTATAACTTAGACAATCTTTTTTTGTCCATTATAATTTCATATATTGAATGATTCATTAATAGAAGCTCCCGTTTCTGCTTCTGATGTTTTATTTAGGCAGGAGAAAGAAGCATGGATCAAAGCGAAATATGTGGAGAGGAAATTTCTGAAGAAGATGTGTGGCTCCGAGGCCCTGGTGGAGGGGAGCAGAAAATCACATCACTGGAATGTGAAGAAGTGCAGGAGACACAACAGCTCCATCAGAGCCCCTAAAACACGCCGGAAATACAGGCACGATGCCGGGATCATGTCGCCAGGCAATCTCTCGGCTGGTAATTTCTTGGTCATTTCTGAACATTAGGGCTGCACGATATATCGTTTTGGCATCGATATTACATTGTACATCGCAGTCACATCGCAGGATGTGCTATGTCTAGTAACGATCATATTTGATCCGTGATCCGTATGGGCCAGGTGCACCCCGGTTCAGAACGCATGTGATCCGCGGGTTAAACTCCAACGTTTAACCATAATAGAGTGAAAGTTTATCATTTGCATGTGTTTTAAAGTCGAGCCATGCAGACAGCATGTGAACGGTGACTTCATTAATGCGCACAGAAAACAGCGCATGCCCATTTTACTTCATTTTCTTTTGAGCTTGAATGGACATGTGCACGGAAAATGATAGTCAAAATGGAAAAGGAAACAGATGCGTGTCTATTTAGTATATTAGGTTTGTGTATTCATCTTTAATGGACAGCAGCCTAATGTACCTCCAGCTGTTTGTGAACAAATACAATTTCTATATTCTATTATTCTCCTTCTTTGTATTTATCTGTGCTTGTAATTTGGTTATTATTTTCAATGCAGATTCACTCTCCTACAAAATCAGCCCAATTTTTTCTAGAATAGAGCTATTCAAATCATTTGGTGAAATTGTGTTTATATTGCAATATATATTGCAGAAAAACTACCTTTCGCAATGTATGTTTTTTTTTCTCCCAATATCGTGCAGCCCTACTGAACATGTTTGTTTCTACTCATCTGAGTTGGACAAAGTGAGAATTGGAGAAGTTAGTGTCCAGTTCTCACGTCCAATCATGACATGATGTCCTTCTCTTTTTGTCACCCTCAGCTGCAGCAGCCGCAAAGTTTCGGAGAGAATCGCTGTTTTGTCCGGACGAGCTTGATTCACTGTTCTCTTACTTTGACACGGGCTCAGGGCCTCGCAGTAAGTTTCTTATGAGACTCTACCTTCTAAAGACCCTGAGATAACCATGTCCATCGCATATATCTCCTGCTGTCAGTGTTGTGGAAAGTTACTTACAATATTGGATTACTCCCTAAAAAAAGTAAACTTGACATATGGGAAACTTTTTATTTTATAAGTATTGCACTACAAATGTTCAATACAAATGTCTTCTAACCACTTCATGATCGTCTTTTATGGCTGTTTAAAACAAGACTTAAAGGTACAATATGTACGATTTTTGCAGTAAAATATCCAAAAACCACCAGGCCAGTGTTATATATTTTGTTCAGTTGATTACTTACAATATCCCAAATGTTTCCAACTATTTGTAAATTGTGAGAAAATTGCTATTTTAACCAAGGAACCGGGATGTGTGAGGGAGTCGCCTGTCAGTTGGGTCATATCTGCGTTACCCACGGTTTCCGGTTTTATTTGGCAGAAACGCTTTACTCTTGAATGCAGTGTGCAACAAGTGTCATAGCACCCACAGAGTGAACGCACAGAGTAACGTCATAACATCATTTTCAACACACTCAAATGTGTCTAATACAATAAACAGAGCTGCGTTACCTCATACTCATGACCAGAAATGCGGAAATGGCGCCGGCGTCTATCCCGTCATAATAAAAGTCCCGCTGCTCACGAGCCATGTGTTGCGTAACAATCACTCCAGCGGCCTTGCTCAACTTCCACGACACTCGGTCCTGCTCTGCTTCATACTACAGTGACGTTAATAACCGCATCCATGAACATGATTTCTGCCCGAGTCATATCCCGATTCTTCCCCACCAGCTGTGAGGTGAAGACCACATATCCCACGATTCTGCACTCAAACTTGGCATCAGCAAACTCGTCTTTGTTTTGAATAGATGCCCTATTACATAGTGCACCTTTAACTTTTTAACATCTCTGTGTAAAACGGGCAATTGCAGTTATTTGTTGAGTTATGATCTGTATTTGAGCCGTGCGTCAATTAGCGCGAATTAATCTAATGTTTTGAGGAGTTTGGCTCTCGTTCATTCACCTCATCGGTGTGGATACTGTCTTGGAGTATAACCTAAATAATTTTCACCGGTTGTCATCTGAACAAGTAACATGTCTGCCACTTTTGGCAAAACATTACAATAAATCGCACTACCAAAGATGATTAAATTTAACGATCACTTGTATTGCATCAAACCGTGCAAATTATTATTATTATTGTTATACTTTGTTCTCAAATTGTTAATCTTAACAGCATTAGCATTGAGTGACTACATGTATTTAGTGTTTATTATCGTTACCTGTAGATTTCAATTTCGAAGTACAGTCTAATCTTTTCCTTTCGATTATCGATGAATCTCCAGTTGTCGATTATTATGATTATTTATTAGATGATGCAACATATTATAAGGTTGTTTATAAGGCATTATGCATGTATTATAATGCATTAAGAATACTCTTGTAATGCATTATTAATACAGGCTTCTTAGAAAGTGTTTCCAAAGTGACTAATTGTGTTACTTTTGTTTATTTAAAAACAAAAAAAGTTATATTTTTGGCAAATGTAAAGTGTCTTTCACACCAAAAGTGAAATTAATAAGGAAATGCAAATTCATGCTTGTAGAGGGCGCAGCTCAAACTAATTTTCAGATGTGCTTTCTTTCTGGATTGCTTTTTAGTTCAAAAAGAGTTGATTTTTTCTACTGTAGCCACTTAACATGGTATGCTCTCCTGTTTCAGATCAACTTTATGATGTACTATGTGAGAAGGTTAGCACTGAATGTTTGATAAGGTCATGGTGTGAGTAACATGTCCCTCGCTTGGCACCTGTTGGCCCCGCAGGTCTCAGCAGTGACAGCGGGCTGGGCGGCAGTACTGACGGCAGCACGGACATACTCGTTTTCGGCTCAGTGGTGGACAGTGTCACTGAGGAAGGTGAGAAGACGTCCTACTTTGGTATATCTATCTGTTGTGCGTATCGCCTCCTTTATCTTCCATGTCTTTCTGTTTTATTGCAGAGTGTGAGGACTCTGATGAATCCAGTGGAGAGGTAGATATCGAGCAGGAAGCGTCGGATGCAGAAGACGGACGGGAGCTTGACCCGAACGTGCTGATTCAAAAGGCGGCACGGGCCAGGAACCTCCCGGTCATGGCGGAAGCACTCGCACACGGTGCAGATGTCAACTCAGTCAACGAGGAGGACCAAAGCAAGAGTCCATTAATACAAGCTGTCACAGGGGTGAGACTTTCCGTACTGAAAAAGAAAATTGGTGTAGGATTTATTTTGAATCCATTTTCACTCATAAATTGCTAGTCAATTTCACAAATAATTACAGAGAAATACTATATATCACATTCAATTAAACCTGAAATTTTGAAGTAGAAAGACTAAAATAGTATTTTTGTCAAGCGTAATCCAGTAATCTTGGTGTATACTCCATGTACAGATAATAGTGTAAAATATAGTGTGTTTACTTTACTTAATGCTTCTACTAATGTTTGATATATCCGTCGCTCTCGTAGGGATCTCTGATAGCCTGCGAGTTCCTTCTGCAGAATGGAGCAGATGTCAATCAGAAGGATGTACATGGACGGGCACCTCTTCACCACGCCACATGCCTGGGTCACACGGGGTAAGAAACGACTCAAGGCTATGACAACCGTGCATAAAAGTTTTGTTCGTGAAACCTAGTGATCTGCCTACCTAGACAGTTTGGTACCAAAATTCACATGCTCAGCTCAGAAGTTGTTTAAACATTAGGAAGCAAAACTCACCTCTACAATTTTATGGGATTAGGGGAATTATGCTAGTGCGTAGATTTGCAGTTGTTAAGGGCATTTATTCAAATGAAATTAAGGAATGAGTCATTTTTAAATCAAAACCAGGCCAAAAGAACGTTTGTTTTGAGCTGGTTTCAGGAATTCGAAATAGCTTGCCAAAGCTAACTTTCCAGAAAAGTTCGCACTGGCTGGAAAACACGTTAACATTATCATTAGTCTCTGCCTTCTTTGACGTGGAAATCTTCTCCAGTTACTTTCCTCTATTCAGTCAGTCATGGTCAGACATCCTATATACACCGACCAGGCATTACATTATGACCACCTTCCTAATTGTCCCCCTTTTGCTGCCAAAACAGCTCTGACCTATCGAAGCATGGACTCCACTAGACCCCTGAAGGTGTGCTGTGGTATCTGGCACCAAGATGTTAGCAGCAGATCCAGTTCTGATGCTCACATGGGCACTATGACTGGTCTGCGGCTATGCAGTCCCATACGCAACAAACTGCGATGCACTGTGTATTCTGACACCTTTGCATCAGAACCAGCATTAACTTATTGAGCAATTTGAGCTACAGTAGCTCGTCTGTCTGATCGGACCACACAAGCCAGCCTTCGCTCCCCACATGCATCAATGAGCCTTGGACGCCCATGACTCCCATGTCGCCGTTTCATCACTGTTCCTTCCTTGGACCACTTTTGATAGATACTGACCACTGCAGACCGGGAACTTGCCGCAAGAGCTGCAGTTTTGGAGATGCTTTGACCAATTTGGCCCTTATCAAACTTGCTTAAATCCTTACGCTTGCCCATTTTTCCTGCTTCTAACACATTAACTTTGAGGCCAAAATGTTCATTTGCTGCCTAATATATCCCACCCACTAACAGGTGCCGTGATGAAGAGATAATCAGTGTTCAGTGGTCATAATGTTATGCCTGATCGGTGTATTCACTTTCTCTGTAGGCGTCTTACAACAGTTCCCGCACAAGCTATTTATAGATTATCGTGAAAGAATATGCTAATCGAATCCACATCAGCTACATAAATTCATCTACTAACCATTCAGAAACGTCCTGTCTCATTCTACATGTTGTCACTTCTTCTTAAATCTCTCCATCGTTGTCCGACTCCGGTTTGAACATAAAAGGCTGAGCTGTTTCGGACGTTTTCAGTGCGTGTCTGCGTGAGGTAATCGGAGCTGCTAACACAAGCTCTTGAAGCTCCGCCCTCTTCTTGAAAGGGAGTCCAGCAGCTCATTTGCATTTAAAGGGACACAAAAAAAATGTCAATTTTAACATGCTGTAAAAATTATCTAGGGTATTTTGAGCTCAAACTTCACATACACACTCTGGGGACATCAAATACTTATTTTTACATCTTGTAAAAAGGGGCATAATAGGACCCCTTTAAAGTTCATTATGCTGATTTATAGTACTACACCTCGAAACCCCTGCCTGTGACAAGGTCATATTCAAGATTACAGACTTCTATTATGATGGCAAGTATTGGATTGTTATTATAGAAAAAGACGAAAGGCTTGCATCAGGAAGGAAAAACCTCCTGCCAAATGGCTGTTCGGATAATTCCACTGTGGCAATTCCTAACGGGAAGAAGTCGAAAGAGAGAGAGAGAGAGACTTAAATGGACTATTTCACCACTCAATGTTTGTGTATTTTTTTGTTTTGTAGTTTATGTCTACTTGAGTATTGTGTTGTTAGCTTAGCAACATTCTAACAAATTTGTTCTGATATGCAGATCTGCTTCTGAATGACTCATCACTTAACCTGTTGTGTGGTGTTTGTTTGTGTCCACAGACAGGTGTGTTTGTTCCTGAAGCGAGGAGCCTCTCAGATGGAGGTCGACGAAGACGGGCAGGACCCTCTCAGTATCGCTGTTCAGGCAGCCAATGCAGACATCGTCACATTGTAAGTCGAGTACTTCACCTCCCTTGTAGATTCTCCTAGAGAGCCACTGCACATGAAACTCATGTTTTTGTTCTCTCTGTCTCGGATAGATTACGGTTAGCGCGGATGAATGAAGAGATGCGGGAAGCGGACGGGCCCTTCGGACAGCCAGGTCAATACCCCAGCAGCAGTCCCACAGAGCAGCAGTACAGAAAGTGTATTCAGGAGTTTATCTGCCTCACGATTGAGGAATGCTAGGGGGCGCTCTTGAGCGCTGACAGACTGTGAGGAGGACTACATACTAAGTTTGTAGCCCGTAACAGGAATAGCTTTAGCAAGGATTGAGTGATATCCTCAACTTCCTCCTCACCTGACCAAGTAGTTTACACGTTGTGTTCGTATGTATGTGGTAAACACAAAATATTGAAATGGAACGGCTATTTACAGTATACGTGACAGCTAGAGCCGTCATTCAAACATGACGTTAATCGTGATGTAATAATAATCTGAACGGCCTTGTCTCACTGAATTAGAATTCACTAGTAATTCAAAACAGCATTCCCGAGTGTTATTGAGTCATGATGCTGAAAATATGACCGCGCGCACTTTTCCTACCGACAGTATTTGTTTTGTTTTGGGGTACACAACTGAGTTCTTCTCTTTTTATGTCATTTTGCCTCATGTTAATGTTGTTTGTTGTGCTTTTTATTTATGTTCCGTCCTGAGGATTAGTGCAATGATAACTAGAATACGGGAAATATGTACATTTTTCTCATTTGATAAAGAAAAGGAGACGTTTCCGTTTGACTAACACAAAAACACATCAGACTCCCTCATATATTAACAAAACGGGTGTTTTGACCCCTTTAAAGTTTTAAAACGATTTCAGCTATTCTAAATTATTTATAAAACGTATCGCAGCCGTCTGTTTTATATATTTGTACTTGTATTGCCAAGCTCCCAAATGACTGTCATGTGATTTTTAATGAGAAATGCTTGTCTAGAGCAGTCTGTCTGTGAAAGCAGTCAGTATTTGCATGCGTTTACTCGCTCGCATACATAGGCAAAAGTGCCTGTCTGCATTAGCAAGCATGGTTCCTTATTTTAGCCACCTGATTCTGTCATTATGTAAAAATGCATGACTGCAGATGACATCTGCTCTGTGTTGTCCATTTTTTGCCCACGTTTAGTTGATGATCCCAGTTTTAAGAATACGCCATCAGAATCCTATCTATCTCCCTTTATAATGCCTGATTTTTTTAAAAACGTAGATGTTTATCTTCCAGCAGTTAGCACAATGCTAAGCTGTTAGCTTGCTAACTAAAGGCTAAGAGAAAACACAAAGAAAGTGTAATGTTTAATATGACCCTTTTTAGCTTTGACATTTTAATGATTAAGAATAAATACATGTGAATTAATTTATTTAAAAGAAATGGGATTAAAGTACCCATACCAATTTTGGGTGTAAGTGTGATAGGATTCTGCGTGAAGTAGAGCTGTACGATTAATCGTTAAAATATCGTGATCTCAATTCAAACACCCACACGATTCCAAAATGACAACGATTGGCCTGTGGATGTCTACGGTAGCGATCAAATACAGGAAATCATCTTTTGAAAGTAACTTGCCGCTTAAAATAACTATTATATCGATTACATTGTTACACCACTAGGTGGCGGCAAGTGACTAATTAAAAATGTATTTGTCTATGAATCATTCTTTCAAGAGATTCGTTAAAAAATGCGGATTCATCCAGTAATAAAAAAAATAAGTATTCAAGATCAAGAGTCTCAATTTATCTGGAATCGTGCAGCTCTATGACGCTGGCATTCATGGCTGGACTTTTGACACATAAAGGTGAAGTGTGTAAAAAAAACAAACACAAAAATTCTCTCATTCTGCCATTGGTCAACAAACAAATAGTTTTGCCCACAAATTCACGCCATTGGCTGTTCCGCTGTTGCTATGTCAGACGGTTGGATTCTAAAACAAACAGAAAAAAGTTTTGATTGTTCCACAAAGCATTTACACTTTATTAAAGGGTTAGTTCACCCAAAAATTAAAATTAGCCCATGATTTACTCATCTTCAAGTCATCCTAGGTGTATATGACATTCTTCTTTCAGACGAATAAAAGTTGAGTTATATTTAAAAAATCCTGGCTAATCCACACTTTATAATGGCAGTAAAAGTGCATAAAAATGCATCTGTTCATCAAATAATATGCTCCACACGGCTCCGGGAGGTAAAAAAATGCCTTCGGAAGTGAATTGATGTGTTTGTATAAGAAAAATATCCATATTTAAAACTTTATTAAGTAAAGTTTGGGTCGATCGCCTTCCGTATTCAGTTTATGGGCAAAGTGTTGAAAGTGCCCCTGCAGTTCAAAGGCTTACGCTACCAGATACGCTCGTCAGACGTTGCGTATGCATCTTGAACTCCCAGAAGGCACTTTCAACACTTTTCCACAAAGGCGATCGGCTGGATCTTTAATGTAAAAAGTTTTAAATATGGATATTTTTCTCTCACACGCAATTATTTGCTTCAGGAGGCCTTTATTAACCCCCTGGAGCCGTGTGGAGCCAACCCGATCTCACGGCAATTCGTACATATTTTACAAGGTGGCTAATTCGTGCAATTTATGCGACCTCACTGCAATTCATACGATTTTTACTAAATCGTACATATTTGTGAGTTGGCAAATTCGTATGAATTCATACGAATGACCTACCTCAACCCCGCCCTAAACCTACCCATCACTGGGGTTTAGGCAAAGCGTCTCGTGCGAGTGAGGTCGTACAAATTTGTACGAAATAGCCACCTCGTAAAATATGTACGAATTGGTCGTGAGATAGCGTTGGTGGAGCATATTATTTGACGGACAGATGCTTTTTTTATCGACTTGAAAAACAGAGCAACAGTCAATGCCATTATAAAGCTTGGAACTTTTATTTCGTCTGAAAGAAGAATGTCATATACACCTAGGATGACTTGAGGCTGAGTAAATCATGGGGTCATTTTCATTTTTGGGTGAACTATCCCTTTAAGGGAACTTGGCCTACAAATGGTTAACTTATAGTTTCTGACTATAGAAACACATTTTAACATTCACAAATTACACACTTCACCTTTAAACAGGTAGGCTACAAAGCAAGTGCGAAAGACTGGCATATTATTTGAAAATGAAACCTCTCAATGGAAATCGTTTGATGAAAGGAAAATGTAATTATACATTTCAAGCTTTTGTTTTACAGAAACATTCAGTGAACTGAAATTAAGTTTTTAATATCTGAAAATAGAGACAGTGTATAGAATAGATATTCACCAAGAAGGGACCAGTTCAGTCGTTGTGTCTGGATGTGTTTTAAACCAAGTTTAGCTGAAAAAGTATGTAACTACTGTGCTGTGAATATGCTTTGACCTTTGAACTCTTTTCGACTGCTTGCTCTCTCTCTCTCTCTCTTCGTCAAGCTGTGGTTCTTGCATTCGGACCTTTATTTCGTTTTCTCTTGCAACATTCGGTACAATCTGTTTTCACACTGTTAGATGACGTTCTGTGTTTGGAGACATTCTTGTATTGTTTGTACAATTGTTTGTTATTGTTTGTATGACAGAAATCGATGAAAAGAAACTTGTCTTTTGAAACACTGACAAACAATAAAACAGGCAAAGTCTTGAGCTCATATTTCTGCTCTGCTCTTTCTCTCTTACGACACGTTCTGCATCAGTCTGAGACTCCACGCCAAGGCTTTTGCAGACAGTGAGGTGTAGGGGTGGGGATTTCTTTGTTTCTCGGTGACATCCATAATGCAATTCTGTGTTTTTGTTGTCATTTATATTGTGATGGTAACATAATCTTACTGGGTATTATTCCTCCTTCAGAACCCAGTATGCCTGTGAGTCCACTGAGGGTAAAGCACAAGAGTTCACGAGTGAGTGATGTTACAAACTGTTCACTACTGGGTTTGGGTGTTTCACTTGGTATTGTGGTCACTTTATGGGTCTCTTACCTCATTTAAAACTGTTCTGTGCTTACACTTGTGGGGTAATATTTAACTGATTTAAGAACATCATAAATATATGTATAAAGTGCTGCTCATCGGTATGGTCCCTGTGCTCTCTTCTTGAAGAAAACTCTCTCTTTCTCACGTTTTCTCTTCAAACAAGTCACAGGAGGTAGTTAAGGTAGTTGGTCGTTTTTTTTATTATTCAACACTAAGATTTTAGTTTTAAATGTATATTATACAGTTTGTACAGTCAAACCAAAAATTATTCAGACACCAGATATAATTTTACATTCATCATACAGTGACTACCAGTAAAATTATTCAGACGCTTTGACCTGACCATGCTTTGCTGAAGTGTTTTTCTTTAATTGTTAATGTGACCTTTGACACCACAGACTGAACAGAATGAAGCATTGATTGGTCATTGGTTGACCTGAATTGGTTTTATCTAATTGTGTACTTAAATGTAACCGCTGACCGCTGATTGGTTGATTGTAATCCATTACGTACCTTTCTATCAAAGTTATCTGACATTATCAAGATGAATTTGTTCTAACACAGTTCAACTCTTGAGTTCTCGTCATGTTTTATTACCATTTTCTAAACGAATAATCTGTGATAATGTGAGAAATGTTGAAGGTGTCTGAATAAATGTTGGTTTGACTGTACATCGTACCAATCACATTATCCTTCAGAAATCGTTCTAATATGCTGATTTGATTTCAGATTATTAGAAATTGGCGCTGCCTAATATTTTTCTGGAAACCGTTTGACCGGTTGTCACCTTTTGATCAGTTTAATTCATTCATGCTGAACAAAAGTATTCGTTTGATCCAAAACTTTTAAATGGTAGTTTATGTACATTATGTATTACATATTGCATTCATTGTTAATAGTAAATGTATTATTATTGTGTAAGCTACATTTGATATTACTATTTCTTTGAATTCTTCACCATGTTTAATCATCTTTAACAGTATGAGTTAAATAGTTATGCTTTGTGATGAATACATTTTTGTTAAGTACCAGTATTCAATATAGTTTCTCATTCAATGAGGACATAAAACTCAATTTATAATAATTAAAATAAAATGTTAAAATAGTTTTAGATGAAGTATAAGTCACATCGCAAAACTACCGTCACTGCTCAACATTTCATGTCAACTACCCATTTATTGATTATTTATTATGAGGAAGTTTTCAAAAAGTATGCTGGGATATATGATATGATATATATGATATGATATGATATGATATGATATGATATGATATGATATGATTTGATATGATGCATGGTATGGTGGAATTATGGGGAAGTTTTCACAAAGTATGTTGGGATATGATATATGATATGATACAATACGGTTCAGTACAGTACAATATATAGTATGATACGGTATGATATGGTATAGTATGATACGATATTACACTTAATTCTCTGCGAGGGGAATTATGGGGAAGTTTTCACAAAGTATGATATAATACAATACGGTACGATATTACAGTTCCCTGTTGGGGAACTATGGGAATTTTTCACAAAGTATGATATGATATATGATACAATACGGTACAGTACCATACAATATCATACAATATTACAGCTAGTTCCCTGCTGGGGAATTATGGGGAAGTTTTCACAAAGTATGACATGATATATGATATGATACGATACGATAAGATACATTAGCATACAATACCATACGATATTACAGCTAGTTCCCTGCTGGGGAATTATGGGGAAGTTTTCACAAATTATGTTGGGATATGATATGATATATGATACAATACGATACAATATCACAGTTAGTTCCCTGTGGGGGAACAGAAACAGGAGCAGGGACTCAACTGGTGTTTTTTAATAACTGTTGCTATACTCAAGGATTGGAGATGGCTAACTTGTTTCCTTTTGCAGACGTCACCACGTGCACTGTCATCTTTCGGGAGTTTCCGCACATGGCTTTACACTCCTCCAAAACACTAACCAGCTGTCAGAGACATGGGGGCCTATGATGAAGGGTGTCTTCAAGATTTGACTCCTCTCAAAGAATAATATATGAAAATGTTGAAACAAGTGCTTGGGTGATCGGTTTTAATTACATGGATTGATTTGTTTTTAGATTCGGCCCTCTCCTAAGGCTCTGTATGGGATTTTAAGCTTTTATGGTTCTATTTTTGTGTTATTTTAAAAGATCACATCCCTTGTGTGGTCTGAGTGGACTTGAGCAGCTTTGATTCCCATAATAATTAAAGGGAGATTTATATTCCTTTCCTTATATTTGTGTTATGTGTGGTTAACTATGTAAATAGCATTTCTAATTCACATGTAACCATTCTGCAATATATCTATTAATACAGACATCTGGTGATCACATGCTACAGAAGAATGTATGAAATAGCATAATAATTTAACATAATTTATTAAGTTCCTTGTTTTCTGAAAATGCTTAGGATGTACATCCTAATCAATGTACATTGATTAGGATTTTAGTTTTAGAAATTTTACTTTATGCAACATTTTATAAATAAATAAAAAAAACCATCCAAAATACTGGGCAACGGAATTTGTAAAATTTCATTTTTATGATAATCACCTTCCTTTCAACTTTTACATTTAAATGGACCCTTTCCACATTTCCGCAGTTCTCAGAAGCTCATCAGTAAACCTCTAGCTGTGAACGACAGCAAATATTCATTAAGGGTAATACTTTTTTTTATTGGTGAACTATAGATAACATGAACTAGAAAATAAGAATACTTCTAGCACTTGTTTTAATGTTAATTTCAACATTTACTAATACAATATTAAAATCAAAAGTTTAATTTGTTAGCATTAGTTGATGCACTGTGAATTAACATGTACAAACAATGAACAGCTAGATTTTTATTAAGGATCATTAACAAAGATTAATAAATACTGTAACAAATGTATTGCGCATTCTTAGTTCGTGTTAATTAATATACATCAACTAATGTTAACAATTGTGAACTTATTGTAAAGTGTTACCAAATTTTGTATTCCCATTTGCTCCAAATCCAATAGCAAAAAAAATCCATGACAGCATTTCCACAACTGTCCGAAAGAAGAGAACAATGTAGCCAGATTTACTACAGCAGTCAAAAGAGAGAAAGATGTGAAATTTCCCACATTCCTTAGAAAAGCGTTAGAAAAGCTAACTTTTTTTAAAGCTAATTTCCTTCAAAGGTAAAATAACAAAATATAGTGATATTCAATTCAATAAATTTATTGCCATGTCAACAAGTTGATAGGAATTTGTCTTGGTACAACTCTCAGACGTAAATGACATAAAGGACAGACATCATAAGTACAAAAACAGACAATGTTCCCCAACAATACCCAGCAAACAGTAGGACTTTAGACCAAAACCCTGCAGACATTAAAAAGACAATATCTGGACAAGAAAAAGAAAGTATGCATACAGTTGATAGTGCAGCTAGCTGTCAGTGCAAACTCAGATGTCTAATAGCCAGAGGGTAAGTACTGTCTCTCAAACGTGAAGTAGAAGTCTTAATGCTCCTATATCTTCATCCTGATGGGAGGAGATTGAAGAGGAGGAGCAGAGTTAGAGTCGTCCGCTATGATTTTTTTGCCTTTCTAATTATTCTGGTGGAGAAAAGTGAAGAAAGTGATGAGAGGCTACAGCCTATAATTTTTGATGCTCTTAGTACTACTCTTTCCAACCTAGTTTTGTCCTGAGCGGTTGTGTGACCGAACCAGACAAGCATGGAAAAAGTGAGGACGCTTTCAATAGTTGACCTATAAAAGTGGCAACTCGGCTGACTTTACATTTTTTGAGCTGCTGCAGAAAGTGGAGTCGCTGGTGAGCTTTACTGATCTTAATATTAGCGTTGAGCTAAGTATTCCTGTATTGTGGTCCCAAGGAACTGGAAGGAGGTGACCCTCTCCACCTCCACCCCATTAATGGAGAGCGTAGGGAGGGGACTAGGGATCCTTCTAAAATCCACTACCAGTTCCTTGGTTTTTGAGGTGTTAAGTATCAAGTCAAAGCTTTCACACCCTTTCACCAGCCCCTGCACTTCTCTGCGGACTCATCTCCATTAGTAATAAGACCAACTACAGAGGTATCGTCAGCAAACTTAAACAACAAAACTGAACTAGGGTGTGATTGACAGAATTGTGTGTATAAAGAGTACAAAAGTGGGGAAAAGCCCTGAGGGGGTAACACTTTATACAAATTATAACATGAAAAACTTTACTAGATTTGCGATGTTGATAACTGTGGAAACGTTTCGTTTGTAAAAAAGGTCCATTAAGTTTAGATTTTTGGAAGCATCATTCTGGCTTTTTTTAAAGACCCGGTGAAATGGCCTGAAGACACATTCTTTGCTGTTGCCGTGTGTCCTATACTCCATATAGGTATGCAGGTATGACGTCAGATAACGTCAGAACCTGGGAGTCAAATTCACAGCTGGTTCCTTTGAGATTTTATTATGGGGTTTTATAATTTATTTATTATTATTTTTCAAATTTTGAGAAAAAATAAAGCCTGTGGTATACATAACTTTACGATACTTTCACATTTTCTCCTACAGCGTAAATTACACACATTTACACCCCAAGCTGTCTTGTTACTTTAAAAAAAAGTTTACATTTTCAACATGACTGCGTAAAAATTTGCATTTTTGCTATAGGTGTAATTTATGCTGTAGAACAAAACAGAAAAATTTGATAGGAATTATAATAAACTGAAAGCAATTGGGAACAACAGCACCTCAGCCACAAAGTGGTAGGCCACGTAAAATCACAGAGCGGGGTCAGCGCATGCTGAGGTGCACAGTGTGCAGAAGTCAACAACTTTCTGCAGAGTCAATAGCTACAGATCTGCAAACTTCATGTGGCCTTCAGATCAGCTCAAGAACAGTGTGTAGAGAGCTTCATGGAATGGGTTTCCATGGACGAGTAGCTGCATCCAAGCCTTACATCACCAGCCACCACTGGACTCTAGAGCAGTGGAGACGTATTCTCTGAAGTGACCATTCATGCTTATCTTTCTGGTAATCCGATGGACAAGTCTGGGTTTGGCAGTTGCCAGGAGAACAGTACTGCATGGACTGCATTGTGCCAAGTGTAAAGTTTGGTGGATGGGAGATTATGGTGTGGGGTTGTTTTTCATGTTGAATTTAACATTAAGTAAAACTATTTCAGATGAGTGGGGGTGGTAACAGGAAACCCCCTACAACAGTAACAGCGCCTGAAGTAGGATCACCTCAGGAAAGACCCTGTGCCTTACATGTGCGCTGAAACTCTTCCCTCCAGTATACTGCAATGGTACAAATTAATGAAACAATAATCTCATGTCACTGGTTTTGGCACTGATATGAAAACAAGCACATCTATTGCTGTACGGTCTTGAGCAAAAATATTGTGAAATGAACCTTTTTTCCTAAATGTTCATGTCTTAAAATGGTTGTTGATGGCCTCACTCATGATGAAATGTTTCCCAGGCATTTTGTTGTTTGTGAACCTGAGAAATCCCCTTATTAGGGTAGGCGTGAATACATTCACTTGAATGAAAACTTGACCTTAAGTGTTTCTTATATATTATAGACCTATTATTTATATTTATTTGTAAATAATGCTGTTTGTGATGCTCATTTAAGGTGTCTACTATCATCGCAAACTGATATTCCGCCCAGCATTTATAAGGTATCCTCTAATGGGAGATTCAAGTGCAACACACGGTAAGGTCACTGCAGCTCATTTCAAGAGTCTGCTGCCATGTCCCTGAAGACCATGTCCATAAGTGACTTTCACCCTGACACCTGGAATCCTGCGTGGTCAATCTCTACTAAACTCACCGGACTGCTGAGCTTTATGATGGAAAAGATTCCAACCGATGAACAAGCACACTTGGCATATTTGGTTGTAATAAAACTAACCCTGCACTCTCAGAAAAAAAGGTACATTGCTGTCACTGAGGCAGTACCCTAAGGTACAAAAGTGAAAAGGTACATCTTTGTACCTTACTCACCCCTAAATGGTACATATTAGTACCTTAAAAGGTACATATCAGTGCTTTAAGAGTGCGTATTAGTTTTAGTACCTTAAAGGTACATATTAGTACTTTTTCGGTTTTGTACCTTAGGGTACCGCCCCAGTGACAACAATGTACCTTTTTTTCTGACAGTGTGGTTATGTGGGGTCATTTGAATAATTGTGAATGCTAACCATCCAGACCCTGGTTCTTGTCATCTTTTCAGAGGTCTCGGTCCGCTTCCAAATTAACTCTGGTGTTATTTGAATGAAATATGAACACAACACGGACCAAAGACATGTCACAACTGGGACTGGCATGTCTGAAAAGAACAGAATGATCAAGCACACTTGTTTTTTTTTTCTCATCATTGTCGTGACGTTGCCAATCACAGTCCGGTACAGGCACCAGAACCGCGTCTCCTCGCAGCAGATCTTTGTTTGGATTGCTGCCGCTCAGTGGCGTAGTGTCTGGGCATGCAGGGTATGCACATGCAAATGGGCCCGGGCCAATAGGGGAACTTTTAATTAAAAAGAGGGAATTAATTTTTAATTCGTGGCCACAATAAATATATATGTGTATGCATGTTGTATGCACTGAGCCTGGTTTCTCCCAAGGTTTATTTTTCTCCATTAGGTCTCCTGATGGGGTTTTGGTTTCCTTGCCACTGTCGCCTCTGGCTTGGCTTGCTCAGTTGGGGAAAAAACTATTTTTCAAATATATTTCAAAATAAATCTAATTATTAAACTAAATTAACCATATAGACCAAATTACTTATCTAATTACTGATCTAAAGCCCACATTGTTACTGGATGATAATCAAAATATATCTGTTGCATTATTTTTCTGTTTAACACTAAGAAGCTGCTTTGAAACAATCTGCATTGTTAAAAGCGCTATATAAATAAAGTTGACTTGACTTGACTTGACTTGACTTGCATGTAATGTGTAGTAATTTCATGTTTCTCTGTAATTACTCATTTCTCTGTCATTTCTTGTGTGTCGCGTTTATTATTTTTTGCACCTGGCATCAATTTCGCAAAAACTCCTATATATTATTACCCTACTGAAATTAAGACATATATTCAAGAAATGTATTAAAAACAGAAAGACGCTATAGTTCAAGTCTTAGCTACTCAAAGGCCGCGGAAACAGGCCATGTTTGTGTGCGTTATGCACATCAATCCATTCCCGATGTTCTTGGATTGCTTCTTATTTATTAAATATATATACAGGAATTAGGTATTAGTTCATGAAATATTGATCAAAATGAAAATACAATTTATACAAAACTAAATTCACTTTAACGAAAGACTTTCTACAAAACAATACTCAATGAAGTGTTTGAAATCATGTCTGACCCCACTCCATGTCTCCAGACATATACGCATATTATATATATATTATATCTTGCTCAACTTAAAAATAATAATAATATCATAGGCGAATATTTAAACATAGCCTGACTATGAAACTAAATAGGCCACGACACTGTTTCTTTAACCCATGGCCGATGAAGCCACTGGTGCTTCTGATGGACATTTTTCTTTATGACAGCAGATATAGCTTACAATACTCTGTCATTTTAGCCATAATAGATAAGTTCAAGACATAATTATAAACTGTCTTCTTTTATTTGTGAAAATTCACAATAACAACAAAGGCCGTGGATTCAGGGAATGGATTATTTTGCATGCACTCCACCCCAAATGTCTTAATTTCAAAAATGTATTTTGTTTTGCAAAGTTTTTTTAATTTCAATAGCATTCATATTTCTAACAACAAACGAAATTCACATGGCTTGAGGTGTTGTGAGCCTGCCAGCCTGGCCGGCTTGGCGTGCCAGTCGTAGTTGCAAGGGAGAAGAGCTTGATCTGTCCATGGGGCCTTTTCAACTGCTGAGGATAGCCTCTCCTCCTAGGGGTCAGTGAACCAATCGTACTTAGGCTTTCAGAGGGAAAGCTAGAGCTAAAGCTTCTCTTCTAGAATGGCATTTTAATATGTAATTTGATTGAGTGCTAAAGAGAAGAACCTTCAAGATTCTTATAATACTAATGTGGCACAGAGTTAGCAAAATGTATGTAAATTAACAAATGGGGAACAACATTTGGAGTTTGCATACCAAACATGCCATACATTTTAGTTAACCATAGTATACAATTCTGAAACATAAATCCCACGGAGGTTGAATTAGTACGTAAACCAAACCCTATAGAAGAAAAATCATGAGAAGGATATATATTTATATATTTCTCAAGTTGTTATATATAGGCTATATGGGTTTAAGATGGTTTATATGTCCTTTTCAAAAATAATTAAATGAGAGTCACAACTCTCTTCAAATTCCTTCTGGTCATTCTGGCCCTTCATGTGTCCTGTTACCAGAGACCCGGTGTTAGCGATGGTAGTTGCAGTTTTGGGGGATGGTTCACAAACCTTTGTTGGGAGAGGGAGTTTGCTCGATTATTCATTATAATTAATAAATAATTGTGTCTGATTTGTCTGAGGATTTTTGAGTTGTAATGCTGAGGATACTGGTGATGGTGGTGATGGTGGCACTTGTGGTAATCCACTGAAAGAATGTGTTTTTTCTGAAGTTCATGAATTTAGGCTTTGGGTGAAAACCACTTTGAACCAGCAGTGTCATCTCTGATGTGACGAAAGAGAATACCAGCTATTATGTTCTTGACTGAACACTACAGACCAGTTGGATGGAGGAATGAACTGTGTCAACAGCACGTCTGTTTAGCCCCTCATTATGTGTGACCGTTTTTTTCCTCATCCTTGTGCTGTTTTTCCTTTCAGGTCCTTGCACTCTCCTTACAGTCATGCCATGCCAAATTCAGCTTTCATAATTTTCATATATGGTTTTGTTAATGGGATAGGGTTTTTTCTTTTCTTAGTGATTTTGATTTTTAACTCAGCTGCTCATATTTCTGTTAAAGTGCTTTGTGAATGTGTATTAATGTGAATATTTCTTATTCCTACTTTAAACTGTTGAATTACAATGAGATTTTGAATAAATAATGTTATGAATAATGTTTAAAATCTCAGAATTGTCTGATTCTTGATTATTCCTGTTAAAGCGATTGTTCACCCAATTCAGTCAGTATTTACTCGTCGTTAAATGTAGTTCCAAACCTGTATGACTTTCTCTATTCTGTGGAACTTAAACGGTTTCGGTTTTGATTGACTTCCATTGTAAGGACAACAAAATACAATGGAAGTCAAAGGGCATGTTTGGTTACCAACAGTCTTCTAAAAAAGTGTATTGTATGTTACACAGAAGGGAGAAAGTCAGGTTTGGAACAACATGAGGGAGTAAATGATGGCAACTTTAATTAATTTTTTGGGTGAACTATCCCTTTAAGTCATCAAACCATTGGAAAGGTGGGTAACTGTATGGTCTGCCATTGTTCTCTTGGTCGAGAGTGGCGTTTGTTGCGGTGTCCGCGCATATGGTCAGTGCTTGCTTAGGGTTCTTATAGTCTGCGCTGAAATGTTTTCCCTCCTTTCAACAGGTCATCTAGCAAGTCTTTGGCAGTAATCCAGGGTTTTTCCTCAGCTTCTCAGATCACACATCGTATTCCCCTTGATGTACTTGTTGTACTCTTTCTTCTATGCCCGGGAAGTTTTGCTATGGTATGAATTTTAAATTTACGGTGATGGCATCTGTGTCTCTAGGAACTTTAGTTTCTTGGAAATGTTTTTGCAGCCATAGTCTTTTTGATGTAGGTAGGCCTAATATATATATATATATATATATATATCTATCTATCTATATATATATATATATATATATATATATATATATATATATATATATATATATATATATATATATAAACTTCTTTCGTGAGAGCTCATTTGTCTTGGCCATATTTGCTACTCAACTTCAGCACAAGCATAAGCTAAATTTATCCATGCGTCACAAGTCTAAAGCTAATTAAGTGTCCTCATAGAGTTCCAACAGGCTTAATACACAATTCTGTACCCTATCATACTATTAGGCTACAGTAAGTGTTTTAAAAGCAGCAGTGTTGAAAAGGGGTTGAATGACTACAACATAGCTGTGTTATAAAACAAAATGTTTACAACAAAAAAAGGGTTACACTTTATTTTAAGAACCCCTTGTTACAGTCCCCTGTAGTCAGTAGTTGTATCCCTTAAAAGTCATCTTTGATCTCCAAAATTACACATTACAACTTTTTTTCCCCTGTGGAAAAAAAATCTCAATACCTTAAAATAGCTTGAATGAAACTCTACACCCTTGTTTATTTATGAATATGCTAATTATTCCGCATCCACACTCACACCAGCTCAGAGATCCACTCACTCAACTTTAACGCTGCACAATTGTATCATTCTTTACAACATCAGACACGTAATGATAATTATGTTTAGCCTTTTGATTACTACGTAATCAAACAGCTAATAATGTGTTGCATACACCATGTTCCCGTTTACCATCTCAGAGTCAGACAGCTGCCTAACACTCTTTGGAAACACTTTGAACAACTCAGAATGTCAGTGGAGAAAGACAATAAAAAGAATAATTCGTCATAACATTGTAATAGGGTACACCTAATACACCCACTATATACCATACCATCGATTTTTCATATCAACAGAAAAATATAACAGGATAACCTTCACGAAAATCCTCTTAAGAAAGAAGTTAAGAAAATTCTTGAGATAAGTTCTAAGAAGTTCAAAGTTACAGTTAATGATATGCTAAAGCCCGCTTGCACGTTGATGTGATTGGTTACAAGGTACTTTGTGACGTCAGAAATACCAGCGATTTCGATTTTTGAGACTTTTAGATCACTGCAGTTTTAAAGAGAAAATACTCAGCAATTGTGTTGATTTATGCATTTTAACATGGTTTGTCTTAAAGCATAAAAACACAAACATATAAACAACATTAGCAACTTGCTTTTCACAACAGGGGGACTTAAAAGTGTCTGTTGGTTGAATAAATTGATTCCAGTGTATTGTACGATTGTGTATCATAATTAATTAATGATACGTTATTTAAAAAAAAAATACATGGTTGTCTAATATATTCCATTACAGTTGACGTGAAGTAGTCCGTGTACGTCAATGGCGTGTTTTCAGTAGAAACGGGAAACATGCTGAGCAGTTGCACGGTATTTTCCCATCATCAACAGTTGCACAATTGCTAATCTCAGTGCGTTACAAAACGTGTAAAGCGTCTGCGCATGCGCAGTCCAGCGCCTGTGGACAGGAAGCCTGTCTGAAGCAGCTGATAATCGGGCTTCGGGTGTTCCGGGGAGCACGACAGCCTCTTTCTGCCTGGATTTTAATCAGATTTCTTTTTAGTACAAGGACAGAAATCGACGATTTTATGAGCAGTGGCACCGGTCACGCTTCACAGTGGCTGATGGAGCTGTATTTATATACCGATCGCTGTTTATTTTCGAGTTAACTGTTGGGCCGGGGTAGCTCTGTAACAATGAAGGCCTAGAATCCAGATCCGAGGGATTTAAAGCTCTCCTCTGTCCCAGACACAAGGATCAACAACACGCTCAGGTATTAATATAGCAATAAGCATCCATAATATATATCCACAGAGTGTCTTTAATGACACGAATGTTGACACATAATGCTTTTGAACGTGCTTTTGTCAAGGGGATTGGATTTGCTGAGCTCTGGTCATTTTTCCAAATATTTTTTCCCCATTTATTGTGGTGCTTTAATTTTAGTTTTGCGTTTAATGTTATATTGTATCACTCACTTTAACGATTGGTTGCTTATCAGCCGACATATGCTAGAATGTAACGTTAGTGAACTTATAACGTCAGCAGATTCGAGGATATCGGCAACAATGTTACTAAATTCATCGACTGCGATATTAGTTATATATCAAGAAACAAACTCAGGCTTTTGAGAAAACAGAGGTTTTTGTGTTTATTTTTTGTTTTGTTTCGCGACTATAGCGCAGTTTTCTCGAAAAGGGTGGAGTCGTTTGGTGGTTGTAAACATATAGCGGTTTGGTTTCACTGTAAAAGTCGTTAAAAAAAGACAGTTTATGACTTATAACCGTGTAGGTCGTGGGTAATCTTTGATATTTCGGTTCTGTTTTGATGTATTTATTTGATTTAAATGTTTAGGCACGACGCTCCTCTGCCTGCTTTGCTCAGTGTAAATTTGCTTGTGTGAATCAGGGATTTCAGACAGAAAGAAAGACCCTCAGTCCAGACTGGTTAAAAAAAATCTAAAGAATGTAATTATTATTATTAATACTATTTTTATTATAATATGTCGTTGAACCCCTATGTATTACACAGGTATGGGATGAAACATGCCTCACAATTTATCTCCCTGGTTGAAAAAGCAACATCTCTATTAAATAATAATTTAGCTATTGTTTTATTATTTATTACATTGTTTAATTACCCCCACACACACACACACACACACATTTTAAAGCACAGAAACACATTACATCGAACAAGTGGCAGATCTGTGCATTAAGTCTTAATGCCTGTGCATTAAAGATACAGTTCTAAAAATTTTAAATATAAAAGAATAGTATAGTCCACAACTATAATGGTATAGAGAAACTATATATATTTTTTCCAGCTGATGAACGATTAAAAACAATGACCACCATCCAGAATATCCATTTTAAAGGGAAACAATGACCAAAAATGAAAATTATCCCATGATTTTCTCACCTTCAAGTCATCTTGTCTATGATATTCTTCTTTCAGGCGAATAATATATATTAAGTTATATATATAAAAAAAGTCCTGGCTCTTCCAAGCTTTATAATGGTAGTGAATGGTTGTTGTTTTTGAAGTCCATAAAAGTGCATCTATCCATCATATAACTGCTCCACACGGCTCCGGGGGGTTGATAAAGGCCTTCTGAAGCGAAGTGGCACGTTTGTGTAAGAAAAATATCCATATTTAAAACTTCATAGACTAAAATAACTAGCTTCCGGCAGTCATCGGTACGCAAGTTGTCTTGCGCTAAAATAGTGACCCCTGAAGCAATGTGCAGGAGCATCTCAAGCTTAGACTCCTCTCGCGGATAGGGCTGCACAACAAAATCAAGCCCCTCTTAACATATATCAAAATCCTCTGCCATTTCTCTTTAAAAAATATTAGACTTCTAATTCATGACTGGTGTTTTGTTTAGCTCTATCCTCTGCGCTTCTGCGTTTGTCAATATGCATGCGTCAAGGGTTACTCTTTTAGCACAAGTTGATTCACGTACGGCGGAAGCAAGTTATTTTAGTCTATAAAGTTTCAAATATGGATATTGTTCTTACTTTTATGGACTTTATCGACATTTTCAGTACCGGTGCATTTGGCAACCCTAGTCATCACTCTCTAAGATTTTTTATCTAAATGGTATTAACATTTCACTAGATGCAGCTGTAAACCATTTTGATACCATTCATTCAGTTCATTCATTCATGTGAACAATAGGCCCTGTTTACACCTGGTTTTAAGATTAGTTTTTTTAAGAGATACACCGATTGCAATTTTCTTAGCTAATTTATTTTTCTTTTTTTTAAGTGTGATATCGATTTTTGCTGATTCTGATTTTCTTTCAAATAACTGTAATTGACAGCATATACAAACAAAAATCTATTTTTCTGATTATTTTCAGAAACGAGTAAAGACAGTAATAAAATAAGAACACATAAACATTTCAAACAACAGCACCAATAGAATGGAGAGATTTGAAATAAACACAAATTATTAATTTGTTTACAATAACAGGGCCCTATGACTAGATTTTTTTAACATAAATTCTGTGTTGTGCACGTTTTAGTTTTTCTGGTAATCAAATGAAGGCATAAAACATTCATGTATTTTTAATCAAATTAAATTTAAATAAACCCTTCCTTTTTTGGCCAACAAAGTGGTGCACGAGAGGTTTACTGTTAAAATTAAAACATGGAAGAAATTGTGATTATTGGGTTGTTGTTTTTAGTATTAGTAGTAGTATTACATTAATACATACATTATACTCTTAAATTGAGATAAAGCGAACTATAGTGAGGAAAAACTCACTAGAAAAATACAAAACAAACATACAATTCTGGAAAGTATGTATACGGCAAGAAAGGAGAGAAACATTTAGAAACTGTTAGAATGTTCAGTAGAATTTATCCATTTTTGCTTTGTCTTTTTATTCTCAGAAATGTTCTGGGGACCCCTTAGAACCTTCTGGAGGACCCCTGGGGGTCATGCACCCCAGTTTAAAAACTCCTGCAATAGTGCATAGTTCTATACAATAGTAATATATTTCTGTCATAAGTTAAAGTCCTCATGAAATCAAAACTGACCCTATTTACTTTGTTTGCACATTACAGGTCTTTACACATTGCACTTGGAGTGAACAATTAAACCATGCAAGTTAATACACAGAAAAAAATTGTTTGTCACGGTTAGTTATTAATAGTTTGATTTTTAATCAAAGTCTGAAAAGTAATTTCCGGTCTGGAATGGCTTGTTTGACTATCCTTAACAACTCCTCTCTAACCGTCAGTCTGCTCTGAGCGAGAGATGGAGAGGAGGAGCGCTGAAGTAAAACCCTGCCCTCTATACAGCACTGAAGAACTCAGTTGCTACTTCTGGTTGACTGGGACTTGAAACCAAACTTTTATTTTTGCCCTGATGATCTTGAAGTTTCTGTGTGTATGATATGATGATATATCTCAAATGAAACGGTAAAATGCTCATGAAGTGACTCTCAGAGCAGCTTTGGAGATAGAGTTCATCTCATCATGTCATCATACTATAGTAACACCACGAGCATTGTGTAAGCATATCAGTGTTGCATTTAAAAGTGCTTTTTTGTGTTCTTTTCTGTTTTCAACAATGCCAAATCTTATTTATCCAATATTCACAGGCATGGCTTCACAGCTGCAGGTTTTCTCCCCTCCATCTGTGTCTTCCAGTGCCTTCTGCAGGGTGAAAAAAATGAAGGTGGAGAGCTGTGCTTGGGATGCTTCCAATGAAGCCTATAGTTCTGTGGGCCAGTACAGTTTCAACCCCGCAGCGGGCCTTCCTTTTGGCACCTCCGGCCTGGTCTTCCCCCCAGCGTCCCGTGGCCAGGTTGTGGTCCGTGCTGCAGACAGCACCGGGAGCCTCCCGCGTGGGTCCAGTCGCAGGACCTCCCACAACACCCACCACTCGGAATCCCACTCTTCTCGCGGGCACAGGTACGGTGTGAAGAGGAAGAATGAGGAAGTGGAGAGTTCCGGAGGAGGAGGAAGTGGTAGCGGCAGCGTTCAGATTCTGGAGGAGCTTTCAGCTCCTGCCTTCTCCGCACGTACGGGAGGAGCAGGAACCACCGCCCAGTCCATCCCCCACTCGGCCCCCACCACCAAAAGCAGCAGCTCCAATGGGGAAGGGGACTACCAGCTGGTTCAACACGAGATCCTCTGCTCCGTCTCCAACAGCTACGAAGTTCTTGAGTTTCTCGGTCGGGGCACATTTGGGCAGGTGGCCAAGTGCTGGAAAAGAGGAACTAATGAGATTGTGGCCATCAAAATCCTGAAGAACCATCCATCATATGCACGTCAAGGACAGATCGAGGTATGTTATGGTAGTATCTGTGTTTCTGTAGTCGGTTAGAATCACCAGAAACCCCATGCCACGGTGCGATGATATCAAAAGCTATTCTTAGGGCATGATAAAAGTGATTTCAAACATTTTGCAGGTATGCTGAGTTATCACAATACAAATACTGCGATTTAGATCACATTTTCTAACTGCAAATGTTTACAAAAGAGAACTTTGTTCACGTATGTTTTGATCTAATAAGACAAAGTTCCCAGTCTGTACATTTCACATCTTTATATCCATGTCCTTCGTCCCTTCCTTCTGCGTATTTCAGAATTTTTACAGTTACAGTTGTTAAATAAAACAGTTTGCACACTCAATTCCATGTATTTGTTTTTACAATACCTATTGTTTTAAGCAGTTTTACAAAGAACAACCTTACCAACAGCCTAATAAAAAAGTCGAAGGTGAATACATAACGTTACTTATTTTAGTTATGGCGTGATTATGTGCTGAATCATATTTATATTGGTGATTTAGGAAGATTCATAAATTTGCCATTAACAGACATTATATTATATTATAGCCTACACAATAACGAAAGACAGTTTGATTTCAAAAGGGCAACTAGTATCACAAGTGTCCTTCCTTTCTTTTTAGTAATAGTAAAATAGCATTTTACTGCTGCTGTGGTCTTTCTTGTCAGTCTCGTTGTACTATGAACAAGCGTGCTGGCAGTGTAGATATCACATTATGGCAGCTTCATTGATTCTAATCGCAAGCAAAAGGCTTGCTGGGGCTATAGCCCCGACAAATTTTCGTAGCACCGGCACAGCCAAATAGGATTTCCTAATCATTTCTTGTTTTTTACTGTGTACATTTTAATTAATAGTGTAATTTTAATTAAAAATAAAAGGCATTAAAATTATTTTTAAAAAAAAGCTTTGCCTTGTCAGTTTCCTGTGGAATGTTTATTTCAAGGTAGTTTATGCACCTTGCTCTTTTCCATTTTGTCTGATTTTTATTTTTATTTTAAAGCATTTGTTCACTGTAGTTTTAAAGTCCTCATTATCTGTTCTGGCCGGTAGGTGGGACTGTATAGACATAGATGCCTATTTATCTGTCTATGATACTGTCTAGTCGACAGGTTTCAATAAAAGATTTATTCAGAGATCTAATAAGTAAATTAAGATGTTCAGCGAAATTAATAACGTGCACGCTTTACAATGTGACCTTATAAATCAGGGCTGTCCAATCCTGGTCCTGTAGGGCCACTGTCCTGCTGAGTTTAGCTCCAACCCCAATTAAACACACCTGAACCAGATAATCAAGATCTTACTAGGCATACTAGAAGTAGAAACTTCCAGGCTGGTGTGTTGAGGCAAGTTGGAGAGAAACTCTGCAGGACCGACTTTGGACACCCCTGTTATAAATGATTTAAGGTAAAACTGAAAATGTAACAAAATTAATTTAATGCACTTACATTTTCTTAGCACCTCCTTTGACCTATTAAGCACCCCCAAGAAAACCTGTAGCCGGCACTGTATTGCAGTGCACTGCTGGCTTGTAGTGATGCAAAGTCCGATTCATTTCCGCGAACCTGTTCTTTTCGTACAGTTTGGCTCAATGAACCGGTTCAAAAGGCTGATTCATAGGTTCCTGATGTCATCATGAAGTGATGTCATTATGCATTTCTTTTATGCATTTCTCAGTGGCGTGTTATATCAGGGAAAGCGGGCTAGCCTATAAAGAAAGAATAACCAAGTCTTATAAATTTTGCTTAACAACTTCTAATTAATATAATCTACATGCACAGTAAACTACAGTCAAATGTATTTAAATCTCTTGACAGAAAGGTTTTTGCTGGTTTTAATAAAATGTTATTTAATAACAGTAGTCGTAATCATATTTCCAGTATACATATTTCCAGCCTACATGCCTCAGACTTGTGTCGCCAACTCAATCATCCTCGGTAATCCTTGGCAAACTTTGACAGATTTTTGAATGGGTTCTTTTTTTTAGTCGGATGCACTACTTCGGGTCTTGTGTCATCAACCCAAAACTAAAGTTCGATTCAGTTTGATTAATAAACCGGCTCAACCGGTTATTTGCTGATAACCGGTTCAAAAGAACGATTCAGTAAAGAACCCAACATCACTACTGGCTTGCAGTGTTGACTGCACTTTTGCGATCGGTGCGACAAAAGCACATAGAACACATTATTACATCGTAAACTTGATGTAAACTCGCCTTAAACAAATGCCCCCCGAGAACACGTCAATGCCCCCTTTCAAAAATATTGCTTTCAGCTAATGTTTTCCGAACGCCACCTATGGGGCATTACCCCTGTTGAGAAATGCTGCTTTACACCATAGACTGTATAAAAATATGTACGTAGTGTCCATGTTGTCACCCATTGGATTCTGAAGAGCAGTTCTGAAAGTAGGGTCGACCTGGCCGTGTTCATCTTGGCACTCCCGGATTACAGAAAATGGGCAAAGAGGCGGGTCATGAGTGGAGCTGAGGTGACATGATGACTAACAGACAGCAGATAACTGGCATTTCACCTGTCACTCAAAGTGGCCACGCCCTTAATTATGCAGAATTTTAAAGCTTTATATAATGTAAACGAATGAGTTATATATAAAAAAAATTCTCCCTCCTCACAGTTGTCATGAAGGGCAAAATTAGCCGTATAGACCAAAACCACAATTTGTACCAGGCTGTGAACATGTTTTTTTCTGCTGTAAAATTGGGCATTTTAACATGTGGCTCAATGAGATTCTGCTCCCTTCTGGAGCCTGTCTCTAGTGGCCAGTCGATGAATTGCAGTTTAAGTCAGTTTTTTTTGCAGTTTTTTTTCTTTATAGGCTTCAAGAGAAACTGTGGGAGGTTGCCCCTTGCTTTACACACAGTTAGAGATGCAGTAGTATTGGTTTCATTTCAGTGAAGACATTTATAAGAAACTTCCTTATGCTTTAAACAAACTGTTCTTATTTGTGGACACTTATGTGTCAATCCTCTTCTAGGTGAGCATTTTGAACCGTCTCAGTGCGGAGAACGCTGACGAGTTCAACTTTGTGCGCTCATACGAGTGTTTCCAGCACAAGGGTCACACGTGCTTGGTGTTTGAAATGCTGGAGCAGAACCTTTACGACTTCCTGAAGCACAGTAAATTCAGCCCACTGCCTCTGAGGCACATCCGCCCCATCCTGCAGCAGGTGGCCACGGCCCTGATGAAGCTGAAGAGCCTGGGTCTCATCCACGCTGATCTGAAGCCTGAGAACATCATGTTGGTGGACCCCATCAGACAGCCCTACAAGGTAAAGGTTATCGACTTTGGATCAGCCAGTCACGTCTCCAAAGCCGTCTGCTCGACTTACCTCCAGTCTCGTTACTACAGGTGAGGAGGGATTATCTGTAATCTTTAAATGTTTAACTAAAATGCATCCTTGTAGTAGAGATTACCCGATGGAATCCTAAATGATTGATAAAAGAAATACAGCCTAGATTTTAAATAATTAAATGGTTCACAAGTATTTTTTTCCACTTTTTTTTAATTCTCAGAGCCCCCGAGATCATCCTGGGTCTGCCATTCTGTGAAGCCATTGACATGTGGTCGCTGGGCTGTGTGATTGCAGAGCTTTTTCTGGGCTGGCCGCTGTATCCAGGAGCTTCAGAATATGACCAGGTCACATATATCATCTTACTGTTGTTATTTTTAGGGGGAAAAAATAATCCTCAACTAGGGCTGCCCCTAATAGTCGACCAAAATTGTATTAGTCTGTTAGTTGCAGAATAAAAAACTCCACAGGAAGTGGCAAAGTCACACAGGCTGTAAGGGACAGATAGTTGATGGTGGGTATTTGTGGTAATACTAATTACAGCATGTCAGGTGGGAAATCCAAATGTTGCTCTATCATCCATCGACCTTAAAATATAGCTTCTTGTTAGAAACACGTTAACCTAAATAAATGTGCTGTTATTAGGCACATACCCAAGTGTTTTTGCGTAGTGTGGAAGCTCAAGTATAACATGCTTACTGCATGACATGGTGGCACCGGCATGATCACTTGCATTTTGCAATTTTTCATGATAACAGCAACTTAAAATACGGTCATTTTTGGTCATACAAATAAGAGTAATACATCCATAAAAACTGGGGTGGCCTTTAATTTTTTTGTTAACTCACAATAACAACAACAAGTTGTGGTTTTGCAAAATAAAGATAAAAACACAGGATGCACATTGTGCCGTCTCTGTCCATTAACTAGAGTGCATCACAAAAATGAACCGAAACTCAGTGTATAGGAAAGGTGCACTTGTCCATACAGGTCCTTCTCAAAAAATTTGCATATTGTGATAAAAGTTCATTATTTTCCATAATGTAATGATAAAAATTAAACTTTCATATATTTTAGATTCATTGCACACCAACTGAAATATTTCAGGTCTTTTATTGTTTTAATACTGATGATTTTGGCATACAGCTCAGGAAAACCCAAAAATGTGCATATTTCATCCGACCAATAAAAGAAAAGTGTTTTATCATTACATTATGGAAAATAATGAACTTTTATCACAATATGCAAATTTTTTTAGAAGAATCTGTGAAATTTTAGTGTTCACTATACTTCAGAGATGGCATTGCCAGCATTGTCAACTTTATCTTTGCAGCCGACACTGTCTCAGAAAACACTAGTTTAAGTAATTAAAATCTCTCCTAGTATTTTTTTTTTTTTGACACATTTATAATCATTACTTTTGCCGGTGCTTTTTGGCAAGCTTTGTGTGCGCTTGAGCACGAAAAAGGCAATATATTACACCTATATATTTTTAAAGGCTCATTATAGTTTAGTATATATTTAAGTAATTAAATTAATATAAACATGTCGACAAATGGTTTAAATGAGCTACTAGAAAACTCTTTAGTTGGGGTAGCCCTATCCTCAACCCACTCAATGCTCTCTTACCGTATTATAAGGCGCACCTTCAATGAATGGCCTATTTTAGACCTGTTTTCATATATAGGGCGCACCGGATTATAAGGCGCATAGAAGATGCTGAAGTCAAACGATTGACTGGGTTTGCGTTATGCATCCACTAGATGGAGCTGTGCTAAAGGGAATGTCAACAAAACAGTCAGATAAAGTCCAACTTTATTAAGCGTTCTGACAACTCCGTTCACTCCCATGGTAACGTTGTTCAAACAATATCTCCCAGCCTTGCTAACTTTTCTCCCAAATGTGGAGGGGAACTTTTCCTAAATTCAGTAAACACTTCGTAAAAGAAACAGTCGGATACCACTAAATGAAACGTTAGTGCATAACTCCACATTGTTCAGTTACGTATAACACGTAAAGCTCACTTTTTCAGTTCATTCTTCGTCCACGAATCTCTCGATTTCTTCTTCTTCAGTGTCCAAATTGAACAGTTGGGCGACTCAATTTAAAGTCTATTCCTCTAAAACTTAAAAGATCTAAAAAATGACATCGTAAAAATAATCAATTGCAATAACAATTCAGACAATGTGCAAATGTCATTATGCATTATTTCTATGGGTGTTTCTTATCTGGTGCATCTTTGTTTCCTTTCCTCGCGTCTCAGCTTCACCTCTCTTACGATGCGAGGGAACTATGCAAGGAAATAAAATGAGGATGGAGAAATCTTATTTGTATATTGGATTGGGGTGTAAAGATTCACGTCAACTCTATACAAATCATGATACTGAGCTCACGATACGATATTATCGTGATATTTTAAGCCAAAATAAAGTTGTCGTTTTTTATTATTGGGCCTACTTTTTTTAATTTTTAAATAAAATTAATATTATCAGGACCCACAAATATTCCCCCATTGCATTACTATACATTATATTCAACAATAAATATGGTAGTTTAATGTAGTAATGTCACTGATCATCTGAAACACATGTGCTGGAACAGAGTTTCAATGCAATCAATCATGGCCAGTGAATAAACACTCTGTGATTGTTTCAGGCTGCATCACAAGTCCGAATTCAGATCAGGATCGGTAGCATTCTATTATTCATCCCGTTCCTTTTGCTTGAAGATCAATTCATCACGCCAGTATGGAGCCGAAGCTGGCCATAGGGTCTGTGTGGAGGTCTTTGCTGAGGTTCAGTGTCGACGAGGTCTTTACAAAGGATTGTCTAGTACACTGTCTCTGCTGACATTCAGGGCTATGTTGTGGACGTGTCTAAGTGCAGGTCCCCCCATCTGATCTGGATATGGACCAGATCCGGTTGACTGTGGTAACCTCGGGAATCGGGATAAGGATGAGACAGACAGGCTATTATTAGCACAGATGCCATTTTTCTTATGATGTATCAAGTACATCTGGTGTTATGGGAAGTGTTTCCTAGGTAATGCAGCTTAATAGTCATTAACTGATTTGAATAATTGAAATATGATGTGTATGGCAGGTTAAAGGGATGTTTTTGTTTTTGGTCTAGATTTAATTTGAAAGTGTGTGTCTGCTTCCCAAACAATGCTAGAGTGTAGGTGCTAAATAGAAAAAGGATCTACCACCTGCAGTTGATCTTCTAGGTATTATCAACTGGCCAGAATTTTGAGATTGCAATAGATGTGCGGGACAATAATGCGCTAAGAGCTTGCTCAAATACTGGGGAGCTGAACCATTTAGTGCTTTGTAAGTAATTAGTGAGATTTTTAGATTTATGCTATGTTGAATAGGGACCCAGCGCAGTGTTAATGAACCGGGCTGTAATATGGTCATACTTCCTGGTTCTAGTAAGAACTCTAGATGGTTAATTAAAATGATTGTGACAGCTGTGAAGGTTGGAGAGAATTGCATTAGGTTTTCATGTGCGGCTTGTGTTGCAGTTAGAGAATTGAGATGTGTTTTTTTTATATGGCTTGCTTTGATCGGTTTCTGGGTCCTTTGTTGAAATCTTCCCTAGTCTTTGACTTGACGTTTTCTTTTTTCCTCTCCAGATTCGGTACATTTCTCAGACACAGGGATTGCCTCCAGAGTATCTCTTGAGTGCTGGCACAAAGACAAGCCGCTTTTTCAACAGAGGACCAGACTCCAGCTATCCACTGTGGAGATTGAAAGTCAGTACTCATTGTTAAAACAAAACTAATGTTGAATGACAGAACAGTTACTCTTTGGTGAATATTTTACTAGGCTGACACTTGTGTATTTTTCTAGACCCCATCTGAACATGAGGCTGAAATGGGCATCAAGTCCAAAGAAGCGAGAAAATACATCTTCAATTGTTTAGATGACATGATGCAGGTAATCAGAAATACATGTCTAGGATGGAGTGTGTCAATACTAAACGTCTTATACTAAATCTCTTATTTTATTGATTGGTTTCCAGGTCAATCTGCCTACTCATTTAGAAGGGACGGACATGTTGGCGGAGAAGGCGGACCGGCGGGAGTTGATTGACCTGCTGAAAAGAATGCTGAGACTGGATGCTGATAAAAGAATCACACCCACAAAGACCCTGGCACATCCGTTTGTGACCATGAGCCACTTGCTGAACTTCCCACACAGCTCTCAGTATGTCCTTTTGAAGAAGTCATCTTTTGTTCATTTTGATAGATATGTGTTTTTTAAATTGGTTGTAATTTGATTTTTATAGTGTGAAGTCATGCTTCCAGAACATGGATATCTGCAAGAGAAGGAACAGTAGCTTTGACAGTGGAAAGGCCCTGTTTGCTGCTAACGCTGTTCCTGGAACTGCAGGAAACCTGACTGTGACCTTCAGTAGCCAGCTTAATCAGCACAGCCAGGTTCCGTCTGCTGCTGGAGCCGTTCCTCTCCTTAACTACCAGCCAGCCCTTTACCAGCAGGCTACCATAAACATCCCAGGCCTGACCCAACCCAGCATCCCCATGCAGACCCGCCCCACACAGCTGTGTGCTCAGACTGAACCTTTCCAGCAAACCCTCATCGTCTGCCCCCCCACCACTATTCAAGGTGAGCTGGAGCATGGTACATTATGGATTTCTTAGCCAGATTCTATGGAAAGCTTAGGCAGCTGACTTGTTGCCTGGCCGCCCTATCAGGCAATGACTTTACTGGCAGCGTTTGCGTACGAAGGTACCTCCTGAAACTGATTTCAGACAGACTTCTGAGGCAGCATAACGGTTAAATGATATAAAACGAAATAGGAGTTGGTGGAAACGATGTTGGTGGAAACTTTCTTGCTAGAAATAGATGAAAAAGTTAAACAGGTCATAAAAAAATTAAGTACGATGGCATCTTTATATTTTAGCGGCACAATCACATAATTGAACATGCTGAATTGTGGGATAGCTTAGGCAGTGAAGGATACATCTATGAAACGTCTCATTAAACAGGATGTGACAAGATCATTGGATTTGGACATGCCTTGTTGCTATCCTCCATATTTTTCCATTTTTGAACGCAATCCATTAGTTCTAGCTAAAGCATTACTTTCATAATTTTCTCGTTAAAAATCCTTCTCTGAGACGTCACATTGCAGAATTAAAATTCTGGGTAAATAATTTTTTTTTTTTAAGGGTATTATTATTATTGTTATTTTTATTGCTGAAATTGTCCCAGAAATTAAGAAGCTCTTTTATTTTTCCCAAAGGGCTTCCATCTTCTAATAAAACCTCTAGCTATCCTGTCAGGATGGAGAACGGTGTCCCTGTTGTCCAGCAGAACCAGTCCACGCAACCCCTTCAGATTCAACCCAGCATGCTGACACAGGTAAGACATGCAGCTGATTCAATCCGTCTCTCTGTGTATAATATCTAACTCTGGCATAATATCCAACTCATCACTGCAATCTGATGAACTGCAAATGAATCCAGTTGAGTTGGAGAGGAAACGTCCATTCTTAAAGTCTGCATGGACACCTGTTCTGCTACTGGCAAGTGCCGGTAAATGGCACATGAGATCACAGCCTTGTACCCTTGACCTGAGTCTAAACTTTTGTCTAATCTTTCCATGCTTTTTGCCCCTTTTCCTCCATGGTGCCCCTCCTCCGTAGGGCTCCTGTACGCCTCTGATGGTGGCCACACTGCACCCCCACACAGCGGGAGTGGCATCCCAGTACCCGCTGCCCCTGGCACTGGGCTGTGGGGCAGGAAGGCCTGCCCTACTGGAGCAGACAGCCACAGTGCTGGTAAAGAGAGACCCACCCAGCGCTCTACCACTAACATCACTTCTCATTGCTCCTCTTTCCAAAATCCTCCTTTCTTTCTTTTTTGTCTCTCTGTATTACTTTCCGAACACTTTGATCTTTCTTTTCTTTCTTTCATCATTACTGATATCTTTTTGATCTCTCTTTGACCATTCTGGACCCTCTGTGGTCTCTTGTTGATCTCTTTGATCTGTTTTCTGATCTCTCTTTGATCAATCTGGAACCTTCTATGATCTCTTGATTATCTTTTCTTACGCATTTTTTTTTTCTTCTGATCTTTCTTTGGTTACCCCCCCCATTTTTCTTAACTTTCTGATCATATTTTTTTCCTTCTCCTGATGTCTGCATTTATTTCTAAACCATTATTTCTTTCTAATCATTACTCTAATTATTTTCTGTATTTCTAATCTTTCTTTCTGATCATTCTCCCTTTCTCTTCCCTCCTGGTCCATCATTCTTTTTTCACTGCAGGTCTGCTACAGGCATGGGAGGCATGTGCTGACTCTTCTGTGCTTTGCTTGCAGCTTCTTGTTGTGTGGATATGTATTTGTATTATTTTTATATCCCTTCTCTTACCTCCCGCCCCTCCTTACCCAGCCACACTGTCTGTTGGCCCTCCGTCTTCTCTCAGGGGAGGAGACTGACCTTGTCTACAGCTCAAAAACATTTGCAGCCATGTTCCTCTCCCTCTCATAGCCATGTCTGTCCGCAGGTACTCTAGTGCTGCCCGCACCAGCATGGTAGATCTTTTGGCCAGTTTTGCTCTGTGGAAACATTGTTTTCTGACTATTTAATAGCCACGATTCTTCCCAACAGGTTGCCGGACTACTTTCACCCCCATCTTAATTTTTAACGCTTGTGTATGATTGTTGCATGCTGTGCTTGTCTTGGCTTTTAAAATCCTATGAAATGGCTGTGCTACATCTAAAGCTGTCTCTGGGAGAGAATTGCAGAATATTTGTGCATTTGATGGATTATTTCATGCATTTTATTTATTGGGTTATTGTGTGCAGTGATGTCACACTGCGTGTTTCATCAGCATGTTATGAGGTTCTTCACCATTCTAGCATGGCACAAATGATGTATACATTCAGATTTAAATGGCCATACGTGCATCAGTGTCACTCATTGTGTGGTGTAGGCTCGGTCATAGCTGTTTTTACCCTTTATTCATTTGCCAGTGAAACTTGTTTTTAAATTTGATTGAAAATCAGTGGTACGCTATGACTTGTTTAAGCATTTTAAGTGCCAGTGTTACTAAAGCGGCTATTTTGTGATCCTCCAGCAGACCTGGCCAGCGGGTACCCAGCAGATCCTCATACCCTCTGCATGGCAGCAGGTGCCTGGCATGACCATCCACAACTCCGGCCACCAGCCCGTCGTGACCGAATCACCTCTGGAGGCCCTACTGTCCGAAAACTCTTCACAGCAAACATCAAGCTGGAGGTAGAGCTGCATGATTAAACGTTAAAAGATTGCAAACTCAATTAAAAAAACGTATTCCTGTATGACAACAGTTCACAGCGAACATTTAAATCTGCATTAGCCAGAGAGAGCTGTTGTCATGTATAGGGTTTTCAACCACATATTTCTGTTAGAATAAATTATATTATCACAGAAGTACTGGGCATAAAAGTTTATAGTTTGGATAAAGACCCTGATGTCTACTGTAGCGATCAAAATTAAACTTTAAAGAAAGATTGTATCAATTACGTCGTTACACCAGTAGGTGGGGATAAGTTAATTTAAAAAACTGTATTTGTCATTGATTCATTCATTGAAGAGATTTGCTCAAAAGCACTGATTCATACAGCAAGGAAACAAGTGAAATCTTTGAGTCATTGAATCATTCATTCAAACTTTTTTAATTCAAATAAAATCTTTTTTAAATAGACTGCAAAAAAATGAATATTTTTAGAACGTTTACTCCATTCTTCTCCCAGTTCAACGGCCACTTGTATTCCGGTAGCAGTGAATGATTTTGTGTGTGAATTGTGTTGTAGTTCTTGACATGGTTAACAAGTTTGTGGACATTTTGAATAAATGACAAAGGAAATAAAAGGGATACATCAGTCATAAAGTGCTTTTGTGGCTGCGGTTTCACATGACAAGCGTGAAGCGTCGCCATGGAAAGGCAAAACATTTTAAAATAGCGGTTTCCTAAAAAGGGTTGAATACTGATTGGTTGTTTGTGTCCTGCAGGGCATCTCAGAGTGGTCAGCACAATGGCGTTGTCCAGCAGAACCCACACATCCTTGGCGGCCTCAATTCCACTCAATCCCTCAGTCGAGGAACCTCTACGGTCACACGGCCACAGAACAAGAGGAGCAGGATCTGTTGTGACACTAGCAGCAGGTATTGAGCCACTTTACTTTTTACACTCCAATATTTCAATGGTATATTTGGTAATTTTGTAGTAGTAATAGTAATGTTTTTTTTTTATTGTCCTTTGTAACTCCTGTTGCTTGTAAAGCTATATTAAGAAGGGGGAAAAAAACCCAAACATGATTTGATAAACCATGCTTAATGTACATCCTCGCATTAGTGTAAGTGTTCACTGTGTGTGGGGAGATCCTTTAATTTACTGACCGTTTCTGTATTCACAGCAGTGCTCTGGTGGGCTCTCAGTCGTACAGTGCTATTCTCCCTCAGCCCATCATCATCTCTGACACCCCAAGTCCTGCTGTCAGTGTCATCACCATACACAGTGACTCTGACGATGAGGACGAAAGGAAGTTCCACCCCGCTAGGTGAGGTCACTACCTGCTAATCAGTGTTGGGGAGAAGCTAGTTACATGTAACGCCATTAAGTCATTTAATTACAAAATACATGTAACTGTTATCCGGTTCTTTTTTCTGAGAAACAATGTGTAATTAAACTAGTTATTTATGAAAATGTTAACAATTACAAAGGGGTTATATGTGAATATTTTCTTTAAAAAGCTGGGATATGTTACAGTATATGATCATGCTTTCATTCAAGTGCTATCAAACCAAGTGCAATAAGAGGAAAAAATAAGACGCGTTCGTGTATCTCTGAATTTAGTGTGTGACAGACACACACACTCGTACGCACAGCGCGCGGCTGCATTGAGTTCTCTTTCGCTTTAATAAGGATTCATCTATATTTCATTTATACTTTATGCAGTGAAGACTGTGAAGTGTTTGATTAAATGTATTCAATTTCTGTATATGTCCGACCTGTTAGATAAAATATTTAAATAGGCTACTGTTTTTGTTGTTTCTACAATAATTTGGAGATTAAATGTCAATTTATTACAATATAAACATATATTATTAGCTTAAATGTCAGATGTGATTAATCATTATTAATTACAGAAAAATTGTGGGGGTTTTTTTATTAGTTTTTTTTTAAAAGTCAATTGACAGCACACTTTGAATAATATTAAAATGTTGCTTTGCTTGTTTTTGATGTGATGTGCCACAATGCACAATTCGTTTGAATTTGCAGAGCACCATATCTGCCAAATACATCGATCCACATCGCCGCTGAAAGCTTTAGGCTACCAATTGTCTGAGAGTTGCCACCATGGCAAGTGATAAAAATGAGTTACAGTGCTGGAAATGTATTAATAATTTCATCCAGAAATCAGAAAAGGCAAATATAACCTTTTTAGTGCAAAATGTTTGCCAACTATTAAAATGCTATTAATTATTATTTTTATGATTTTAACCTCAGAAAGCTCTCAAAGTAAAAAGATGTGTGATTTTGTGGTGCTGTGCTTTAAAATTAAATTATTATAATCTTAATTCAGGTGATAAAGGATTTTAAGAGACTGACAGTAATCAGTATTGAGTAGGTTACTAGAGCTGCGTCTGAAATTGATTACTATGTGAGTAGGTACTGCATTTGAATTTAAATGAACTTCGTGACCGTTAAAAAAGAATCTTCTATATAGTATGAATGAATGTAGAATCCGGACGTACTAGATCCGCCATGTTGTCATTATCATGTGACCTACCAGCATCGGTTGTGTCCCATCACCTCCATTCATATATTGTCTCCCGTGGCGGCATGGGGAAAGTAAAGTGTCTATCGTATGCACACTTCAGAATCTCGTTGGAAGTAGTAGGTAATACGGGTACTTGTTCGCCTACTGTTTTTCGAATACTATGAATTCGGACATACTACTCTGTTTGGCGTACTGTTTTTTGCATACTACAGGTCCTTCTAAAAAAATTAGCATATTGTGATAAAAGTTCATTATTTTCCATAATGTAATGATAAAAATGAAACTTTCATATATTTTAGATTCATTGCTGAAACTGAAATATTTCAGGTCTTTTATTGTTTTAATACTGATGATTTTGGCATACAGCTCATGAAAACCCAAAATTCCTATCTCCAAAATTTGCATATTTGTGTTTTTAATACAAAAAAAGTCAACCTTCAAATAATTATGTTCAGTTATGCACTCAATACTTGGTCGGGAATCCTTTTGCAGAAATGACTGCTTCAATGCGGCGTGGCATGGAGGCAATCAGCCTGTGGCACTGCTGAGGTGTTATGGAGGCCCAGGATGCTTCGATAGCGGCCTTAAGCTCATCCAGAGTGTTGGGTCTTGCGTCTCTCAACTTTCTCTTCACAATATCCCACAGATTCTCTATGGGGTTCAGGTCAGGAGAGTTGGCGGGCCAATTGAGCACAGTAATACCATGGTCAGTAAACCATTTACCAGTGGTTTTGGCACTGTGAGCAGGTGCCAGGTCCTGCTGAAAAGCGAACTCTTCATCTCCATAAAGCTTTTCAGCAGATGGAAGCATGAAGTGCTCCAAAATCTCCTGATAGCCAGCTGCATTGACCCTGCCCTTGATAAAACACAGTGGACCAACACCAGCAGCTGACATGGCACCCCAGACCATCACTGACTGTGGGTACTTGACACTGGACTTCAGGCATTTTGGCATTTCCTTCTCCCAGTCTTCCTCCAGACTCTGGCACCTAGATTTCGAATGACATGCAAAATTTGCTTTCATCCGAAAAAGTACTTTGGACCACTGAGCGACAGTCCAGTGCTGCTTCTCTATAGCTCAGGTCAGGCGCTTCTGCCGCTGTTTCTGGTTCAAAAGTGGCTTGACCTGGGGAATGCGGCACCTGTAGCCCATTTCCTGCACACGCCTGTGCACGGTGGCTCAGGATGTTTCTACTCCAGACTCAGTCCACTGCTTCCGCAGGTCCCCAAGGTCTGGAATCGGTCCTTCTCCACAATCTTCCTCAGGGTCCGGTCACCTCCTCTCATTGTGCAGCGTTTTTGCCACACTTTTTCTTCCCACAGACATCCCACTGAGGTGCCTTGATACAGCACTCTGGGAACAGCCTATTCGTTCAGAAATGTCTTTCTGTGTCTTACCCTCTCGCTTGAGGTGTCAATGATGGCCTTCTGGACAGCAGTCAGGTCGCAGTCTTACCCATGATTGCGGTTTTGAGTAATGAACCAGGCTGGGAGTTTTTAAAAGCCTCAGGAATCTTTTGCAGGTTTTTAGAGTTAATTAGTTGATTCAGATGATTAGGTTAATAGCTCTTTTAGAAAACCTTTTCATGATATGCAAATTTTTTGAGATAGGAATTTTGGGTTTTCATGAGCTGTGTGCCAAAATCATCAGTATTAAAATATTTCAGTTGGTGTGCAATGAATCTAAAATATATGAAAGTTTAATTTTTATCATTACATTATGGAAAATAATGAACTATTATCACAATATGCTAATTTTTTGAGAAGGACCTGTATATAGTAGAGAAGTATTCGATTTCGGACGCATCTTAGGTCATTAGGATTCTTTAAGTCGCAATTTTAGGTTACTAACCCTGCCTGGTTTAAATTATTGAAAATTAATAACCGTTGACAACATTCATACATTTAGAAAAGTAATCAAATTTAATCAGTTACATTACTTTTATAATGTAATTGAAATAGTTATACTACTATTACATTTTAAACAAGGTAATTTGTAATCTGTAACCTATTATATTTCCAAAGTAACCTTCCTAACACTGCAGGTAATATACATACACAACGAGTTTTATAATTAGTTTATACTAATATTCAGCAAGGACATTGATCTTATATTGATGGAAGTTGATTAAAGACATTTATAATGCCTTAAGATTTTATTTCAAATAAATGCTAATATTTTGACTTTTCTGGGAATGTTTCTTGAGAAGCAAATCTGCATATTAGAATAATTTCTGAAGGATCACATGACACTGAAGTCTGGATTAATTAAACTGAAGCCTGTCATAACAGGAATAAATATTATAATAGAAAAGTTATTTTAAATTGTTATTCACAATATTACGGTTTTAGTGTATTTTTGATCAAATAATTGCATTCTTGATGAGCAGAAGAGGCTTCAAAAAACATTACCATCTCCAAACGTGTGAAATGGTTGTGTATGCATTTAATACATTAAATTTACACAATAAGTTACACTCTGACATAATGTCTGATACCTCCTTTCACAATCAAAGTAGCTTAGTCTAACTTCAGTAAATCACATTGAAGTGTTTTGACATGCCCTGCTTTCTTTGACTCATTTATTCCTTTCATCTTTGAAATTCCATAGATTTAAAAAAATATTTTTTTCTTTATTTGGCAGCTGTGGCCCCAGCCACAGGACTAATGTGATCAGCTGTCTTACTGTTCACGATTCGGACTCCTCCACCGCCAGTCCTCTAACTCCCAAGCCCCAGAACAGTTATGTGGGGGTCCATTCCTCACGACTGCCTAAATCCCTGGCAGTGGTGGCTCCATCTGTGAAAGTGCAGCCTGTGGAAAGCTCAATATCAGCCAAAATCCCACCTGCTATAGGCAAGTATCAACTTTGGTTGCTTTTGTATTTAGTCTATGTTTGTTAACAGCTATTTGGTGTATTTTTATTAAACAAATACTTTTATCTTTTTTTTTAAACTACATTGGCTGTGTTTGTTTTAGTTCTTTCTCAGAATTACTACATGAAGCCTAAGAGAGCCACTGCCTCCACAAGGCAGCCGAGCAGCTCAGGAGAGAGTGTCACTGACCCCCAACAGGAGCCCAGCAGATCTCAACCACTTAACCTCAGTCAGGTGACTACGTCTGTCAATGCTCAACACAGCAAGCCGTGCATGCCGGTTCGAAATGTAGCCTAACTTGAGACTCGTCGACGTCACATTGCTGTTATTATATGCAATCAAAGTACCTCGAAAGCAATTCAAGAGCAGTCGGCTGGCTCATTCTGCGCAGCTTCTTCAGTAACTTAATAATTTATTAAATTTTTTTTTACATGCGTTGTGCTTTGGCACTGTTCCTCTGTGCGGATGAATCTGTGAACACATCAGATTGGATCTGTCATTGTAAGTTGACATGACAATATGAAGTTTGTCCTAGTTTACCTGAAAAAATATAATCTGAAGTAACACTTTTGTTCTGACCAAATGTAAACGTATATACATTTTAAAATAAATCCTGTTACTGATGTTTATATCTAACGATCGCTCAGTCAGATCAGATTTGCACACATTGCAAATTATCTAGCTACCTATTGAAACCTGTTCATCAGAAATAAGCCATCTCTGCGTCAGTCTTCAATCCCTTCAGATCTCAGAGTTGTCGACACCTCTCAAAAGCCATGCCGATATTTACTCTTACTTTTAGCTCTACCTGTCGCTTTCTCTTCTTGACTGCAGGCTCTCCACAGTTCGAGGTTTGTTGGTTTTAACAGGTGATCTTTTTATATAATTAAAGGGTTTGTTCACCCAAAAATGACATTTCTGTCATTGTTTCCTCACCCTCATGTCATTCCAAACCCATAAGACCTTCGTTCATCTTCAGAACACATGAAGATATTGATGAAATCTGAGCGCTTTCTGACCCCTCCATAGACAGCAATACAACGATCCCAAGGCTCATAAAGGTAGTTAAAACAGTGTTAAAATAGTCCATGTGACTCCAGTGGTTCAACCTTAATGTTGTGAAGTGACGAGAGTACTTTGTGTGCGCAAAAAACTAAAATAACGACTTTATTCAACAGTTTCTTCTTCTCTTCCCTGTCACTCTTGTATGCTATTCATGTTGTTGGGATATTCACACAGTGCAGCGCTTCTTAGGCCGGCTACACACTGGCTGAATGGCGTTTTTGTTGCGTGGCATTTTCTTTCTGCACACCAGAAACATGTTTGACGCGGCGCTGCTGCTGCTAGGTGATGTACAGGGATGGCCTATACTTAATCTTTAACAAATATGTAGCCTACTGATACAGCAAAGACAACGTCAGCAGTACTGACGGCAAAATAGGCTACAAAATATTTTGTTCTGTATTGACAGGTGCAATATTTGAAAATCAGTTTTATTACAATTATATCTGCTTTTATGTCAAAAACCTAGAGACTTTCAAACATCAAAATGTAATTTATTAATGTATTTGTGTCAAAATGACACAAACATATTTTCCTATTCTATTTTGCTTGGAAATGCTTCCAACATGCTTGCGTTTGCGTGAAAAATAGGTGTTGGTTCTATTTCTAACATGCATGCCGAAATAAAAAGACACTTCACGCAACCGGTGTCTAGTCGGCCTTAGTTCTTAGTACGGCAGAGCGGTGGCTCACTATTGGCTGAGCATCACGTGCATGCGTTGTGGTGCTTGCGCGAATCGCATAGAAGAGTGGCACTGAAGAGAAGAGATTGTTGAATAAAGTCATTATTTTCGTTATTGCGCACAAAAAGTGTCTTCATAAAAATTACGGTTGAACCACTGGAGTCACATGGGTAGTCACATATTTTAATGTCTTTTACTACCTTCCTGGGCCTTGAAAGAGATCATTGTGTTGCTGTCTATGTGGGGTCAGAAAGCTCTTGGATTTCATAAACAAAATCAGTGTATCTCTAATTTGTGTTCTGAAGATGAATGAAGGTCTTAAGGTTTTGGAACGACATGAGGGTGAGGAATTAATGACAGAATTGTCGTTTTTGGGTGTTCTAACCCTTTAAAGCAGCCATCTAAATGGGTCGATGAATGCGCTGGCACGTTCACTTGGATGTTTTTCTAAAAGATAAGAGTAAGATTTAGATAATTTGAAACTCTAAATCAGGGGTGTCCAATCCTGCTCCTGGAGGGCCACTGTCGTGCAGAGTTTAGCTCCAACCCCAATTAAACACAGCTGAACCAGCTAATTTAGATCTTTCTAGGCATACTAGAAACTTCCAGCAGGTGTGTTAAGGCCAGCTGGAGCTAAACTCTGCAGGACAGCGGCCCTCCAGGACCGAGTTTGGACACCCCTGCTCTAAATGGTCTATTTGTGTACCCTCACAATAGTATGTTGTGCTTTTGTAAAATAAAGAAAACAAACACGCTTTCTGCTGTCCTGTTCTCTGTGAACTTCTTTAAGGAGTGCGTCTTAAAAATGAACCAGAACCCAGTGTATGCTTACCTCACAGATGCAAAATGTCTATAGAAAGCTTGAAATGTCTATTCAAATGGAAAAACAAATTCTCTGAATTGTGTAATCCGTATGGATTTAACGAGATGTACTGTGTTTTTAAGCAGTATTTCTAAATTTATGGACATGACGTAAACAAGCAAAGATGTATTACCTTGAAATGACATTTCCAGCTAAATCGGACCCGATATTATGAATTATGAATTACGAGACCTTTTTGAACAACGTCTTATGTACTTGCTTAAGTACTGATTTTTAACGTTATGTTGTCATGTTTTATCAAATTTAAATGGATGAATGCAGATCCCCCTTAATATAGGCTTTTTGGACAGGCACAAAGTTTTGGATAAAAAGCATTCTGTCAACATGAAAACATCTGAACTATTTGTGTTTGACAAATATTGCTTCTAATCCACTTAATCTGTGATAAAGTATGCAAACAGCAGAAAGTGTCAGACTTCACGTCTCCTAGCATCAAGTCTCGCAGATCGCCAAAATGTGTGGTAAAGAACGTGTGCTTCAATTTCCTATTTTCATTTTCCTTTTTCCAGACCACTGTCTCCTCATCCCAAGGACCATCTGGTGGCTCGTCGTCCCTGCGTCGACAGCACACGTACCCTCCGGCCTCCTCTCATTACTGTCTCCAGGAGGCCCCCTCGTTCACCAGCACCCCCAGCCTGTACACCTACCCCACCCCTGCATCCCACATCGAGCACCTGCTCGTCCAGGGCTCCTCCCCCTCCATTCATGTCCCGCCCACTAGTCACTATGCAGCCAGTCTTATCCCAAAGGACTCCATTGGGGGTGTGGTCCACAGACTCTCTGCCCACTACCAGCAACATTACCCCCCTCACCCTTATGTAACCACGAGCACCAGCACCACTAGAGGAAGCGGGGCGTACAACAGCTATCAGCTCAGTCCCCGGAGGGTCCCTCAGTACCCCTACATATGAGACGCACAGACCACGTCTTCACTTTTACGACCGACAGACCTGCCGTCAACTGCTGCAACTGTTTTTATCTATCCTATTTATGTTTTAGAACGTTGTTAATATTTAGAAATATACTATTTGCATTTGTCCATTGAGAAATCCAGTGTCTTGTTAGGTAAGTTTAATTTCTTAGCTCAAGGAACGCCGATGTGTTTTTAATTCGCAAGCAATAGCGGAATAATGCTGACATAAAGGAACGGGGATCGAGATGCCGTAATATTGTCTGTTCGACTAAAACCCTTACACTAATCCTTGACTTGTTTTATACTCCATTTTGATTCAGTGTCGTGTTTTTGTTGTCGTAGGATCTCTTTGGTTTTTAAATTATGTTTGATTGTGAAGCTGACTGGTTCTCAACCACTTAACTGGGAGGTCAACAAGTAGATGGAAAGGGGAAAAAAAAAAGTTATGTGCCCTGGTCGTATTGTTAGCTCTTTATGTTATTCAAATCAAAGTCCTAGTAGAATCATAGTGTATGTTGTGAGGAATATCAATGGATAAGGAGTAACATCAACTTCCTGTTTTTTTTTTATATGCTAAAATTCTGTAATCATGTCAGTGCTCATGAATTCTCCCTGGAGAAACAAGGGTTAGGATATTTAGCAGAAGAGATGTCAAAGCAAATGGAAATGTGATGCTACTTTGGAAACCATAATCACACAAAGACGAGTGGTTTTCTTTACATTTATGTGTGTTTTTTTGCAGCATTTATGAGTAGTCTGCTTTTCAAACTAGAGTACACCAAAAATGTTGCTGACCCTTGACCTCTGTTTGTGGTCTTAGTGACGGACAGCTAATGTGATCGTTAAAATTCTGCTCAAACTGACACTGTGACTGACCTCTACGGTCCTCCTTGTTCTGGTCTCAATAACATGACGTGCCTTGACATTCTCTCGAACATGTTTGGCTGTGTTTTTGAGTTCAGAGAACATTTAGCATCAACCAAGAAAGTACTGTACACATTTTGTAATGTCAAACAATGACAGAAAAAACACCCCCATTGTAATGCCATCAAATAAACAAACATCACTTCAGTTTTGTATCTGCTTGCATTAAGCTTTTAATGTTTGTTTTTTTTTCTTGTTAAATTTAGGGTACGTTTACAAAATACAATTGCGAAAATGTTTCCTTTGCATTGTGTACAGATGACAAAGTGTTTCTTTACAAAGTGACACTACTGCCTATAGACTGAACATACTGTGGGTACGGAAAGTATTCAGACCCCCTTCAATTTTTCACTCTGTTGCAGTCATTTGCTAAAATCATTTAAGTTCATTTGTTTCTCAATGTAAACACAGCACCCCATATTGACAGAAAAACAGAATTGTTGACATTTTTGCAGATTTATTAAAAAAAGAAAAACTGAAATATCACATGGTCCTAAGTATTCAGACCCTTTGCTGTGACACTCATATATTTAACTCAGGTGCTGTCAATTTCTTCTGATCATCCTTGAGATGGTTCTACACCTTCATTTGAGTCCAGCTGTGTTTGATTATACTGATTGGACTTGATTAGGAAAGCCACACACCTGTCTATATACGACCTTACAGCTCACAGTGCATGTCAAAGCTCAGAGACAGAATTGTGGCAAGGCACAGATCTGGCTGAGGTTACAAAAAAAAATTCTGCTGCACTTAAGGTTCCAAAGAGCACAGTGGCCTCCATAATCCTTAAATAGAAGATGTTTGGGACGACCAGAACCCTTCCTAGAGCTGGCCGTCCGGCCAAACTGAGCTATCGGGGGAGAAGAGTCTTGGTGAGAGAGGTAAAGAAGAACCCAAAGATCACTGTGGCTGAACTCCAGAGATGCAGTCAGGAGATCTGAAATTGTAGTCAACCATCACTGCAGCCCTCCACCAGTCGGGGCTTTATGGCAGAGTGGCCCGACAGAAGTCTCTCCTCAGTGCAAGACACATGAAAGCCCGCATGGAGTTTGCTAAAGAACACCCAAAGGACTCCAAGATAGTGAGAAATAAGATTCTCTGGTCTGATGAGACCAAGATAGAACTTTTTGGCCTTAATTCTAAGCGGTATGTATGGAGAAAACCAAGCACTGCTCATCACCTGTCCAATACAGTCCCAACAGTGAAGCATGGTGGTGGCAGCATCATGATGTGGGGGTGTTTTTTTAGCTGCAGGGACAGGACGACTGGTTGCAATTGAGGGAAAGATGAATGCGGCCAAGTACAGGAATATCCTGGATGAAAACCTTTTCCAGAGTGCTCAAGACCTCAGACTGGGCCGAAGGTTCACCTTCCAACAAGACAGTGACACTAAGCACACAGCTAAAATAACGAAGGAGAGGCTTCACAACAACTCTGGCTGTTCTTGAATGGCCCAGCCAGAGCCCTGACTTAAACCCAATTGAGCATCTCTGAAGAGACCTGAAAATGGCTGTCTGTTATGGGTATGAGTGTGTTCTTCTTTTCTTTGGTATTTGTTGGTTTTATTTCGTCTTTGTAGGTGGCATGAGATGCAGGACACCTGACTCCAATCGGGAGGCGGAGATATATGTCGCCATTTCATGCAATGGAGGGGGGAGAGAGTTGACATCACCTCTGGTTGGCCTCGTTTTGAGATCGAGCGTTGTCAGCATTGTGCACTTTGTAAACCCCTAGTTTTGTAATAAATCTTTCTTATTATATTAATCTCGTGTGTTGGTTGTCCCATGTTTGTTGCGGTCGCGAGCGAGCCGTAACAAATTGGGGCTCGTCCGCTCTCTTCGCGTTTGATAATTAGAAACACCTGGTGGTGTTTATAGCAGCTCAGCTGTTTGCAGGAGAACGTGCTGACGGATCGATGTGTGAGTTGGTTAATCACTGCTCTTTGTCACTTGTGTATCGCGATTGTTTGCCACTCATCCATATGAGAGGAAAGTGAGGTAGGTGAGTTTAACTTTAACCTAACTTACGTTTGTAATGCGATATTGAAATGCTACGGCGTTAGACGTATGTTTGACTCTTGTTTAGCATTTGTTTGTTTGACTGATAAAGGCAGTTGAGAGTGGTTGTCGTCGTACATGTATGAAGGTTGGTTATAACTTTTGTGTGTGGTATGTACGTTGTTTGGTAGTCTTATAGCGAGTTTGTGAGATTATAGTGAGGTGGAATTGATTGTCTTCTCATATTGGTGACTTTTTTCCTTGTTAGGCTGAAGCAACGCTTGCGTTGACTGTTTATTATTTTAGTTTGTTGTTTTTGTGCTGACGCTGGGCTGAGGGCACTGCCGCGGTATCAGTCTCTCCCTGGGTTATCCGAGAGAGATCTGTGCTGACGGTATTAGAGTGCTTAAAGTCACTTAGCTCTTGGTGGAAGCATGAAGCTTAGGGTTGAGGTAGTGTTGTGTGTAGGTAGTGGGGAAAGTCACTAAATGTGAGAAGTTTGAAAATAGTTTTTCTCTGAAATTGTTTATTGAGGTTGATAATTGTGCTTTTAAGATGACTTCGTTATTAGATGAGTTTTTTGAGCATCCAACTGAGGAGAGCTTTGATAAGCTTTCTAAAAAACAGTTATTGGAAGTAGCAGAAGAGTATAAAATCAGCCTTACAACTAAGGAGAAGAGTTTAAAGGAGGGCGTGGGATTTGTTGTTAAAACTGCTCTTATTGATTTGGGCATTCTGGTAGTATCTGTAGGTGCTACTGGAGATCCAGGAGAGAAGGATGTTCCTGTCCGCATCTCTCTCTCTGTCGTTTGAAGAGCAGAAAGAATTGTTGCTTTTGGAAATGGAGAAGAGTCGAATAAATCAAGAAGTTGCGTAGGTTGGATATTGAATCTCAAAGGTATGCTCTGATTAGAGAAGGCAAGTTGGGTTGCCATTCTGAGAATTTGCAGGCCCCAATAGTTAGTCCAACTCCAAAAGTTTTTGATGTTTTTTGTTCTCTTAACCTCATGCCAAAATTTGATGATGATGATTTGGATACTTTTTTTACTCTGTTTGAGCGGTTGGCAGATCTTATGGGATGGGAAGATTGTGAGAGAACTCCACTTTTACAGTGCGTGTTGAGTGGTAAAGCTCAAAAAGCCTACTCGACTCTTAGTGTTCGCGACAGTCAAGTTTATAGTAGGGTAAAAGACGTGGTATTAAAGGCGTGCGAGTTAGTTCGGAAGCTTACAGGCAGCGGTTTGGACTGTCACGAAAAGGTATGCAGCAGTCTTTTACAGAGTTCGCAAGAGAATTGAGGATTCAGTTTGATCGTTGGTGCTCAGTTTCACAGGCAGATGATTTTGATTCTCTCTATGAATTGATACTGTTGGAACAGTTTAAAAACACCTTATCTGAAAATGTGGCTGTTTTTATAACGGAGCGTAATATTCAGAATGCAGAGGCCGCAGCTGTCCTTGCTGATGAGTATGTTTTGACTCATAGGGATGTAAAGAAAAATCATTGGCGTCGTTTAAATGGCTTGGTGGAAAGTGGTTCTATAGAGAAACATTCTTTTTTGCCTGGAAATGTGAAACTTGAGAAAAAGCAGAGAAGTCTGGTTGAGAAAAGTGATCAGTGTGCTTATTGTTTGAAAAAAGGACACTGGAAAAAAGACTGCCCTGCTCTTAAAGCAAAAATGACCCGTTCTAGATCTGAACCAAAATCTGCTCTTGCTGCGTTTTTGTTATCGACGTGGTTAGCGTTCCTGGTGATGATTTGGCCTGTGTGCAGGAAAATTTTGTGTTGGGGAATGAAGAAAAGTTGAGCTATGCTCCTTTCATTACCGACGGCTTTGTGTCTCTGGTCGGAAGTGATGAAAAAGTCCCTGTTAAAATTCTCAGAGATACTGGAGCTTGGAGACCTTTATTTTAGGGTCTGTTTTAGCTTTTCTGAGATTTCCAGTACTGGACATGAGGTGTTAATAAAAGGAATTGGGCTACAAGTTCTGCCTGTTCCATTACACTCTATTGTACTTGAGTCGGACTTAGTCACTGGTCAGGTTGTTGTAGGAGTGAGACCTTCTCTGCCTGTGGAGGGCATTTCTGTTATTCTTGGTAATAATTTGGCTGGAGGGCGTGTCTGGAGGGATGTGCCACCTCCTCCTATTGTAACAGATTCTCCTTCTTTATCAGCACAAACTGATGTGGATCAACAGTTTTCTGAAGTGTTTGTGACTTGTGCTGTTACTCGGGCAATGAGTAAAAATGTGTCTGAAATCCAGAGTCTAGAGTTTAAGTCTGATTGTGAAAAAAAGAAACTGATTCCTGGTTTTTCCTATCTTTTTCCTTCTGTCTCTCAGCAGGATTTGGTGGTGGCGCAACGGGAGGATTCCACCTTAAAGGAAATGTTTTCCGCCACGTTGTCCGCTGAAGAGGTAGCGAGTGCAGCAAGTGGTTGTTTTATTGAGGATGAGATCCTGTTAAGGAAATGGCTATCTGGTAGTGGAGTACCTTTGGGTGAAACCTGTATTCAGGTGGTTGTACCAATGTCTCTTCGAGATACAGTTTTACGTACTGCACATGGTGAAGTTGCGGGTCATTTTGGAGTTAACAAAACGTATAATCATCTGTTGCGTTACTTTTATCGGCCTTGTATGAAAAGAGATGTGAGGAAGTACATTAAAACGTGTGAAACCTGTCAGCCTACAGGAAAGCCAAACCAGGGTTTAAAACCAGCTCCGCTGTATCCAATACTAGCGATGGAACCACCATTTCAGCATCTGATTATAGACTGTGTGGGTCCATTACCCCCTTCTAAATCAGGTAATGCTTATCTGCTTACAGTAATGTGCCAGAGTGCAACCATTCTAGTGCTTACCATCCACAGAGCCAGGGAGTTCTGGAACGCTTCCACCAGACATTGAAGTCTTTGCTTCGGGCCTACTGTGTGGAATTAAAGCGTGACTGGGAGGAGGGTTTGCCCTGGTTGTTGTTGGCAGCTCGAGAGGTGGTTCAGGATAGTCTAGGTTTTAGTCCAAATGAGTTGGTCTTTGGTCATAAAGTGCGTGGGCCTTTGGCTGTTCTTCATGATGGACTAAAACAGGGGCCCGAACCACCTAAGAGTTTGTTACAGTATGTTGATGGTTTTAGGCAGCGTTTACTCTTAGCTGGTCAAATGGCTAAAGGTAACTTGTTAAAAAACAAGAGAAGATGAAGTGTTGGTTTGATCGGCACAGAGACTCGTGTGTTTTGTCCAGGTGATCAGGTGTTGGCCCTGTTGCCCTTCCTGTTTCTCCTTTTTGTGCCAAGTTTTCAGGTCCATACACAGTGGTGCCAAATTAGTGACCAAAATTATTTGATCTCGGCGCCGGGCGCAAAGACGCACACAGTTGTGCCATGTTAACTTGTTGAAACCCTTTTATTCTCATTCATTGGTGTCAGAGAAGGCTCCTGTAGCTGTGGCTGTAGCTTTGTCTGTGGAAGTTGTTGAGGATGTTAAAGTACCTGAGGATTGCATGCTGCAGCCTCGGCTTAAAAACTCTGAAACACTTAATAACTTGGGAGTTTTGTGCAGCATTTGACACCGCACGAGAGAACTGAGTTGTTGTCTTTGATTTCGAGTTTCGATGTTGTTTTCAGATTCTCCTTCACGCACTCATTTGATCGAGCACGATATAGATGTTGGTGACGCGAAACCAATACGCCAGCGTTTTTATCGTGTCTCTCTGGACAAACAACAGCATCTTGAGTCTGAAATTAAGTATATGCTTGAAAATGGCATTGCTAAACCTTCATTTTCAAGCTGGCGTCACCTTGTATACTGGTAGGGAAGTCAGATGGATCGTACCGTTTCTGTACTGATTACGAAAGTTAAATAATGTGACAAAACCAGATTCGTTTCCATTACCCCGGATGGAAGATTGTGTAGATGCGGTCGGTTCAGCAAGGTATGTCAGTAAATTTGATTTATTGAAAGGATATTGGCAAGTGCCTCTAACTGCTCGTGCACAGGAGATTGCCTCATTTATTACTCCTTCTGGGCTATATTCGTATTCTGTAATGAGTTTTGGCCTTAGAAATCGCCGCTACCTTCCAACGTTTGATGAACTGCGTAACCTCCGGTTTAAATGGTTGTGCTGTCTATTTAGAGCGATGTCGTGGTATATAGTGAGCGTGGAAGCAGCATCTTTTACGCATCCGAGCACTGTTTGAGCGTTTGGCAGAGGCAAGGCTCACAGTCAACTTGGCAAAGTGTGAGTTTGCCAAGGCGACTGTGACCTATTTGGGTAAGGTAGTTGGACAGGGTCATGTGCGTCCGGATGCGTGCTAAGGTTTTGGCAATTGATGGTTTTCCTCCACCTAACACGGCGAGAGCTTATGCGGTTTCTGTGTATGGTGGGCTATTACAGGAACTTTTGCCCAAACTTTTCATCAGTGGTAGCTCCTCTGACTGACTTACTGAAGAAAAACGTTAAATTTGAGTGGTCCTTGCAGTGTGAACAGGCTTTTGATAATGTGAAATTGTTGCTGAGCACTGGCCCTGTGCTAATTGCCCCACATATTGGACAGCCTTTCCAGATCCAGGTTGGCGCTAGCCAAGTTGGGGCTGGAGCAGTACTGTTGCAAGCGGATGAACAGGGTATAGAAAGACCAGTTTGTTATTTCTCTCGGAAGTTTAAGTCTCACCAGTTGCATTACTCCACCATTGAGAAGGAGGCTTTGGCATTGATTTGGGCTTTGCAGTTTTTGAGGTTTACCTAACAAGTGGTACTTTTCCCATTGTGGTATATTCAGACCACAATCCACTCACTTTTGCATTCTTTGCAGAGCCCAAACCAGCGCCTTATTCGATGGTCTCTCTTTCTGCAGCCCTATCCGTTGGACATTCGACACATAAGGGGGTGGAGAATGTATTGGCTGATGCCTTATCTCGTGCCCGTGTGAGGGTCTTTGCGGCTAATTCAGTTGTTTTTGTTCTGTTTTTTTCTCTCATTGTGATTGTGGCTTTTCCTAGGCGCCGGGAGTTGCTGTTTCAAGTTGCAGTGGGGAATCAGATTCAGAAGGACTACACTGGGTTTGCTGTGGGATAGTTAATGATTATTGGTTAAGTGGTTATGTTTTCGTTTTCATAATATTATGGAATTAATTAATTAATTAATATATTTTGTTAGATTTGTTTTAGAGGTCCTTGGGAAGGATCCTCTCTCTTAATAGGAGGTGTTATGGGTATGGGTGTGTTCTTCTTTTCTTTGGTATTTGTTGGTTTTTTGTCTTTTGTAGGTGGCCAGAGATGCAGGACACCTGACTCCAATCGGGAGGCGGAGATATATGTCGCCATTTCATGCAATGGAGTGGGGAGAACGGAGTTGACATCACCTCTGGTTGGCCTCGTTTTGAGATCGAGCGTTGTCAGCATTGTGCACTTTGTAAACCCCTAGTTTTGTAATAAATCTTTCTTATTATATTAATCTCGTGTGTTGGTTGTCCGCATGTTTGTTGCGATGTCGCGAGCGGGCCGTAACACTGTCCCCCAACATTTACCATCCAACCTGACAGAACTGGAGAGGATTTGCCAGGAGGAATGGCAGAGGATCCCCAAATCCAGGTGTGAAAAACTTGTTGCATCTTTCCCAAAAAGACTCATGGGTGTATTAGATCAAAAGGGTGCTTCTAGTAAATACTGAGCAAAGGGTCTGACTACTTAGGGACAGTGTGATATTTCAGTTTTTCTTTTTTAATAAATCTGCAAAATTGTCAACAATTCTGTGTTCTTTGTGTCAATATTTTTTGTGTGTACATTAATGAGAGAGAGAAAAAAAGAACTTAAATGATTTTAGCAAATGGCTGCAATATAACAAAGAGTGAAACATTTAAGGGGGTCTGAGTACTTTCCGTACCAACTGTATAATACGCATGCACATGAAGACACCGTTTTCACAAATTTGATAACGATATGGTTTTCAGAAACTTGCACTTTGAAACTTTCAGGCCCTCAAAATGCTGTTGTTGTGTAAATGAATGGCCAAAACGCATACATTTTCCTTTTTAAGTTGAAACTATAATGTAAACAGCCACTTAAAGGGATAGTTCACCCAAAAATGAAAATGATTTACTCGCCCTCAAGTCATCCTAGTTGTATATTTCAGACGAATACAAGTTATATAAAAAATGTTCTAGCTAATTCAACCATTATAATAGCAGTAAATGGCAAGTATCCATATTTAACATGCTATAAAGTAAAATATCTAGCTTCCGGCAGACTTCCATATTCAACTTATGAAAAAAGCACAACTGGCACGAAGATGACCTCAGACATAATGTAAGCATTTTGAACTGCCATAAATTTACTGTAAAAACACTGTCAGTGTTTCTGGCATTACAAGATGACATTGTTGCATCTAACTATTTTTAAAACATTGACCAGTGAATTTGAGTCGTGTTCTGTGCTGCACGGTGTACTGCCGCTTGGCAAGCAAGATTACTCAGTTGGTCCATGAATTTTCGATTTTCATAAATATTTAGAGCAGTGTTGGGTAGCGCATTACAAGTTACTTGAGTTACCCAATCGGATTACTTTTTCAAGTAACTAGTAAAGTAACGTATTACTTTTAAAATGAACAACAAAATATCTGAGTTACTTTTTCACATTTATTTTACAGACCACTCTCCTGTCCCGATGTAGTTCTAGAATAAATGTGAGCATTTATTTATCTCACTTGCACAATAAAGATTCAGTACTCCTTAAAATGAATAAAATCAGTCAAATGCAAAATCAGAATAATGTGTAAACCTCCAACAATTTAATGTTAAAGAAAACAAATATTTGTATGCATTTAATCTACCTTTATTGACCAGTGTCTTGCTGCTAAACTTCGATTATTCAGTTAAACATGAGCAAAAATGATTTTTGAATTTTGAGCCCCTCCTCGCGTCTATTCGAATTGTAATTCCTGATATCAAAAATTGCCATTGTTACTAGTAGAAACTTAATTCCTGATACCAAGAATTTTCGTTTTAACTTGTGAAAATCGAATTGTTGATATCAAGAATTAATATCCCGGGAATTAATAAAAGTCAAAACGGCTTGCCATACCCGGATGTCTATAGGACAGTCAGTGGCACCTGAGAACCACAGAGCAATTATTTAAAATAATATTTGTACATCATTTTGTTGTGATACATTAAAACAACTTAAAGTGGTTTAAATCTTTAAAAATTGTGAGTTTAATGTTTTATAAAATGTTAAGATTTTGCGAACGTGAAACCAATGATGTAAACGTAATCATCCCTTCCGGTAGGTGGCGCAGGTCCTCACAACAGATGTCTGAGCATTTCAAACTGTGCTTGGGAACAGGAAGTGCAGTGTGTGCGTGTATTTGTTTGTGTGTGTATTTGAGCTAAAATGAAGAAATAATGACGCGTTCAAACTCTTCCACTATAGTCGGACCCTTTTAGTCGTTGCGATAGTGCGTTTGCTGTGTGTAAATACTGGAGGTGTTGTCTGGAGGGGCAGAAGACGGACAGCTGTGATACAGCACATCAGCTGCCACTGCAAAACAAAACAGCCTCTAATAAAGATGCACAGGATGAGCCATAAACACAGTAAATAATCACTTTGGCGGAAATACCAGGTAGTATTATCATCTATATATGATATGAGGTTGATTTGATTTTCTAATCTGTTTATACAATATATATATATATATATATATATATATATATATATATATATATATATATATATATATATATATATATATATATATATATATATATATATATATATATATATATATATATATATATATATATATATATATATATATATATATATATATATATATATTATCCATGCAGTTTTAAAGGCTTGTATTATTAAAAAAAAAAGTTTACCATGACTGCATTAAATAATTGTACTTTTAAAAATCAAGGCCAAATTAAATAAACTAGTGAACTAAAGCAAAACGTGTGGAAAAATGTAATGTTACCCAACAACAACAAAAAGTTTTAAAATTGTGATATTCATGGGCCTGCTCACACCAACAAATATTATTTAGCATGAAAAATCGCTCAGAGTGTCGCATGTGATTTGTCTATTTACCAAAGACTGTGAAAAAAAAATTGATTAATGCCGCTTTTCTATTACCAGTACCAGCTCAGCTCAACTTAACTCGGTTCGGCTCGGCTCGGCTCACCTCGCTTTTCACTCCGTTTTCCATTGCAGATTAGCCTGGATTCCAGGCGAATTTAGCCCCGCCCACAACATTCGAGGTCAGGAAATTCGGTCTGGACTCGAGTAATTATGCCCGAACAGAAACTGTTCGGACCAATCAAATTGTCAGGGCGGGCTTTATACGATGCTGGACAGATGATAAACAGTCACGTAGGCATTGACCTCATCAAAGAGCGCTTGAGTTGAATTTGTTCTAAACTGAGAACTATATCTCTCAAAAATGATGATTATGTTATTAAATACTCTGTGTATCCTTAAATTATTTTTTACAACACCAGCAAAAATCGTTTACACTCACACATTCTTCTACTTCATATTCTGCTGAAATAAACAAAATTACTTGAAAAAGATTTGTTTATTTTGCTGAACGAGATTAAAGATTCGAGTCCGTTAAAAAATTATCTGAACTTCCCACTACTATGCATCGCTCAACATACAACATTTACGCCGTTGCTCTGATTGGTTTTTGGTCTATCCAATCGAGGTCTTTCCTGGTTCGGTTGAAATACGCCCCAATAATCACAGCTCAATTGAGCGGTATCAGACTCATATTCTGACTAGAATTGAGTATGACCATGTCAGGCTAATTGCTGATAGTACCTCCACAATAGTACCTGGTCGTAATCTTCTTTGCGACACACACCCGCTAACCAAACAAAGGAAAGTATGCACCTCCTCGTTTGACCACGGCGTATTCTTCCGAGTTGCCATAAATAGTAATGGGTATATCACTTTTATTGTCAATGGTATATCACGCAATCTCTAGCCAAACTATTGAAAAATGTTGCGGTTAATCAGGATACTCTGGCCAATCAGCAGTCTGCGGTGTTTTTATGACACATCTTAGTTTCGCCTCAGCTCACTTAGAACCTCACTGGAGGTGATACAAAAAAAGTACCTGGAAGCAGGTACAGGTACAACTTTTACACAGTGGAAAACCAAACAAAGTCGATTCGAGGCAAGCTGGTACTGTGTAGTGGAAAAGCGACATAAGACGTAAATGCAGTACATGTAGATCCACTCTCTGACAGTAGGTGGCGCCTATAGAAAAGCAGAAACACGTACTATGGGTTAATACTTATGAGTATATTGTGCTATCGGAATTGTTGTAGATAGTTCCTAGTTTTAAAAAAAATTGACATTAAGACCCTTTTGAAGTGGAAATTAAGCATTCGAGTTTATATTATTTAGTAAACTAATTTCCACTTAAATTATATAACAAACACGATTTATGTAACCTTTTTGTATGTAACCTAGTTTTTGGAGCAAGAGCGCCGCCATCTTGCAATACCACAATGTGTGACGTCACAGGGATTTGTTTACTCCGTTGGCAAGTGATGTGATATGAGCATTTCTTTACTTTTTTATCACACAATTGTTTTGAAGTGGAAAACGTGAAAACTGAGGTATGGGTTAGGGTTGGGCGATGTCCCTAAATTACAGTTGACGATGTTTACAGTAAAACATCGCGATGGACGATGATATCGTTTTTTTGTTTTTTAAATAAAAAATATATAATTTACTATATCTGTATTTTACTATCTCTTTACATGAATACTATTTTCTATTTCGTTATTTGCTAACCCAAATAAGGACTCACCCTTAGGTTGCACGTGAGGGGAAACAAAGTAAAGAGTTGTGCACTTTTTATTTTAATAGGCTATACCTCCTTAGTCCTTACATAAATACTATTTTCTATTTAAAACTATAATTTCGTTATTATCCCCGTGTTTTGTATTTGAATGCTGTTTTACGTGAATATATTACCACAGGACAGAAGCACAAAGAATTGTTTTCAAAGGAAATAAATTCGCAGTTACATCGCAGCCATGAAAACATATGGATTCATGCCGAATGAGAGAGGGAGGCTGAGCCCAATTAAAGATTTGCCAGCTTTTCAAATATGTTTGTACCCTTTCGCGAACTTTAACAATAGGCATAACCAGAAGGCTAACATTTAGTCCATTTTATCCCACTGACATCACGCTTTTTTCATAAATCTTCACTCACACACTCATTTTCGCAGGGAATTGTAAACTTTTCTTCCTTTCGTTTGCTTATAATTAAGTCTATTATAGCCTACCCATTCACATGCTTTACTGTGGTGAAGTAGAAAAAACAATGTAGGACGAATACCTTTTTACTTCAAATTTTATTTAACACAGTTTGTTCTTATTAGACTTGGCGCGTCAAGTTTTTTGAATAGCGCAATTCACGCACACACACACCGCCGATTTTAATTTTGTTTTCTCTGGCAGTGCATAATCAAACAGCCTAAATGTCTTGACCCTGTGGAAGATAAAATTCGCTCTTCAGACGTTTTACAACACGTGTTGCTTTGCAACATCAGGAGAAGAAGATATTCGAGAAGGTGTCTCCAGCTCGTGTCCCACATTCATCTCAAAGCTGACGCATCTTTGTGGGGAAATATATATTTTTTTTAAACTAATATTTAATTGTCTTAATCTTTATGTTACCATTATTAACTGATAATCGTTTAAATATTTTACAGGCTGTAGTGTTTCACTGACGGAAGTGCTAAAACACGCATGCTTATGAAATGGATCATTTAAAAATGTAGGCTATATATCTGGCGTAGACTACATTATTTAAAATAGCATATATGCTTTAGTTATACTCTCAATTTAATTTACAGAGCAATCCCTGCAAAGTTTTTAGTTTAACTATAGAAGAGGATTAGTGTGTGTCGCACTCGCAACGGGGGGCGTGGCATCACGATGGTGGCGCTCCATCGTGATGTTGGTCAGCCATCACGATGGACGATGATATCGCCCATCGGCACAACCCTAGTATGGGTGCCGTTTCAGTAACACCGGCGAGAGGATTCAGCCATTCGTTTTGATTGCGTTAGGACCGGATGTAGCAGTATAGGAAATAGGAAGAGTGATATAAAGGTTTGTGAAATAAAATTACTTGTATTGTGATATAAGATCATCCAGAATCGTGCAGCTCTAGTCTCCGGGTGCATGACCAAATGCACCAATCAAATTGATTGGCCAGTTTTATTTGCAGTGCAACGGAGAAGAGATAAGAACGCCTCTCCATAACAAATCCGATGGCATGCATTGAATTAGGGCTGGGCGATATATCGAATATTAGCGATAATATCGTAATAATTTTGACGACGATGTAAAATTTGAAAATATCGTGAATATCGAATATTTCAAATTCAACATGCATACTTTCCCAAATAACATTACCAGATAATGCAGAGGTCTGCTTCCACCGTTCACTAGACATTGGAAGCAGAAGAGGAAAATATATACACGCAGCGTATGACAAAGAAAGCAACAGAAACATGCGCGCATGAGAGAAATAATAACGCGGCACGGGACGTAGCTGAAAATAAAGCCCTTTTTTGTCATATTTTTTGTAATTTGCATGTTTTGCTTATTTATTTATTTTTTAAAGATCAAATAAAAAATCTATATTGTAATTATAAAAGTACATTTAAAAAAAATTAAATAACTCATATCATGATTTAAGATTTTGGTCATCTCAACCTGTTCAGTAAACGTAAACATTTTGTATTTAATTTGGTTCAATCTAAATAGTTTTTGTTGTTTTTAATGGGGGCAAAAGAAAGCAATTGCAAACATATCGAGATATATCGAATATCGTAACAATTTGGACAATATCGAGATATATATATTTTTTGGATATCGCCCAGCCCTACATTGAATGCTCATATACGTCTGAACAGACACATTAACAGCCCTTCATTCAAATTAAAATGTTAATCATGCTAAATTTTCACTGAACATTCATCTTGGTGTGAACAGGCCTTAATGTTGCACACATTTTAGGTAAGGCTTGTTTTCAAAAGTGGTACGATTTCCTTCTGTTCCTCAGTGACATCATGAATTTGGTCCGTCTTGTGTGTCGTCATAAGACAGCCCTGGCACTCTGTGTCCTCTTCCTATTTGCTGTCGTCCTTTTGTTCCTCGCCAAATGTACGTCTGAGACACTGAAGCCAGCTGAGTCCCCAGGGGCGGCGCCGCGGGCGGAGTCACATCAAAGGCAGCCGGCAGGGCCTCCCCATGCCAGAGAGCTCTCAGCGTTCCTGGTCGTTCTCATCACCACGGGGCCAAAGTACACAGAGCGTCGCAGTATTATCCGGAGCACCTGGCTGACCAAGAAGGAACCCGAAGTGCTCTACTGGTTTGTCATTGGCACAGAGGGCTTACCTGCCGAAGACCTCCAGAACCTCGGAACCGAGCAGGTCCGTCACCATGACCTTCTCTTGCTCCCTGACCTCCGAGATTCGTATGAGAACCTCACACAGAAACTGCTTCACATGTACTCATGGTTGGACCAAAACGTGGACTTTAAATTTGTTCTGAAAGCTGATGATGACACCTTTGCCCGCTTGGATCTCCTCAAAGAGGAGCTGAAGATCAAGGATCACAGTCGCCTCTACTGGGGCTTCTTCTCTGGCCGTGGGAGAGTGAAAACGGCCGGGAAATGGAAAGAAAGTACTTGGGATCTGTGCGACTACTACTTACCATATGCTCTGGGTGGGGGCTACGTGCTATCCGCCGACCTTGTGCACTACGTACATCTTAATGTGGGGTTTCTAAAGATCTGGCAGAGCGAGGACGTTTCCTTGGGTGCGTGGTTAGCTCCCGTAGACGTGAAGCGGCTTCACGATCCACGCTTCGACACGGAGTACAAGTCGCGCGGCTGCAGCAATAAGTATCTGGTCACACACAAGCAGAGTTTAGAGGACATGTTGGAGAAACATCAGACACTTCAGCGAGATGGGCACCTGTGCAAAGAGGAAATCAAACTGAGGCTGTCCTATATTTACGACTGGGGCGTCCCACCTTCCCAGTGTTGTCAACGGAAGGATGGCATCCCCTGACTCTTTGACATCTGTGATTCTTGTGCATTTTTTTTCCCACTTGCTATTTATTTATTTATTTATTGTCAATGTCGACCTGAAACAGGTTAATAAACCTTTTGAAAAGGCTTTTGAAATGAGAAATATGAATGTAAGAAAAATAATTTAAACCGTAAATGAGATGGTCTGACCTCAGTCAGTTGGGGGATTCTAGGAAAAGTGATCTTTGCGATCAGATGTTTCTGCTGTGTTCCCTGCATACACCTTCTGTACTTGATGTCGACTGATAAAGTTTTCCATTTATAATCCTGAGAAGTTTTGAGTGTATTTGTTGTAATAAATCAACATAAGAAATGTGAACCAGACAAACAGTTTATTAACAGGAAAGAAACTTGAAGATAAACGATAAATGAGCCTAAAGTATTTTTTCCATTCGTGATTAAAGAACCTGAGATGGTTTTCTTTGTTTTGCTCACAAATTTGCCATATGATGATCAACCTGCCTTGAGGACTTGGTCACCAGGTTTGGCAGTATTTTATGTGAAGTGACCGAGTTGTAAATAATGTACCTCAAATATTATTAAACATTTGTTTGTTCTGTTTTTACACCTCATCTATTGCCTTGTATGAAGTTTTTATAAAAAAACAAAACAACTGTAATGCAGCCTCATAGCCACGCATTAGGATGCTATCACATCACCTTTGAATGGCAAAATTCCCCTGACGAATTGCGGCACTAATTCCATGCAAGGTGAAACATTTGCCCACATTTCACATCAGTTTCAAGTTTGTTGAATTTTAACCACACAAATTGACTGCGTATTGTACTTTAGAAGTTCTTCTGCTTCATGCATTGCTAAACTGATGGAAATATTTGGTTGCAAAATGTAGCTTTTCCATGATAAACTGGAAGTCGCAGATGACTACTTTACAGTTATGTTTTTCCAAGTGAAACTGGATATTGAATAGTGGGTGGGGTTTAATGTTAGCACATTTCCTCATCTCTCGCTCGCAGCAGACTGACGACTGTAGGGGTGAGGTTCTGCACAAAGCTTCAAACGGACATTGGCTGCAGCCAAAATCACATACATCTCTACTGTGGCACACTTCATGTGCACTTTTGGTCTTGTGGACTTACAATGGCCGCTGCATGTGATTGTCCATTTAGTCCATGTTCAAACCATTATTTTTTCACATATTGTACATTACTGCAGTACCTCTATTTCCAGGTTGTCCTAAACGCTCTGAATAGGTTTTAGTTTCTACAAAGCCCCTCATTTCAAAAAGCTCAGTGTGCTCTGGCCAGCTGACCCAGTGCATTATGATTGGTCAAACACCAAATTTAGACTAGGCGATTCCCTAGGCAGATATTGACATATTATGGGGAAGCACAGGCGATGCACTGCTACTTGGGCGCAGAGATATCAGACAAAAATGCATTTACCCACATATCGTAATGTAGGAAAGATGTTGAATGAGCCCTATTTCTAAAAACGGTGGTGTTCCTGTAAGAGTGTGTCAGAAAAATAACATCCCTTACCATAATTGTGAGCTTTCAAGGCTTCTAAAAAAGGTGCAGTGTGTAGTCCAGATTATATTCATACTACACACATTTTTATTACATAGAACACACTTTTTAGTGGTCCTGCACTAATTACTTATTCAAAATGAATACGTGCTCAAGAGTATGCGCTTTCAGACGAAACCATTGTGAAAGAACAAATGTAATTTTGAAAAAAGTACATTTATCCTTCATAAACATACTCCACACGGGCTCCGGGGCTTATTAAAGGCCTTCCGAAGCGAATCGATGGGGTTTTGTAAGAAAAATATCCATATTTAAAACTTTAGAAAGTACAATATCTAGCTTCTATCACCTCTCCGTATTTAACTTATGCAGAAAGTGTAACACCCGATCGCAGTTCAAAACTCATACTCCGCATCAGTTATGCTTTTTCCATAATTTGAATACGGAATACTGGTGGGAGCTAGGTATTTTACTTCAAAACGTGTTAAATATGGATATTTTTCTTACAAAACCACATCGATTCACTTCAAAAGGTCTTCATTAATCCCCCGGAGCCGTGTGAAGTACGTTTATTACGGGTGGATGCACTTTTTTGAGCTTCAAACTCAATTTGAAGAATGCCATTAAAAAGCAGGGAAGCATCTGGATCAGTGTTGGGGAAAGTTACTTTGAAAAGTAATGCATTACAATATTGCGTTACTCCCTTAAAAAGTAATTCATTGAGTTACTTAGTTACTTTTTAAGAAAAGTGATGCGTTACGTTACTTTTGCGTTACTTTTTTCACCTGGACTGGGCTTGTTTTTGTTTTTTTTTTATAACAAAAAGGTTCTATTTTTGTGCAAATGTAAAGACCTCTTCATACCAAAATTGAAATAAGCCTCAGGCTGAGGTAAAAATATTAATTCACATGCTCTGCTGCGCTGCCATTCTGGACAATGGAAGAATAGGACACAGGAGAAAATCATCAAAGGTCAGCAGCAAATTGGTCAATAAAGGTAGATTAAATGCATACAAATTTTATTATTTATTTAATTATTGGAGGTTTGCATATTTTGCATTTGAATGATTTTATTATTTTTGAGGAATACTCAATCTTTATGCAAGTGAGATGAGTAAATTCTCAAATTTAGTCTAGAACTACAATAACTACCATGTTCACACACAACGCCTCTGCACTTACTCTAGATTTCATGGGGACAGGAGAGCTGTCAGTCAAATAAATGTGAAAAAGTAACTCAGATATTTTGTTGTAAATTTGAAAAGTAATGCGTTACTTTACTAGTTACTTGAAAAAGTAATCTTATTACGTAACTCAAGCTACTTGTAATGCATTACCCCCAACACTGATAATATATTAATAATATAACGGTGATTGTGTTCATCAGAAAGAAGGATGTCATATATGGCTTGAGGCCAAGTAAATCATGGGCTAATTTTTATTTTAAAGTGAACTACTCCTTTTAAGATTATCATTGTAATTGTTCACCATAAGACTAGTAATGTGCGCTTACAATGTAAATGCAATACAATGTAAGATTTTAAAGTTTAAACTTGTCTACAGAATACAGTATTTTATTTTAAAATATCTGTTAAATGCAATTAAAAAATTGACCAGTAAAATTATGACTGGTTATAAAAAAAGTTAATCTAAAAACACGGAATGGTGATACAAAAGGTAATTTGTGAACTTTGAAAGCCAAAGAGTGAAATTGATTGCATATGGACTAAAGGTGAGGGGGCACAACACAAAAAAAATTATGTTTTGAAAGAAACCTCCTATGCTCATCAAGGCTCTATTTATTTGATGCAGATATGTTTTGATATTGTGAAAATATTACAATTTTAAAAACTTTTGAACATTTTAAAATTGAATTTATTTCAGCAGTGCAAAACTAATCTATATGAATTGAGCGGTTTAGGCCAAATTTTCTAACGAGACACAATCGCGCTTTTTTTTTGATACCTGAGTTTATATATGACTTTTATGTACATTATATAATCATCTAAATGATTTTGACAGTGTTTACATGCATTAGTATTGACATGGCCCATAAGAAACAATTTACTTTTGGTGAAATATACAGAATATAGTATTTTGTATTGTATCAACTGTATTCTGGAATTACTTGATGTGATAAAAGTGTGTGAGTGTGAGTGTGTGTGTGTGTGTGTTTGTGTGTGTGGTTGGGGCTTAACTTGACTTTCTTTTCATTTTAGAATGAAAGTCAAGTTAAGCATCTCATTGTATCCCTGTGGTAACACTTGTTCAATAAATTTTAATTCTAACATAATATAACAGTGGGCAGTTTTAGAATTCCATGGAATATTATCATTTTAACAGTTTTTCTGAAGAGCGCTTTCAAAGATGTCATTTCCACCACTTTTCAATTTATGTATTTTATTACAATATAATATTGTAAAACTGATTATATAAGATTATGTATCGGTCAACAACATCAGTGTCTACCTAATCATGTAACAAAATAAATCTTAATACTTCATGAACTTAATAAATTTGTTTTTAAAGTTGCTAAATGCCACGAGTTGCCACAAGCTGGGATTTTTGCCTACAGCATTTCATTTTTGCTCAGGTCTATGTTTATTTTTTAAAGTCACTCACATATATATTGTAAGTAATGAACTATAAATACTTGATTTAAAATACATTTAGATCCACATCATTGGTTATTCTTGTAGTAGTGAAAAGTTTTTCTGCAATATTAGCACACCCTCATGTCACGCTTAGCTACTTTTGGACTTAGCATGTTGTTTACTCATTATAAACATAAATACATTATTTTCATATTTGTTATACATAATTCAACCGAACTTTAGTTTTCTTGTGCTGAAGAGCACATGTGCCTGAAGTTTCATCTTCAACTAATACATCCTTTCACTAATATTTCCATGGTTAGCAAGTAAATAAAATATTTAAGGTAGTTGTATTTAGGTGGATTTTGTTGAGGGAGGTGGAAAATTACGGAAAACCTGGGGAAATTTTTTTCCAAAAATAGTTTAAAATTTTGATATACATATGGAATTTCGATGGCATGATATTATTTGATTTGTTCCTAAGACAAACATGTTAAAAAATAATTTTAAATTGATCCTTTAATATACATTTTTAACCTTCAAAGAGGGCCTGGGTTGGGTACAAGCAGTAAACTGCAAAATCTGCTAAACAGCCTTGCAAAAGCATTTTTAAAAGAAATCAGGGGCAATATTTGGTGGTTGCTAGGATGGTGGAGCATGAACTTCATGATGACAATGTATTTGTGCATTTGTTTGTTTATTTATTTACAAAAAAAGGCCAAGGACACAAAAGTGCCTGTAGTTGGAGAATATCATTTGTTGCGTGTAAATATGAATGAGGATACAGTTTTTGATAAATTGAATTGTTATTGTTGTTCTTATTATCATTTAGGGGGGCTTAGGAACATTTTGGGGTAGCTTCAGCCCACCTAAAATAGGCCTAACGACGTCCCTAGGTGTATATGACATTCTTCTTTCAGACGAATATAGTCAGAGTTATATTAAAAAAATGTCCTGGCTCTTTCAAGCTTTGTAATGGCAGTGAATGGCTGTTCATGTTTTGAAGTCCTAAAGCAGTTATGGTAAATGAAATGATCACAGATAATGGCTTTGATATACTCTGTCTAACTGAAACCTGGCTTAACAACCCGATCTCACGGCAATTCGTACATATTTTGGTACGAGGTGCTTCCTGCTTTGCTACTGTTCGACGCTCTTGCTTACTGCTCCGCGCTTTGCTCTATCGCTTCTATATTTTATCTCGTAATTTCGTAATTTCAACTTCTTTAAATCAGCACAGTGCTCAAACAACAAAGCTTGACTTCAATGATAAAATTTGAAACTCTGGTGACTGGATTACTTCAAAAAAGCGGAATATTTCATCCAACCAGCCTCCCACTGCCATCAGCTTACATTCCGGAGAAGGGAAAACACAGCTGCCTACATTCAAAAGGATAAGAAAATGCCTCCTCTAGAATCTACTTGCTGCACAAACTGCCACAGACTTTTACAGAGGATTGCAGTTCTTGAAACAAAGTTATTTGCGGAACCACCGAACCAGACGAATCACACAGAGCTTCAAAATGAACGCCCTCAGCACACTGCCGGTGAGTCCCATAAACATAGTGCTACCCAACAGGGGAAACAAATAACTGATCAACACACTAATCGATGGCACAAACAGGGAGCAAGACCCAAAGGGACCCGAGACATCAGATCACGAGCGTCACATACTGCAACATTAGCATGCTCTACCCCAGACACAAGGATTGCAAATGCTGATTTCCTACCACCAACTATACAACTTGAAAACAGATTTGAAGTATTAATGAATGTGGGTGATGAATCCCCAAATGTGATGAATGTAAACGAACACAGATCGTATCAGCCCGCAGCTAACACTGATACCAACAGGCGCTCAAGGTCGAGCAGACAGCGGCACTCAGCTCAGAGTGCAGCCGAGCCCAGGACTCTGATAGTGGGGGACTCCACAGTCAGAAACATTAGCAGCAGGGATACAACTACATGCTGCCTTCCACAAGCTACAGTTTCTGACGTAAACAGGGAAATTCAGAACATTCTGATGAAACATAAGACTGCAAATCGACTTGTCATTCATGTGGGAAAATCGATATTCAGAGAGAGCAGTCAGAACTCATTAAGAGGGATTTCAATGTACTTTTTGAAACACTTAGAAAACTAAAAGTTCAACCGTTCATCAGTGGACCACTTCCAGCAAGAGGAACAAATAGGTTTTCACGGTTACTTGGGCTTAATACATGGCTGCAAAAACCTGCAACATAAAGGAGTGAACTTCATCGACAACTTTAATCTATTCTGGAGCCAGAGACAATTGTTTACATCAAATGGCCTTCACCCAAACAAACTTGGTGCAAGAGTGCTAAAGGACAATATTCACTTTTCCCTACACCATCCCTCAGCTGTGTGTGCTAACTCACTCGACCTGAATGGCACACACACACCTGAACAGACTATGGACGACTACAGGACTTCATTTCAGCATCTGAATGGACATGCAGCTGACACACTCCACAAGGACACTGATAACATCACGCAGCCACAACAGCCACTGCTCACGGACACACTCCCATCTGAGTCCCGCCCACAGTGCTCACCACAGACAGACTGTGACATATTAGAACTAACACAGATTGAGGGACTGAACAGTAACATCTCTGCCCATACTGTGGAGGTGCACGAAAGGGTGGGCTCTAAGGGGGTCAGACTAGTGAACTGTTACGCTTTATGACTAGTCTGAACAGGAAACTGCATGAAATGTCTAAGTCACTCCATGAAATGGATGATAACATAATTCAGCCTCCGATAACACCAGAACAACAGCCACCCTCACCAGACATGTTATCCCTCTCACCAGCATCCCGCTTCTGAGCTTCTCAGAGAGAATGGAGCAAATGGTCTATGCTGGAACCAGACTATCACACTCGATTTCTGAGCCCCAGATATCAACCAAAGAGCGCCGAGCCCCACAACCATCAAAGCCTGTGGGCCCAGCTCGCCTCAGCCTCCTCCTGTGAGATTTCTTCGGTCACAACGCCAGGGCCAACACCCTCCTCCATCTGTTGTAGGTGAACCCAAAACAACTGATACCAGCTCTCAGTGATGTGTGTTGGGTCCCCGCCATGATAACAGTAACTTTATCAAATGTTTACAGAACGAGCGGGAACCCAGTGTGCCTGTCTCTTTCTCTATTTCAGTTCTGTTACGTGATAGAAAGTGTAAGACCTTCTCAGACCGTATAGCAAACCCATCTAATCTGCTGCCTATTACATGTCAAACTAAGATTACTGTGGGGAAAAAATTAATACTGTTAAGTTAGCACTTTTAAATATCCGTTCACTTAAGAACAAATCATTTCTAGTCAATGACTTAATAACCACAAACAACCTAGATTTTTTGCTTCTAAATGAAACTTGGCTTGAAGAAAACTGCAGTGCAACAGTCCTCAATGAAACAGCTCCTCCTAACTTTACTTTTATGAGTATGTCCAGAGCGTTTAGAAGAGGTGGGGTATTGCTGCTTTTTAAAGATGTCTATCAATGTAAGCAAGTGTCATTTGGTGACTATCTGTCTTTTGAATATCTGGGTATTGTGTTAAGATACAACGCATCCTGCTTATCATTGTTTACAGGCCTCCAAAATAGTCTCCATCCTTTACTGAGGACTTTACAGAGCTGTTATCAATAATCTCTCAGAGTTTGATTGTTTTGCCATTGCTGGGGATTTTAACGTTCACATAGACAATGCTGAATCCAGTACAACAAAAGAGCTCATGACTGTTATTAACACTTTGATTTGACACAGCATGTACATGGTCCCACACACAATCGTGGACACACTCTAGACTTACTTATCAGCAAGGGTCTAAACATTTCATCAATTGTTGTTAAAGATGTAGCATTGTCTGATCATTTCTGTATTTTCTTTGATATTTCAATCTCTCCTGCCATTGAAGCTAGATCTGTCGCTGTCAAAGAGAAGCTTAAATGAGAACACTAGTGAGCTATTTATGAAGGCTATATCTCTAACACCAAGCATATCTGCAGACTCTGTTGATTCTCTCCTTGACTCCTTTAACTCAAAAGTTAAGAGTGTAATTGATAATATTGCTCCTGAGAAAGTCAAGAAAAAGAGTGGAAGACAGAAAGCACCTTGGAGAAACTCAACGGCAGTGCAAATAATGAAAAGACAATGCAGGAAATCTGAACGCATGTGGCGGAAGACAAAACTTATAATCCACTATAACATCTATAAAGACAGCCTTCATGATTTCAATGTGGAACTAGGCAAGGCTAGACAGACCTTCTTCTCAAATATTATAAACAGAAACAGAAACAATACGCGCACTCTTTTTGCTACTGTAGAGAGACTGACAAACCCCGAGTCACATTCCCAGTGAAATGCTCTCTGACAGCAAATGCCGTGAGTTTGCTTCCTTCTTCTCAGAGAAAATAAATAATATCAGGAAGGCGATCAGCACATCCGTGAGTTGCTTTGGGTCAGTCAGATCAGACCACAACCTCGGAAAGTTACTATGTCTGATTTTGAAGCAATTGATTATAAAATTTTAGAAGAAACGGTGCAGCACCTTAAAACATCAACCTGCCTCCTTGACACACTCCCACTTCTTTTTCAAAAGTGTGTTTAACTGTTTAGAAGCAGATCTGCTAGAAGTGGTAAACTCATCACTTCTCAATGGGAATTTCTCCCTTAAAACCGCAGTAGTTAAGCCTCTTCTGAAAAAGAGAAATCTGGATAACTCCATATTGAACAACTACCGACCAATCTCAAATCTCCCTTCATAGGCAAGATCATTGAAAAGTTGTCTTCAGTCAGCTGAACAAATTCTTAAGCTCAAACGGATACTTTGACAATTTTCAATCTGGTTTCCGACCACATCACAGCACAGAAACAGCGCTCATAAAGATCATAAATGATATTCGCCAATACAGATACAGGCAAAACATCAATTCTGGTGCTACTCGACCTCAGTGCCGCATTTGACACTGTTGACCATAACATACTTCTTGACAGGCTGGAAAACTGGGTCGGACTTTCTGGGATGGTCCTTAAATGGTTCAGGTCTTACTTAGAAGGAAGAGGTTATTATGTGAGTATAGGTGACCATAAGTCTGACTGGACATCCATGACTTGCGGAGTCCCACAAGGGTCAATTCTAGCACCACTCCTATTCAACCTGTACATGCTGCCACTGAGCCAAATAATGAGAGAGAACCAAATGGCTTACCACAGCTATGCTGACGACACCCAGATCTACTTAGCACTATCACCTAATGACTATAGCCCCATTGACTCCTGTGCAAATGCATTGATGAAATTAACAGTTGGATGAGCCAAAACTATCTCCAGTTAAACAAAAACAAAACTGAAATCATTACATTTGGAAACGAAGATGAAATTCTCAAGGTGAACGTGACATATCTTGAGACAAAAGGTCTAATAACAAAAATCAAGTCAGGAATCTTGGTGTGATTTTGGAGTCAGACCTGAGTTTCAATAGTCATGTCAAAGCAATAACTAAATCAGCTTACTATCATCTGAAAAATATTGCAAGAATTAGATGCTTTGTTTCCAGGCAAGACTTAGAGAAACTCGTTCACGCTTTCATCACCAGCAGGGTGGACTATTGTAATGGTCTTCTAACCGGCCTTCCCAAAAGACCATTAGACAGCTGCAGCTCATACAGAACGCTGCGGCCAGGATTCTGAGCAGAACAAGAAAATATGACCATATCACGCCAGTCCTCAGGTCGTTACACTGGCTTCCAGTTACATTTAGGATCAATTTTAAAGTATTATTACTTGTTTATAAATCACTCAATGACCTAGGACCTCAATACATTGCAGATATGCTGATTAAATACAAACCCAACAGATCACTCAGATCATCAGGATCAAGTCAGCTAGAAATACCAAGAGTTCACTCAAAGAAAGGAGAGTCGGCGTTCAGCTATTGTGCCAGCCGTAGCTGGAACCAGCTTCCAGAAGAGATCAGATGTGCTCCAACAGTAGCCACATTCAAATCTAGACTCAAAACACATCTGTTCAGCTGTGCCTTTACTGAATGAGCACTGTGCCACTGTACGTCCGACTGATTGCACCTATTCTAATCTATGCATCATCTTAATTTTTATTTTTATTTTATTTTTATCTATATATACACTGTAATAATTTTATTCTTTTAAATATCTTTACAACTATATATTTCTATTGTCTTCTTATTTTAAAAATTCTCTTTACAACTGTTTTTAATTATCCTGTTTTATTTTTAAGTCTTACACGTGGTATTCTTAATTCTTATCACCATTTTAATTTCATTTTCATGTAAAGCACTTTGAATTGCCATTGTGTATGAAATGTGCTATATAAATAAACTTGCCTTGCCTTGCCATATTTTACGAGGTGGCTAATTCGTACGAATTTGTACGACCTCACTCGTACGAATTCATACGATTTTTACTAAATCGTACATAATTGACGAGTTGGCAAAACGTACGAATTCGTACGAGTGAGGTCGTACACATTTGTACGAAACATTTGCTTCAACTGTTTCAGTGCTTCACGAAGCCTCGGTCTGCCCATCAGTATCCAGGCAAACAGCAAACAAGAGGCAGGCAGAAAACAATCGTGAACGAGGAACAAAGCAGGATCAGAACACAGGGTAAACAACGCTTAGTAATGCAGCCAGGGCAAACTGAAAAAAAAGATTTCGCGATGAGTGCATAAGCAACCAGAGTATAAGTACTCTTTGTGATGAGGAACAGGTGTCTGGCAATCAGTCCCGAGTGTGGGTGCATGGGAAATGTAGTCCGAACGAATTAGTACTCCGGAGAGTGAGACCTCCGGTGGCCGCTGGTGGAAATCTCACCGGCATTTGTGACAGTTATTATCAGTATAGCTGCCACTTGGTAATATTATAAGAAAACATGGAATTAGTTTCCGCTGTTATGCTGATGATACTCAGTTATATATTTCAGCTCAACCAGATGACATCTCTAAATTATCCAAGCTGTCAGAGTGTGTTCAAGATATCAAATATTGGATGAGCTGTAATTTTCTCCTATTAAATTCAGATAAAACTGAGGTATTACTTATTGGACCAAAAACCTGTACACAAAATCTATCATCATATAATTCAATAACCTCTTTCTTCTTACCATTTCTTCTTTCTCTACAATTCAAGACCTGGGTGTTATATTAGACGGCAACTTATCTTTTGCATATCATGTTTCAAATGTTACAAAACAGCCTTCTTACACCTCAGAAACATTGCTAAGCTACGTAACATGCTATCTGTTTCTGATGCAGAAAAGTTAGTTCATGCGTTCATGACCTCTAGACTAGATTACTGTAATGCATTACTAGCAGGATGTTCTGCATCCTCAATAAACAAGCTACAATTAGTCCAAAACACAGCTGCTAGAGTTCTTACTAGGTCACGAAAATATGATCATATAACATCAATTTTATCATCCCTACACTGGTTACCTATTAAGTTCCGTATCAATTATAAAGAATTGCTACTGACCTATTAGGCCCTAAATGGTTTAGCTCCTGTGTATTTTACTGATCTTCTATCGCCTTATAACCCATCACGATCTTAACGATCACAAAACTATGGGCTTCTGGTAGAACCTAGGATATCTAAAGCCGTGTTTCCACCGCAGGAACTTTCCCCAGGAACTAGGAACTTTGGGGTGGTACTCTGTGTGTTTCAACCACAGGAACCAGGGTCTTAATGAAGGTCCGGGTAAATATTTCCCCCTCCGATAGTGCCTGCTCACGAGGTTGTACTTTTTCAAAGTTCAGGAACTTTCGGGGGTGGGACTTGGGCACTGTACATGCTGATTGGTTGAGCTCATGCAGCATTTAATTTCAACCGGTATTTTAAAAGTCTTTTGCGAGGTTCGTTCTGCGTTCAGTAAATATCAGTAAATATCAGTCTTGCTCTTTCTGCCCGATGGCGTGCATTCTTCTCGCCATCTCACAGTCAATGTCCATAATAGATAATAACATATGTTGTCTTTTTTTAAAATCTAGCTTTACAAGCTTTAAGCAGAATATTCTTTATTATCAGTGCTCTTTTTCCGCCGTTTTGTTAACTACCTCTTTAGTAAACCAATACATAACAAGCGAAAGCAGTTCTGTTTGAATCTCCTCCATTGTTATTGGTGCATACAGTGTCGTGCAAAAAATATTACTGTCCGTCGGTGACTGGGAGGAGCAGTCACCCACAGTCCTACATCACTAATTTGGCTAATCTTCACGGTACTTTAGACCGCAGTGGAAACACAGACAGTAGCAGGTCTGGGGGAAAAAAAGTTCCTGTAAAAAAAGTTCCTGGTACAAATTGTTCCGGGTAATTTCGGTGGAAACAGGGCTATAGTCCACTAAAGGAGGAACATTCTCACATTTGGCACCTAAACTATGGAATAGCCTACCTAATAATGTTCGGGGCTCAGACTCACTTTCCCAGTTTAAATCTAGATTAAAGACGCATCTCTTTAGCCAAGCATTACCATAATGCTTCTCATAATCTTGTACTACAATTATATCAGTGCACATGACTGTCTTTACTTAATGCTTTGAACAGCAGCTACGCTAATTATTTTCATGTTCTGTTTTATCTTGGGACGCCCGTCCTGAGGTAACCATAGAGTCTGTCAGCTCCAGCCTCTCATACAGACTGATGACCAACACCTGTGAGGATACAACTTCAAATCCTGCAAGAACTTCAGATGACCATCACCTGTGAAGAGATGACTCCAACTCCTGCGAGGACTTCAGATGACGCAGCTGCATCAACGCGCCCTTGCTCTTTTCCTTAAACCTAATCATTGCTACATGTATTCCTATTTCACTTCATTGTGCCCTTATGTAATTCATTATTATAGTGATGAATACATTGTTAGCTGATCTGTGTCCTTTGTACATTTCTGAAATGCATAATGTGGACAAATCACTTTAAATTGTAATGTAGCCATATGCATTTCTGTGAAGATGCATTGAAACGACATGTATTGTGAAAAGCACTGTACAAATGTGAATTGAATTGAAAATGTTATAAATTACAATAGAGCAAAATAAAACACTGGTCAAGAATTAGATGTCTTAAACAAGAATTCTGAAATAAGATCATATAACACACTTGATACATTTGTTCACAAGGCCTTTCAGAACTGGATGTTGTTGCCTAGAGTTTTTTCTTCAAAACAATGTGAAAACCATTTTGCCCACTCATTCTTAAAACAATATAGTCATTCAACTTTTGTAAGACACTTGCTGCGTTCACACTGAACGTGAATAGAGCTTCTGGATCGAATGATTTCCATGTCAAGTCAATGTAAACACGCGTTGAGGCGTGTCTGGATGTCCGGCGCGAAGGATGTGATTTCACCTCATTTGCGTTCGCGCCAGTGGTGGTTTTGTGCATTCACGCGATTGAATTTCGCGCCTGACGTCGAGTTGAAAAATCTGAACTTTGGCATCTGAACAGATCAGGAGCCTGCTTGCTACTGTCACGTAAAGTGACGAATGAGAAACCCTGAGTAATTTAAAAATACTACTGTTATTGTGTCTCAAAATGTAGTTTTAAGACTTTTTCAGGCGAGAATGTAGTTGTTTAAAGCTCAAATCTGTAGTTTATTTATATTAATTTGATCTGGTGTTTTTGGAGTTGTGCAATCCAGTCGATCAGTGGGCGTTCAGCGATCATTAACCCCGACGAGAGCAGTCTCTCCTTGGCTAGTCCTTCTGACGTCTGCCACTGGCTCTGATGTCTCTGTAGTGATTAAACATGATATATCATTTGTCTTGTGTTTATCTATTGGGGGATCTTTGTTCTCATGAATCTATAATTTGTTGCCTGCCAAATCATTTTGACTGAGAGCAAAGTGAAGTTTCATAACTTTATTTTTTTTAGGCTATTTAACTTTACCCTTGTAGCCTACTAGCGCTGACTTTATATGTTTGACTGAATTATTTGCCTTATTTCTCGTATAGCTTCTTATACCTTTAAAATTACTATTACTGATTATTAATTATGCCTATTTTGCTTTAAAAGCGCGTTCTCTTTCATCAGCTCGTGTTCGAGATCCACCTATGGGAAGGGCATCCGTTCCTGACCTCTGCAGAAGCATCCAATTGCACCAAGTCTGACAAGACAGGCAGGAGCACGCAGCCAATGCCCAGTAAGGCCCCTTACCTACGGGCATATATTGCCTGCATGGGCTACTGTACACCAGTTGACATTCGCTTCTCACGATCTCTGCACTGACACAGCTCGGTCGAATTTGCGCTGCTCACTTATTGTCTGCAGGAAGAAATATCTTCGGATCAGCCTCCGCCAGGCGTGACAGATTCTATTTGCCCGTGCTCTCACTCGTCTTTCCTGTTCCACGGCTGCCGCCACGGACCTTCTGAGTTTTTCTCCGGTATGTCGCTCTCTAATTCTGCTTCTAACAGCAGTAGCTCATCACGGCCTGCCCGGCCGCATGTGACGCTCTTATCGCGCTAAGGATCTTCACCAATTCTGCATGGTTTGCTTGGGCCTCAAGCACGCGCAAGAGGCTTTAGAGAATCCGGAGAACTGCAGTCACTGCCTAGTGCTGCCAAAGAAACTCCTGCGACGCCGCCTTAAAGTCGCTGCTACCCAGTGCGGCGAGCTTGACTGTTCAGAGTCGGATGTGGGACACGATGGCGACAGCACGCTACCCGGGACACGACTGCTCTTATCTGGGGTGGGACATGGTGACGACAGCGCGCAACCCGGGACACGACTGCTCTTATCTGGGCCCACCGTTTGCTAAGCCCTGGGGGAAACCTTCTCCTGCCGCTGCAGGAAAACCCCTGAGCTCCACCACCCCGACCGACCCCAAACACAAGCGGCCAGCCTGATGTTTGGCCGATGGGGGCTTGGGGTCCATGTTCTCGAGCGACGAGCTCTTTGGGCCCTCTTCCTGCCCCAGAACCCCTGTCCAAAAGACAGAGGGTCTCTTCTGGAGGGTGCCCCACTCCCGTGGCTGCCCAGCCCATGTGTTTAGCTGACGACGTGTGTTTCCCCCCATTCAGGGGTTCTGTTGTGAGGAAATGTGCCCAAGTAGTGTCACCACACCGCACTCTTTGTGTTCCCCTCACCCAATTAATAAAGGCTTCAGCCCTAGTGTTTTCAAAAACAAAACACCCCAAAAAAAAAAAAAAAGTAATTTTTGCAAAAAACACTGTAAATCAAACGAATCAAATTAATTTGTTACAGAGAGATACCCTCTCTCTGCAGGGAATGTTTTCTCTGCAAAGAGTGGATAGCTCTGTGAACCCACGCATGCATAACAAATAAGCCACCTGGGAAGCAAAGCCAGCACGGCGCGAGTGGGCACGCTCGCGAGCCGTGTGTCAGCTTGACCAACTCCAGAACCACCCGAATGGGTATTGCTACAATATCGCAGGGTTATCGTCTGCAGTTTGCAATGAAACCCCACGTTTTCAGCAGCGTTCGTTTTTCTCATTCAGGGAAAGCACTGCGCATGTTCTAAAGGAGGAAATCTCCTCTTTGCTAAGCAAAGGTGCGATTCAGGTGGTACCCCCAATCTGATAAACCAGGGTTTTTATTCTCGTTATTTCCTGGTTCGAAAGAAGGACGGTTCTCTTCGTCCAATTCTGGACCTCAGGGTGTTGAACAAACATTTGTGGAAATACAATTTCAGAATGTTAAATCATGGTTCGCCGCCGGCATAAAGCGGAATGACTGATTCACATCAGTCGATCTGAAAGATGCTTTTTTCCACATAAGCATTTACCCACCACACAGGAAGTTTGATCGTTTGTGTCTGTGTGCGGAATTGCAAGCGGGCTTGTCTCCCCTGAGAATGTCTGGCCTCACGGATCCTGACATACATTGGCATATCATAGCCGATTCGAGGAAAAGATGTTGCAGGACACCTGCAGTGTGCTCACGCACATCACATCACATCTCTGGGCTTCAGGGTGAACCAGAATGTGATCTTCTTGGGCATGGAGCTGAATTCAGTCTCCATGCGGCGCATCTTTCTCAAGAGCACGTTCTCTCTCTGATAAAATGTGTCTTTCACAGTTCAGGAGAGGCGAGGTGCAATATTGCACATGCCTCAGACTACAGGGTCTAATGGCTTCATCTATCCAGGTTTTGCCACTAGGACTCCTGAGGATGAGGCGTTCATGAAATGGGTTTTGTCACTACATCTCAGCCCGTTACACGATCTTTGCCGCTCTGTAACAGTGAGGCGCACCTGCGCTGCAGCTCTGCGCCACTGGAAGAGCGTGGACTTTCTGGCGCAGGACGCCCCTCTGGGGACGGTTATGTTGCGGAAAGTCAAACTACGTTCAGAGCACTTAAATTGTTTGGAGCTTCTTTCATTTTCTGCCTTGTCTGCATGGACATCATGTGCTCGTACACGGATCTTCTATCAAGGGAACCCGCTCTTGGAGATTGACGTCTGCACCCTCAAATAGCAGACATGATTTGGATGAGATTCGGGCAGGCGTCCGAAGAGCTATTCGCCTCGCGCATAAACAGCCATTGTCCTATGTTCTTCTTGCTAAAGGACTTGGACGTGCCCCTTGGGTGGACGCACTGGCCCACCCATGGCCCAGAGTGCTGCTCTATGCCTTTCCTCCCCTGTGCCTAATTATTCCCACACTGGCCAGGGTGAGGGACGGGGCCTGTCTCTCATTCTGATAGCACCCAGGTGGCCCAAAGCGCCATGGCTGGCAGAGATAATCCCTCTGTTACATGCCCAGCCTTGGTGCCTCCCCTCCGCCAAGATCTATTGTCTCAAGCGAACGGTTAGATTTATCACCGACACCCGGACAGGGTAGCTCTTTGGGCTTGGCCCATGAGAGGACGAACTTAAGCGCTTTAGGGCTTCCCCCGCACATGGTGGCTACTATACAGAATGCCTTATATGGCTGTAAGTGGCAAGTGTTCAATGAGTGGTGTGATGGGCGGAGTCTCACTTCATATCAGTGCTCAGTCTCTAATATTTTGTGTTTTCTCCAAGACCTTATGGATAAGGGCAGGTCCTTTTCCACCATTAAGGTCTATCTGGCAGCTATCTCTGCTTGTCATGTGGGTTTTGAGGGCTCTACAGTTGGGCAGCATTCCCTAATCCGCAGATTTATGAAGGGCACCTGTCGCTCGTTGCCAGTCATTAGGAGAACGATCCCTGAATGGGATGTCTCCATGGTGCTGGAAGCTCTGTCTCAATTCCCTTTTGAGCCTCTGGAGAGTATTTCCCTAAAATTGCTGTCCTTCAAGACAGCTTTGGTCTTGGCCTTGGCTTCAGCCAAACGTGTCAGTGAGCTCCATGCACTCTCGGTCCACCCCTCGTGCATTAAATTCTCTCTGAGTGGAGATAAGGTTTTCCTTAAACCTAATCCAGCCTTCATGCCGAAATGTTTCCCTGCGTTCACATTGGAGGTGTTGGAGCTGTCCGCTTTTCACCCTCCGCCCTTTTCCTCCGCGAAGGATCAGAAGTTGAATGCCCCATGTCCGGCTCGTGCGTTACTGGAGTATTTGGCCAGGACGAGCGCATTTCGGAAGAGTGACGAACTCTTTGTTTCATGGGCTCCTCTGTCTAAGCAACGGCTTTCACACTGGCTTGTGGACGCTGTTATTTTGGCTTACGGATCCAAGGGAGTGCAACCCCCAGGGAACATCAGAGCTCATTCCACAAGGGGCTTGGCCGCCTCTTGGGCTCTGTTCAGGGGAGTATCACTGCAGGATATCTGCTCTGCTGCCAGTTGGGCTTCTCCCCATACGTTTGTGTGTTACTATAGGCTGGAAGTCACCAGTACCTCGGTAGCACATTCGGTCTTGGGGGTGGGGTCTTCCTAACCCTGCCTTATTTTATGTGTGCCACACACTTGTTTCATGTCCTGATTCACACCGCAGTTACGCGTGTGCGTCGGCATGGCGGGTTCATGATTATGAGATGTGTCAAGCACCTCCCCTCGGGGTGACCATCTTTTTCTGGCTAACAGGACCTCACTGTGAGTGTATTGGAAATAACCCCGGTTATAACCCCGGTTATAACCTGTCATAACCCCGGTTCTCTGAAACATCGAGTGAAGAGATCCACCAGCTTTGCCCCACTTACCGCACGAGAAGCGAATATACTTACTGGTGTACAGTAGCGTATGCAGGCAATATGTGCCCGTAGGTAAGGGGCCTTACAGGGCATTGGCTGCGCGCTCCTGCCTGTCTTGTCAGACTTGGTGCAATTGGATGCTTCTGCAGAGGTCAGTTACGGATGCCCTTCCCATAGGTGGATCTCTCCACTCGATGTTTCAGAGAACCGGGGTTACGACAGTAACCTATTGATTTATAGGTGCGAAAATTCGCAGTAGATGCGCGAATGAATTCAAAATGTTCAAGCGTCTAACAAGACGCGATAGACGCAAATTTGACACTCTATTCATGCATTCAGGTAAATGCTGTTGTTTTGAACTTTTTTATTTATCAAATAATCCTGAAATAAATTGTACACAAATTTTTTCAACATTCATAATAATAAATGTTTCTCAAGCAACAAATCAGCATATTACAATGATCTCTAAAGGATCATGTGAAACTGAAGACCGGAATAAATTGCATTTTATATTATTTACACCTCTGAAAATATATCCAAATAGAAAAAAATATTTTAAATTAATAATAATAATTAGTTACATTCTTATAGCACTTTTCTTGGTACTCAAAGCACTTTACATATTGAAGGGGGGAATCTCCTCAACGACCTTCAATGTGCAGCATCCTGGATGATGCGACGACAGCCATATTGCGCCAGAACACCCACCACACACCAGCTGATTGGTGGAGAGGAGACAGAGTGATGAAGCCAATCAGTATATGGGGATTATTAGGAGGCCATGATGGACAGAGACCAATGGGCAAATTTGGCCAGGATGCCAGGGTTACACCCCTACTCTTTTTCCGAAGGACATCCTGGGATTTTTAATGACCAAAGAGTCAGGACCTCTGTTTAACGTCTCATTCGAAGGACAGTGCTCTTTGACAGTATAGTGTCCCCATATCTATACTGGGGTGTTAGTACCCACATAGATCACATGGTGAGCACCCCTTGCTGGCCTCACTAACACCTCTTCCAGCAGCAACCTGGTTTTCCCAAGAGGTCTCCCATCCAGGTACTGATTAGGGTAAGCCCTGCTTAGCTTCAGTGGGAAACCAGTCTTGGGTTACAGGGTGATATGGCTGCTGGCAAGTTTAAAAAGAAAAGGCTGCTTACCAGTTAACATTGACTACATCTGCGCAGTTAATAGCATTAGCTAACTGCAGCAAGTGGCAACACAAGACTAAACATCATCATTCAAAATACTACTCACGTGTCAAAACTCAGTGTTCCTGAACAATACAGGACTGGAAAAAAACATGGAAAATTAGAGAAGATGTCATAGAAAACCTTGTTGTTGTCAGAGTTTTTCATTCCGATTTTTCTTTAGCCAAGTAATTTGTCATACATTTTCCAGGTTTTCCAGAACAAGTGGGAACCCTGATCCTATATGAGATTAATCAGATACATACCAAATAAACATAATATTACAAATTACATCTGCACAAAATGACGTGAATGTACATGTTAATTTGAACTAAGTTCTGAACTGAGTCAGAATGTGTGACTCATGTTGTGCACAAGCTCTTCCTGGAGCAACAGGTGAAACAGGCAACTTAAAAATAACTTACATGTTTTATTCAAATATTGCTGTCTTTATAATGTTATGTAATATAACAGTCCCAATCATAGTCATTATTAGTTGTGCAGTGTTGTTTGAGCTATATGAAGCTGAAGATGATCACCGACACGCTTTACTACCATGTTAATTCTTAAAGGGTTACTTCACCGATTAGCATTAAGTTTTATATCAGTAGAAACCCGGGAGTATATTCAAAATATCGTACTTTCCCCCCTTACATCCCCCTGAGACGAGAGAATTATGTATTTTATTTCTGCTAGATGACGCAAACATCGTCATTTTGCGTTTTTTGGCCAGAGGCTAAAGACTACAGCCAGCAGGAGGCGCTATTTCCGCATGTTTTCAACATCGCACTCACAGTACTCGGCCCGAGGAGCTGTGGAGATTCATGTAAACGGAGCGGTGGTGAGAAAAGTGAGTGTTTCAACTTTTCAAATGAATTCCTATTAAAGTTAAGCTTCCAAAGACATGAACTGAAAATGCGGCTGACTGATCACGTGCTGTGATTGAAACCGCAGCCGCGAATCCCGCTATTACCTCATGAGCTCATGTGATGAATGTCCTGCTGCATTTGTGCCGTGACACTCAATCGGCTCACTCACATTATATCGAACAGACATGCTCAGTTTTTAATTGTAGTGTCCCTAACTGAACTGATTTTATGAAACTGAATGAGGTGGGCAAGTGATCCAGTAAACCAGTAGCCGTGCATAGAGTGGCCTCGCAGGGAAGTGAAGCAAGTGCATTCTGGGAGTTGTTGTCTTTTATCCCCATGAGACAAAAATAAGTCTTTTAAATAAGTCTCAGTCTAGAAGGCACCAAATTCAAAAATAATTTCAAATGTCTACTAGGGCTGAGCAATATGACGATATTATCGTATATCGACGATGTCTCGCAAATATCTCGATATCAATAACAGTCAGTGTTATCAGACGATAATAGACAGTATCATAAAAAAGACGACTGATAAACTCACAGGACATTGCGTTGCCAAATACATAATAAATAGCTTAGTAATTACCATACACTTACCTTTTTGGTGTTTTTGATGCATAGCTACAGTAGCCTATATGTGTTAAAGCAAAACATTGAAGTATATGGATAAAACGTTGGTTGTGTCTGTTTTCATTATACATGCGCAAAGAGAAGCGCGTTACAAATTAACAAGACATAGGTTGGCTTGGCTAAATGTTTTAAACAGCTCAAAAAATATGATTGGCTATTAAATTATAAATAGAATAGCCTATTAATAATACAAATATTAATCAAACATGGAAACCTGGAAAACGTTTAAAATACTAAACGTTATTTAATGCGAACGATATTTAATCCTTTAGACAAATTGCTTTTATCAGCAACATTTTCAAAACTTTTTTTTTAAATCAAACTATGGGTAAACAAAAATCACCTTAAAATAACTTAATGCAGGTGATCTGTAAAACACAGTAACTGTGGTTTACCCAGCATATCTTAACAGTTGCGTATGAAAATCATAAATGCATTTTTTTAAATCATCAGTAAAATCTTCAAAAAACGAAATCATCATTCAAAATTAAAACAATTGATTTTTTTTAATTAGACACCTTAAAAATAAAATATAATCCAAACACCTCGTTATTTAATTGAACCTATAAAAGGTAGGCTAACTGTGGTTTGCATGCATGTCTTAGCAGTTGCGTAACATAAATGCATTTAAAAAAAATCTAAATTATCATTCAAAATTAAAACAAATATGATTTCATTTTTTAAAAATACATAAGGCTAGTTCGCAAAAATAACATACAATCTAAACACCACGTTATTTAATTGAACCTATGCATTTATAAAACATTAAAGCAACAATCTAACGCAGGTTTCTAGACAGGAAAACGAGCATATTAACCTTTTCTGGGGTTAAAGCATTACGGAATGGGGTGACAATTTGACCTGCTGGGCTAAAAACCTTTTCTGAAGGACTGCTTGTTGAAGGCACACACAAAAATCGGCTTTCATTATTTATCCACCACTCAAGTGGGTCCTCCTCTCTGTCAATTACATCTTCCAAAAGATAGGCCACGAGCTCAGCAGCTGCCCGACCCGCCTCACTCGTAGGTGTTTATTTGGTCTTTCCAAGATCACGTTTTTTTTTTTCAAAGGCACCTCTTGATCGCTGGTGTTTGCATGTTCGTCCATGTTCTCGTGATTTACTGGGCTTGAGTGACGATGGCACTCTGTAATGGCATCAAGCACTTCTGTCTTGGTTTGCTCCAATTGGTTCAAATTAAATCCACCTCTGTAGCGGGAATCAAGGAGAGTGCTGATTCTGAGAAGTTTTTGAGTTGAGTGGTAGTTATATTTGGCATCTAATTCCTCCAAGATGCCAGTCTTAATTTTTTTACCCAATTGTGCGTCGTCATATTCCGTTAAGACACGACATGTGTGTTGTAGCACTGGGGTGACAGACGAAACAGAAACATAAGTTTCTCATGACAAAACGTCGGTCAAGTCTGCTACAGGCTTCAGTCCTTTGTTCACTGACTCCAGAACGGAAATATCTTGCCACGTTAAGTTTGGTAGTGGACGTTGGCTTTTGTCATCTGCAAAGACCCGTCGTATTGCTGGAGTCTGCTCCAGAATCCTTTCAGTCATTTTCAGCTTCGAGCCCCAGCGCGTTGGACAGTCCTACATTTAATTAATAAACAAAACAAATAACATTAGAATTTAAAGTGTCTATTTTTTATAGCAAACTTTTAATTTCACATTTGTTTTACCTATTTTTTTTTTTAGATAGATATAAAATGGCTGCAAACGCAAAAGCAATCGGAGTTAAACTAGAACTTTTCCCGCTTTGAGAAGCGGCTGCAGAGCGGGGCTCAAATGAGGCCACCACTGCTGGATGGTGTATGTGGATATGGCTGCGGAGATTAGTGGTCTGCGCATCTTTAACCTTTACTTTTTTTTGCAGAGCCTGCAGATAGCCTCTGTTAGATCCGCTGGTTCACCATTTCCATTTGGTTTAAATCCATAATACTGCCAAATTTCTGATGTGCATCTTTTCTTGGATATTAAGCCGTTATCCTCCATTTTATGCCTGGAAATTTTGACACAGACATGAGCAATGGTGGGGTCAGTGCAGAGTAGATGATATTATCAGATATCGCGATATTTTTGAAAATTCACATATCGCCCAGCCCTAATGTCTACTACATAAATGACCCAGTTTAAATACAGATTCATCTTCCCAGCGCTGAAGTACCCCTTTAACTAAATGCATGCTATATGAAACAAATCAGATAGGCCTACACAATATAAACACAATATTACAACTTGCACAAACTTACATTTGCACAAAAGGCTGCGAATGCACACACAAACTTATAGTCATGTCAACACCACAGCGGTGTCACGGGAAAATAAAGAAGGATGCAAGTGCAAGTCAAATCTCAATTTAATGTCTCTGGTCAGGATACAATACACACACACAGACAGCAGGAGAGAGGCGACACAGGGACTTTGTGGGCCGTGGTGATGATCGTGGTGAAGTCCGTGGGAAGAGATGATCGTGGTGACGTCCGGGAAGAGATGATCGTGGTGAAGTCCGAGGAAGAGATGATCACAGGTGAAGAAGCCAACGAAGAAACAGAATCCAGAGACAAGACACGATGAAACAAACTCCAAGACGATGCACACACGAAGGGAACCGAACACACACAGGGAACTCCAAACAACGATCTGACAAACATGAGACGAAAGACAAGGGAATAAATAGGCAGTCCCTGATAGAACACAGCTGCCGCTGATCAGTGATCAGCGGCGACGCCACGTGACAATAAACATGACATCACCACATACACACAGACCACAGAACGAGACTGCAGATCTACAACCGTGACAGTACCTCACCTTCCTAGAACGCCTCTCGGCGCTCCCAAGAGCACCTACCTGTCGATTGTAATCATCGATAAGGGAGTGATCCAGGATGTCCCTGGCAGGAACCCAACTTCTCTCCTCCGGACCGTAACCTCCCAGTCCACCAAGTACTGAAATCCGCGCCCCTCCTTCTCGAGTCCAGAATGCGATTGACCGAATAAGTAGGTTCCCCGCCTACGAGACGCGGGTGGAGGAACCGGGTGGGCGGATTAATGTGTGAATAAAACACCGCTTGATTTTAGAGACATGGAAGGCGGAATGAATTCTCCTGTACGCTGGAGGAAGTTTGAGTCGGACTGCCACCGGACTAATGATCTTGGTGACAGGAAACGGGCCAATGAATTTGGGAGCAAGCTTATTGAGACGGAACGGAGAGGAATGTTCTTGGTAGAAAGCCACACCTTTGACCAACGACGATACGGGAGGCTTCGACCGTGGCGATCGGCCTTAGCCTTGGTGCGCGCCCCACTTGGAGAAGAGTCTCACGGGCTCTTGTCCAAGCGGTGACACCTCTGGATGAAGGCGTGAGCGAGGGGACCGCGACTTCGGATTCCAGACTGGGAAACATAGGTGGCTGGTAACCTAAACTACATTCAAACGGTGAGAGGCCCGTGGAAGACACTGGTAACGAATTATGTGCGTACTCGATCATGGAGAGTTGCTGACTCCAGGAGGAAGGATTCTTGGAAACCAAACATCGCAACATTCTTTCCAAATCCTGGTTAGCTCTCTCGGTTTGACCATTGGATTGGGGTGGAACTCAAGAAAGACTAACCGCCGCCCCAGCAACTTACAAAACTCCTGCCAAAATTTTGACACAAATTGGGGCTCTGTCGGAGACCACATCCATCGGGAGGCCATGTAACCGAAAGACGTGATCAACGACAGTTACCGCTGTCTCCTTCGCAGAGGGTAATTTAGGTAAAGGGATGAAATGTGCCGCCGAGAATCGGTCCACCACGGTCAAAACAACCGTGTTCCCTGGGAGGGTGGGAGGCGGTGACGAAATCTAGCGCGATGTGGGACCAGGGTCTCAAGGGGCAGACAGCGGTTGGAGCAACCCATCTGGGGACGGAAGTCTTACCAGTGGCACAAATCGCAAGCCAAAACAAAACTGCGAATGTCGCGAGCCATGGCGGCCACCAGAATCGTTGCTTGACCAAAAACTGGTGCGATTAACCCTGGATGACAGGCTACGTTGGAACAATGCCCCCATTTAATGACACTGACCTTAACCCTCCGCACAAATAAACGGTTCGGTGGGCATCCGGCGGAGGCGTTACCCTTCTAAGGCCGATTTGACCTCGATTCGACCTCCCATGTCAGAGTGGAGACCACTAATGTCTCAGGAAGAATACACTGGAGTAGACGGGCGCTCGGAAGGGTCAAAAATACGAGAAAGAGAATCGGGTTTGATGTTTTTAGAACCCGGCGGTACGAGAGAGAAAAATCAAAACGTCCAAAAAAGTGCCCACCGAGCTTGCCTGGAGTTTAGTCTTTAGCTGTCCTGATGTATTCTAAGTTCTTGTGGTCGGTCCAAACAATGAAAGGTACTCAACCTCCAACCAATGACGCCACTCCTCCAACGCTAACTTGACTGCCAGCAACTCTCTGTTACCAATGTCATAATTGCTCGCTGGAGATAAACGATGAGAAAAAACGCGCAGGGATGGACCTTATCGCCTGAGGGGATCGCTGGGATAGAACTGCCCTACCCCCACCTCTGATGCATCGACTTCCACCACGAACTGACGTGAAGGATCAGGGGCTATGAGGATGGGAGCCAAACAAAGCGACTTTTTAGTTTGGCGAATGCAGCCTCAGTTGCATCGGACCACCTGAACGCCGCTCTGGTGGAGGTCAAGGCTGTCAGAGGCGCTAGTTGGCTGAAATTGCGAATAAACCGCCGGTAAAAATTAGCGAAACCCAGAAACCTCTGCAGGGCCTTACGGGAATCTGGGCTTGGCCAATCCACCACAGCCTTAACCTTGTCAGGATCCATGCGAATTCCTCAGCTGAGACGATGTACCCTAGGAAAGACACAGACTGTGCATGAAACTCGCATTTCTCCGCCTTGACAAAAGCCCATTCGCTAACAGCCGCTGAAGCACTCGTCGGACGTGTTGAATATGTTCCTGGAGAGACGAGGAGAAAATCAATATGTCGCCCAGGTAGACATATATGAACTGATCAACCATGTCTCTCACGCCATTGACGAGTGCCTGGAAGACCGCTGGAGTTGGAAAGCCCGAAGGGCATGACCAAGTATTCAAAGTGACCCCTAGGGGTGTTAAACGCGGTCTTCCATTCATCCTCCCTGATGCGACCAAATGATAAGCGCCTTAAGTCCAATTTCGTGAAAACAGACGCTCCTTGCAACCTCTCAAGGCTGAAGACATCAACGGCAAAGGATAAGTATTCTTTACCGTGATGTTATTCAACCCCGTAATCAATGCAAGGTCGCAGGGAACCATCCTTCTTTCCCACAAAGAACCCCGCCGGAGAAGAGGAAGGGCGAATGAATTTAGCTGCTAGCTTAATCAGAAATATATTTCTCCATGGCCTCCCTCTCAGGAGCGGACAGAGAGTACAACCTGCCCTTAGGCGGAGACTTACCTGGAACTAAATCTATAGCACAGTCATAGGGACGATGCGGAGGAAGAGAAGCAGCCCTGGACTTACTGAACACTTCCTTCAGGTCTAGATACTCGGGCACGCTTGACAGATCCACAGCCTTTTCCTGTAACACAGAAACAGACACAGAAGAACAAGCAGACCCAAGACAAGACTTATGACACTGAGTGCTCCACTCCAGGACGGTGTGCTGACGCCAGTCCACCTTGGGGTTGTGTTGAGTGAGCCAGGGGTGTCCGAGAACAATGGGGGCCAGGGGTGAATCCATGAGAAAAATGAAATAGACTCTGTGTGATTGCCAGACGTGATGAGGGTAATGGATGTGGTGGTGAGGGTTATGTTGGGTAATTCTTGACCATTGAGAGCGTTGACAGAAATCTGTTTGGTGAGCGGGATGATGGGTAGCTGAAAGCGACGTGCAAACTGTGTGTCCATGAAATTACCTTCAGCCCCGAATCCAGCAGTGCGTGACAGGTGAGCGGTGTGTGGCCCACCTCAGTCTAACCGGGAGAAGAGTGGATGTTGAGGACTTCTCAGCGGAGATCCCACCCGATAGTAGCCTCAATGTTACTACCGGGCTCGATCTTTTACCGGGCAGTTGTTCAGGAAGTGCCCAGCCCTCCACAGTAAATACACAGTCCTTGGGACCTCCGCCGCTCCTTCTCCTCCCGGGAAAGCCGAGCTCTCCCTACCTGCATGGGTTCCGGATCGAAAGAGGGACCGACCGTGTCTTTGGTGCTGAAGCCTCGCGCCTGCCCCGAGATGCGAGGTCGGAACGAGGAAGTCTCTCCAGACGGTTGATGCGGGCGTCCACCCGTAGGGCAAGATCAACCAGTCTATTAAAACTCTGGGGTAAGTCCAAAACGTAGATCTCCTTTGGACACGGTCGCCAACCCATGCAGGAAGATGTCCCACTGCGCCTCCTCGCTCCAGTTACACTCAGCCGCCAGTGTTCGGAACTCGATGGAATAATCCGCCACCGCGATCACCCTGCTTGAGGCCCGCCAACCGCCGAGCTGCATCCTTTCCGTGATCAAGACGGGTCAAACACTCTCCTCATTTCGCGGCGAGTGTCTGGAACGAGGAACAGCACGGATCTTGATTCTCCCACACCGCTGTTCCCCACAGCGCTGCCTGCCCGGTGAGCAAGGTTAGAACGAATGCCACCTTGGACTCTCTCTTCAAGGTCCGTGGCTGTAGAGAAAATACAGTGAACACTTGTTCAGAAAGGCTCTGCAAAAACTCGGCTCACCGGCATAGGTTTGAGGCGAGGTAGGCGTGGTTCAGGTTGGTCTCCTTGCGTGGTTGTGTGGGGAACGGGCGGTGTGGGTGGCACAGCGGGACCTCAAGATCTTGTAGCTGCTGGGAGAGCTCGACACCTGTGTCACCAAAGCCTGCACGGCGCTCCGTAGCGGAAATGCTCTCCTGCTGCTGGTCCATCCGCAATGCTGTGGTTGATAAACTCAGAATGCCGCTGCGCTTGCTGCATCCATATTGTATGTTGGTCAGATCGCTCTGTCACGGGAAAATAAAGAAGGATGCAAGTGCAAGTCAAATCTCAATTTAATGTCTCTGGTCAGGATACAATACACACACACAGACAGCAGGAGAGGCGACACAGGGACTTTGGTGGGCCGTGGTGATGATCGTGGTGAAGTCCGTGGGAAGAGATGATCGTGGTGACGTCCGGGAAGAGATGATCGTGGTGAAGTCCGAGGAAGAGATGATCACAGGTGAAGAAGCCAACGAAGAAACAGAATCCAGAGACAAGACACGATGAAACAAACTCCAAGACGATGCACACGAAGGGAACCGAACACACACAGGGAACTCCAAACAACGATCTGACAAACATGAGACGAAAGACAAGGGAATAAATAGGCAGTCCCTGATAGAACACAGCTGCCGCTGATCAGTGATCAGCGGCGACGCCACGTGACAATAAACATGACATCACCACATACACACAGACCACAGAACGAGACTGCAGATCTACAACCGTGACAAGCGGTTACTAAGAAGGCTCAACAGCGGCTGCACTTTCTGCGGGTTCTTAGGAAGTGTAACCTGGATTCCAACCTGCTGCTGACCTTCTACCGCTCACCCATTGAGAGTGTACTGATATACTGTAACACAGTATGGTACATCAGCTGCACTGTGGCAAACAGGGAGAGGCTTCAGAGAGTAGTAAAGGCAGCACAGAAGATCATCGGCTGCCCTCTCCCCTCCTTGATGGACATTTACACCTACCGCTGGCTTAATAGAGCGAAAAACTTTATCAAGGACAGCTCTCACCCTGGCTTTGATCTGTTTATATATATATATATATATATATATATATATATATATATATATATATATATATTGTGCCGAAATTACAAATAACCAAGCAAGTCATGTTAATTAATCATTGAAAATGTCATTCTTTTAATCTTATGATAATTAAAAAGTATGAGATCTTGAGTCTTGTTGTCTTTACTCCGGGGAAGATGCACCAGTTTAATGGGTGCATCACCTTTGAAAGTATGAGGCCTCAAAGGAACACTCCACCGTTTTTAGAAATAGGGCTTATTCAACTTCTTTCCTACATTTAGATATGTGGTCAAATGCATTTTTGTCTCAGTACATGCATTTTTTTAGTCTAGCTAGCTTAGTTTAGCATAATGAATGGAATCCTATGTTGCCAGCTAGCATGTCCCGAGTAAAAGTGATCAAAAAAAAAACAAAAAACACCTAATTAATTCTTGTGGCCTGCGTATTCACAACAAATACAAATAGCGATGCAGATTAAGACTATGCGATTTCCTAGGCAGATAGTGACTTGGGACTATATTATGGGGAAGCACAGGTGAAGCACTGCTACTTGGGTGCAGAGATATCACGCAACATATGAAATCCCCAAACTTCCTTCAATATACCGGCGTATGTTGTGCATGTGTTGCGTGCTGCGCCTGTGCTTCCCCATAATATAGTCCCAAATCAATATCTGCCTAGGAAATTGCCTGGTCTTAATCTGCATCGCTATTTGTATTCGTTGTGAATACGCAGGCCACAAGAAGTAATTAGGTGTTGTTTTTTAATCACTTTTACTTGGGACATGCTAGCTGGCAACCCTGCCAAACTAAAACAAAAATGCATTTGCCCACATATCTAAATTTAGGAAAGATGTTGAATAAGCCCTATTTCTAAAAAATGTTCCTTTAAGTGTTGTTGCCTTTACTCTCGGGGAAGATGCACCAGTTGAATGGATGCATCACCTCTGAAAGTATGAGATCTTGAGTCCTGTTGTCTTTACTCTCAGGGAAGATACACCAGTTGAATGGGTGCATCACCTCTGAAAGTATGAGGTATTGAGTCTTGTTGCCTTTACTCTCGGGGAAGATGCACCAGTTTAATGGGTGCATCACCTCTGAAAGTATGAGGTCCAGAGTCTTCTTGCCTTTACTCTCGGGGAAGATGCACCAGTTTAATGGGTGCATCACCTCTGAAAGTATGAGGTCCAGAGTCTTCTTGCCTTTACTCTCTGGGAAGATGCACCAGTTGAACGGCTGCATCTCCTCTGAAAGTATGAGGTCTTGAGCCTTGTTGTCTTTACTCCCGGGGAAGATGCACCAGTTTAATGGGTCCATCACCTCTGAAAGTATGAGGTCCAGAGTCTTCTTGCCTTTACTCTGGGGGAAGATGCACCAGTTGAATGGATGCATCACCTCTGAAAGTATGAGGTATTGAGTCTTGTTGCCTTTACTCTCGGGGAAGATGCACCAGTTTAATGGGTGCATCACCTCTGAAAGTATGAGGTCCAGAGTCTTCTTGCCTTTACTCTGGGGAAGATGCACCAGTTGAATGGATGCATCTCCTCTGAAAGTATGAGGTCTTGAGTCTTGTTGTCTTTACTCTCGGGGAAGATACACCAGTTGAATGGATGCATCTCCTCTGAAAGTATGAGGTCTTGAGTTTTGTTGCCTTTACTCTCAGGGAAGATGCACCAGTTTAAAGGGTGCATCTCCTCTGAAAGTATGAGGTCTTGAGCCTTGTTGTCTTTACTCCCGGGGAAGATGCACCAGTTTAATGGGTCCATCACCTCTAAAAGTATGAGGTCTTGAGCCTTGTTGCCTTTACTCCCAGGAAGATGCACCAGTTTAATGGGTCCATCACCTCTAAAAGTATGAGGTCTTGAGCCTTGTTGCCTTTACTCCCAGGGAAGATGCACCAGTTTAATGGATGCATCACCTCTGAAAGTATGAGGTATTAAGTCTTGTTGCCTTTACTCTCGGGGAAGATGCACCAGTTTAATGGGTGCATCACCTCTGAAAGTATGAGGTCCAGAGTCTTCTTGCCTTTACTCTCAGGGAAGATGCACCAGTTGAATGGCTGCATCTCCTCTGAAAGTATGAGGTCTTGAGTCTTGTTGCCTTTACTCTCGAGGAAGATACACCAGTTGAATGGATGCATCTGCTCTGAAAGTATGAGGTATTGAGTCTTGTTGCCTTTACTCTCGGGGAAGATGCACCAGTTTAATGGGTGCATCACCTCTGAAAGTATGAGGTCTTGAGTCTTGTTGTCTTTACTCTCTGGGAAGATGCACCAGTTGAATGTGTTGATCTGAAAATTCAGCTTTGTCCCCGTTATGATTGAATCACAGGACCGGATACCAGTTGCCTTGTCAAAAAACTCTTTATTGCCATATGTATCAGGCATAGGAGAGAAACTTGTTGTCTTCGTGCCAGCTGTATATTTTTCTCCATTCCTCCGTTTCTCTACCCTCTCCCTTCTCCATCCTCCCTTCTCTGTCTCCCGTCGTCCCGTCTCTCATCCCATCGTCCCGTCTCTCATCTGAGGCAGTACACTCAATTTGGATGTTATATACTATTAACAGAGGATCTCACTAGGAAGAAACTTCCTTAGAAGGAAGAGAAACTTGTGTCCTATGTTTAAAATAGAGCGTATACTTCATGCTTACATATGTTGAGATATATCACAAAACAAATACATCAGCGGAAAATATAAGCCTGTATGCATCAGTGATATACATGTATGCACATTCCTGCATGGACACGCATTCTTTGTATGACCAAAATTATCTGCCTGTGTCCTTCTCCCTGCCATCTGACAGTAATATGTCATGCAAACTTCAGCTCATGCATGTCTCTCCTTGGAACACATGTACAGACACAGCCTGACTTACATTGTACATTGAAAAATAATAAAACATAATAATACTAAATAAAAAAACATTAAACAATAAAAATTTAATCTTCAGTCCCTCCTCTGGAACTACGACAGTCAGTTCCACACCATCACCCCGCCAGTGGTCATCTAGTGGAGCAATAGTGAGGAAAAGGAAAGGCGAAAGAAAGAAAAACAACAAACAACAAAACAAATAACCCAAACCCATGATATGTTCCCGCATACTATGTGTCATTAATCATCTATGTGTATGCATTTAAAAATGTACCCCAGTCATCTGAGAAAGGAAAAATTAATGAATCTTCACCAGTGCCTGGACTCATTCGGTACTTGAACTCCTCCAGTTCCTGGTCAAAATAACAAACTAACATAAACGTTGATATTAAAGAATCCTATCCTTTGGGGTTGTGAATCAGTAAGCAAGTGTTGATTGTTTGTGAGTTGTGTAGTATGTATAAAATCCCCTATTTCACTCTTTATTTCCCATTCTTGGTTTTATCCATATACTGAATCTGAAACTTCAATACAATATTTGCACATAAGGTAACCAACCTTATGTTCCTGATATAAATTAAGAAGTTTTTATTTATGGTCTCCACAAGAATGAATTACAATCCCTTATGGTCTCAGCTGGTTCTTGAAAGCCCATTCCCATTAGCTCTTTATAAATCATCTTCAAAGTTATGGACACTTGTCACAATGAAGAACAAACCATCATAGGAATGTGGTTGCTGGTGATCTGGTATAGAGGAGCTTACATTTCAAGGGCAGACTACTGTAACTTCACACAGCTCTCCCTTCAATGATGCTGTTGGCCTTACAAACATCTTCTCACTCTCATACACATTTCACAATCACATCTCCCTTCAGGAGATGCCCAGATGGCGGCGGTATAAAATCTCTGTCTTAGATTGTCCCCTGTTTGGCCAAAAGAGGATCTTATCCGTCATTGAGAAATCACCTCATGCCCACTGGTAACCACTACTTTCCATTACGAAACCTTTGACAGGCGTTTTCTTCAACAGAATAAAGGAATTGCATTCAAGAGCCATCAGAGCCAGTTGGAATGCCTAATAGGTTCAAAACATGGAGACTGATTAATAACAGCACTATTAATCACTTAAATCAATTAGTTATTACAACCATCCGTTCAGAGTAAAGTTCTGCTTCATCTATAACCGGAACCATCAGCCCTATCATTTAAGGTCTGTATTTATTTAAAAGATTGAGTGAATGAGTTTTGCTTGAAACATTTAATTACCAATTGCCTAGTATCATTCCTTTAACATCTCTGTGTCTATGATTTCCAAATGAAACGCTGTGCTTTACTATAAATAACGTATCACTCATAGCACAGGCTCAAATAGCATTCAGTTGACTTTGAATGAGAGAGAAACCTCTGAAGCAAAGTTCAGAATACCCCAGGACTGCATTTTCATAAACTTTTAACATAGTTTAATTCTACTTTTTACTCTGGCTTAACCAGAAATGGCATGTTTTCGATTGCATCTGTTTTTATATTTGTCTTTTCTTTTTTTTTTCCTTTTTATATATATTAATTAACACCAGACATTTCTGTCATTTTATCTCATCTAGAAATGTATGTTGCAGGTGCTTTCTTTATTTGCAGCCATTTTGCAAATTATTTGTATATGTTCCTTAATTAACTAAAGAAACAGCAGTTTATCTATTTATATATGTGTGTATGTGTGTGTGTGTGTGTGTGTGTAGAGAGAGAGAGAGAGAGAGAGAGAGAGAATTCCAAAGGGAGGGGATGCTCTCCCTTCTGATCACTTGAGAAACTCGAGGAAAGGAAAAGAAATAGTTAAAAGTTTATTTTCAATTGTATTTTACTTTAAAAATCAGTTTAACTCAAATATTATTTTTTATTTTTGTTTCTTTATTCAGTTGAACTCAGATCAATTTCTCCTCCCCAAATATTGAACAGCTTTACTGTCAAAATCAGAAGGCCAACGATTCTAGCCACTTATTAAGGCACCTTATACTTTAGCGTGTTAAAAAGTTTTAGGGCTTTTTCTTTAAACACTGCACTACCTTTAGCGCAGACCCGCCACTTTAAACCGCTTTAATCTCAAAGCTCGTCGCACTTCCCCAGCAGTTTAGAGTTTTTCCTGCCACCGATTACTGCAGACTCGCCACATTCCACCACCTCACAGTCACAACGAGCTAATTGCTAAATCGCATTACGGATTATTCTCCCGAAAATTGACAAAGTTGGTCTTTTGCACAAAAGATCCACTTCTACCCAGCTTCATTCAATATTTTGGAGGTTCACTGATCAGAACAACTTAAAAAAGTTGCATCAAATTAAATGACTTAAAATGTAACTATGTCTGATACACATTCATTGGCAACACAACTGGTATTCCAAAATAACACAGTTCTTTTTAGCAGTTTCAGTCATTGTCTCAACAGTATATATATCATCAGGCAGACTTAGAATCTTTAAGAAAAAGAAAATGTCTTACCTGATGAATTAATTGAGACAAATGTCTGAAATGCAGATCCTGTTCGTGACGCCAAGTTGTTGATCTGAAAATTCAGCTTTGTCCCGTTATGATTGAATCACAGGACCGGATACCAGTTGCCTTGTCAAAAAACTCTTTATTGCCATATGTATCAGGCATAGGAGAGAAACTTGTTGTCTTCGTGCCAGCTGTATATGTTTCTCCATTCCTCCGTTTCTCTACCCTCTCCCTTCTCCATCCTCCCTTCTCTGTCTCCCGTCGTCCCTTCTCTCATCCCATCGTCCCGTCTCTCATCTGAGGCAGTACACTCAATTTGGATGTTATAAACTATTAACAGAGGATCTCACTAGGAAGAAACTTCCTTAGAAGGAAGAGAAACTTGTGTCCTATGTTTAAAATAGAGTGTATACTTCATGCTTACATATGTTGAGATATATCACAAAACAAATACATCAGCGGAATATATAAGCTGTATGCATCAGTGATATACATGTATGCACATTCCTGCATGGACACGCATTCTTTGTATGACCAAAATTATCTGCCTGTGTCCTTCTCCTGCCATCTGACAGTAATTTCACGAGTTCACACTTACATATAATTTATAGAGTACATTTAATTGCGTATTTGGCGTGCTGTCCGGGGGGAGGGCTTCGAGCTCGGACTACGGCCCGAACCCAGAGTACCCCCCGTATGTAAGTGGTTTTGAACTTAAAAGGAAAAAGAGCAAAATGTGGAGCAGGGGTGGTGGAGGGATGCTGAAAAGCTGTCGGTGCAATGGAGGTAAGAAGGCTGCGTGTCTATATACACCTCCTTTGTTGATTAGCTGAGTACTTTCCATCTGTGTCAATTATCAGACATGTTCCTCCCGAACCTCGTTTAGTCAAACAGCATATGACATGGAAACTTCAGCTCGTGCATGTCTCTCCTTGGAACACATGTACAGACACAGCCTGACTTACATTGTACATTGAAAAATAATAAAACAATAATACTAAATAAAAAAACATTAAACAATAAAATTTTAATCTTCAAATGGATGCATCTGCTCTGAAAGTATGAGGTATTGAGTCTTGTTGCCTTTACTCTCGAGGAAGATACACCAGTTGAATGGGTGCATCACCTCTGAAAGTATGAGGTCTTGAGTCTTGTTTTCTTCACTCTCTGGAGAAGATACACCAGTTTAATGGGTGCATCTCCTCTGAAAGTATGAGGTCTTGAGTCTTGTTGCCTTTACTCTCAGGGAAGATGCACCAGTTGAATGGGTGCATCACCTCTGAAAGTATGAGGTCTTGAGTCTTGTTGTCTTTACTCTCGGGGAAGATGCACCAGTTGAATGGGTGCATCACCTCTGAAAGTATGAGGTCTTGAGTCTTGTTGTCTTTACTCTCGGGGAAGATGCACCAGTTGAATGGATGCATCTCCTCTGAAAGTATGAGGTCTTGAGTCTTGTTGCCTTTACTCGGGAAGATGCACCAGTTGAATGGATTCTGATTGCTGTCATTCATTATGCTCTAACAGCGGATGTAATGTAGTTCCCTACTTCTCGTTTAACTGATGCCCGGGAGCCCTACGTTCTAGGATTTTCATCCACTGGTTCTCTTCCATCTGCTCTAGTGTTGGCCGGTGATCAGGATTACGGTCCAAGCACTGGAAAATCAGGTCATGGCAAGCTGTAAAGTGTAAAGAAAGTGTGCAGGTTAGTTTTAGAGACTCACTAAGGTTGAAATATGAAAAATCTTCTGTAAACAGTAAACATTTCTAGTTGCTAGATTTGACAGATCCTCTGATAATGTTCACTAGTATGTGTTGATGTATTGTGTTTTCACCTGTGGATATGGCCGGATTCATGTCGACGCATTTACGCAGTATTGCGTTGAAGCTTTCAAAGGGCAAATATCCGTGTATGATTTCAAAGAGCAAAACTCCCAGTGCCCAGACATTTGCTGGGCCGGCGTGGAATATGGTGTGCCCTATGACCTCAGGTGGGGTGTACAAGTCTGATCCTGTAAGAGAGACTGACAGTTTTAGTGTCAAGCAATTTTTGTAATCAACAAAACAATATCATGTGATCCGTAAGATAAAAAATGTGGCCACGGTAACAAAACAGGCCAACTCACCTTCATAATCACTGCTGTTAAAGCCTTCAGTACTAATAAGACGAGCACAGCGGAAATCAATTAACTTGAGCTCCAGACTGTAGGGAGTCACCAGGAAGTTCCTTGAGTTTATATCGCCATGGTAAACTCCATTTTCATGGCAGTGTTTGACTGCTTGAATAGCCTGAAGCATCAAATAGCATGCTTGTCTTTCAGTCATGTCATCTTCCATCAAGATGTAATCATCTAAGTTCTTGCATTCAGGTTTCTCCATAATGAGCACAAAGCTGCTCTCATTCTCAATCCATTGGTTTAATTTTATGATGTTGGGGCATGAGGGAGCTTGTCCCAAACGAAGCATCAGTGCCAATTCTTCAAGCACAGGTTTGGAATAATCAGGCTAGAGAGAAAGAAAAACAAAAAAAGTTAGTTAGCTCTGAGTAACTCTTAAAATTAGAAGATGTGTATTTCAAGATCTGTATTTCGGCTTTATGTTTGCTAGTTATAATCTGCACTTTAACCATTAAATATTCATTACATTTTGCCAACTTACAACATCAAGATAACGGTCCAGTCTGCGCTTGGGGATGCACTTGATGGCAACCTTAATTCTACCACTGAATATATGGGTTCCCTCATACACCTTGCTGAATCTTCCTGATTTGATCAAACTACCCACTTCAAACAAAGATAACACAGATCCTGAAAAACACAGAAACAGAAAATGAGTCTGCAAGTTCCTTTGATGGTCTGTTTTGATCTGCAGTATCTTTAAGTGATGTGAGAGTATTATTTTATAAAGTCACAATATAGACAATAAAACAGGGCAGAAATAACGTGAACCAAAGCAATAGTGACTCACCTTGAAGCAGCTCGATTTCTGGATCAGGCGACTCTTCTTCAGATATTTCAGACGACTCCTGAGTGGAGTCATCTGTCACTTGCTTGATCTCAGAGGAACTTTTTTCCACAAGTGACGACTTGAGATCTGGACTGCCCTGGTCCGACAAACACACCGGCTCAGAATCATCTAGATCCGGCTCTGGTGTAGGAGACTGGACTCTGTCCGAGTCGCTGCAGCAGAAGAGGTGCTTTACAGCCTCACGTAGCCTCTGGAAAGTGGAACGGACTGCTTTCCCCCTTCCTTTTTTAACTTTTACTAAAATGATGAACAATGAAGAGCAAACTATTAGAAACATCTCTGACCAGATTAAAATGTGAGCAACAACCAATTGAAAATGAAAATGTGACAACAAATGTCATTGTCTGATTGTTAAGCAGTTTCTTTAAATTACATTACTTTGTTAATAACATACTTGAACATACATGAAGCAAAGTAATAATGACTTACCGTTAGGCAGATCAGAACTGGAGGAATTCGGCATTTGCTCAATAACGGAGGAACCCGGCACACACAACGGCAATGACGTGAGATCCTCACAGACCTGGCCTGGAAGACACACCAGCTCAGGATGGATAGGATCTATGTCAGCCGTCGGCTTGATCCTGGAGGGACCTGGGACAGACTTTATCCCTTGATCAACTGGCTGTGGTGAAAGATGCTGGACACAGTCTGGGTTGCAGCAGAGGAAGGGCAGCTTCACAGTCTCACATAATCTCTGGAAGGCGGCACAGACTACTTTCTTCTTCCTGCCTTTTTTAGTTTTTTCTAAAATAAAGAACAATGAATAGCAAACTATTAGAAACATATACAGATCAGAAACAGATTCCGTTTTCAGTGTGACGTATAGTTGTCAACAGAACTCAACTGCACGCACACTGGAGGAAGTAGAAGAAGAAATTGAGTGTAAACCACTGATCTATATAGAGATAGTGGTGTAACAATCTTTGCTGGTGTCATGAAAATGATTTAAGGATACACAGAGTACTTACCAACACGATCATCATTTTTGAGAGAAATAGCAAAGGTGATTGCAACAAGTTCTCCATTTAGGATTAGAACAAATTCAACCCAAGCGCTCTCTGGTGACGTGTATAATTTTTCCGGCCGCAAAAATATCCAGCGCCCGTTTTTAGTTCCATTTTTGCCGAGCGTTACATTATATGATCACGCTCTTATACATGTAAATGCTTGTAAGCGCGACAAGACACAAGAGCATGCGCTGTATGTCAATGTCCTTTCTGTGTGGCTGCGTCTCATGTCAGCTAATCGAGGGACACTCTGACACACACACACACACTCGACGCACAGACAGACTTGCGTCAGTCTCCTGCTCACATCGAGTTCTGTTTTGCTTATTAACAAACAATAACAACAACTGAGATCATTTTGAGTATTCTCATATTATGAGTCTTAAATGAGTTAAATAACGTCTTAAATAAACTTAAAGCTACACTGTGTGATATTTTCCCCCATCTAGCGGTGAAAAGGTATATGACCATCGAGTGAATATTAGTTTCTGTTCCTCTCAATTCCGATTTCGTTTTAACTCCTACGGTGGCCGATTTAGTCCAAGATTAATATGGCTTCCAGTTCGATCAAGTGATGAGGTTACTTTAAAAAACTATTATAATTTGCAGTTATTTAATTTGTCAGTTAACATGTAGGTTATGATATCTATGTAAAATGAATAATAGTTTTACCTTTTCGTTATTTTTTGCCATTTCATTGTTAACATCAGCGATCAGGTTCCCAGACGAATGCAAGCTAATCTTAGTAAAGTAACTTTTATTGGTGCTATCGTTATTCTGTATATTGTATGACATCACTAGCGTAAGGCAAAGTTTACATTGTAGGCTAAATCAGTCTCAAGCAATCCCGCTCTTCACATTCGACACCGTGCCATCGAGTGTTAAAACACCAAAGGCAAAGCTTGAATTTACGGGAATGTCCCTCTTTGGCTACTGTACTTTCAAGATGGAGGGGCAACATGGCGACGCGCATTCGAACCCCTCACACGTATGTATTTTCAATGGCATATTATACACTTACGAGAATACTTTATCACTTGAAAGAAGTAAATATACATTAATGAGCACATACATTTTTGAAAGAACTAAGTGTTTTTAGCTAAGAATAAACTAAAAAAGTTACACAGTGTAGCTTTAAAGAGTTGTGAGGAAATGAGATCCGCGTCATGTTCTTAAAGTGACAGGAGCACTGATGATGTCATTAATGTTCATCAAAGAACAACGGGAACAGAGAAAATTGTAGCTTTAATGATGATTCATCTATATTTAATTTATTATTTATGCAGTAAAGAAAGGTGTTTGATAACTATTATATTTCTGTATATGTCTAACATAATAAGGTAAATTAATATTTATTATAATGGGGTTATGTAAAGATAGTTTTAAGTTCACTTAAATTAAAAGTTGTTGTTTTTTCTAAAGCCTAATAAATGTTGAAATTGGTAGCTTTCAGTTATACTGTAATGTAACGTCATTAATATTTCATAGAGACATCAGTGATACTGGCCTTCATTCATAAAAACAACATATTGACTTCAACACATATTTAAAATATGCTGTCAATAAATTGTTTCTACATTAATTTGGAGACTAACTGAAATTATTACAATATCAAAACATTAAAAACGTATTAATTGTGATTAATTACAGAAAAAATGTGATTTAATTAGTTATATATATATATATATAAATATATATATATATATATATATATATATATATTTTCTGTAATTAATCACAATTAATACGTTTTAATGTTTTGATATTGTAATAATTTCAGTATATAATTATAATATTATGTATATAAAACGAATTAATACATTTTTTATATTATATTTATATATATATATATATATATTAGGGCTGGACTTTAACGCTTAATTAAGATTAATTACGCAAAAAATAGATAACAATTTTAACTTATTTTTGCACCGCGGAACGTTTTTTAATGAATGAGTTTCGACGGACCGATTATATATTACTGGAACACCAACTAGCGTTCTTGACTTCTGAACACAACAAACCACAGTGAACATGAACGAAGAAGCTGACGAGACTGCTTTGCTTGGCCCCGTGGATGGGAAAATTTGTTTTAAAAAACGAAAGGATGGAAGTGCCGACAAGAGCATGGTTGTGTGGAAGCTATGCAACAAGGAATTTGCGTATCAAGCCACAAATATCACCTCAACGCAAAACGCTGGACATAAATAAATAAACAAAATTTTGTTGATTAAGCTTATGTATTCAGTCATTATTCAATGGTATACTAAAAATCCATGTAAAAAAAAATTACTTCTCACTGTTCTCAGGCCAAATATTTATATGCAATTAAAATGCGATTAATTAATTACAAAGCCTCTAATTAATTAGATTTTTTTAATCGAGTCCTGCCCTAATATATATATATATATATATATATATATTATATATATATATATATATATATATATATATATTATAGAGATTCAGCACTATACCTAAAACACAATCGTCCGTTGCAGTTTTCCCAGCTGTTTATTCGAATGCATTTTTTTGTTAACAGACTGAGAGTCAATTGCTTTTTGTTCATTTATTGTGGATATTTAAAATGCTTTGCATTTCAGTGTTAAATAGTCTTTAGAAATAGTCTTTAGCGCTGTTTTATTGTTCTGAATATAAGATAAGTTTTTCGCTTGATATTTGCATGAAGAACTGCCCAACCTTTTTGCTGCTCCCAACACTTTCTCCGCTCTGTCAATCCCACAATGCATCACGCAAGCGTGAAACTCAACTTTCACAGGAGTGAATTGAAAACGCTGGCCTTGCTCTGTGCCAGTGGACACGTACCGTTAGTCTATTTTTGACAGACGCCGTGTCCAAGCCGCAGTTTAAATACAAAATAAACAGCCTGTAAGCTTTTCTTTGACTGTTTGTTTAATCTGATAACTAAATGGGTGGCACTGTGGAGCAAGTTGAGTGCATTTGATCACATAATGTCGTCGTCTGCCTCGCGTTCGAAATGACTTTGAAAATTGAATTGAATGAAAATTGAAAAAGATATTACAAAATGGAGTTACTTTTGGTAAAATGATTCAATGATTCAATGTTATCATATTATCACGAACACAATTGAGAAATCACATGAAATCCAAACTCCAGTCGAATTAGGACAGCAGGCAGCACAGATGTATCCCGAGTGAGAGCGAGATAACTTACGCCGGCTTCACACCGCACGCGCTAGCAGTGCGTTGGCAGGGCAGAAGCGGTGCATATGGAGAGCGAGAGCCGCGCGTGTAAGTTGTGCTTTCACACTGGCAGCGTTTGTCTCGCACAGATGAACCGCGGCTCGTATATTGCAAATACAAATATTGTCCATTCTGTCACTTTCCGGGTGTTCTCCTCCGACCCCTGTCTGTCTCGTGCTTTGATTAATGATGGGCAGCATTATCTGCTGCAAATGCGACTGTGTTCCCCTCTGTCCCAAACAGACATGCATATAACATGCTGTATAAAGGTATTTTACGTGATAAAAGTAACCTTAAAGTTAAAATAAGCCTCTAGTTTTAATCATTTAAACAGGCCTTTGAAGTTTGAGCAAAAACTGGCAGTGATGTGTTTTCGAGTATTTTATTTTTTTTAAATCACAGCGCCGGATGTCATATGGTGTTTGTGAAACACACAGAACACTTCACTACATAATTTCAAGGTGAAATTAGTTGTTTTGCATGTTAATCAGGTCAGTTTTGATCAGAACAATGCACTGTGGCTTTAATTCAGCTGCCTCTGCTGCCGGTGTGAATGCACTAATCTGTTAACATGAGCGCCGAAAAAAATACGCGCTGCTTACGCGTGCGGTGTGAAGCCGGCGTTAGCCTATGATAGCAAAAGTTAAGTTTTTGTGGATTAAGTTTTTTAGAGGGTTTAAAAACAGAAAACAAAGTGCTGTTAGAAACTTCACTTTACACCGTTATCTTTGTGTCTCTGGAACGTCTGTCAGGAGTGTGCGTTCTCTCACCCGAGAATAACATAATCGACATATGATATTATTGTTTTTCTCAACGTGAAAATGTGAAACAATATAAACACGATAACCATATTCTGACTCAAGTGTACAATATGTGCGTTCTGCACGATAACTGGCGCTCGCGGGAAAAAAAAACTTATCTTTAGACCTATATTTTTTGTTTATACACGTATTGTTTAATGTTTTGAACTGAATAAAAATCCTTAAAATATAACGTCAGCTTGTTGTGTATTTTACCTAATAAGTTTGTTCAGAAATGGTGACAACAACTTGATGAATAAAAAAATAACGTGTCTCTCATTTTCTAAAAATATAACATAATTTAAATAAACCAATATTCGAATATTAGTTTTTATAAGCCCAAATATTCGAATACAAAATTCTGGAAACATGCCCAATGCCAAGAGCCCTGCTAGAATTAGTCAAACTTGTAGTTCACATAAGCAATGTGCAGTAATTACATTTAAATTAATAATTCTGGAAAGCTCAATTATCCTTGTCAAATTGAGGCCAGCGGTTAAACACTTTAAGACCTTTAAGAAGTTAGAGAGCAAAAGAACACTAACATTACTAAGATTACTGTGCGATCAACGGATGATTAAAACAAAAATCATCCGTTGTTCCATCTCACCTGTCGGGCTGTTCTTCACGATGTCCTTAATTTCCCTCTGATGCTCCGAGCTGGTGCTCCCTGAAGGCCATGCCGTTCCCACGACAGGCTTCATCTCATCGGTCAACTCCATGATGCTGACTGAGTCAGAGGACATCATTTCTGAGGTAAAGCTGATGATCTTCTGCTTATCGATAGACTTTACAACTTCACTGCACTCACTGAACACGGATGCTGCTGTAGATATGCTGCTTGATTATAGTATAAACGTGTGCAAACTCTCGAGTATGCTGTAAAAAGCGTTGAAGTCAATAGGATCACTAGATGTACTGTTCACTCTGCTAATTCGAAGCTTGAGATCGCGCGCTTTATTGCTATCTACAGCCCTGTGACGTCACACTCGAGACTCACCTGTTTATTTTCGAATCTTACAGTGGCGTTGAATAGAGTAGTGGTTCCCATAAGCGGGAGTTTAAATAGCCTATATGCTTTGAAGTCAAATATGGGTTCAAAAACCTTTTCATAGGTATGGTTTTCAGTCTCCACTGGGCTAGAGTATACAATAATAACGCAGTGAAAAGGTGTGTAAATTCAATTTGGGTATGAATTTACCCCAAAATTCAACATATTGACAAAATGATAACTGCAAATATATGTTTCACTCTCTGGAGTTGTTTCGGTGAACTGCATCGATCCATTTGCTTTCCTTTTCTGTAGCTTTCGGCAGTCTGTAAATTTATACCTCTGATTTCTTGTCAAATCTATTTATACAGTCAATCTCAAAGTTCTTTTCCATTTTAAGTTTGTTTTGTGTGTTTTTCGCAGCATTCACACTGAAAAACAATGCTGCCGCTCAGTCTTTTTGCCACTCAGTGGGCGTAACTGCGGTGACGTCACGTGCATACCAATAGCACACATATAGTCGAAAGGTGAACCGACTCTAGGGTATGGTTAAGGAGATGCTTTCCCTTTAAAAACACATTTAAATAGATTTCCATGACATAGGTTATGTGTCGCCTAGTACCAACCTAAGCATAGGCTAACATCAAAAACGCTCCCGGTGGTGTGAAACTCGCACTTCTCCTGTTAAAAAAAAATAAAAAATTACAACAAAAAAAATTTCATAATTTTTTTTTTTACAAATAAAGGTTTTTGTCATATTATATTGTCTTTATCACACTGATGTGTGTTCGCTTTTTAAATAAGTTTTGTTTTAGTTTTCTGCATTAAAGGATTAGTTCACTTTTAAATAAACTTTTGCTGATAATTTACTCACCCCCATGTCATCCAAGATGTCAATGTCTTTTTTTCTTCAGTCAAAAATAAATTAAGGCTTTTGATGCAAACATTACTAAGTCAAACGCTGTTTACAAAAAAGGGAGTTAAAAGGTGAAACAACGATGTCGGACGATTTTGAATCCTCCTTCCGCACATTTGAAAACACTGACTCGGTATTTCCGCCTACGACAAGCGTGACCTTTTCAACATAATTGTGTATTATGTGATGTCACGTACACATATCACAGAACGGAGCAAGGCGAGCATTTGTGCTTATAAAACTTAAACTTTTGAATTTTTTTTAAATGACCGATCGTTTCGTTAGATAAGACCCTTAATCATCGTCTGGTATGGTTTAAAGCCCTTTGAAGCTGAAACTGTCATTTGGACCTTGAACCGTTTGGGGTCCATTGAGTCTATTATAAGGAGAAAAATCCTGGAATGTTTTCATCAAAAACCTTCATTTATTTTCGACTGAAGAAAGAAAGACATGGACATCCTGGATCACATGGGGGGGAGTAAATTATCAGCAAAAGTGTATTTAAAGGTGAACTAATCCTTTTAACACTTTATTTTTGTCTTCTTTGTGACACTTCAAATCCAAACACTGAAGTTCAATACAGTGCAGCACGGTGTATTTCCCACTTATTTCAATACCTTTAGTAGCTGATCCAGTGGAACGGATGAAGAATCACTGTGCTGAATCTGCTGCTGAAATCAACATGAACACAAACAGGAGTCGCCAGTCGCCCATGTGCAATAATAATATAAGTTAAATAGAAAACAAGCAAACATGCAAAAAATAATCCTAAAATTCAAATATTCAATTAAAAACTTTTCCAAGCGGAGTTATCAGACTTCTTAAACACGAAGATCAATACAACAGCTTATATATAACATAAATGCAGACTTGGTGAGCGCAAGAGACTGCTTAAAAAAAAATATATAATATAAAAATATAATATATAATATTTAATGACCTTTAATTTGGAGCAAGAGAAACAAGGGGAGTGGCTTTATTGCACCAGAGGTGTGTCCCTTTGCTCACAGCTGCGATCTCTTATCCCGACATAACCTGCTCTGGAGCAGGTTAGCTCCGGAGCGTAAGTTACTATGGAGATGAACACTGATAAAAGCCAAACCACTTTAATGGTACTTAAAACCCAGGATTGGTACAAACTAAGCTTAAACATATCTGGCTAGCTAGCTAAACCGGCTTCATGGTATAGGCCCCAGGTTTACAGAAAACATCAAACAGAACGTTGCCATAGATACATATCAAGCCGTCATGACGTGAGACGCAACTGAAAAACTACAACTTTCAGCCTTGCAAAACTAGTCTTGTTAAAAACCTGTGATTTATTCTTCAATAGGGTTATATGTTTTTGTTAAATACTTCATGTCAGTGTATCCTAATAAAGCATTGGGGACAAAACAAAAAAACAATTATTGGTAATTATTTTGCATGCTGTTTTAGTTTTAGTATAGTCACGTTCTTGGGCTTCCAGGCCTACACCGTATACTTCACTAAATATTTTTTTGCATGTTATGGTCGTGATGGGAATTTTGAATTAGCAAAGTAACTCGAAGAAAATAAAACATTAATTGACACTGCATATCTACGCCAGTTGGTGACGACAAATGAACGCCAGTCTTAAACAATAAACAAATGAGAGCAAGTAAACAAGCTTCAACAACTTTCATAAATTACATATTTGAAAAGTCAGCCATTGTACAAACTGATTTTACTCGTAACATAAAAAAGTAATCTGATTATGTAATGCATGTTACTTGTAATGTGTTACTTTACGCGTTACATAAAAAAGTAATCTGATTATGTAATGCATGTTACTTGTAATGCGTTACTTTACGCGTTACATAAAAAAGTAATCTGATTATGTAATGCATGTTACTTGTAATGCGTTACTTTACTCGTTACATAAAAAAGTAATCTGATTATGTAATGCATGTTACTTGTAATGTGTTACTTTACTTGTTACATAAAAAAGTAATCTGATTATGTAATGCAAGTCACTTGTAATGCGTTGCTTTACTCGTTACATAAAAAAGTAATCTGATTATGTAATGCATGTTACTTGTAAAGCATTACTTTACCCGTTAACATAAAAAGTAATCTGATTCTGTAATGCATGTTACTTGTAAAGCATTACTTTACTCGTTGCATAAAAAAGTAATCTGATTATGTAATGCATGTTACTTGTAATGCGTTACCTTACTCGTTACATAAAAAAGTAATCTGATTATGTAATGCATGTTACTTGTAATCGTTACTTTACTCGTTACATAAAAAAGTAATCTGATTATGTAATGCATGTTACTTGTAATGCGTTACTTTACTCGTTACATAAAAAAGTAATCTGATTATGTAATGCATGTTACTTGTAAAGCGTTACTTTACTTGTTACATAAAAAGTTATCTGATTATGTAATGCATGTTACTTATGTCGTTACCTTACTGGTTACATAAAAAGGTAATCTGATTATGTAATGCATGTTACTTGTAATGCGTTACTTTACTTGTTACATAAAAAAGTAATCTGATTATGTAATGCATGTTACTTGTAATGCGTTACTTTACTTGTTACATAAAAAAGTAATCTGATTATGTAATGCATGTTACTTGTAATGCGTTACTTTACTCGTTACATAAAAAAGTAATCTGATTATGTAATGCATGTTGCTTGTAATGCTTTACCCCAACACTGCTCATTTCAGATGAGATTAAAAACACCTGATAAGTTTTTTCCCCCACAGTCTGAAAACATTTATAGATCAATGTAGTTTTCAGTCTGATGTTTTCTCAGAGAGGAGAGATATGTTAGACATTTGTCCATTTTGAACATAATCAGAATTATCAGCTAATAAGGATAAATATATGTTTTGACATAAAAGACATGCGTTCAACTTGTACGTTTTTCTCCGTCTGCTGGTCGAACGGGACAAACTCAATTGCGTTTGCAATAATTAAATCTGTGTTATCTTTTTATAGTTTTAGCATATCCATTGGTATGTACAATATTATTGTGTTTTTAGTGCATTATGTTTAATGTGGTATCTCTTCAGTTAAAACCAAAAAACATACTGTAAAGCAGACATCTGAAAAATATGTGTAAAATAAAAATAAAAAAATAAGAGAGAGAGAGAGAGAGAGAGAGAGAGAGAGAGAGAGAGAGAGAGAGAGAGAGAGAGAGAGAGAGAGAGAGAGAGAGACTTTTAATCTGTATGGCGATTTCCCATAATTCCGTGGTAGCCGGAAAGCCTGTGCTGTTTATGCGGAACTGATGAAGACAGTAAATAAAAAAGAATTGTCAACTTGCGCTTCATCTCAGCTCGGGATTTAAAAGCTGCAAAAATGACAAACGGTATGTTAATAGACTCGTGTTATGAGGGGAACTGTCTGGTGCTCTTTTACACGTCAGATAGCGATGAATGCTGTCAGTCAGCTGTGTTTGTATGTTTGTGTGTGTGTGTGCGTGTGTGTGGACGTGGCTCTTGAAGGGCCGCAGCTGGTTTAACATTTAACATCACTAGTTACAAGCTTTTATTAAGTCACGAGCATGATATCTTAATCAACCAAGTGTCATGGTAATAGCCATAACAGCTTTAGTCATACAGTGATCTCTGTGTCAGCCATTACATTAGATACACAAACACATTCTGCTGTTGAAATATCAGCTGTCATGACATATATTCAATAGTTTGAACATACATGAATGAAACTCACTTTGCAAGCATCACTTCAAACATGCTGCATTAAACGCTATGTTGAGGATCCCCGGTTTAACTATGTGTAACTGCCTTAAGAATTCCTTAAGAAAACAGGAATGTTTATTAACATTTTTAGCGAGTAGATTTTTAGCGAGTAGAACACTCGTTGTATAAATTGTTAATAATAAATAAATGTGTTTGTGCCTAGAAGGAACATTTTGTGAAACGTTACTGTTTTTGAGTGTTTTTGAAAGAAATCAGCATTAACAAACGTGCAAAAATACAGAAAAAACGGTATAATTGTGAAATATTATTAGAATTTAAAATAATGTTTCTATTTTAATTGACTTTAAAGTGATGCAAAGCCGAATTTTCTTTATAACTTTTTTCTTTTTTTCAGTATTCTTTGATGAATATATATTTTTTTAAATCTGGATTTATTTACAATAAAAATCGTTTATAACAATACACTACCATTCAAAAGTTTGGGGTCAGTAATTGTTTTTCATTCCTATCTTTTTTTAAAGAAATTAATACAGAAAGGATGTGTTGTATTAACAATTTTTATTTTAAATAAATTCAGTTCTTTAAAATTTTTTATTCATCAATGAATCCTGAAAACAGTTATCACAGGTTACAAAAAAATTATTTGCAACACTGATAATAAATCATCATATTAGAATGATTTCTGAAGGATCATGTGACACTGAAGACTGGAGTAATGATGCTGAAAATCCAGCTTTTATCACATTAATAAATTACATTTTAAATTGTAATACAATTTTACAGTAATATTTTTGATCAAATAAATGGTTTGATAAGCATTAGACTCTTTGGTAGCACTTTATTTTACAGTGTCCTTGTTACATATGTTACATGTATTAACCATAGTAATGACAGTAAATTATGCATAATTACATGAAACTTAGCCTTAACCGAACCCTATAGTAAGTACATGCAGTTACTAAATATTACTCAGTACTTAAATATATAATAAAATAAAGTGTAACCGAGACTTCTTTCAAAAACATTAAAAATAAAAACAACTTAAAGAACTATAATGTATTTTATTTATTAATCACTATATATAAATAACCTATTATATTAGTTTTCTGTTATATATATATATATATATATATATATATATATATATATATATATATATATATATATATATATATATATATATATATATATATATATATAAAGCTTTTAGTAACAAGGTCTAGCTAATGTAAATGTAATGTTTTCAAAATGCTTGTAACAAAGGGTTAATTGTGTTCTCTGTATTCACAGTGTACTCTTTCGACGGCATTCTCGTATTCGGACTTATTTTTATTTGCACGTGTGCGTACCTGAAGAAGGTCCCTCGTCTTAATAGCTGGCTCTTGTCTGAGAAGAAGGGTATCTGGGGCGTGTTTTACAAAGGTAGGTGATCTATAGGATCTGCATTGAAGATAATTCTCCTGCAGTGATGCTCGGTGATGTTCATTTCTGTTTTCTCTCTAGCTGCAGTGATAGGCACACGGCTTCACATTGCTGTGGCGGCGTCCTGTTTGTGTATGGCATTTTACCTGATTTTTCTGAAATGACCTGGCTGAATCTGTCTCTTGGACACTGGACTATGGAAAGCCGATAGAAATGCAGTGCTGGCAGATATCGCCCGCTCCTGAAGAAGACGCACAGAGACCCGACTCCACCTGCAGCTTGACACTGGTTCAGGACCTGCTTTCCTTATTTGTAAATGTTTAACTTAAGATTGGATTTTGGGGGGGAGGATTCAGTCGTAGATCAGGGTTAAGCGGTAATTTCTGCCGGAAATGGAGCACCTACGTAGGGATTCAAACTTCACATTTGTTGTGTTGTTCTCTCAAACATGCACATGTTTCGCTTTGGCTTATAGGGGTACCGTATAGACAGTAGAAACAATGTTATCTTGTACTATTATTTTTACTTTTTAAGCGTTTTTGTTGTCATTGGCTTTACTCAAGTTATCCCAAATGTTTATAAAGACCTATTGTGTGCAGCATGGGAAAAATTGAAAAGGACACCTAAAAGTTTTCTAGTTTAGAAAAACAACACATTCTTTTTGATATCACATATGTGCCTGGGTACTTTAATTTTATAATATATGTAAAAGTAATGCTATGTCCTAGTTACGCTATGTTACGCTATGTAACGCTATGTAACTACGCTAGTTACCGTAGTCTCGAGATGACAAAACGTAGCCGTTCACGTCCTCAGACTGTGAATTAAGCATTTTTATAGATTAATCTACAGCGGCCACGTGGTACAGAGCTCTCAGAAAAGTCCTATATTACAAGTTATTAAGAGTTATGTGAGGAATTGAGTGCTTTTTACAAGTTGAAACCTCATAATTACTGTAACTACAACATGGTGTGAACGACCCACACCATGTGATCGCATGCCGAAGAAATGTGTCTGTTCGGTTCGGATTGATAAGTGCACCGCTAAATGGATGTATAAAAAGATAAACCACAATAAACATAGATTCAGTTCTTTTCTGAATGGACATGCAGTGGCAAAATACACTACAATTTAAATCTTTAACATTCATAAAGGGTTTCAGTGTCCAAACTTAGAGTCTTTCCTGTTTAGTAACCATATGATAAAACCTTTTCAAATAATATGTCAATAATTAAGATTGAAGGTTGCTGTAATATAGCCTCAGGATGCTAAATGTATATACCCCCTTTTCTCGTGTTGGTGCAGCTTTGTCTATTACACAGCACAGAAGTGTACATGCCAAGCTATTTATGCATTGAGTTGTGTTCCCTAAAGCGTATCCAAACCTATCATTTCTTCATGTACTAAAGTCAACAACTGAACTAACCTCTATCACTAAAACTTTTCATTCGGCCTGTAAATGTGCTGTCATACTCTAAAACGGCTCTATATAAAATTATATTTGTTGGGTGTTCATATTTGTAAACATATGGAACATAATAAATAATTGATAAAAAAAACCTATGCAACACAATACTAGAACGTGTGAAATTTGTGAAGTGTGATGTTTTTCTTTTTCATATATAGCCTGTAATGTACAGATAGTCCAGTGTAGGGGAGGCTACTTTTAAAAGTAATGCATTACAATATTGCGTTACTCCCCCCAAAAATAACATAGTAATTAGTTACTTTTTATGGAAAGTAATGCGTTGTTATTTTTGCGTTACTTTTCCTTGCCTGGGATGCTTGTCTGTTAATAATAATAAAAAAATTTAAAAAAAAACAAGAGTTCTATTTTTAGCAAATTTACCGTCCGTTTGACACCGAAGTGAAATGAAGCTTTAGGCTGAAGCAAATTCACATGTGTACTGTAGAGGGCGCTGCTGCCATTCGGGATCGCAGAAGAAGAAACATCAACACTTGCTGCGTTTAAATCGAATACTTCCCTACTATATAGTATGCGACAAAACAGTATGCCAAAAGAGTAGTAGGGATGGGCATACCGAGGCTTCGTGAAGCACTGAAACAGTTGAAGCAAATGTGCAATATTGTTTCGAAGCTTCAAAGCAATCCGACACCCGTCTCTACGGCGACACCTAGAGGTCTCTTGCATGTATTGATCTGAAAAAACCTTGACAATGATCAATGTAAAAAAAAAAAGCCACATCTTGGTTTTGTAACCTGTAGCCTTCTCATTGTGTATGTTTTTTTGTTTTTGTTTTGTTTTTTTATCAAGAAAAATTAATTTTAATATAATAAATAAAGCCACAATGTGTCACAACATTTTTTTTCAAAAATATGAATTGCTTTGCTGTTGGAGGACTTAGCCGACTTCTTTAAAAAAAAATATAATATCTCCAGCCTTTAAACAAATCCTCTCACAAGGGACACTTGTCGGTGAAAATGACTGTTCTCTTTCCAACAAATGAATGGATCATGTGTTCTGGGCAAAAACACATTTTTGAGGTAGCCTACATTTTCCACTTCTACTGTTGCATCTGCTGTAGCACTGTGTGTCGCCTGGGTTTCACTCTATGTCACTTTATTTGGTGTTTCCAAAAGGACACAGATGTACTGCATCTCTTACGTGGAGCCTCCGATACATAAATAAAAAGCAGGTCAGTACACTTAAATCAAATCATGATATAGAATAGTGTCTGTGAATATTAAAATTTAAATATGAATTCTTGATGTTCTGCATGCCTGTGTGTCATTTACCACATACACACACACACACACACACACACACACACTGAAGCACTCGACGCGTTTGCAGCCTCTGCCGTCTCATTGTATGAGAACATGAATGTATGAACTAACTCCAGAGTCACTTCATGAGAATTTTACCATTTAATTTGAGAAAACTATCATTATATCATAATTCAATACATTTTGAAAAATATCAACCGTCACAATAATAATTTGGTTTAACTTGAAATTGTGGTAGAAATATATTACTATTTTACAGTATAATTTAGCTACATCTCAATGTAATAATAATAATTTATAATGAAACTTTATTTATTTTTAATAATCACAATCGTTTTAATTTTAATAAAAAATTAATAAATGTAGCCCTGTTTCATAGGGCCCTAAACAATGATTTCAATTAACTAGAAATGCTTTTTGAGTCCAAAAGAATTAAAAAAGAAAAAACGGAATTAGAAAACTAAAATGCAATTTGGGATTTTTTTTTTTATGGATTTCATAGGGCACTAAACATGGCTGCCCAAGCAAATAAGGAGAGTGTTTTTTTTTTTTTTAAATAAAAAAATGATTTGGCATTAATAAGAACTTGAACTATAAATAGTTACATTCTGTTTGGGGTTAACAGTTTCGACCCAGAGACCAGTAGTGAAGAATGAAGAGTGCAATTAATTAAAGAACATTTTTATTGAAGAATAGTTTGCGGTTTCAAGTCTCACAAGGAGTTCGTAGGCCACGCTCCCTCTGTCTACCCGTCTTGTCGTACCGTATGTCATTACTGCAAGGTGGATGATTCTGATTGGCTCAGAGAAAATGAACAGTCATGGTAAATTTACACAAGTTGTCAGTTAATCAGATGCACGTGTCACTTGTTGACGCTGTCACCCATGAATTAGACCCATAGTGACCTTCCAGTTCTGGAGCAGGCGCCTGCTTGTCTAGAACAACAAGTCCACCCATCTCTTAGGATGCCCATTGTACATCACCTCAACACTTATCCGTAACACAGAATATTGCGCACATACACAGATACACATTCTCTTCAAGGTTGGAGCTGATTAAGTTCCAGTTCTAACCCAAAACATACTGATAACATGTGCTTTCTCTCAGTGAGAGGTACAGACAGCAGTACAGGCAATATTCATACAATTCTTTAGTGTTTCAGTAAAAGGAAATATAAAATGAATAACATATAATAAAAAAATGAAAGACAAATCATTATTTAATATCTGGAAGCAAACTATGTTACTTCACTCTCAGTGTGTTAGGAATGTGTGATACCTCCAAAATCCAAACACACGACAACATGTAGCTATCAAGTGTTTAGTGACACATCACACAGCCCTAGGCCAGACCCTCAGTCGCCCCTCAAAGTCCAAACACAAACTTTAGAAAACATAAAGGAAGAACAAACAATCAGTGGTTCTATTGATTAAGTAAAATCATCACTGGAATGAATCATCAAAAGTCATTATAGGAGGATAAATATTAAATAAGGCTTTGGTTATGATTTTAATTACAGGTTAATTTACAGGTATTTTGAAGCGGCAGTGGATTCCAGAATCCAACCTTTCATTTCGATCTTTTGTTCATATGGTCATTTTCTTGTGATAAACATCAGCGCATCTCCTTTGACGTAGGATCTAGCGATGACGTATGATGAAGTGTAAAGTTGTCTGCGACTCTGGGCGTTTCTCAGACAGAAGGCTCTGTCCTATGAAGCTGCATATCTTGGCTGCAATGTCATCAAAAGTCGCTAAAGGCCACCTCAATTTAAAGGATCCTTGGAAGGCAGCCTTCGTTTGGCGTCCTTCAGTCGGCCTGTTTTGAAGAATACATCAGATGTATCTTTTGCGGCCTTAAATCACCCATAATCCCTTGAACACATTTAAATTCATAAAAATAAACTGATGGAAAATGAGTCAGTACTGAACTTGAGTTTATTATGAAATGTAAGACAAAAATAATGTTTTCAGACATGAAAGCATAGATATTATCTTTTGTTTCGCTGTAAATTAATCACTAATACTAAGTGTAACAATAAGAGATAAAAATAGAATTGGGTTTGGGCCTAAACGCGCAAGACTGTCCCATGTCTTAAAAATGCCAAAGTGCCCTGAACACGCACAAAACCCACACTATAACCTATCCCATCATGCATCATCATGTTTAGGAACTCACATGCCCCCAAATTCCGATGTCGAGGAAAATATTTCACTGTAAGTTAAATTCATTAGATATTACACATAATTTGGTAGTAAAACATAAAAGTGTTGCACGTTTTATTGGTACAAAGTTGAGTAAGGCTATATGTGTATTTTGTGCACTGTTTTTTTCACTAGAAGCACCACAGTATTTAAAGGTGCAGTGTAGTATTTATGAGGATCTATTGACAGAAATGCAATATAATATACATAACTATGTTTTCATTTGCATACGTTTAGTTTTTATTGCCTTAGATGAGCCATTTCTATCTACATATACCCATTACTATGAAATATCCATGTTTCTACAGTAGCCCTAAACTGACAAACTTCTCTATAGAGCGCTAGCTACTCTCCGCTGTCTCAGACGACATAATCAAATGTTCTACACACACTGCAGTCTTCATGCCTACTTGAACATAAATCCTGTTTTATGTTTTATTAACTGTGCATTTAAAGAATGTTAAAGATTAACGCACCCTTATTCTGAAATAAATCAAATAGATTAAAGTAACATCCGAAGCATTTTGTGTCCAGGCGTTCGTTTGCATTTACACGTGTTTGACCAGCAGATGTCCACAGCGTTCAGTGTTTTAAGCGCTTTGATTAGAAGATTCAGAAATGTACGTTTCTCCAGATCTTACATCGTACAGGGTAAATAAGGTCTACAAATGACTTTTTCAGAGTGAGAGAGGTTTTATACATTTCTTATTTCTAATAATTGAACTCAATGAATCACAATATCTTTAAATCTTCACAGAAAAAAATAAAGAAGGGTGTAATAGACATTACTTTGGCTTTAGCTATATGAAACCTCCCAAGAAGAACTCTTAATTTTAACGTGTTATCAGTTCATCATCAGAGCCTGTTGCAGTCCAAGAAGATGATCATAGACTCATCTATTTTGATTATTTTATAGAATGTATCAAAAACCATTATAACCTGAATCCAGAAGTCTGAATATTTACAATTACAAAATAAATGTGTGAGAGTTTCAGATTCTAGATAACAAAAAGAACATTATGGTTGTATAATTCAAGAATGCTTTTGGAATATAAATTTGGTCTTGTTTTAAAGAAACACTCAGCATATTATTTCTAAAGTGAAAGCATTTAATATATATATATATATATATATATATATATATATATATATATATATATATATATATATATATATATATATATATATATATATATATATATATATATATATATATATATATATATATATATATATATATATATATATATATATATATATATATATATATATATATATATATACATATATATATGAAAAATGTATGGAAGTATTTTGCATGTTAAAAATTTTTTTTTTTAAAGATATTAACACCTCCAATAACAAGTTTTTGGACAACTGAGTGCGTTTTCACAAGGTGAAGTACTTTAGTGGAGATGCTTTTCACAACCACATGAAAATCTTAACACAAATACTGATTGCTGATAAGTAATCTCACCATTACATTAAGGAAGTCTGAAATAAAAATAATTCCATTCTTTTCTAAATATATATTTTTTATAGATAACACATACAGGTCCTTCTCAAAAAAATAGCATATTGTGATAAAAGTTCATTATTTTCCATAATGTCATGATAAAAATTAAACTTTCATATATTTTAGATTCATTGCACACCAACTGAAATATTTCAGGTCTTTTATTGTTTTAATACTGATGATTTTGGCATACAGCTCATGAAAACCCAAAATTCCTATCTCAAAAAATTAGCATATCATGAAAAGGTTCTCTAAACTAGCTATTAACTGTTGATAATAAAATATTTGTTTGTGCATTATTGCTAACAACCTTGTAGAAATTAATCATTAACAATAGTAAATTTAAGATAATGTTAGGTTATGAAATGATTTTGCTTTAAGACTGTATGTACTTTCTGTTGGACATTAGAGTCACCAGAGCAACAGCCAGAGGTTGTGTTAGGTATAACAGATCCATATGAGAAAGTGTTTTTCTATGCATTTTGCTATGCTTTCAGAGTGCCTTTGTGTGTGTTAACAAAGAAGCAGTCTTGGGTCCAGGAATTGGAGGGGTGATGTTGCAAACGAAGCACAGCTGACCAGAAAATCATCTGACTCCCAAAGAAAGACAACTTATGTATTTTTTGTGTATAAATATTGGGTCAGGGAAAGGCGAGTTTGTCGCAGACTGCCTGGACAAACCTTGCATAAGCATTGTGTAAATCAGGGACAGTTGTGACCCAGAGCTCTGAATGCTATCTTCATCTGACTTACTTAATCATTAAAAGAGTTAAACTATATTTTGTTCCTGCTCTCCTCATTCAACGAACACGCGGACTCGAGGAATTGATGCCGAGTCCAACAATCATCTGAATCAACTAATTAACTCTAAATTCCTGAGGCTTTTAAAAACTCCCAGCCTGGTTCATTACTCAAAACTGCAATCATGGGTAAGACTGCCGACCTGACTGCTGTCCAGAAGGCCATCATTGACACCCTCAAGCGAGAGGGTAAGACACAGAAAGACATTTCTGAACGAATAGGCTGTTCCCAGAGTGCACCTCAGTGGGAAGTCTGTGGGAAGGAAAAAGTGTGGCAAAAAACCCTGCACAACGAGAAGAGGTGACCGGACCCTGAGGAAGATTGTGGAGAAGGACCGATTCCAGACCTTCGGGGACCTGCGGAAGCAGTGGACTGAGTCTGGAGTAGAAACATCCAGAGCCACCGTGCACAGGCGTGTGCAGGAAATGGGCTACAGGTGCCGCATTCCCCAGGTCAAGCCACTTTTGAACCAGAAACAGCGGCAGAAGCGCCTGACCTGAGCTATAGAGAAGCAGCACTGGACTGTTGCTCAAATTTTGCATGTCATTCGGAAATCAAGGTGCCAGAGTCTGGAGGAAGACTGGGGAGAAGGAAATGCCAAAATGCCTGAAGTCCAGTGTCAAGTACCCACAGTCAGTGATGGTCTGGGGTGCCATGTCAGCTGCTGGTGTTGGTCCACTGTGTTTTATCAAGGGCAGGGTCAATGCAGCTGGCTATCAGGAGATTTTGGAGCACTTCATGCTTCCATCTGCTGAAAAGCTTTATGGAGATGAAGATTTTGTTTTTCAGCACGACCTGGCACCTGCTCACAGTGCCAAAACCACTGGTAAATGGTTTACTGACCATGGTATTACTGTGCTCAATTGGCCTGCCAACTCTCCTGACCTGAACCCCATAGAGAATCTGTGGGATATTGTGAAGAGAAAGTTGAGAGACGCAAGACCCAACACTCTGGATGAGCTTAAGGCCACTATCGGAGCATCCTGGGCCTCCATAACACCTCAGCAGTGCCACAGGCTGATTGCCTCCATGCCACGCCGCATTGAAGCAGTCATTTCTGCAAAAGGATTCCCGACCAAGTATTGAGTGCATAACTGAACATAATTATTTGAAGGTTGACTTTTTTTGTATTAAAAACACTTTTCTTTTATTGGTCGGATGAAATATGCAATTTTTTTGAGATAGGACTTTTGTTTTCATGAGCTGTATGCCAAAATCATCAGTATTAAAACAATAAAAGACCTGAAATATTTCAGTTGGTGTGCAATGAATCTAAAATATATGAAAGTTAAATTTTTATCATAACATTATGGAAAACAATGAACTTTTATCACAACATGCAAATTTTTTGAGAAGGACCTTTATTTGTTATTCCGATTACTTGTGGAAATAAGATAATTTGATGGGAATTTTACTACATTTGAAGTCACACGATAGTAAAAAGTTTAACTCACCATACTTTAAAAACAAAACAGATTGGAGATATAAAACCATTTAATTCTTTTGGGCCAAGCAATGTTTTATCTTGTTGATTTTAAAGATGATATTAAGAGTTTTCTCTACATATTCAGTTCTGTTTTTCCATTAACTTAAATAAAGCTCTGTCAATATCTGAGCACATTTTGGAGTTGACATACAAAGAGAGAGCAGGATATACACTGTAAACCCGAATGTTGGCAAAAAAAGGGAAAAAAAAGGGGGAAAAAAAGATTCGGTTACATCAATTTAAAGTTTAAGTAATAAGAATCCTCATTTATTTTAATTGCTCTTAACTTGAAATATTTGAGTAAGTTAAGCTGTAAAAAATAAATCTGTAAAATAACAGAAAAAGTACTGCCAGCTTATTACCTGAACATTATCCAGTAATTTTACTGACATTTCCGTTGAGCCTAACATAGAACGCAATGAAGTTCAAAATTCTAAATACAGGTAAAACACCTGTAAAAAATAAATACGGAAAATTCCGTGAAATTACTGCGACACGTGCCCTATTTTTACATATTTTTGTAGTATAGATGATATTAAGATTTAAATTAAAATGATAAACTTAAATATTTGTAGTAGTGGAAACTCGACTAGCTTTAACTAGCTAATTCAATAAATGCTACCTTGCTAATTGGTTACACCATGATGGAAATCAGAACACGCCCTGGATAGCAGGTTCCTCTGAGACCAGAAATTAAAAACTGTTTTTGCTTTATGTAATAATGTAGAAAAAAATATTTTCAACTCTTTCATTATTGATTATAATGCCAGTATATCTTATCAGAATGATTAATTGTCATAATCTCATATTTACTGATTAACAGAAAGGCCAGAGGCATCCGAAAACAGTTTTGATATCTCTAATGGGGACCTGTCTTTTATCCTCCAGGAAGATACGTGAATCATCTGCCAGCTGACTAATTAAAATAGTGCGGTCTGCTTTGGATGCCGTCAATATTTGAACAATGCACTATATAGAGGTTAAGAAGCTCTGCATCCAACAGAAACAAGAAAGGAGAAATAGCCTGCATCCTTGCCTGATGCCTCTCCCAATAATGAAACGTGGTGAAGTTCCAATAAGGATACATTACCTTTTATACAGGGTCTGTACAGTTCTCACAAATTTTGGACCAAAGCCAAATCGTTTTAACCTCCTGGATGCCACTGTCCACGTTTTGTTTTCAGGTTTCACCACAACAACTTCTCCTTGGTCTTTAAGAATGATTAAATGTAGGACTCTTATGGAAAATGATAGTATTTTGTAATTATCATTTAAATCTCTTTTTTTTAATTGTTTGTTATAAATCATCATCTCAGGAAAATGTTATGGGGTGTTGGGGGTATCGTATTACAAGTAAATTGAGTTACTTAATAATATTACTTTTTCAAGTAACTAGTAAAGTAACGCATTACTTTTCAAATTTACAAAGAAATATCTGAGTTACTTTTTCAAAAAAGTAACGCAAGTTACTTTTTCACATTTATTTGACTGACAGCTTTCCTGTCCCCATGAAATCGAGAGTAATTACAGAGGTGTTGTGTGTGAACATAATAGTTATTGTAGTTCAAGAATAATTTTGAGCATTTATTCATCTCACTTGCATAAAGATTGAGTATTCCTCAAAAATATTAAAATCAGTCAAATGCAAAATATGCAAACCTCCAATAATTAAATGTTAAATAAAACAAATATTTTTACATTTTAAAATTTCAATTGGTTTCTTATGCTCTAAAGTCTAAACAATATAATAAAATGAAAAGAAAAAAAAAAGAAAAAAAACAACAACTGTTTTCCCCCCTGAGTCTTAAGAGGTTAAAGCATTATACATAAAGGAATGCCTTGTAGAAATCTAAGAACAAAATAAGTGCATCATCATTAACCAATTCAGAGAGTAGACTGTAAAAGTTTGAAGTTTCTGGCCATGTCACGCCAAAAGCAACGTCATGTGGTAACTGTTACTTTTCTCATTGGTTTTAAATGATGACCCAATCATACCGTTTGTGAACTACATTTGTGATGATCCGCGTCCTCCTTTCTAGCACTAACTGTAGCCTACTATTTACTTTTTATTTTATTTTATTTTATTTTATTTTATTATTTACTATTATTATTAGACTACTATTAAAAATATTGTTTTACAAAATGTTTGTATTACATTTAATATTTAGTTGTAATAACGACACGTTTAGAATATTTTATTCTTGACAAGTATCAAAACAACGCATTTAATCATTAACTGCTAGTTTAAACTGGTATCTGAAAAAAATTATAATTCATTTCAACAGAAATAGAAAAAAACATATATCTATATTTACTAACATTATTGCTAGGGAAGTTCATTAAACTCAGAGGCAACGGCTCTGATTAAACTGGCCCAATATCCATTGACGTACATATTAAAAGGAAACCCTTATATATATATATATATATATATATATATATATATATATATATATATATATATATATATATATATATATATATATATATATATATATATATATATATATATATATATTTTTATTATTAATTGTAATGTTCACGTAATATAAAAAAAATTCTGTTGCTTATATAAATATTTTCAATCATAATAAACAAAAATGTTCTCGTTCTCGCGAGGTTTGGGGCGAAGTCCCGAGAGTTAACCCTATGCAGTGACGTCAAGCGTGTTCGTCAGAGGAGAACCTGTAACAGAAAAAAAAGAAGAAAATCGCACAAGAAATCTCACGCTTTGCCACCCAGCGACTCCTCAAGGATCAGAGTTGGAGTTTGTGCACGATCTTCAGCGCGCGCGCCGGTGCATTTGACTGATGTCCTCTGATGCACGGGCACAGAACTGTGAACGCGGAGGTTGCGCTTTTGTTTAGTTAGTTTTTTGTTTATATCGAGGCACTGAGATCAGGAGAGCAGCGCAGAAGTTTCCACTCCTCTACAGGAATGTCCCAGAAGGAGAGACCGACTTTCTATCGACAGGAGCTCAATAAGACCATATGGGAGGTGCCGGAGCGGTACCAGAGTTTATCGCCCGTCGGTTCTGGAGCGTATGGCTCCGTATGGTAAATATCTATACTGGATAATATCATGCGTAAAGCTCTTGCATAACAAGATCTGGCCGCTCGGGCCTCTTGCGTTTGATCCACAATGTGTTTATTAGGTGTGTTTGTGGAGAGTCATGTTGCAGCACCGCAAGTTGAGCCAGAAAATACTCTTTGCAACCCGAGAACGAGCAGGGACTTGCACTCTTAACATGATTACATTGGATTTTTGCTGTTTTTGCTTTGCAGAAGTCACTGTCGGGTGTCAATGCTGTATGTTCAGCGCATTGAACATATAATGCATGTGTGAGATACGCACGGTCAGCATTATTTGGCTTACTTTGCACGAATCAAATGAGCATAAAATGAAAGTGGATAGGAGTCTGTGACAGAATCTAGTGAGGCTGCATTTGTTGACTTCATCTTTAAGTGTGTTTTGTGTTTGCAGATTTGCTATTGGTTAATAATGACACTAGTCATAATGCATATTAGGTTTTAATTGTTTGTTTTCAATGTAAACCCTAACTCTCAAAATAATTAATTGGTTGGAGTTGAGCCAACGCAAATCACACAAATTCAATCAAATAAACTTGTATGAGTATATAGAACTTTCTTTTTCTTTTGAGCTCTCAAAACTGACACATTTGAAGTAATCTGAACTGTTTCATTGTTTTGAATTTTATGAACTTGTTTCTTTTAATATAGACTAACTTAAATTTAACCGAAAACGGGCTGGGATCTCTAGTTCCCAGCATGCTTTGCCATGACACTCAAAAGGGAGACTAAATGCCAAACTGCAGTGTTATTTTAGGTTTTTGTGTGTGTGCAAGATAAACGTTAAGGTGAAGATTTAGTAGTTTAGTTTTGAAGAGTTTCTGTAATGTTGGGATTTTGGGGGTTACCATCATGGATATATGTTAAATGTTTTATATTGCTGTCCTCATTCAGCAAGTGCTATGCTATGCTAATGCTACCAAAGTATTGTGTAACCAATTAGCAATGTTGCATTTATTGAATTAGCTAGTTAAAGCTAGTCAAGTTTCTACTACTAAAAAATGTAGGATTACATGATATTTTTAAGTTAAATTTATGAATTAGCTTACTCAAATATTCATTAAATTAAATGAATGATTACAAAATAAAAATCTGCAAGATCTGCTTACTCAAAATGTAAATTTCTTAACTTAAAAAATTTGAGACAACTGATTGCCTTTGAGTTTTGCCAATTTGTTTGGGTTTACAGTGTTAGTACTTATAGCCTACAGTCAAAAATAAATGTGTACGATTAAAACTCAGCTGTCGAGTTTTAATTATGAGTTATATATAACTAAGTTTTATTCAGTGCATTGATTGGATGGCTGCATCCAGCATGTGAAGTTAAGGCCTGCTGAAGGAGTCGGACCATGAGGACAGAATGATGTCACTCTCGCCTCTGACTCATAATTCCAGGATTAGGTGGTCTCCTCACCACTGAGCTGGGTTAGTCATGCTTGTGAGGACTCTTGTTAGAAACCTGTGCTAAATATTACATCATGAGCTACTCCAGAAGTCTTGATTTAGTTGTTTTCCTTCAAGTCCCAGATTTTACAGTGGTGATTCAACACAGTATCAAACCTCTGCAGGAAATGCATTGATTGTGCTCGTATCGGCATGCGTGTTGGGCTAATGTATAAGAGCAAAACGTTAGCCATGTGGTTTGGGGGGTTTCAGGAAGGGAAAGCCAGCATTGCTTTGAATGCTGATGACATCTGGAGGATGGTCCATTCTGGTCTCTTTCATTTTCCTGGACAGTTCTTAATAATGTGGGCGGATCCTGTCCTAGCGGTGTCCTCTGTCAGGGATATAAATAGCACGCCATTGTGTGTGTTCCCAGGACATTTCAGTCTGGTAAATCAAGCAGTTCAAGTCTGTTCACCGTCAATCATTCCCGCTCCTGCTTGAAGCTGCAACACCCCAGCCACATGTTTCTAGGCATACAGGAAGCACTCTGTCTGTCATGCTGAATATAAAGCCACTTTTTATAACCCTGTCACGAGAACCGCCTAAAGTCAGCATTAAACGCAAGTTGCAATAGTTGTTTCTTCCCTCTTGTTACGTATAAATACGAGTGAAATGGCTTCTTGAACAAGACAAAATGTAGGTTGCCACTGTTGTTAAACACGATTATTTAAAACATTGATGTCTTCAACAGAAGCATAAACCATGGATTGACAATCGGGGTGGTTATAATATTAATACTATGACAGTAATTGTTGAATATTGTTAAACAAATGCACTGAAATATAAATGAAACTTTCATAATTATTTTTGTCGTCAGCAAAGTCCCGGTTTATGCCCATTCATACCTATCTATTCGTTTTCATCTATCTAGTTAAAGTTTTTATGTATATTGTATTTCCTTTTGACTGATGTGATATTTGGACACGTATGCGTCATGGTGCTCATGTGAACAGCAACAGAGATTGAGATTGACACAAAAGAGAAGAAATTGTTTAATAAAGTCATTATTTTTGTTTGTTTTTTTTGCGCACAAAAAGTATTGTGGTCGCTTCATAAACTTAAGGTTGAACCACTGGAGTCACATGGACTGTTTTAACGATGTCTTTACTGCCTTTCTGGACTTTAAAAGTAATAATGTTGCAGTCTGTGGGGGGTCAGAGAGCTCTCGGATTTAATCAAAAATACCTTCATTTGTGTTCTGAAGATGAACGAAGGTCTTTCGGGTTTGGAATGACTTGAGGGTGAGGAATTAATGAAATAGTTTACCCAAAAATGAAAATGATCACTTTAAGAGCTGCACAGATCCAATATACTGTTACACATGCGTTGTCTTTCTCTGCTGTTTACGTTCAAGATGTAACCGACTGTGTTTACCAGAATATTTGGACATTTTTGTGTGTGTTTGTCCGTTCATGTGAAAAAAGACACAGAAGAGAACTGTCGTGCACTATTCAATATGAGAGGCAGCTTTCTGTGTGCATGTTTTGGATGTCTTCTTGAGCTTGAATGGTTTAAAATCACATTAAAATGCGCACACAGGAATCGATATGCTTAATCGAAATGCACGTTTCTTATCAAATCACCTGTTCTTGGAAATTTGAAATTTGAAATTTCTTGGTTCTTGATACCCATCCCTAAATATCATGCCACCTAGCCAATCAAATTTTCAGAATGGGATATAAAAGTTACCAACATAATGTTGTAGGGCTGGGCGATATGACCAAAATCTCATATCCCGATAACGATATATCACGATATATTACCTTTTCTGTAAATTTAATCAATTAATAGTTCATTTAAAGATTTATTCACAAACGCTGATTCATCCAATAACGAAACAAGACTCATTCATATTATTCAATCTTCACGAGTCTGTTATATGTAGTGCCGTGGTCAAAAGTCTAATCTGTGGTTCATTTTTTAGCACCTGATGTAGGGCTGGATGATTAATCGAAAAGCAATCCAAACTGAAATTCAGAACCTCTGACCGACGTAATTTTCCCATGTCGGTAAAAACATACTACAGCTTGTGTAGTCACGCAACTCCACCCCCGTCAATTCAGGGGCATAGAGGCGAACTCAAACACAGAGCAGTCTATGGTCAACACACGCAGGCAGCGTCCTCACTAAGGTTTGTCAATTGTATGCTTGCCAGTTTCAACATTCAAGTGATTTTACACCATTCAATAAAATCAATATAACAAAACATGGCACTTCAGTGCTTGCGAGCTGTTTTGTGTGACACAGAGACGAGGCGCGTCATGTCTCTGACAACGCGTGAGTTTTGAAGACAGATCACTTTCACTTGTGTCTTCACTAAACTGTCAATTGTATGTGTTTTAAGGCTTGCCAGTTTTGACATTCAAGCGATTTAAGACCATCAGATGTGTATCATCATTATATTCAGCTAATGCACTGATGTATTGTGACACAGGAACACACAGACTCCTGCTCGGAGCCACCTGGTTGTGTCTCCCCTTCACTCGCCATGCTGTTATTCACGTTTCTGCCGTCATCCTCGTGGTTGCAGTCATCCAAATGATGAAAAAGTATCGCCATAAACAATATATTTTGTGACACCACGAAATAAACGATAGAGCATAATTTGAACTTTTTATTTCGTCCATGTGATATCATATCGCACAGCCCTGTGATGTTGTACAGTGTGATGTTGACCCTTTGATTGTTAGAGGTGTGTTTTGTTGGAGCACCAGTGGAATTTCTAGTCTGTGAGACGCACAGTAATGTAATAAAATTCCAGGCTATGAATGTTTGCAAACGTCCTACATTGTTGAGAAGTCTTGCTGTTTGAAAGAAAAGATCTGGATTCTGACTGCAGTGCTCTGATAGACTAGGACTCTTGGAGTGGCTGAATCAAAGGGAATATCCATCTGTAAAACATGGATGTTTTTTTTTTTCCAGTTGAGTGAAGAACAGTGTTGTTTATCACCCAGCAGAACAAAAGCACAATGTCAGTTTGTTTCTTCACTTATTCAATCAGAGCTATTTGTGATCTGGTGCAGGGCAGAAGGAACTCACGGCTCTCTTGATTGGAAACCCCTTTGGCCTACTTCGGTCCTGTTTTGCTGGAGTTTGTTTTTCTTGGTCTGACACAATTTCTTCATGATCTAGACAAGGTCGGACTGAAGCCACAACGGTCTCTTTTGCTACTGTGTTAAAGGCACATTCTGGGTTTTTCTACTGCTTCTGTTACACTTTTGCGGGAACCAATCACAGACTGGCTTATCCACCTGGCGCACTATTGGCTGGTTTAACACGATGACAGATAGAGAAACGATGGGTCGTTGCCTGTTGAACACGCCTCTTGTGGTCTCATTGTGTTGCCATGTCCACCTGTTATTAGGAGTGTTGAAATGAATCGGTAGACGTGGAAGATTCTGTATCAATGCAGTAATAGACCATAATCGATTATGGTCATTCGTCGCATACGCGCATGTAGGCCTGTCGCAATAATCAATATATCGTTATATCGCACTATATGTACATGACCTCAATAATTTTTTGTAATGCAATATATCGCCCATTATGTTTACATGATAATGAATGTCACCAACATTTTACTCGATTGTGCTGTCATCTTGTTTGTTTTCCGTGACGAAGGTGAAAGTGGTTCTCGGGCATATCGACAGCTGAAAAAAAAGGTGCCATTTGAGGCGTTATACTGTTTTCCTTAAAACTACTGACAGTTTGGAAGAATAAGCCCAAATGGACTCTATTTCAAAGCCAAAATCCCCTGTTCCGGTGCATATATAAATGTCAATGCAGAATGATGAGTGTTAAAGCCGTTTCACAAGGGAAAATGTTTATTTACTATTTATAAATTTTTTTTTATTTAGGATCATATATTTTTTACCCTTAATTTCCATTATCTAAAGAATTCAAAGGTTGTCATTTGAAAGTGTTTAGGTCTACTTGCATTATTATTCTGTTAGGATTATATATATCAGTGGCATAAAATAATCTTAAAATGACAATAATATCATCTATCGCAATTATTTCTGGGACGATATTTCACGAAACAAAAAGTAGTAATCGTGACGGTCTTACGCGCTTCTCACACTAGCATCAAATGGGAGGCAAAACACAAAAGTGAGTAGACTTTTTAACCACTATATAGTAGACCACTATTTTAACATTTACAGCGTGTGAGCGTGTATTCGAGCGTGGGTGCATGCGAGCGTGTGTTCTGTTATTTTAACTTATGTACACCCCTTGACAGTTTTTATGGACTTCTAGTATTTAGTTCTAAATGCTCCTGTCATCTGCTGTCGTCTTAAGTTGTGTTTGATGTTTGCTACATTCAGGAAGTGCACTTTCTTGGAGCAGATGAAATAAAAAGGAGTTCATATTTCTGACTGCTTTGCTTTTATCCCTTGACAAAAATGTATAGCCATGTGCAGTAATATTGAATATTGAGGATGCAATGCATCATGATATTGAATCGAAACGTTGACATGATAATCGTAATCGAATTGACTTATCGGTAAGACCCGGCCCCCTTAATTTCTGGTTGTTGACTCCAACAAATTATCTGAGTTGCTAACTGTCTCACAATGACAGCTGTTTTTTGTCAATTTTGGACACAGAAGGACCACCTCTCATCGAGGAGCATTCAAATAGGACTTAACTATGCCATGGAGAGAGACTGCAGTATTCCATTAAAAAATAAGACTTCTGATGATCTATGACTGTTCATAGGCTGTTTATGGTTTGAGTTAATACAGAGGAAAACCTGAGGCTTCATAATCCTCTCTATACTAATCTCTGTGTCCAGTACGAGCTACATCAGTGTGTTCTGGTTTGATAGAGAAATGGGACTTTTCCTGTGCTCTGTGGTGGTTTCCCATGTTTCACAATCAGCACTGAGTCATTGGCTCGACTCTCTCTGCTAGATCTTTCTTTTGGGTTAGATCCAGCACGCATGAAGAACACCAATCCTGTACCGGTGTGCTGTCTTCTGTTTCAGCAGAACGCCACAGCCGTTGCATATCACTCGCTAACTGTTCCTAATGTCTGTTCACAATGCTTGTAAGTAGATATCTCCCATAAACACCACACCCATTAGCGTCTGCAGTGGAGAGGGTTCGGCTATGTCTAGTTCTCCCGTCCAGCTAGTTTTAGCCATGCTCAGGTCGTTATGTAAGAGAAGAGAAATATTACTACAAGACTCAACATTAAAGCTGTACAGATTTTGTCCTCACTGTTGGCATTGTGTGTCTGTCAAAACTGTGTGTCTGAGTGTGATTTATCTTAAATCCAATCAATTATTTTGCGTCACACAAATGTGCATGCGTCTCTGTGTGGCCACATATTTTTCCAAGGGTGTTCTTTGATGGTACAATCTGTAAAGACTAAATAAATACATTTAAATTATGATAGTTTACAATGTTTTAATGTATTTTTGATTTAATTTAATAAAATTTTTTTTAATATATATATACATATACATACACACACACACACACACACACACACACACACACACACACACACACACACACACACACACACACACACACACACACACACACACACACACACACACACATGTCTGGTGCGCTATCCTTCTGGGGACTCGCCATAGGCGTAATGGTTTTTATACTGTAAAAACCGTAAATGTTATCCCCCTACACTGCCCCTGCCCCTAAACCTACCCATCACAGGAGACATGCTGCATTTTTACATTTTCATAAAAACTCATCCTGTGTGATTTATAAGCTTTTGTGCCCGTGGGGACCTCCATTTTGGTCCCCACGGTGACACGAGTCCCCATGAGTCTGTGTGCAGTCAGGTTGAAGTCCCCACCAGGATAGAAAAACATGTACACACACACACACACACACACACACACACACACACACACACACACACACACACACACACACACACACACACACACACACACACACACACACACACACACACACACAAATATAAAATTAGGTTTTTAGTTTAATTATTTCCCCCAGTTAGTAATTTTAGTGCTTCAACTTAAACCTATTTTAGTTTATTGCAAAGGTATACTTTAAAAAAATTGTCAACTAATATTTTATTTCAGCTTTATTTCAATTACAGAATTTTTTTAAATAGTTTAGGTTTTTATGCATACAAAAGTTTTACCCCCAGTTTCATATTCGTTTCATATTTCACACTAGAATTGCAACAAGGAAATACATTATGTTTTAAGATATATTCAAATGGAAAGCTTATTAATATTTCACAATATAACAATATATTTTGTGTTTTTGATCAAAATAAAAGCAGCCTTCATGAGCATAAGAGACTTCTTTGAAAACAGTAAAAATCTGAATTTTTCCGAACTTTTGACCGGCAGTGTACATGCATACACTGTAATCCCAGCTGATTAATTTTAGAGTGCATGTTTGTTGTACTTTAAATGGCTATTCTTTCCATTATGGTGTCTTGTGGGTTTGTCTGTGACAGTGTATTATTATTTGTCTGGGCGGGCAGACGCTTTGGCGGGGTGTGTTCTTTGGAGAATGCTAATAGTGTAAGAAACTTAGGCTCCTTCCATCTGTGACTGGCCTACTTACACTTCCTGGAAAGCCTGTTGGCTCTCCTGACCGCAGCAGCCTGGGCCGCCATGGTTACTGCACTTCCATTGTTCCAGAGCTTACTTGGAAAACGGAATTGGGGCCGGAGGCTGTTTGGTATGATGACCAGTTTCTTACCCAAGCTTTGTGAATTGAGCATATCTTTTGTAATACATGTACATGAATAACCTGATATTCACATGGGCACATTCTCATTATGCATGTCATGTAAATGCATAACCATTACCAGATTAGGGCAGGATTCAGATTTGTAGAAATCTTAACATTACAGCTGGCATATGGCCTGCATCCATCCCATGGTTGACCAATATAAGTTATTTGATGGTGAATGGCAGTAATCTTAGAGAGCCGAATGGAATGGGTGATAATTTAGATTTTTAAAAATTTATATATATTTTTTTCAATGACCTTTCAGATGTATTTTAAAATCTATTAACATTAAACAAAAAAAACTAAAGCATATTGGCCTATATTTGATTACCCCATTACAATGGTCACTTTCATAAAAATATACTTACTTAAAATTCCACATATGGCACATTTATTGTCCAACAACTAATATTTTAGAAATATGTTGCGTTCCTATTCTATTGCGCTCTGTCTGTTTGGCACGAATGCACGTGGCGGTGCTCGTTCACAGAAGCCTGAATTTTAGCGGATATTCACTTGCAGATGTCTCGTCCTCTCCTTTGACTTTCTAACATTCAGAGATGGAGAACATACGTGTGAAATATAAGTTATGCACTGAGGAAATCACCACATTTCAAACGCATTAAAGGAACACTCCACCGTTTTCAAAAATAGGGCTTATTCAACTTCTTTCCTACATTTAGATATGTGGGCAAATGCATTTTTGTCTGTGCATGCATTGTTTTAGTTTGGCAGTGTCTCCGCTAGCTTAGCTTAGCATAATGAATGGAATCCTATGTTGCAAGCTAGCATGTCCTGAGTAAAAGTGATAAACCCCCCCACCCCCCACCTAATTACTTCTTGTGGCCTGCGTATTCACAACGAATACAAATAGCAATGCAGACTATATTATGGGGAAGCACAGGCGAAGCACTGCTACTTGGGCGCAGAGATATCACGCAACACATGCACAACATATGCCGGTATGTTGACGGAAGTTTGGAGATTACATGTGTTGCGTGATATCTCTGCGCCCAAATAGCAGTGCTTCGCCTGTGCTTCCCCATAATATAGTCCCAAATTAATATCTGGCTAGGAAATCGCCTAGTCTTAATCTGCATCGCTTTTTGTACTCGTTGTGAATACGCAGGCCACAAGAAGTAATTAGATGGGGTTTTTTTTTTGGATCACTTTTACTCGGGACATGCTAGCTGGCAACATAGGATTCCATTCATTATGCTAAGCTAAGTTAGCGGTGACCGTGCCAAACTAAAACAATGCATGCACTTAGACAAATATGCATTTGCCCACATATCTAAATGTAGGAAAGAAGTTGAATAAGCCCTATTTCTAAAAACGGTGGAGTGTTCCTTTAAAAAGCACAAATATTGATCTGTCTGTAGCCTATCTCTCAGAGCATCTGACAGGGCAAGCTACTTTAAACTATACGTGTTAACTATATCTTACCAGTTATTTTGAAGCCCTTAATATAAAGCTTGTCATGTTTAGGACAAATTGTATCATGTAGTTTCCCTGCATCAGCTCATTCTGCGTACTCCGCTATTTTTTTCTTTTAGATGCGTTCGTATCAATCTACTGTATACCGATATAAACAGTATTGCCTCATTTCATATCATTTCTAAAAAATAAATTTATATATTGTACAAACTTGATTATACCGCCCACCCTACCTGTGCATTGGGTTACCAGCTCCAGGTCCAAGCCTATTAATTTTCACCCCGAATGTAATACCAAATTTAGCATTTTGATCAACAGTAGCTACAGTTTTTGTTAACCTTTTACCATATGTCTTTGCGTATCGGAATGATATTGTATCGTGAGTTCAGTGTCATGATATGTATCGAGAAATTAGGGTATTGTTACACCCCTATTATAATACATATAATATTAATAATATTACTATTTCGGTATATTTATTGGCTACATCTGATAATTTATACAGTTTAATTTGTTGTAATATATGTAACACATTTTCGACACAAATCATTTCATAGTTAATTTTATGGCCTATTTGATGATTTAAACCTACGTGAAATCCCCACAATCTCAGATTCACCTTCCATGCATCATTTTTCTTTAAATATGTACATGTACATGCAGAGGAATAGCAAGGATACTGCAGGAGCTGAGAGAAGGATGTGGATATTTAAGGTTTTCCAAACAAAGCACATTCTGAGTGTTATTAAATCTAGATGGTTTACATGAAAAGGAAGGTTTACACAAATCTAGTTTGCATATGATAATTCTTGTTCTTACTCTTGCTGTATGAAACTTTCCACTTTTACTATGGTAATGGAGCCTTTTTTTTGCTTTTAAAACTATTTCTTCCATTTCAAATCATCTTAAGATTTTGATCCTAGCTTTTTAGCAATGTGTTTCTTCCCTACAATATCATTACTTGTGAAACTAGGAGTCTCCTGTAATCTTGTGGTCTGCAATATTGATCGAATCCATAACATGGTGTTTTTTTTCCCCACAGCTCCGCGTTAGACGCAAAGTCAGGCCTGAGGATCGCAGTCAAGAAGCTGTCCCGGCCCTTCCAGTCCATCATCCACGCCAAGCGCACATACAGAGAACTGCGGCTACTGAAACACATGAAACACGAGAATGTAAGAAAGATGTTTAATCTGCACTTCTTCAGCTCTTTTTTCACATTCATACAGTATGAATCTGCTTACTGTATTTCTGAAGTTCTCACAGACCCTGTATGCGGCTCTTTTCTTTTCCTCATAATCTGTGCTTTCCTCTCCTTCCACTTTCATGACTTTTTTAAAGCAACCTCACATCCTCTGCCAGCACAGATCCCAGTGGGGGATTCATCTGTGCGTTATGAAACTCTATTGATTGTTGTCTGCAAGCTAATGAGGGAGTGGGGAGAGATTATGCACTATTAATGTATCATGTGCTGCGTTCCCTGCAAGATCATAAACACATAATGTATGTGTTGTGTTCCACGTGTCTTATTTTGTTTTGAATTCATATTTGTTTTTTAAAACCGTTTGTGACAGATCTCTCTAAATCTTTGTTCAAAATGCCTAGGCCAAAGGTCAAAAGTGCATTTAAGAGCTGCTGTTTTTCAGCTGACATGCAGTAGTTTCTGTGTGATGTGCTTATTTGCCTGCTGTTGTCAAGGCACTCACCATGTTTTTGCATAGAAAAAAACGCCCTTAATATTTTTTGCCTTCTGGCCTGAGTTCACAAATCTGTGCTGCCTCTGTTTGAGGGTGGGTGAAACTCTATGCTGGATCACAGCCACCTACTCGCTCTCTATCTCTCTCTCTCCATTTTCCTGCACACACGCAGATTCGTGTGCCCTGGCGTTGTCTGTCTTTCTGTCTGTCTGTCTGTCTATCTCACAGATGTTAATGTTTAATAACCCTCAAATCCCTGATCAGATCGCCTCTTCAAACATCAATCACCATTTTATGTTGTGACCAGTGGCAACAACTGGCACACGGAATACAAGCTGCGAATTTTGAAAGGTGATCAAAATGAACTGTAAACGTACCCCGATCAGGCATAACATTGACCACTGACCGGTGAAGTGAATAAAACTGATGATCTGTTAGGCACCTGTTAGTGGGTGGGATATATTAGGCAGCAAGTGAACATTTTGTCCTCAAAGTTGATGTGTTAGAAGCAGGAAAAATGGGCAAGAGTAAGGATTTGAGTGAGTTTGACAAGGGCCAAATTCTGATGGCTAGACGACTGGGTCAGAGCATCTCCAAAACTGCAGCTCTTGTGGGGTGTTCCTGGTCTGCAGTGGTCAGTATCTATCAAAAGTGGTCCAAGGAAGGAACAGTGGTCAACCGGAGACCGGGTCATGGGCGGCCAAGGCTCATTGATGCACGTGGGGAGCGAAGGCTGGCCCGTGTGGTCCAATCAAACAGACGAGCTACTGTAGCTCAATTTGCTCAAGAAGTTAATGCTGGTTCTGATGGAAAGGTGTCAGAATACACAGCGCATTGCAATTTGTTGCGTATGGGGCTGCATAGCCGTAGAACAGTCAGGGTGCCCATGCTGACCCCTGTCCACCGCCGAAAGCGCCAACAGTGGGCACGTGAGCATCAGAACTGGACCACAGAGAAATGGAAGAAGGTGGCCTGGTCTGATGAATCATGGATGCACTATGGGAAAAAGGCAAGCCGGCGGAGGCAGTGTGAAGCTTTGAGCAATGTTCTGCTGCAAAACCTTGGGTCCTGCCATCAATGTGGATGTTACTTTCACACATACCACCTACCTAGGCACTGATGCAGACCATGTACACCCTTCCATGGAAACGGTATTCCCTGGTGGCTGTGGCCTCTTTCAGCAGGATAATGCGCTCTACCACAAAGCAAAAATGGTTCAGGAATGGTTTGAGGAGCACAATGAGTTTGAGGTGTTGACTTGGCCTCCAAATTCCCCAGATCTCATTCGAAAGATTGATTTCTGAAGCATCATGTGAAGACTGGAGTAATGATGCTGTAAATTCAGCTTTGCATCACAGGAATAAATTACATTTTAAAATATATTAAAATAGAAAACATTTATTTTAAATTGTATTATTATTATTATTATTTATATTACTGTATTGTTTATCAAATAAAGAAAACACTTTGCCTAAAACACTGACAGTCAACGATGGCCAAGTTACACAAACATTGCCATAAGCAGAAGTGCATCAACAGTTTGAAATGCCAATCTCCTCCTCCTGCAGAGAGAGAGAGATAAAGGTGATGCCCACACAAAATATAAATGAGAGTTTCACAGAGGATGCTCACAAGTGGAAGCAACACCTCTCACTCTGTGCGCTGTTTCCTTTGAGGGGAACCACAATTGGCCGCATGCTTACCAACAGCAAGAAAACAACTTCAGTCATGACATGATGAAGTGCAGCTTATTTTCTTGTATAATGTGTTTACAGTACAATTAGTTCAGGATGTGTACTCAGTTGAAGTGTACACTCATGGAATAGAGCAAAAACACTCGTGTATGATTTGACCATAATCTTCTAATGTTGCCATGATTCAGACTAATTATCTATGACTTTTTTCCTTGTTGCAGGTTATTGGTCTTCTAGATGTTTTCTCGCCCGCTACCACTCTAGAAGCATTCAATGACGTGTGAGTATTTGGTTCATTTCTAAACGGTGTCCTCAGATGTACCTGATGAGGCATTAATATGAACCTTTTTCATCCTATCAGGCGCATTTCGGGCCACCTTGCACTTGGCATCATGCCACTTCTGAAACATGCAAAGCAGCTTTTCAGTTCATCGCAGGCTCTTCAGAATATAGTTGTCAACTTCTTTGATTTCATCCCTTCATCCAGAACGCTCAGTTTATCTACTCTTTCCGCTCGTCTGTGCTTGTTCCAGGAAAAGGTCTGGATTCTGAGCCATAGTGAGAAAAAGAATAACGGAGTACAAAGTGGCACACTGCAGTAATTGCTCAGGCGTAGTTGTGTTGAGTCCCATCTAATTATTCAACGTGTAGGTGTCTCCACTGCACAACCCTGCATTGCTTAATAAAAGCTTAATTAGATGTTGCCCTGATGATGCAGTGTGGCTACTGTGTGTTCGAAGGGCCTGTTAAATCCGGAAGCGTTCAAGCACCTTGCATCCAGTTGTCAAAGCGATAATCAGAAAGCAGCACCGGTCACTTCCCGTCGAGTTATGCTCCGGGAGGGATAAAGAACATTGTGGCTGTGCACGTGTTGGGAATATCCATAGTTACCATGGCAACACGTCTTCATACGATCAGCATAATTTCCTCTTGGCACACAGGCAATAACCTGCAAACTGTTATTGCCTCATATAGCTGCCTCTTAAAATAATCAGCACATACAAAAGAATAATCGTTCATCCAGGGAATTCTAGATAGAAATTGATTGCCTTGGCGAGAGATTCATATGAGCTGTCGCAATTATGAATTTTTGGCTAATTAATTGTCATACTAATAATTATTATGTGTCACTTGCTTTGTAAGCTTAATGCACACATATGCCTTTGTACACATGCATAATCTTAGGGTTGATTATAATGATTCATTATCATTAGATATTAATAAAAATAATGATTATGGATTATATAAGTAATTAATATTATTGTAATACAATTTTTGAAATCTAGATTTGAAGATTTATTTTAGTTAACTTTTCACTCATGCTGATATTTGCTGGAGCTCAACCTGAATGTTATATGATTATTATTATTATTATTATTATTATTATTATTATTATTATTATTATTATTATTATTATTTTAATGTGTTCTTTGTGTATCATTAACACATTTCTGTCCTAAATTATTCAGTCACACATCATTTTAAGGTGGTCTGACCTTAAAAACAAACACAGTGTTCTCAATTCTTGTTTAAAGATTTATTTATATTTTTATTAGACTGAGTAAAGCGCCATACAATTTTGACGTGTGCTGCTGTGCTCACTGACGGCCATTCATAAGAATTGTAACATCTACTGCATAATAATAATAATAATAATAATAAAGGTATTAAATGATTAAAAGCAATTTAAGAGAATACCTAAATAGAAATTGTAAAATAAGTTCTAGGTTTAATTGTAGGTAGTTATGAAGTAATCAATTTAAACTATTTGAAAAATATTTTATTTTAAAATCTGCACACATTGACTCTTATTCGTATGTCTAATAGTCAAAAGGCAAATGTTTCTTGTCATATTAATTCATGATTTTCATGAATCATGATTCACGCAAATTTCTAATTCAAAACAGCGAAATTTCATCAAAAGTTGAGTAGTTTGTGTCACTAGATTAGTCTATTACCGTTGGTCGCTGGACATTTCTATCGCAATATCTATATAAAAACATTTGTAACTTCTATTTGTAGTCCAACACAGTACTTCCATCTACTTGCATCTTTCCACATGCTCTTGTTGTGTGTGACAGACAGTAAGACCCGCCTTCTTTGATTTAATTGGCCATCTCGATCATTTTGACATTGACAAGCACTGTTGGCCCGCTAAGGCAGAGCAGCCTAAAAATGTAACTTTTTTTACATTTTATTTTACAGCAGGTATTTTATTTTATCAATGTTTGGTGGAAAAACAGAAATAAAAAATTATACATAAACTACATGAAATGCAGGCCAACTTGACTGGAACTTGACTCTCTCGTGAGCGCATGTACGGCCATTGATGGAAGCCAGTGGTCATAGTTTATAAAGTTATTGATATGCATATTTTTCTTATAAAAACCCATCGCTTCGCTTCAGAAGCCATTTATTAACCCACTGGAGCCATATGGATTACTTTTGTGATGGATGGCTGCGCTTTTTGGAGTTTTAAAATCTCTGGTGCTATTCAATGCCATTACAAAGCTGGGAAGAGCCAGGAGATTATTTGATATAACTCTGATTGTGTTTGGCTGAAAGATTAATGTCATATACACCTAGAATGGCTTGAGGGTGAGTAAATGATAATATAATGTTTATTTTTATGTGAACTATATCTTTAAGGCTGTTCTTTGCTTGCTCAAAATTATGTGAAGACATAATGCAAGCATAAAAGCCTGATTAGATTATGCTAGTTTTAGATTCTGTGTAAAATGCATTTGTGCCACATCTGATTAACAAGTCTGTGTAAATGCCACTTCAGAAGCACTTCTGTGTCTCAATGGTTTACACTAGCAAAATGAAGTCTTAACCTGGCTGCCCTTGATTACTAACCACACATTCAGGTACAAATAGCCTAGAAATCTAGACGCACCCTTGTGGCAGCAAATCTAATTTGCAGCCAGGGTGGTCTAGCAGCTCTCCGTTGGCTTGCGAGCTGGAAAAACCAAACTCTGGTCAGGCCAATCACTTTGTGTATAGAGTCGATTGGCGGGCTTAACATAATGACGGCGGAGTTGCCGCAGTTCTGCATGCTACTTAAAAACAAAGAAGCTGGCGAACAGCGGTTTTTCGAATTGGCTTTGGCCTCGACGATGGGAGACTTGTTGTTAAGCTTTTCTTTGAGAAAAGAACAAAGAACGGTACTGAAGTCATTATTAAGAATCCGGTTTGCCGAACAGATACGGCGAAAGTTTAATCTATCAACTAGCTCTGCTTCACCTTCTTCGTTGCTCTGGTTGGTTGTAGCGCTATCCTATTGCATGCAAAGGGAATTTGAAAGTCAACTATTTATCCCGCCCCTCGAATTGAGCCTTGCCAATGGTGAGTTTCCAGACCCAACATCTTGATGTGGGTCTGGCTTGTCAGGCTAAGGTACGAACACTGTGAAGCCTGGAACAAGACGATCCTGGGTGTGACACCCATGGTTTGGCTTGTATAGAAAACATGCATGTCCAATGTAAAATCTAGGTCATTGATGCAAAGCCACTAGAACATAGATGCATCGACGTGAATGGACATAAAAGCCCCATTTTAATGTCAGAGGTTCTTTAAGGACTGTTCTTGTACATGTCCCATGTTCTGTCCAAATGTTGAGCTCAGCCTCAGTGTAGTTCATTTATGTCACGTGAGAGCCGTCTGAGGTCACGACCGCAGGGAGAGAGGAAGAAGCGCAACGTGAGTTTCCCTGGAACAAGTGCACCAGTATGAGTTGTGTTTGGCTGCAAGGAGAGTGGGAACAGGAGCTGGGACTTCTACACCCACACACACACACACACACTGGAGGAACTGTGCTCTTTATCTGCATCGAGCGCTTGCACAAGCACTGCAAGATGCATGGAAACAAGAGCTAAGAATACTATAATACTCCTATAAATACCTTGTCCCCAAAATCTCATCGAGAATGAGTGTGAGAGCAGAGCTCGGGGAAAGAGGGAGGAGCACATTTGGCAAGAGATATTTCTGAACCGCATGTATCCATATACTTGAGTATCTGCTATGCACACATCTCTGCAGAAGTGCTCGCCTTTAATGGAAAACATTTTCACTACAGTCAGTTTGTTTCACCCGACTTGCTTACGAGAGTGCAGAGCAGCAAATCGCTCATGCTGGTTAAGGTTAATGATAGGGCTCATGGCCGGGTCAAAAGAATGCCTCTTGGATTCCTTTCACAGTTCAGCAGAGCTTTCAGCAGGCGACCCTGTGCCCAACTGGCTCCGCACCAGACGCATTCTCTTGTTCCTCTCTGTGTTGGAACAAGCAGATTGGTTATGCTGGATGTCGATCATGACTAATCCCCACCCCTTAGATGCTGGCTGGCTGTTCTGAATTAATGCTGTACAAATGTAAAGATGTTTATTTCCCAGTTGTGTGGTAATGATGATTGCTTAAAGTGTTAGTTCACCCAAAAATGAAAATTCTGTCATTAATTACCTACCCTCATATCGTTTGACATCCGTAAGACCTTTGTTCATCTTTGGAACACAAATGACGATATTTTTGTTGAAATCGGATGGCTCAGAAAGGCCTCATGTCATTGCTGCCCCATTGGCAGCAATGACATTTCCTCTCTCAAGACCCATAAAACGTACTAAAGACGTCATTAAAAAGTCCATCTCACAACTGTGGTTCTACAATAATTTTATGAAGCGACGAGAATAGTTGTTGTTCACAAAAAAACTACATAACGACTTGTATAGTGATGGGCCGATTTCAAAACACTGCTTCCTGAAGCTTCTGAGCTTTATGAATCAATGTATCGAATCAGCGGTTCGGAGTACCAAAGTCACGTAATGTTTGGGTGAATTAACCCTTTAAGTGTGAAAACTGGACAAAAAAATTTAATTCAGTGTCTTTAAGACAGAGCTGCATGATTAATCATTAAAAGATCACAATCTTGATTCAAACACCCACATAATCTTATTCCTAAATGACAACGAATCGGCCATGTCCATTTAACCTTTGGAAAAATCATACCGGAACATTTGAATCTGTGTTTGCTGAGCAAGAGAAGGTGGTTAGGCAGTCTAGATATGAAACAGCTTCACAAACTTTTTAATCACAACATTGAGGGGGACAAGTCCCTTCCAATAATTAGAAATGGCCAAATTGTCGTCCCCCCTCCCCAATATTTATACGTTTTCGACATATTAAGCATACAAATAAAAGTAAATATGTACCTTTTGAATGTAACTTGGCACTTTTTCGAATAACGATTGTATCGATTACATCGCTCAATTACAGAAATGCTGATTCACCCAGTATTGAAACAAATTTTTTTGATTGAGTCATTGAACCAATCTTTTAAAAAGAATTCATTAAAATGAACATGTTTTAAATAGGCTGCACCAATTAACATTTTAGCAAAGAACATCTAATAAATTACATGTTATTTTGTTTAGTTGTCTGTTCAGAATCATGAGACTATTGTAATCTCTATTTGAATAAAAAAAAAAAGTGATTTCTCAATTTATCCAGAATCTAGTTTCAGCTCGTGCACTTCCAAGAAGCTGAAGTTTATTTAAACTTGGGCTGCATTTATCAAAATCAAATTTATATTGTGATATATTACTATTATTGTGCAGCCTTAATTTGCACTCCTTAGTCTTCAGTGTCATGATCTGTGAAGTTGCTGTGTCATGATGGCTTTGTTTAACAGGTATCTGGTGACTCACCTAATGGGAGCAGACCTCAACAATATTGTCAAGTGCCAGAAGCTGACAGACGATCACGTCCAGTTCCTCATTTATCAGATTCTACGAGGATTGAAGGTTAGCCCTTGCCCACGGTTGTAAGGGGAGCTTAAAGGAATATTCTGGGTTATTGACAACACCCGTGGCAAACGGTTGAGTAGGACTGATAGTACTCTGCTGTACTGTTTATACTGTGGTGTATATCCATGGTATATATATTTTTAAATCTCAGTAGTGTGGCAGACAGACACAGTGTTGACAGCTTTATTGACTAGCCTATAATGGGACTGATGTTGTTTTGATTTGTCATGTTTACAGTTACTAAGCAACTTCACACATAATATTCTTATACAGTCAAACCAAAAATTATTCAGACCGGATATATATAAAATGTGTGACCAAAATTACTCAGACGCTTTGAACTGACCATGCTTTGCTGAAGTGTTTTTTAATTGTTAATGTGACCTTTGACACCACAGACTGAACAGAATGAAGCATTGATTGGTCATTGGTTAACCTGAATTGGTTTTATCTATTTGTGTACTTAAATGTAACCGCTGACAGCTGATTGTAATCCATTACCTTTCTATCAAAGTTATCTGACATTATCAAGATGGATTTACATGTTTAACTGTGTTCTTGTCATATTTTATTACCATTTTCTAAACTATAGCGAATAAACTGTGATAATGTGAGAAATGTTGTCTGAATAAATGTTGGTTTGACTGTATTCACACATAATATACAGTTCACATGAATTGCAAGCACATGTAGTATTATAATCTATTACTGTTCTAAATCTTGCTTTTTTTAAATTTAGTGTTAAAAACGACGTTTTATACTTATGCAAGACTTACCTTTTCATTGTTAAGGACAAAAGTATGTTTTTTTTAAAATAAAAAATGGCTCAATTATAGAAATGTAGACATTATTACTTGGTTATGTAATAAATAAAACATGTAGGTGTTCAGTTTTTTTTAAAAAAGCACCTTTTACTGTGTATATATCAATTTCCTCGTCATATGATTTTGACTAATCCTTCAGTTTATCTAAAAGTTTACTGTAATTGCATTTACAAAAGCTGAAAGCTGGTCTGGTAATCAACAGAAAATTACTAACACAACAAATAGAGTTCATTAATATTAAAGCTAGCATGAAATTGAAATTCCCCCCGATATATTTTTTAAATGCAGCTAACTGGTCTTATTGTGAACAGTTCATCTATTGTACATTATGTCTATAAGTTCTCCTTGAAATCTGCTGTTTAACATCCTTCTGAACAATTGCTATAATTCACTCTCTTTAAAGTTATTTTAAAAGATAATTGTGTAAGGTTTATAATATTTCTAGTATATGAAGGACTGTTCTGTTGTATAATGCATTGGTGTAAAGTGAGCTTCAATCAGACGTTTAGCTTCTCATAGATCTCTGTATTTGGTTAAATTGAGTTCATCTGTCTTTTCTCCCCACAGTACATTCACTCAGCAGACATCATCCACAGAGTAAGTAGACCACACTTTCTGTCCATAACTCCATGTATAACATAATATATTAAGTCATGTGAAAAAGAAAGGAAACCCTATTGAATTCTGTGGTATTATTAAAAAAAATCTGGTCCTTGGCAGGTCTTAAAATGAGTTAAGTTCAACCTCAGATGAACAACAACACATGACATATCACACCGTGTCCTTATATATTTGACAAAAACTATGCCAAAATAGAAAAGCCATGGGTGACAAACTAAATACACCCTTACTGTTAACAGGATTTAAGTGGATTAGTGACGGTCAGGCGCTGCTAATGAAATGTCTTTGATTCATTGATCATCAGGAAGTGTGATCACCTCTATAGAACCAGTTCTGGCGGTTTGCTGGTCTGGAGCATTCAGGTGTGTGTTAACACAATGCCAAGGAGGAAAGGCATCAGCAATGATCTTAGAGAAGCAATTATGTGCTGCCATCAATCTGGGAAGGGTTTAACGGCCATTTCCAAACAATTTGAAGTCCATTATTCTACATTGCGGAAGATATTTCACAAGGGGAAGACATTCAAAACAGACACTCAATCTTCCCAGGAGTGGACGTCCCAGCAAATTCACCCCAAGGTCAGACTGTGAAATTAAGAAAATTTAGTTTTCTTCCAATATTGTTGTGAAGTCTTATTGTTCCAAGACTTCTGGAACAATGGCCTTTGGATAGATGAGACCAAAGTGGAGATGTTTGGCTGTATTGCACAGCCTCAAGGTGAAAGCTAAACACTGTATAACACCTCATTCCAGCTGTTCATCATGCTCGGTGCTTGGCTTGTTTTACAGCCACAGGACATGGGCTCCTTACAATCATTGAGTCAACCATGAACTCTTCTGTATACCCAAGTATTCTAGAGTCAAATGTGAGGCCATCTGTCCGACAGCTAAAGCTTGGCCAAAATTGGGTCATGCAACCAGCAAATCTACAACAGGACGGCTGAAAAATAAAAGAATCAAGGTGTTGCACTTGACCAGTCAAAGTGCAGACCTCATCCCGACTGAAATCTTGGGATGGGACATTAAGAGAGCTGTGCATAAACCAATAAAACCTCAATGAACTGGAGCAACGTTATAAAAAAGATTTCCTCCAGAATGATGTGAGAGACTGATAAACTCATACAGAAAATGATTCCTTCAACTTATTTCTGCTAAAAGTGGCTCTACAGGCAATTGAATCATAGGGTGTACTTAGTTTGTCACCATTTTGGCTTTATTTTTGTTAATTAAATAATGATACCGTGTATTGTCATGTGTTGTTGTTCATCTGAGGATGTATTTACGTCATTTTAAGACCTGCCAAGGACCAGATGAATTTTATTATGTTCTGAACTGATACGTAAAACCGTAACATTTCACATGACTGTATGTATGTTTGTGGAAGAAATTAACTTTTATACAGCATGGAGAGAAATTACCCCCAAAAGAAAATTTCTGTTAAATGAGAAAAGCATCAAATAGATGTTAGAAAAAGTAGCTTTAGAACGAAGAATATTATTTGATTCAACAGATTTTATTGCACATAAACTTTTGGACTTTTATATCATGATATAAATATATATCATGATATAAATATGAGACGACAACACATACAGAGGCATTTTTGCCCTGATATCTTGAATTTTAGAGCCATTATAACGGCATTCTATAGGCTCTATCACACAGTGAGTCGTTGCTCTGCTTCATGTTCGTCACCAAACTATATATAATATAATATAATATAATATAATATAATATAATATAATATAATATAATATAATATAATATAATATAAAAGGCAGTGAGAATTTAAAACCGATCTGATTCAAACGTACCACTGTCTGTACAGATATGAGTTTTTTCTTATTAGTACGGAGCGTGAGTTTTATTGCAGGTTTGCTGAGGTAAACAGATTTGGTTTTAGGGCTTCATCTGCACCACTGCTTGTGTAAACGCTTTTATGGTTTATAATTAAAGTTGTTTTTTTACTGTCATGGCCTGATTTAGCTCCATGGATGACATTTATTAGTGCATGAAAGCGTAGTAAAGCATGCAAATTCAAAGTGATTCTCACTTATTCAATCTATATGCTCATCTTTTTCTATCGTACAGGATCTTAAACCCAGTAACTTGGCTGTAAATGAAGACTGTGAACTTAAGGTGAGAGCGTGCTCTGTTTGCCAAGATCTCTTCCATCATCCTCATCGTCTGATGGTTTTTCCACGGTCACATCTGTTATTATTATCCTCTGTTGACCAACAGTGGGTTTATAGTCGGGTAAACACTGAGGCACACGGGGTAATATGATAAGTCTAGTTTATGACTAATGCTTATTCTGATATCTGTGCTCAGATTTTGGACTTTGGTCTGGCCCGGCTGACTGACGATGAGATGACGGGATACGTTGCCACCCGATGGTACCGTGCGCCAGAGATCATGCTCAACTGGATGCACTACAACATGACAGGTCAGGATTACCCAGAATCCTCACTTGTGTATTGATGAATAAAAAAGCTTTTGTGTTTATATAATTCATTGCATTTTGTAATTGAGGACAACATGAGATGACAATCACAACTCTTTCATGTTATGCATTATTTCTGGATGAAACCGAATATTCAACTGGAAATAATGGTGATAGGGGTTTGAGGGGATTTGATATCATAAGTGGGCAATGTTATCGGGCAATATAATTTTTCCCCTCTCACACAGCGTTAATTAGCAAAATATTTTAACCCATGGTATTTTCGTTTATTGAATTCCGTTTATTGATTAAATTAGGGCTGGGCGATAAAACGATAGCGATATGTATCGCAATAGACACGTAATCGATATTAATATAAAATGCGTTCGATAAAACGTTTTTTAAAAAATTTTTCTTCGTCAGAAGAAACCAGAGGTAGCGAAGCAATTTTGGTTGCATGAACAAAGGCGCTCACCCTCTGGTAACCTAGCAACATAGGGAGTGACACGCTAACAGCCAATCATGTAACAGTATTAATTTTGGTAGCGCCATATCGTTGTCTTGTGTTGGATTCTTTAGTAACAGAACCGGCGTGGAGTGATAAGTGGAAAATGAGTGCCGCAGGGAGCGAGTATGGCAGGAAACGGGAAAACAAGTTAGCTCGCCAGTATTGCATTTTTTTTTCTTTTTGGTTTTTTAAGTCTGACCGTAGTCAGACCAATGTCGTCTGCAAATTATCCCCACCAAGACTGGTAATACCACAAACTTGTTTAACCACCTTAAGCCTCGTTCATACTTTCGTCTGGCTCCGCAGCACGAGCCTCCACTGACTGCGCTCGCGCCGCTTCCGTTTGGGACTCGACGCGCTCGCCGTTTTTCTAAACTTTGAAGCGACATAGAGAGGTAACGTTACTCTGCATCAGTGCCTTATGACAAAGCTTCTAAACGGTACAAAGAAATAACGGAGGCACTGCAACTTAATGTTAAGAGATAATTAAGTGTTCAGTGTGATTTTAGACTTATGTTTACATATTAATTACTTGAGTGTTTTCCATGGTTGTGTACATTTCTGCCTTTATAACTGAGGGGATTATAATCAGAAGAAGGTTAAGTTTAAAATAAAAAATGTTTAAATGTAATATTTTTCTCATGGTCCTTAGTTTAAATGGGTCATAAAAATATCAATAATTATCGATATCGACCGATATGAAGCGCTTATATCGTGATCGCCCAGCCCTAGGTTAAATTCTTAATTCTTATTGGTTGACACACTATTATTAAATTTCTTCACAGCTGTGAAGTATTTCTACGTTTGTTGATCGCATTACAGTTGCATATCACCTCTTTTCCTTCTTTCTGACCAGTTAAAAGTTTAAGTTTTGGTTAATGGGTTTTGTTTGGGGTGAAAACCTAAAATATTTCCTAAAATAACATTTGTGGTAGCTGTAAAAATACAAGTGAAATAATGAACTCCTCACCTCCAGTTTTGCTATTGTAAACTAGTTTTAGTAATTAAAATTAAGCTGAAATAAAATAAAAATGTATTAGATAGAAAAACTTAAACCTTAAATCCTTTGTGATGTCTTTGCGAAAAATTAGAAATGTTGCTTTAAAACTGAAATTAAAGCTGTATCAAAGAAAATTAAAATGCATGATCCAGAGAGAGAGCAGATACATGTTTAGGTATAAAACATGCTTCACAAATAGTCTTTTCAACCAAACAGTATTGTTCTGTCTTATAATACAATAATTCACAGAAGTACTGGGATAAAAGTTAATAGTTCAACTATAAACACTGATTTCTACGATAATGATCGATGGTAGAACTTCAGACATTACCACAAAAGTAATGAAATGCGTTCGGCATGGCACCTTTAAATATTCATTTTAATTAATTAAATGTTTTTAAACAGACTACAGCACTTTAATATTTTGTCAGAACCAAATTACCTGTTATTTAATTTAGTTGGCTGTTCAGAATCGTGGGAGAATCGTGATCTGAAACAAAAAAACATCATGATTGAACCTCGTCCACTTTCGACCACTTCCAGAGGTAGCCGAAAATGCATTTGACCGGATTCCTTCGTAGTGTAAACGCTCATGTGTGTTCGAGCAGCCACAAAAAACCGCCTTCTCTCCGCCTACTGACCTAACATTAAACATTATGGGAAGCGCACTAGCCAGACAGGATTTCAACTTTGTCGGCTGGCGGCCCAAGTTTGGTTTGAAGATGAAAAACACAAGCACATGTTCTCTCACCATTTCTGATTTCTATCACACACTCACAGTGTTCGGCGTGATCTTGCGGCTGTCAGAGCAGAAACGAAAACTGTTTCTTTGAATATGTTTTTCTGTCGTCTCCGGGCACATTCATATGTAAATTACGTCTATTAGATCGATCCTTAAAAGCCTATACATTTATCCACGCAACATAGACCCCTCCCCTCTAAAAAATCAGGACAGAAGTGATTGAAAGTAGACAACTTCGTCTACTTGTGATCCGATCAACTAAAGCGCATCTTAATACCAGATGTACATAGGGTCTTAAACAATAAAACTTGAGACATATATTAAGAAAGTTATTATTGTGTTGTCTTTAACAGATTGTATTTTGTTTCCACAAAATAAAAACAGGTTTTTTGTTTTGTGTTGTAGTGGACATCTGGTCGGTGGGCTGCATAATGGCTGAGCTCCTCACAGGACGGACCCTGTTTCCCGGCACTGATCGTATCCTTTCCCCTTCATTCAACCCCTGCACAATATCTCTCTTTCTGGAAATACCCCTTTAGCAAATGTGTCTTTTTTTGGCATGTGTTCTACCTTATCTGTAAGTGTGAAAAAAGCAGCAACGTGTCAGCCAGTTGTAATTCATAGAAAGAGGCAATGATCCTGAGGGGAATGAATCAGCTAGTCTCAGGCCTGCTGCCTCCCACTGAGTCACACTGCCTGATGGTCCTGTTGACAAAAAACATGAACTTTGCTCAGTCTTAAAGGACAAAGATTCTAGCGAAGCATGGGGAATCTTAATGCGTTGCTGCTTCTGTTCTACTTCACGAGGTTGTCAAATCAAACCCCCTGTGTAAAATACAACACTCTCACTCATTCAGGCCACATTTAAATGGGGTCTTGGCCTTTGAAGAAAGGAAGTGTGATCTGCATTCTAAGGAAGTCTGCAAAAGAATAGATTTATTTGGTTGCCAAAATAATATTCGGTTGCCAGATAAATAGGCTTTCTGTGTGTATTTGTCTTTTTTGTGTGAGCATAATAATCCAACTTGGGTTAAGATGTGTCAAATGCCATAAATTAATATTGGCCCCACTTTATATTTGGTGGCCTTAACTACTATGTACTTATATCAAAGAAATAAGTACAAGGTACTTATGGTGTTTATATTGTATTGCAAGACACTTTTAATGGTATGGGTAAGTTTAAGGGTAGGGTTAGGGACAGGTGTAAAGAACTTTTACAGATGTAACTACATGCAGTTAATTTTTAAAATGTGAGTACATGTGTAAAAACATGTATGCACACAATAAGTGCATTGTATCAAATGATTAATTAAAATGTTAGTACATAGTAGCTAGAGCCACCTAATATAAAGTGGGTCCACTCAATTTGTGTGTTTTTGAGTGTCAGGTGACAAATGTACAATGTGTTCCTATAGATATATTACAGAAATAGTTTGGGCAGGGATACAATTATCATTCATTTACTCACCCCGTGTCGTTCCAAACTACAAATAAATGTAAATAAATATAGAAAAGATAAAATATCCAAAGAACAGCATTTATCTGAAATATAAAGCTTTTGCAACATTGTAAATGTCTATACATTCTGTTGATCAATTTAATGCATCCTTGCTGAATAAATGTATTCATTTCTTTAAGTTACAAAAAACCCCAATAATTCTTTGTATGCTTTGTATGCAGATAAATACTGTTCTTTTGAACGTTCTATTAATCAAAGAATCCTTAAAAAAAAATTCAACATTGATAATAATCATTAATGTTTCTTGAGCAGCAAATTAGCATATTAGAATGATTTCTGAAGGGTCATGTGACACTGAAGACTTGAGTAATGATGCTCAAAATTCAGCTTTGATCACAGGAATAAAGTACATTTTAAAATATATTCAAATAGAAAATGTTACATTACATTTTAATAATATTTTTTATTTTTAATAACATAAATGCAGCCTTGGTGAGCAGAAGAGACTTCTTTAAAAACATTGAACAATCTTACCGTTCTCAAACTTGTCAATAGATTAACATTTTTAATCCTGATTTATCCCACCCTTTTGTGCATGCTTATGTATGCTTAATTGTAAAATTGACCATACATCATTTATTTAGTTTGACACGTAACTTTTTGGCATCATTTGCTATATCCAACAAAGTAAACTATCTGATTAAAGGATGATTCTCACAAAACTGTAGACTGGGTAAACCCAGCCCGATCAGTCGGTGATTTGATTTTGCCGATAATTGATATAAGGAGTCCATATAATTCATACATTTATGCACACCAAAGCACATAAAAAAAATACAAACAAAAAAAGAACACAACTTTTCAGAATTCAGTGTACAGTATATATACAGTGCAACAACAGAGAGCTTGTTCTGAGTTTGTTTTAGTCGTGTTGCGATACAGAACAGGACCACATCGAGATCCCTACACCAACCGCCTTGACCTGACTGCATGATATGTCTATGCATTGTAGAGGGTTGATTAATATCCAAAACTAAAGCACTAAAGCTTGCGTGCATGAGCTGCATCTTGCTTGTTTCTAACTGGACTGCATTAATGAATTGCCCCGATCGGTCATTAACTTGCTTGCAAACACTTTTTAGTCTTCAAACGATGATACCTCTCTACCTTTCTCAACTTTTTACTTAATTTTTGTTACCTTTCGTTCAGTAACATCCACCTGTGCAAAATTTGAGTTGAAGTCAGTGTGGATCTGGACACGTGTGTAGAACTAGCCCTCTTTTCTGAAGCTCACACCTGCTTGTCACACTCAATTGTTAAGCATATTTGCATGCTCTCAGTGACTGCATTTATATGCATAAGAATATTCCTATATTAATTAGAATTTGGTCCTATTTCAATTATGTAAATTTAAATAGTTTTGATAATGTAAGCATTTGACATGACACTGTAGTGAAAGTTTGCATAGAAAAACAAAGGAAAAGCAGTTTGGTGAAATGCAAAAACATGTTCTGTGTTTTTTAGAATAAAGGCTCAACTAGCGGTGTTGGACAAAGTACTTATGAGTCAGATTTGTGAATTCAATGAATAATTCACTTGAGACTTGCATTGACTGGATCATTTGAATCAGTGAGTTGTTGATTCAAGAACAGATGCAATCGGATCGGTCCCATTCTTGAATAAATCGTTCAGTGCGATTTGCAAACCGATTTAAGTTCATTCAAAAGAAGGACACCACTATCACGTATCTAAGCGGGTGAGGATTTCTTCAGTTCAAAATAAAGAGGAGCTACAAGTCTTCATAAAACAGAGTGGTGTAAAAAGTATGATATCCTTTGGAATGTAGTGAATAATAATCTTGTAAAGTACAGATACTTAAACTGTACATATAAGTACAGTCAGTAACAAAGTAAAAAATGCATTGTTACTGTCCATCACTGTTAAGTAGAACACTCTAAAATGTAATTCAGGGGACCTGTTACCACAACTTAAATAAATGTTTTAATTAAACCTTTTAAGTTGCAAACATTATTTTGTGGAGTTCGGTTGACACAATTATGTTGATTATTACATCTACTTAATATCGTCTCTAATTTAAACTCAAATTTCTGCATTAATTGGCTTTTTTTTTAAATTGTAGTAACTTTAATGAAATAGTCTTGATAACTTCTGAAATTAGGCAGTGGATTCCTAGTTCTCAGCATGCTTTTACATAGGACTGGATAAGGAGAATTAATGTTGAAATTAAGTGTTCATTTTAGGGGTGCTCATTTCGGTTAAATTTCCTGACCGACAACCGATGCTCAATAATCGATTATTAACCGTTAACTGACAAGATTACAATATTGAATTGACATTAAATAAAAAATTCAATTGACGAGTGTCTGTGACCTGTTAAAAATATTTTATTTTACTGTGCAAACAGCCTGAAACCTGAAAATTGAGGCCTCAAATTTTTTAAGTTAAGAAATTTAAAATGTAATTAAGCAGAACTTGCAGATTTTTATTTTGTAATCATACATTTTAATTTCTCTGAATATTTGAGGAAGCTAATTCATACATTTAACTATAAATGATCATGTAATGTTACATTTTTAGTAGTGGAAACTTGGCTAGCTTTAACTAGCTAATTCAATAAATGCCACCTTGCTAATTGGTTACACAATACTTTGGTAGCATTAGCATAGCATTTGCTGAATGAGGGCAATATAATACATTTAACATACTATATATCTGTTCTCAATCTATAAGCTCATACTCCACTCGTCACCATCATGGAAATCTCCCCAAAAAATCCAAAATATCAATAACTCTTCTAAACTAGCATAACAAACCATTAAACACTACTAAATCTCCACCTAAACATTGATCTTGCAAAAAAAAGTAAAACTCAAGCGACTTAAAATGTGTGTTTATGCTACAAATGATTAAGTTCCTCTAACTCAGTGTATTTCGTTGTTTGAATGTAAATTCTCTCAAAGTTTTCATAACTAAAAAAAATGCAAACTGTTAATTTATTTAGTCAACACATTATTTTTTTAGAGTGAATATGGAGCTTAATCGGAAAATGATGTGCATGTAAACTCAGTCTGTCTCGCGTAGGGTCATGTCCAGTGGTCCTTAATGGTGTCCTTTAATTTTGTTGTACATTCAGGGTCACTTCATCCCATCATAAAGCATAAAGCCTGGCATGCTGTTGGATTAACTCATATTTTGTGTGCTGCTTCATGCAAGTGTAATTCAGCAGTGTTGGGGAAAGTTACTTTTAAAAGTAATGCATTACACTATTGTCTTACTCCCTAAAAAAGTAACTAATTGTGTTAGTTACTTTTTATGGACAGTAATGTTGTTACTTTTGCGTTATTTTTTCTTACCTGAGCTGGACTTGTTTGTTTTTTAATATCAAAAAATCTAAAGCTCTATTCTTGGCAAATTTAAAGTTTCTTGACACCAATGTGCAATGAATAAGCCTCAGGCTGAAGGAAATGCAAATAGAGAGCGCAGCTAAAATAAACCTTTCAGCTCTGCTGCCATTCTGGATTTCACACTCGTTCTTCAGCAATAAAAATAAAAAAGAAACAAATGTGATGTTTAACTTAAGTCACTTTTGGTTATTCGTATGGTTGAATCGGATCATCGAAGGTCAATGGCAAAGACATTGGTTAGTAAAGTGAGATTAAATACTTGTGTTATTTAACATGTTTAATTGCAGGTTTGCATAATAATCTGAATGTGCATTTGACTGTATTTATTCATTTTGATGGATCTCAGGAGTCAGTAAATTGTTAAATGAAGTAAGTTGCGTTACTTATTTGACAAAGTAACTCATATATTGTATTGTAAATGTAAAAGTAATGTGTTGCTTTACTAGTTACTTGAAAAAGTAATCTGATTACGTAACTCACATTACTTGTAATGTTACCCCAACACTGTAATTCAGTCAGGTAAGTGTGCTAGCTTAGTTCTGCTATGCTAACTTTCTCAATGAAACAATTGAGGAACAATTAAAGAACCCGCGAAGTCTTATAAGCTCCATACATAATTATTGCAGAATGCATGTTGGCTTTGAACCAATCATGGCTCAGTTTTATTTCTTCCTTTATCCCATTTTCCTGTGCTGTTTTTATTCTTTAGTTTAAAAAAAACTTTTTGTTATTGTTTTACCCCTCCAGTCCCTGCTTTCATAGTCACCCCATTCCCTGCATTTTCCTTTATTTTGCTCTTAAAGATATTGATCAGTTGAAGCTTATCATGATGCTCGTCGGAACCCCAGGGCCAGAGTTCTTGATGAAAGTCTCTTCGGAGTCTGTGAGTTTTTCTGTTCTGCCTGAGTTTGACTCCCTCTGTGTCGCAATCACCGCCTGACGATCTGTTCTGCTTGCTTCTGTCACCCCGATCACACTTCATGCATGTGGCATCGTTTTTCCCCTTTCTTTTTCACTGGCTTGAACTACTAGTTATGCAATCACCTTAAAATAGTCAGTAGTAGGCAGACAGCTGGCAGATGAATTTGCACAATCAACCCATGATTACGACTGTGTATAAATGGCTTTCTCAATTCTCGCTCTCCTTCGTCCTGCACTTCCTGTTGTGTTTCCTGTGTCTTTCTTAACCCTGGATTGATTAACATGGGTTGCATGCACTGCAAAAAATGTCTTACTCTGTATTTTTGTCTCGTCTTTCAGTACAAATATCTAAACATTCTTTAATCATGATCCATTTACTTGAGAACCAAAATTACATTAGGTATTGTTTTCTAAAAAATGTATCTAAATGAAGTTTTTTTTTAAATGAATAATTTTGACATGTTTAAAAAAAAAAAAATGAATATGTTAGCCTTACTGTTATCTATAAGCTAATGTACTCCAAAACAATTCACGTTTAAAAGATGTAAGCATTCAAAACTTAGTCTCTCACTTCCGCCTATAGGGATCAATGAATTTGATGACATCACTCTGCACTTCAACTTCTCATCAGATTTTCTGTCCAATCAAATGCTCTCTAGAATCTGAAGCCAGGCCCACTACAAATGTGCCCCTTCAAATAGACACTAAAGCTGCGGCTGACATTAGTCACTTGTTCACACATTTACTATTTTCTAGATGGTGAATGGCACATAGCACACTATATAGGGAATGATTCAGACAGTGTAAATATGCTTTCCATTGGGCGAATGAAGTCCGGTTTCACGTGATCCGCCACAGTTAGACACGGTAGCACAGAGCGAATCATATGATCGAGTCCTTTTGAATTCTACACAGAATGCTGTATTTTAAAGCGATATGGAGAATAAATGTTTAGACAGACTCTGCATTAGAAACCTCACTGATGAGAACCATGAACCAACATGAATTACACACTTTTCAAACTACACATCCAAAGTGTGAATATGTTGTTTGTTTTTTAATAACAAAAAATCTAAAGCTCTATTCTTGGAAAAATTTAAAGTTTCTTGACACCAATGTGCAATGAATAAGCCTCAGGCTGAAGGAAATAAAAATTAATATGTGCACAGTAGAGAGCGCAGCTCAAACAAACCTTTCAGCTCTGCTGCTATTCTGGATTCAACACTCGTTCTTCAGCAATAAAAATAAAAAAGAAACAAATGTCACTTTTGGTTATTCGTATGGTTGAATTGGATCATCGAAGTTCAACAGCAAAGACATTGGTTAATAGAGTGAGATTAAATACATAAAGTATATTTGTGTTATTTAACATATTTAATTGCAGGTTTGCATAATATTCTGAATTTCCATTTGACTGTATTTATTCATTTTGAGGAATACTGGATCTAATATTCCATATTAAATATAAAAGGGGAATCTATTATAGCCTGGCTCTGCCCTACTACATACAGCCGCTCAATTTTCATTTTCCTTCAGTACTCCGTCTGGCATTGCTGTATGTTCTCTGGTTTTCTCCGGTCAAATTTAAACTGGTCCGATAATTGAACAGAGGGAGTGGCTGGGAACGATGACGTTGATGATGTGCGCAGGTTTACGATGATATACGTCACGACCAAACGTTAGCGATTGGTTATGGCAGATCCAATAGTTTAAAAACTACTACAGAGTACCCGCCTTCACGGAAGTTATCGATTGTCAATGGAGAGTGGCCAGACTGATGACTGATGTACAAATGAAATATACAAGAATCTGGTAGAACCAGGCTAAATCTATTAGACTGTGGCTGTCAAATGTGGCTTTAACAAGGTCAACGGCTCTGGCCAAGCTGTGATTATAAATGAAACACTATTGGCTATTTTAAAAAAGAGGAGTAGCTTCTCAAAATGACCTGCCCTTTCTTCCTTAAATTATGTCAACACATTGAATAACGTTTCAATGCCCTTCAGTAGGCTTTTAAAACAAGGGAAAAAATCTGCCAATGGGCCCAAAAAGAAACTTGTTTTCTCCTCAAATTAGTTTTATTTGACAGAAATCGTTTTAAACACATTTTCGAAGTCGAAATGAAACCCAAATTGCGAGTGACGTATATACTCGTGAAACGGCTTCTTAAATAAAAACAAATGTAGGGCGGTACTTTGGATGCTTATGGTTTAGTATTGGTGGATCTCATGTGAGTGACAGGTTGCCCCGCCCTCGCGCCAGTAAACATCAGAGATGTTGCTGCAAGAGGGAGGGGAGGTTATTTTTTAAAGATTACGAGGCACATACATTTTATTAAAATAATGACATACACATATAAATCATTTATAATAAACATTTAAGGCCCACTGAAGTGCCTTGAAATGCACAGCATTATTCAATGTGTTGATGTAATTTCCAGTGAAACAGGAAGACAGGGCGGGACATATTAACAGCTCCTCCCCTTTTAAAACAGCCAATAGCGTTTTGTTTACATCACAGCTCAGCCAGAGCCGTTGAGTTCAGTAAAGCTGCAGTTTCCTCCTAATCTCTAACCATTTCTCTCTCTCATCTCCTCCATATCGCTTTAAAATGCAGCAATCTGTGCAGAATACATATGGGTCTGATACGTTTTGAGGTCCGTGCCGACTGAGCGATCCGCTCTGTGCTATCCACTCTGTGGTAGATTAGCTATCGTTAATCTGTCCCTGTCCCCTATATTGTGTACTGTGCCATTCACCATGTAGAAAATAATAAATGTGAGCGATTTAAACCTGCAGCTTCAGCATCTATTTATAATGTAGTGGAAGGGATGCTTTAGATTCTAGAGAGCATTTGATTGGACAGAAAATCTGATGAGAAGCTGAAGAGCAGAGCGATGTCATCAAAATCATTGATCCATATTGGTGGAAGTGAGAGACTGTCAGTTTTGAACACTTATATCTTCTAAATGGGAAATTTGGCATTGTTTTGGTGCGCACTAGCTTAACTAACTAAAACTTAAATGTAGATTTTTTTATGGTGACTGTCATTTTGTTTTTCAAGTAAATGTATCTTGTTTTAAGAATGTTTAGATATTTGTACTGGAAAACAAGAGAAAAATATCAGGTAAGATGTCTTTTGCAGTGTGGATCTAATCTGTTTCCCCCTCCTTCTTCCTGTCTTGTTTTTTCCCTCTCAAATGATCTCGGTATTAAGCCGCATCGTAATGCAACCAAAGATCGCAGCAGATGCATTTGTTATCCTGTTTTTCCACTCATATTTGTGAGTGTATTTTACCCGTACACCCCTTGACCTGGGTTCCCCAAGATATAAACCAGCTTCAGCAGATAATGCGACTGACGGGAACCCCGCCGGCCTCTCTAATAAGCAGGATGCCGAGCCATGAGGTGAGAGCACGGATCCCCTCTGAACCTGCCCACGGCTGCCCATTGAATGTCGCAGAAAATCCTCCAGACCCGGCCGCTCTGGAATGAGTGACTAAGTTTCCCCCATGTGACTCTTTTCTATTTACCCTGGATCATTTTTAATTTTTCAAACCACTCCCAGCCTCCCCCTTTTCCCAACTACTGCCTGCTTTTCGTTTTATACCTAACCTTTTGTAGATACCTCCTTTCTGGCCACAGTACTGAGCTTTTAGGCGAATGCCGCCACTCATTTTAAACCCAGGCATGCTGTGAGTTTTAGACTGCTTAAGCCTTAACATACAATGTCGAATGTTCCATGTAGTAAACAATAGACACAGTGTTTGCTTAACATGCAGTAGCGCTGGTCTGTATTGTCTGAGGTCCACTGGAAAACACCAGGTCATGATCGAGATTTCAACGGAAATATTGTTTGTGGCCTCTGGTTTATAGAAAAAAGAAGAAAAATTATTCAGTCAGATATTTTTTTTTAAGTGTGTCTGTCATTGCATTATATATAAATATCAATGACATTTATGTATTTTAGTGTGGCTTCAAGGCCATAACCATGTCTTAGACATTGGGGGAGATCGAATTGGTCTTATTGGTTTATTTATAGGAATTCAATTATTAAAGGATCTGATCGGCCATCTCAATCATTCTGACAGTGACGAGCGCTGTTAGACCACTGAGGCAGACCAACTGGACCCACTTTATATTAGGTGTCCTTAACTATTATGTACTAACATTTTAATTAATAATTTGATACATTGCACTTATTGTGTACATACATGTTTTTACATTGTACTTACATTTTAAAAAATACCTGCATGTAATTACATCTGTAATTAATTTCTGTAGTTACATTTGTAGTTACACAGTTGACACTTCCCTTACACCTAACCCTACCCTTAAACTTACCCATCCCACCACACCTGTCCCTAACCCTACCCCTATCCCACCTCAATATCAGCAAAGGTGTTTTGCAACACAATATGAACACAGTAAGTACATTGTACTTACTTTTTTATGTAAGTACATAGTAGTTAAGGCCACCTAATATAAAGTGGGGCCAGTTGGGCCAGTAAAAACCTTTTACTTTTGTCATCCTAGCAACAAACAGAGCTGTGTTATGGAGTACAGCAGAGTAGCACCAAGAATATCAAATATTGGGTGGGACAATTTGTAATTATTCAGGCGGACTTGTCCCTCAATGTCTATGGTGGTTACGGCCCTGTGTGGCTTAATTGTGTGCTTAATTTTGAGCAACTGTATATTAAGGTGACTCTTAATCTCAATAGAGCGCTGCAGTGACTATGTACAGTATTTTTGTAGGCCATCCCGTAAGTTTGCTTCACCCCGTTTTTTTTTTTTTTTTAAATAAGCGCTGACCAGCAAATGTTCAGAATTCTTACATGTTTTGTTTACCATTATAATCTTTGAAAATGAACATGACTTAAATTTTGAAGCCTGCAATCGGTAGAAGTAAAAAGCTCAAAGTAGGCTATAAATGAACTGAACACAGTCACATGACTTCAACAGCACCATTGCTAAGCTTCCGATTTAAAACATTTTCCCTGAAAGTTTGAGTTATAATAGTTTGAAAGAGCCTTATTATAAACACAATAAAGCTGTAAACGTGGACAGAAGTGAGTAGGTTAGTTTACCTGGTCGGCTGATGTTGTTTAATGTCCCAGACAACCTCTGGAGTCCCATTTAGACACTTGTTCAGGTATTTTAATAATGTTTAATCCCTTAATGTTATTTTTTTGTCAACAGGCAAGGAACTACATCAATTCTCTTCCTTATATGCCCAAAAGGAACTTCGCTGATGTGTTTATTGGTGCAAATCCATTAGGTAACAGTTCATTTTCATGTCCAACTTCATGTTGTTTAAATAGCAAATGCTCTCGCGCCCATCTTTTGGCACATGGGTGTGCTAGTCTGAAAACCAGGTGTGTTCAGGCGCATTGTTGGGGCGTTTATATTTTGAGGAACTGAAAACGACTGCGCGACTGACCAACAAAAACCTCTTAAGTCGATAGCACAGTATTTTTTGTGTTTTTAAAGTGCGCGTTAGTAATATGTGGCTATAGACGGTACACAACACACGTACAGTCTGCTTATTACACACACAGGGATGCGCAGCAGCACGCAAAAAAAGGATTCCTGTCTGTAGAAGCGTTCAGTCTTTCTGCTCGCAAATTCTGCCATGTAAAGAGCGAATCCGCCATGGTGTGAGCGCAACTGGCTTTTAAAGGGAATGGGAGATGAAACTCTGATTGGTTTGTTGCACGTTACACCCAAAACACCCATGACTCATCTCATCATGACTCAAGAGAATAGGTACAATCCTTTTAGACCATGCGCCTGACATTGAACTAGCAAAAGTGGGTTCGGACACACCCTAAGTGCACCTGCGCCATGAGCTTCAAACCACGCGCTCAGATCGTTAACATAGGGCCCTAAGTATGTTTAATGTTAGTAATCACATTTATTTTATATTATTGACAACCCAATTTGTAAATATTAGAAATATAAAAATAAAGTCAAATTTGACTGTAAAGACATTTATAATGATACAATAGGATTAAAAAATTTATCAGTTTTCAAAAAAATATGTTGTGCAATCATCAACCCTTCTGTGATTTATAAATGCTGCTATTTGAGACATTGTCGTACTTTGTGTCTCAGCTGTGGACTTGCTGGAGAAGATGCTGGTTCTGGACACGGATAAACGCATCACTGCGTCACAGGCTCTCGCGCACCCGTACTTCGCCCAGTATCATGACCCAGATGACGAGCCCGAGGCAGAGCCGTACGACCAGAGCTTTGAGAGCCGTGAACTAGAGATCGAGGAGTGGAAACGTAAGCCTGCGCATTAGATTTCTCTGAGAGATGTCTTTTTATGGACTGACCTCTCTGTGATGTAACACTTGCACTTGTTGCTAGCGCTTTCAACAGTCTGTGTCTTTGTCCGCAGGGCTCACGTACGAGGAGGTGGTCAGCTTCGAGCCTCCCATGTTCGACGGAGACGAAATGGAGTCGTGAGGAGAATCACGAAGACAGGACCTTCAACCATACAGGAAAATGACATTCAAGTGCCTGCCATCATCAAGTGCTGGCTTCTCCGTGTTCTTATCCATGCCTTCATACACACTCAGTCAAAATAAGAGGGAAAAACATGCAAACTTTCCAAAAGGACACAGAGAATGTAATGTTTTGTACCCTGTGCCCCAGTAAAATTACTTGCTTTTTGGCCAGAACACTAGAAATTTGATAAAAATGTGCATTCTTATAAAAAAAAAAAAAAAAAAAAACTTATATCAAATTCATATCAGCATTTAAACTTACTTTTAAAATTCTTTCTGTGGGGAAGTCAAACGTGTACCTCCAAACTCCGCTTGCAGCCTATACAATAAATAAAGGCCAGAAAACCTCTGTACTGTCAGAATACTACGTTTTAGATATGTAAATAAAATGGCACAGCTGTATATAAATAAAAAGAATGTGCACCAACAGTTTTATTAAGTATTTTAAGGCAAAACACGCATCACAGAATCAGACCTGCATTATAAATAGCAAATAAATGATTTAACAAGTGAATCCGATCACCTAAAGAGAATGTAATTACTATTTAGCACTGTGTGTAGAATGTAAACCGACGCGGTGTTCTTCTGCCAACTGCATCAATAACACATGACAGGAACAGTTATAAAAGATCAATACATGCAGACATGCTTGTTCTGGAATGTATAATGCGAAATATTTAGAAAAACACATATCTGGTGCTCCGTACGAAAGTGAGAAATTAAAATTCTCACAATTTTTTACATTTAAAATGTTGTGGGCAAATCTCATGAATCCTCTTTAGAGCATATCAACCCAAAATCAGTTAAATAGAAGAAAACAAAGGCTATTTTGAGAACCATTAACTGTTATTATTAATATATATTAATGATTCATTTATTTTACCCCGTGCTCATTACCGTAATGCAAAAAATGTCTCTGAATTATCATTGCTGTAATGCAGGGACATTTTTTTGATTTATTATTACAATGGTACATTATTTTATCCATCATGCTAATATTTCCTACAATACTTATATTTAATACAGGTTTACATTTAAAATGAAAAATTCCTGTAATACTGTGTTGCAGTAATGAGACTCGGCATTGAGAACATGAAGATCATGTCAAAATGCGAAAGGTTTTATAGATATGCTTCCTTTTTATATATATAAAAATGTATTTAATTTAATTTTGGGGTTAAATGTGATTTGGACATGTTTTTGACTGATTGTGTGCGATCCATCTTTTTTATCTGCCTGATTTCCCCCCAGAGTTAACTTCATGTTGGGCAGCTGATCCTCTAGCTAGACTAGAGCTTAGTTTCTCTCCCCTCCATTTTCATTCATTTATTATTTATGTAAATTAAGAGAAATGGGTGTAAAAAGGGGACAAGGTTTTTAACAGTAAATGTATGTCAACTGAATAACTCTACGAGCGACAGACGGTTGCAATATGGCCCACAATAAAATAATTCCCCTTTATTATTGCTTGCCCTAGGAAAGACATACAGCCTGGAAGTTCATGTTAACGAAAATATAAGAACCTTAGCCGATACTCTGCTATACCATCGATCTTAACTTAACAGCCCAGACAAGACCGTCATCAGGAATGTTTTCTCAAGCGCAGCCGGCATCTAACTTATTGTATCAGTTGTTTAAGATTATTTTTAAGGTGTTTTCTTTTTCACTGTATATTATCACTTAATTTTATTCAGCAATAGTTCCTGTGTTGAGCATGTATTGTTATATGTGAGGGGCGTGTGTTTTCTGAACAGTGAAGAATCACTAAACGTGTCAATCAGTGGTGCATCGAGCAGCAAAAATGTTTCATTTTGTCGCATTGAACCGTTTTACATAGAAAAGAGATCCTTGTATCACTTTTTTATGCATTTAACCAGTCACCCATCAGTTATGTGGTCTGTGAACAACCACTGCTATACAGAAATAAAGGCAATTATTTTTCACAGCACTCATTCTTTGGTATTTCTTTTCCACATAACGGTGAGTTAGCATTTATACAACATTTTAAAGCCACAATATGTAATTTTTCTTCCAAAAATTCTGCCAAATTCTGACAGATTTTTCCACTCAGGCGTATGTGGGGTAACGCAGTGCTGTTTTATCAGACACATTTGAGCATGTTGAAAGTTGTTATAATTCTACTCTATAATTCTAGAGTGCGTTCACTCTGCGGCTACTATAAGACACTTGTAGCACACTGCAGTGAGCTAGATCTATATAAGGCATGGTAAAACATGGTAGGCTACTCACGGTAAATCAAGATATAATAAGACTGTTGAACTAACAATGATTCGTTTTCTGTCAATGAATGTGTCCAAACAGTTAATAACCTGACTAATAAAACACATTATATATTACAGCTGGTGTTTCCATGGTTTCTAAAAAAAATAAAACCGGAAATCGAGGGTAACGCAGGTATGATGTAATTGACAGGCAACATACAGACACGGTCCGTGTCCTGTTTAAAATTGCTTATTTCTCTGGATTTAAACATTCTTGAAAACATTTGGGACAATGTAAGTGCACAAGTCAACAAAATATATAACAGTGTCCTAGTGGTTTTTGGATATTTTAATCCAAAAATCTTACTTATAGTGCCTTTAAAGAAGAATGATATAGAGTTGCATCAGTGCAAACAATTTTTTGAAAACACTGCCACCAAGTGGTGATTTATCATAGTACAATATGTGGAATGCGGTCGGTTACATAATACATGTATTAAAGATTACCACAAACCATTGCAGTTATAATAATTTTTTTAAACTCTCGTGAGACCAAAGCTAAACTCAAACGACTGTGAGTAAAATATGGTGATGCGACTACTGTGTAAAAATGTATGCAATATACAAATTTGAAAAAAAAATCAATTGAGCGTTTACTAGCTATTGTAGCCCAGTGGAAAAAAGATCTGAACAGGTGTAACAACGTGCCCCAATAGCACAGCATGCATGTGGGGCAAGTTGTCACAATGGGAAACTGATTCTGAATTATGAAATAATCCACAATATATCTTTATTTAAAATGTATAATTGATGTATTATTGAGTATTTATTGCTGATTTAACCTCCTACGTTTTTTGAATTTAGTATTTCTTCATGTCATTACAAGAGCATAAGAAAGAATACAAATATATATTTTATCCATACGTTATGCTATGTCCTCGTAAGTGGACACCAGGACTCAGTTGTTTAAAAAAATAAAATGACATGAAATGACATGACATGTATAGGAAAAAACAATGAGATTTTCTTTTCAATTCACCCTCAAATTGTAGGTTTCATAATTTTGTTTAAGCAAACTTTGTTTAAAGATGATTCTCAACTGTGTTATGAAAGATATAATGGAATGAATTGATTTACAATTTTACTTTATGCAATATGTGGGTAAAGTGGCCATACATGGGTTTTTCCATTCAATGCAATTTATCTATACACTGTCTCTAATTTGCATATTAATGTGCTCTCAGAGCAACATGTAATGAATAAAGTAGTGTAATACTGGGAGTTATAGTTGACAACATTTTCATAATAATATCTAATATGTCATGAATTTTGATGTGTAATTTATTTCCCTATTCACTTGTTCTCTCCCAGAATGCCTGATATGAAGTTAATGCCCTGTTTTGTAACAAAGTCATATTTTGATTAGAAATCCCATAACATTTTCCTGAGATGTTGATTTATAACAAACAATTAGAAAATGATTCAGATTTAAATAATAATTTCAAAATATTATCATATTTCCATAAGAGTGCTACATTTGATCATTTGATATATATATATATATATATATATATATATATATATATATATATATATATATATATATATAGATATATTGATATAGATAGATAGATAGATAGATAGATAGATAGATAGATAGATAGATAGATAGATAGATAGATAGATAGATAGATAGATAGATAGATAGATAGATAGGCTAGTTATAGATAGATAGATAGGCTAGTTGTATGAATGTATAGGCTACTATACTAGGTTTAAATTGTCCCTTGTTCACCCAACAGCTTTAACAAACCTAACTCGACTTTTGACTCAAACGTTTGCCTTGTGACAGCTTTGTGCGCGCGACTCGTGTCGTGTGTACATGTGGGTGTGATACTGTACTTCTGTTGTTCGGTTCAGTTGTTGTTTGGCAAGTTTTGTGCGCATGCGCGGACCGTTACATGTGAGTGAATCTGAGCACTTAGCCGCCGGTGCAGCATGGAAAGGAAAGGTGAGCATCAAAACGACTTATCTACTGTCATCCGAAACCGTCTGTAGCAACAGCACACATATAAATAGAAATAAAAATCGCATCCAGCCTGAATCATATCCGTGTTGTGGACAGGCGCGCTATGAGAGATGCTAGTGTGTGTGACAGAGACAAAAGCCCATGTGTGTTTAGCTGCTGCTAATACCACAGTCCTGCAGCTTTATACGAACATCTGCTCATATTACACTGAATATCAGGAATATCTAGGCGTGTATTGGTTATTTATGGTTATTTGTAGCGCGTTTCTAGTTGTTGTAGTTGATGTTTGTTGTTGTTGTTATATAAATGTAGCCTCGTCCGTGTGAGCTTCTGCTAGCTGAACTTTCTCTTATTTTGGCTCGCCTTTAAAAATTACGATATGTTCATTATAAATATGTTTATTTTAAAGAAAGTAAATCAGTGTTGTAGTATAGAAAAATCTCGTTTTGATGTTGCGTCAACAAAATGCTAACACCACAAACTGATAAAACCGCCAAAACACACAAATGAATCAATTAAAATATTTTCGCGGATCATGGTTATCGACATTTACCAAATGATTTACTACTTTAAAACTGCAAAGACATATTAGGGAAAATGGGAACAATATAAGCTTTTGAAATATATATATTTTTTCCTGTGGGTTTGTTTCATATCTGTTGTAACTTAGATGACAGGTCTTCAGCTGTATTTGTGTGGAAACGTTAACTTAAAAACTAGGTAACACTTTATTTTCAATGGTCTACTTTTGACATTCTACTAACTAAGGAACTTTGTGCCACCTCACGTAGCAGTTATTAGTAGACTGTGTATTATCTGCTAACACTTAATTTTGATGCTCCCCAACAGACATTCTACTGACTATAAGTAACTTTGCAAGTACATGTCAACTTATTCGTAGTAATACTCTAATTAGAATAGTTGCAAATTAATGAGAGTTAGTTGACATGTATTTGCTAAGTTATTCATAGTTAGTAGAATGTCTAAAGTGGACTATCAATATAAAGTGTAACTAAAAATATGATTACCAAGTTTTGGTAATGGTTTTGTTGGGGTGACATAAAAATAATTTCCTAATACTGGTGTCATAACATGAAAGATATAGTAATTTCAACTGTAATATACAAAGAAGACTAACATGTTTATTTGCATAAATGTTTACCACATAATTTATGAAAAGTCATCAAAGAAATTCTTCTGTTCTCTGACAGTACTTGCACTTCAAGCGAGGAAGAAAAGGACCAAAGCCAAGAAACCCAGCAAAAAGTGAGTAAATTGAGTTTGGACTGGATATATTGCTCAATAAAAAGTAATGAAAGGACTCCAATGAGGTCTGAACATGATTCAAACCAATGGTGGAAATTGTTATTGTTATTGTTAGCCCTTTGAAGCTGCACTGAAACTGTCATTCGGACCTTGAACCGTTTGGGGTCCATTGAGTCTATTATAATGAGAAAAATCCTGGAATGTTTTCATCAAAAACCTTAATTTCTTTGCGACTGAAGAAAGAAAGACATGGACATCTTGGATGACATGGGGGTGAGTAAATTATCAGCAAAAGTTAATTCAAAAGTGAACTAATCCTTTAAATCTGATTGGTTGACGAACGTTCTAATGTGTACAAGTATTTTCAGGGAAACGCACAACAAAAGTAGTTCCAGTCAGGTCTTGAACGCATTACAGTTCCATATCACCTCGCCAAGTGATTTCAGTTTATTCAAATATCTTTACAGCCAACAACAGCAAAAGAACCAAAGCCCACAGCAACACTGAACAAGCAAATAAAGATAGTAAACAACAGGATATAAATCACCATTATTTCCATGTTTCCAGTGCTGCTAAAATGGCATTTTGGCATTAGCAACGGAGGCTTGGTTTTGATGCGTTAATAATAAGTCCTGCACGCAAGAGCGTTTTAAAAACAAACCCTGACAGATGTCTTGAAATAAATAATCTGAACAATGTTTTGAGGTGTGGTAACCCTAGTATAAGCGGAATAATTGAATCAGGGCTGTTGAATTATTGAAAAATGACCACATACCACCTCGGGTGTGCATTATTTTTCTAATAATTCAACATCAATTATTCCTTACTTATAGTTTTGGTTTAGGTTTTGAGGTAAAAGTAGAGGTGTCATCTTCACTGGCCTCACAATTCAATTACGATTCAGAGGGCAACAATTCGATTATTAAACTGATTCTCACTGCATTTTTTGCTCCAATAAAAAAAAAAATACTATACTAAATTTACTATGTTAATAATCCCAATATAGTTTTTTGTTATTAAAAATAAGAACATATGCAAATAACAAACAGTAGAACAAGTACTGTATAAAAAAGAAACAAGCAGTAAGAAAACAAATGTAAAAATTGTAACCGTCCCTTAGATGTTATTGGATATTTTAACAAGTGTGTGCATCTCAAAATGTGGGTAGGGCGATAAAAGAAAAGGATGTAGGTGAAACTCCTCTCAAAGATATTTAGTTTGCAAAGCATGAAAAGAAATCTAAATTTACAAAGGAGCAAAAAACAATACAGTAACAAGGTGGGAAGGTGTGCATGAGAGGTGCCAAATAAAAGAAAGAAATGTTTTATCAGCTAAATTAACTAGAAAATATAGAAAAGTCTTCAGCATAAAAACGCCCTAACTAAACTATGCTGACTAACCAGATAAACAAAACTAAAACTAGTGTTTCTAATACAACAGGACTTCTTACGTGTTGAACAATGTATGTCGTGTGACTTACTTACCTGTTCCCTCCTTCCCAGCCCCACACACAACGTGACAGAACAGTACAAATGCAACTATACATTTAAAACCACAATATTAACAAAGACCAATTCTGGCAAATATCCCACATGCAGTATTCAAGGACTCAGTTACCAGGCTAACATTTGAGAAAAGTGGCACCAGCACCACAAAGTTCTACAGATGGTGGTGCTGGAGGAAGATTTATTATAAAGTTTTTTATTATAAAATTACTATTGTTTTGCATTAAGTTAATTTAATAAGTGCATTTACCTATAATATTACATTTTGTTTATTGGAAATTTAACAGTGACGAACTGAGCTTGAGTTGACTTGCTGATAAAATTAACTAACAGTAATGTGCTAAAACCTCATTTTTATCGGGAAAATGTAAATATTCTACTCCTATTAAAATATACCATTGTTCTTTTATAGTATCACACTGAACTGACCGACAGCTTCAGTGATTATAAACAGAGGCACTCTTGATTTCTGTGTAATTCAGTCACAATTTGAAGAAAGTCACTTTGTGACTTGCTACTTTTTTTGCATACAGTAAGGAGTGGAAATGGCTAATAAGTCAAGTAAGTGCTCCTTTGCCGCAACACCTACTGGTTATAGTGATAATTTCATGTCTTTTTTAAATAAAAGTGCTTGTTTGCCTCAAAGTGCCATACACCTTTTAACTTTTAGTTTTACAAATCATAACATTAAAATTATATTAAAATTGGATAATATTTAGAGCTTTTAAGTGCTGGAAAAAGTGTGAAGCACTTGAAAACCCTTGGAAAATGCTTGAATTTCACTCTCAAAGGGTTTTACGAACCCTGAGATGTAATGTTAAAAAAACATTCTACTATTTCTTCTACAATACCATGGGGTGTTACAACATTAAATCCATAGTGAATGTTTATGACATTAACTTCGTTCATGCAACAATGGTTTCTCCTGGTTTCCACGTCAGCGCTGTTTGATCTGATATCTGTGGTTTATAACAGAGAATTCTGTACCGCGCGCTTCTCATTAGATCTCATTGTAGGGCTGCCCCGACTAAAGATATTTCTAGTCGACTAACACTCCTGCATTTTAGCGATTAGTCGATTAATCATTAATTTATGATATTAATATAAAAACTTGCGTATATACAAGGAAAGGTATAGTCCAGGTTGAAGTTTAACACTTCCATATGACAGAAAATGCTAAAGCATGATATTAGCGCGTTCAAAATGAAAATGAAGCGCTTAAAACAGAATAGTAAAGCGTTTATGGACTCAAAAATCAGTGGCCAGAACATTATAGGCTAATTATAACATAAAAACAGCAATCAGACTGCCTGTGCATTTTAATAATTTATTATCAAAAATACAAACTGTAACAGTCAACAAAATTTTTTTTTTTTGAATAAAATAAACTAAAATTCGTTCTTTAAAATAAATTAAAAGCAGTTATTAGTAACTTAGGCCTAGTACAAAACAAGTACTGTAGCTAAAACGCTGTTTGGTATAAAAATACAGTGGAAAATTAATATAATTTTTATATTGTTCAAAAGGAAAATTAACAAAAACGAACAATTTAATAAATGCACATCGCACAACGCCAAAACTTAGAATAAAAAAAGAAGGCGGCAAACAAATCAACAGCCTAAGTATTTTATTAAATTGTTAAGAACAACTATATTTAAGACAAAATGTGGAACAAATAATTTAAAGAAGAGTCTCGACCTGAAACAACAAATTGCAAACATAAGACTAATTTTTCTTACAGAATAAAAAACAACTGCATTTTATAAAAACAAATAAATAAAAATATGTATTTGTTTATTTGTATAGCATACCCGTTATAAAAATACCAGTTTTTTTTAATATAGCCTAACAGATAGCAAACAGAAACACTACAAAAAGGAAATTAAGCATTCTTACCGGCCCCACTTTATATTAGGTGGCCTTAACTACTATGTACTTACATAAAAAAATAAGTACAATGTACTTACTGTGTTCATATTGTGTTGCAAAACACCTTTGCTGATATTGAGGTGGGATACGGGTAGGGTTAGGGACAGGTGTGGTGGGATGGGTAAGTTTAAGGGTAGGGTTAGGTGTAAGGGAAGTGTCAACTGTGTAATTACAAATGTAACTACAGAAATTAATTACAGATGTAATTACATGCAGGTATTTTTTTAAATGTAAGTACAATGTAAATACATGTATGTACACAATAAGTGCAATGTATCAAATTATGAATTAAAATGTTAGTACATAGTAGTTAAGGACACCTAATATAAAGTGGGTCCTTCTTACCTATAAGCTTTTAATTCGATTTTTTTCCCCCTATTATGTGAGAGGAACACCAGCTTGTCCACATTGTTGGGAAGAAGGGAGCTTCTCGACTTGTTCACAATGAAGCCGGCCTTTGAAAAGATGCGCTCTGATGGAGTGGATGTGGAAGGGATACGGTGGAGGCGTTTAGCTGCTTTAGCGAGCTTTGGATATCGATGTTCATTTTTTTGCACCAAGCCAATGGTCCCGAATCAACCTTTGTTTTATCTGCCAAGTACATTTTTCTCCCACAAGTGTGCTTTGGTATACTACGAGGCACGAGGTCTCGATCTCTCGTTGCTTTGATATCATGTCATACACTGATTTTCACGTGATTTTTTTTGCGACTAACCACCTAATGAAAATGTATTCGACCAAGCCCTCTTCATTTCGACTAACTTTTAGTCGACTATTTGGGGGCAGCCCTATCTCATTGCAATGTTATTAATTCTGTGGTGAATTCAAACACTTTCTCACCGGATCTCACAGCGCTGTGTAGTAACGGTATTGTGTGACCAAGATCAGCCCGTGTATGAGCAAGTAGCCTGAGTATCAACCGAGTAGCGCAGTTCCGTTTCGCTTTTGTTTGCCGTTTGATGTTTCTCATTTGTAACAGAAATGGCAGCTCTTATCAGTTGGGCAAAGTGGTGGTCCAGTGCACCAGTGCGACCTCTAGCAAAATTTAGTCGCACCAGCAGGAAAAAAAACATTTGGTACAGCAAAAAGCAGACTGAGCGAAAAGCTGCCTGCACAGTGGAGATACGGGTATTTAAACAGGGTGGCGTGAGGTGATTGGCAGAATATTAATTACAAATACATTTTTTATTATTAAAGCTACAAAAGTTATTTGTTCATGAAGCATGTTTATTATATTTAGTTACACATCAAACTTTTTCCCCAACTGTTTGCGTTCACATAAGACAAAAACATAACTGTTCAAGCGCAATATGGCACTAAAGAGAACTGAATGCGAAAAGTGCCTTTCTGTGCGCACGCTTTGGGGGTGTCAGGCAGCGTGAGTAACACATTGCGCTTGAAGGATTAGTTCACTTCAAAATGAATATTTCTTGATAATTTTCTCACCGCCATCTCTTCCAAGATGTTCATGTCTTTTTTTTCTTCAGTCGAAAAGAAATTACGTTTTTTGAGAAAAACATTCCAGGTTTTTTTCTCTGTATAATGTACCAACGGGTTGATGGTATAAAATATATTTATATTGAGGCACACATCCGGGAAAGGGTACAGAAAATTGTCTGCAGCATTGAAGGTCCTAATGAGCACAGTGGCCTCTATCGTCCGTAAATTGAAGAAGTTTGGAACCACCAGGACTCTTCCTAGAGCTAGCTGCCTGGCCAAATTGAGCAATCGGGAGAGGGCCCAATGGTCACTCTGTTAGGCTCCAGTGTTTCTCTGTGGAAAGAGACTACTATCTCTGCAGCACTCAGGCCTGTATGGGGGAGTGACCAGACGGCACATGACAACCCGCCTGGAGTTTGCCAAAAGGCACCTGAAGGACTCTCAGATCATAAGAAACAGAATTCCCTGGTCTGAGGAAACAAAGATTGAACTCTTTGGCCTGAATGGCAAGCATCATGTCTGGAGGAAACCAGGCACCGCTCATCACCTGGCCAGTACCATCCCTACAGTGAAGCATGGTGGTGGCAGCCTCATGCTGTGGGGATGTTTTTTAGCGGCGGAAACTAAGAGACTGGTCAGTATCGTGGGAAAGATGAATGCAGCAGAGTCTGAAGGTTCATCTTCCCTAAATGACATTGACCCTAAGCACACTGCCAAGATAACCAAGGAATGGCTACGGGACAACTCTTTGAATGTCCTTGAGTGGGCCAGATTTGAACCCGATTGAACCTCTCTGGAGAGATTTGAATATGTCTGTGCAACGGAGGTCCTGCAAAGAAGATTGTGAGAATTCTGTTAATTTTCCCCTTTCAGATGCAATGTTATACACCTTTAAATCATGTCCATTTATACCATTGAAACTATGGTAATGCGAACAGTAATCAATCACAAAATGGCCGGTGGACCATCTTATAACACAGAGAGCTTACAGAAGCTTCAGTAAACACTATATCAACACTAATGTTGGCTAGCAGACGAGCTGAGGCAAAGCTTTGTCCTTTGTTTACATCGTAGCAACAACTTATAAGATGAGTCTGGCCTGCTACGTATGCTGAGGCCATTCTCTACTCATGCCCTTTTTTTCGCACCTCTTCACTGTCTGTCTCTTAAAACAATGTCACAATGCCTGTCTCTTAAAGTAAAAAAATAATAACTATTAAAATTTAGAGAACCAAATGTAATGGAGATCATTGACGAAAATGCATCCTAAAATTCTGGAACTAGATGATGATCCTGTAAACTGAAGAAATGCACAGAGTGTGTGATTATAAGTGTGTTCCTCTGTTAAATACTGGACGTAGCCTGTCCTGAAGAGAGCTGTTACATAACAGTGCTTTGTGACAGCCATCAAGCCTGATGCGTTTTATTCTCTTATTCTCTTATTCTCTCTCTCTCCCTCTCTCTCTCTCTCTCTCTCTCTCTCTCTCTCTCTCACACACACACACACACACACACACTTTCATCTACTTAATGCTCAGGTGCACCATGAGCAGAAGGGAACATGCCCTCTGGGGTCTGCTTGTGTCCTTGAAATACGACATGTCAGACCGACAAAATCTTCGGAGGAGAGAGGCAGGGTATATAACTGCTCTCTATGAGCCTCTACAAAGGCTGTCATCGATGTCCCCTCTCCTCCTGCGCCACACCGTGTTAGGCGAGTGAGTTTTCACTCACTTATCACCCTCCTCCTCTGCTCTTGTTTCTCTTGCCCTCCCTCCTGTGCTGCCTTGTTTTCCAGCTCACTAGTGTCGGATCGGTAGTGTTGAGGCGGCCAGTGAGCAGAGAGCAGGCAGACAGTCTGGGAGGTAGAAAGTCACATCTGTGGTTCAACTGTGGCTCGCACAATACCGTCCTGCCCCGCGCTGTCCTCCTCTGCCATGTGGCTCCTGGATTGGATTGTTTCTCTCAACACCGCTGTGGTGAAACTCGCCAGTGGCTTGAGGTGCAAGTGAGTGCAACTGTGTGAGTGTGTGTGTGGGGACAGGAAAGAGTGGAAGCTGAGGTGGCACTGCTGACTTATTGATGTTGGATTCATTTTTAATTAGACAGCTGATGCGCTTGGGCAAGGTATGGGTTAGATTAGTCTTGTGACTCTTTGGGGTGTGTAAGGCCATTGTTGGATGCATGTTTGCCCTGAGGAAGTGTATGGGATGGGTTTGCAAGACTATTATGGGTGTTAGATACTCCTTGCTGGTGTGACGGATGTATGCGTGCATGCAACTTCGCTGACCCCCCCTTTCTTTCATGCATCCTGCCAGTTTGTGGTATTCGTCCCTTTTATTTGCACCCTTGTGTTCCTTGAGTTGGTAAGTTGTCTCTCCAGGTGTATACACCCTGTCTGTCACTGTGCGCAAGTTCTGGTGCAGTGCTGAAAAACTTAAAGGGCTGGTATCACAGTTCTGTCTGCAGTCAGCTGCGCTGGGATTTGCCTAGCTGTGTGGATGCTCATTATGTAAGCTGTAGCCTCCACAACTGCAGCACAGGGGGTCTGGAAGACTGCAGATGACAGAGTATGTGGCTCTCAGCATGGACTGCTTGAAACCAAATCAGGTCACAGTTTTGGGGAGCTGAGTGCCAGATGCTGCACTGGCCTCTTTAGCAGCAGGGCGGATCCTGTTTTGAGTTACTTGATTGATAAAGTCTATAAAGTCTTGAGATTGTCAAATCTGTATTTGAAGATGCCAGGGTACTTAGTGGGCCTTTCTAATCATCACTGTTATTATTGCTTAGAGTCAGGGATTTAAGAGAACCACTAACCTTAAGTATTAATCCGAGGTGTGTAAAAAAAAGTGTCCTACACATTTGTGCAACAGACGTTAATCATACCTCAAGTCATGCAGCTTGTTGAGCTGAGGTGTGTTAGTACTTTTCTATGCAGTCAGACTTAGTTTTGTCCAGGAAACAATAAATAGATAAAAAATATAAAAGAGGACCAGAACATCTTAGAGTGTTGTGCTCTTGGAGTGCCACCTTCCTGCTGAGTTTAGCTTTAGAGTAGTTCAGTAGAGCTGCCTGGAACCTTTGATTGATTCTGAAGACCTTGATCGACTGGTTAATGTGTATCTAATCAGGTTTGGAGCTACACTCTGCAGGCTGGTGACCCTCCAGGAACAGGATTAGACCCGGTCATAGACTTGAATGGGGTGTGAACCTACACTGGTCTCACGGTTCGGTTCGATTACGATTTTCATGTCATCGATTCGGTTCAATTCGATATCACGATGAATTGACGATGCACCGCATCCTCATGTATACAATTTTGTCAATAAATACAAGCAGGCAGATATATGAACTGAACCTTTAATTTTACCTGCTCAAAGGAAACAAGCTTCTTAAATGTATCAAACAAAACTCAAGTCTGGGAACAGAAGACAACAGGAGCATTTAGAACAAATACACAAAAGTAAATACTAAAAGCCGTTTTAAGAGGTGGTCGGGCCGCATTACAGTCAAAACTAACGTCTAAATGCAGCTCAAGTCGCCATTGGCTAGTACATTTATTTTAATTGCCAGACTTTTTACATGGAATGTAAATTAAACAAATTTAATTAAAAAAACTGTTTAAGTTCACTTAAGACTAGGGATGCCTACGATTGATTAATTGATGATAGTAGTTTAATTGATACAACTTTTCGATGGTCGATTAAGGTACAAAAGTGTACCCTAAGGTACAAAAGTGAAAAGGTACATCTTTGTACCTTACTCACCCCTAAATGGTACATATTAGTACCTTAAAGGTACATATTAGTACCTTTTCGGTTTTGTACCTTAGGGTACCGCCCCAGTGACAGCAATGTACCTTTTTTTCTGACAGTGAAGCATGCAATGGATTAGGGAGGCTAGCCATTTATTTCAAAACATTATCAACCAAGGGTCCAAACAACCCCCCAAACAAGTGATTTTACTGAACATAAGCACTACTTGTGTAAACGCCACAATAAAAGTACATAGAATAAACAAGTTATAAGATCCTGGTTGATGAGTGATGATCTGCAGCACTATGGTGCATGGTAAATCAAGACAGGTCAGTCTGAGCAATCATTTTTTCACTCTATGAAAATAGAGCACTTCTAATGTGTTGGCAATTTAAAATTTAAAAGCACTTCATTTCTGGTCATATTCCCTGTAATCACTGTTAAACCAAGCTTTTATCAAATGTGTGTTGATATCATAATTCAGATTTAAGAGGTTAAGCAGGCCAATTAAGGAGTGGTCATGAACAAAGGCAGAGTTTAGGGGAGCCAGGGGAGGTTCAACACCAATGCTCATTTCCCAAGTTATTATATCAGGGTATCAGCTAACTTCAACATTTAAGACATTTTCAGCTCAAAACTCACTTTATGACACCGGTGAGTGTATGAACTAACTTCCTTGCGATCCGATGGGGAGGCAAAAATATATTTATGTCCGATGCTAAATGCTATTTATTTTAACCATTGCGATTATGATATATGTTTATGGAAAATACCAGAGACTGCTCAATGAATGTAGACAAATCATACATGCCGTTGTTAATACCGGATTAATGCAGCCACATATGCCATAAACTCGTAACTCCCGTTTTCTTCTCTTGAGCTCCCTCTGTTGTTCTGGCTGAATGGATAACAGTATAGTGTGGATCGCTTAAACCTCCTCAAAATCGCATAATTTCATGGTAAATTAATAGAAAAGCTCACTGTTTCTATAGAAATGTGTCCTAAGCATGATATTTTATCAATATTTTATATCAATACGTAAGCCTTAATGGAGTTGTTGCATTCCTGTGATCGTGAATAAATGGAAGCAGGTGCAACCAAATAGGTATGTGTTATCTTTTTATGTGAAATGGTAAATAATATCAGTTTGATTCACTATGATTGATGTGCACTCCTGACATAAATTCATAAATTAATGTCACTAACATTTTTATTGTAAAACATTGGAAGCGTGTTAAGGGCGAAGAAATGGTAACCACGTGTCCTTCTATGTAGTGACGCTGTTGCAGCTGTTTAGGAAACGGTGTTAGAGTTATAAAATGCATGCGCTAATGTAAAACACACACACTCACTGAATCAGCAAAGACTGATGTGCTGTCATCATGCCCTATGATAACCTCGCTCTCTTTCTGGTTATTACAGATTGCATAACACAGCAGGTTTAATCTGGCATACCCAATGATGCTCAGTTAACTGCAGCTCTTAAACCGCAAGCTAATTCCATTAGTTCTAATATGACACCCTCTCATTGTCCAATAAAAGATGCTTGGTTACTTGTTAGCATGCTGCAGAGTGGCATAGATTGAGTACAGACAGTATGCAGTTTTACATTGTTTTATACCTGCATTATGAGAGATGATTTCTCATGTATTTTCCCAAATATAACGTTAAGACCACTTAGAGCTCACAAAGATTTAAATACATGGTCTGTGTCAGACTTTAATAATTTTAATAAAAACGTGAGCCTCCCGTGTACATCTGTGTAAGCGCTCGGTGAAGAGCGCGCGTCATTTGAAGCATTCGTTGAAGAGCATTGATTTATTTTGTTGGTTGTTGTTTTACCCTTTCTTCAACTTTGAAACAACAGCCTGGGTTAGTGTTGCCACCTTGCGGGCCAACTAAATTGCACAAAAGAAATGTGCGAACAAAGCGTACAGATTACACACAGTTTAAAAAAATCTTTTTAAAATCATTCACTGCTCTTTAATAGCTTTAATACATATTAATTATATTTCTTTCAATTTGCCTGTATTTCGGTCTTTTGACGCAGACTACAACAACTTCGGCCGTGTTGGTGACCACCTCTGCTATGGACATATTATTTTATTTTATTTTATTAAATTTATAGAAATAGTAACTATGAAGTCAAAACTTGCTGTCAAAATTAGTCGCGCACACATCACGCAAGCACTCGATTTCATTCTCTTTCTCGTATATTTGGCTTTATTTACACTGCAGGTCTTGATGCCCAATTCCGATTTGTTGACTTTATCTGATTTTTTTTTCAGACAACCAGCTTATATCTTCTTTTTAAAAGTCACCCATATCTGATATCTGGATTTACACTTTACACTTGGCGAAACAACCCAAAGTAGACTGTTGCAGAAAAGCTTAGGCTGAAAAGGAAGTAAAACTGGCGTGATTTGGACCCAGACAAAATTGTAATACAAGCTTTTGCTTTCCGCACCATCTTTAAAGATCAGCAAAACTTTGAGTTGAGCCCTTTATGTGAATAAAAACCTAAATTCAACCTGTTCTCATATAAAGCGATTGTGTCTATTCTTCAGAAAATTTTGACTAAACCGCTCAGGTCATATGGATTAGTTTTCTGATCTCTAACTTTTTGGAGGTCAAAGTGGTAGTTGTGTAGCTTTCAATGGAGGGACAAAAAGCTCTCATATTTCAATAAAAAGATTTTAATTTGTGTTCCGAAAGATGAACGATAGTCTTAAGGGTTTGGAATGATATACGGGTGAGTAAATAATGATGGAATTTTCATTTTTGATTGAACTATTTCTTTAATCAAACGTTTATTTTGAAAGGTTGGTGGTGAGTTTCTGTGTGTATATGATAATAGTTTTTTTTTTTTTGCCAAAAAAAAGGCAATTTCTTGAGAAGAGCCTCTTTAAGCTAACCAAAGATCTGCATCTAGGGACAAGATTTGATTTCCAGTAGGACATTGAACCAAAGCACTTGACAGAAAACTTTAAAGGACTATAAAGTTCCTTTATATACAATGAAGGAAAAAAGAAAATTTACATTTTGTCAGTTTTGTGAATAGCTGTAGTGCAGGAATGAATAGAGACAGGAAATGATAGGGGAATGGGTTTGAACAATGTCTCACTTGTCGCCCACCATGATTCAGTGTGTCGGTACACACTACTAGGCCAACATGCAAATCATTTTTTGATACATAAATGTGTTGTGCAATCGAGAGGGTCAATTATTTCTTTTTCAAATTGTGTAATTTATTCAAGGCTGTAAAAGGAATGGAAATGTCAAGAATCCAAAGCAGTGAAGTGCATACTTGAAGTACCAACACACACACAAACACTTATATAAATGTATCAACACCATAAAAGGCTTGTTAATTGCATAATGATAAATTATGCAATGCTTGTGGAAATGTGTTTTATAGCCATGTCAGTCACAGAGACCCTACCTTTCTTCTATTGCCAAAGGTTTTTGGTTGCTAAGAAACTAGTAGACCATAAAATGCATTTTATCTAATGATGTCCTACTGTAGGGCCGAGGGCATCTTTACTTTTGGGAGTTTTGCATGCTGCACATTTTTTAGCTTTTTGTTTGTGCATTTGCATATGACTTTATTATTCTGTACATCTCTGGATTTTAATGAACAGCTCCATATCAGTCTAGGGTGATATTGTGATTCATTGTGGATTTTCATGTCTTTTTACACTGTATTTGTTCACACCAGCATCCTCCACCTACATCTCTCCATCTATTAGAAAAGCACTTGATGTGTATTATGAGTGTATTATGTTCTGTTTGTTAGTACCTGTCTTGTGTTCAGTTGTGACACTGTGACTCTTCTGTCTGCTCTCGTCTGAAGCACTGTTATGGACAGAGTTCATTCTCAGTCTGACCTCGACAGAAGTGAATATTACTAAAAATAATTGTATTTCAGATGTACAGAAGAAGTGTGGTCAAGGAGCTGTGCAGTATGACAAAAAAATTGAATTGGATTTTGTACACCAGCTGAAGCTTTGTCCGCATTGGGTTTTGTGTCTAGCCAGGCCAAATTGTTATTTTGAAAACCTTTTCCCCCAGATTTATTTTACTGAATCAAAAACAGTGTGACTAGTGTAGTCTAGGGCTGTGACGGTGGCAGTTATTTTACCACCGATGTGCATGTGTGTGTGTGTGTGTGTGTGTGTGTGTAGCCTACATTTTTAAAATATAAACGAGGATTAAACATCCATTTAAGCATGTGTGTTTATTTTAGTACTTCCGTCAGTGAAACAACACACTACAGCCTGCAACTTTTAAATAAATATCAGTAAATAAGGGATATATAAATAATATAAGAAAGTTAAATATTCGTTTTATATTTCCCCACAGAGCTGCGTGATATGCGCTGAAAGGGATGTGGGACACAAGCAGGAAAGAGAGCATCGCTTTTCTAATATCTTCATGTTTTCTCCTGATGTTCCAAAACTGACACTTGCAGTAAAATGTGTAAAGAGCGAATTTATATTCCGCAGGGTCAAGAACTTGAGGCTGTGTTTGATTATGCGCTGCGAGAGAAAGCGAAACAAAAAGTCTCTGGCGTGTATGAAATGCGCTATACACAAACTTGACACACCTGAAGTTTAATAACAAGCACAAACTGTGTTAAATAGAATTTTGTTTGCTTATAATTAGGTCTATTATACCTATTCACATTCTTTACTGTGGTAAAGTAATAAATAAATAAAAAACACTGTAGGACAAATACCTTTTTACTTCAAATTCTATTTTACACAGTTTGGGCTTGTCATTAGACTTGGTTAGGCGTGTCAAGTTTATTTGTATAGCGCATTTCACACAGCAGTGATTTTAGTTTTGCTTTCTCTGGCAGCACAAAATCAAACACCCTAAATGTCTTGACCCTGTGGAAGATAATTTGTTCTTCAGACCTTTTACAATAAGTGTCAGTTGCTTTGCAACATCTGGAGAAAAAGACAAGAAGGTATTAGAAAAGAGAAAGTGTCTTTCTGCTTGTGTTCCACATCCTTCTCAAAGCGCAGAGCGGCATATGACGCATCTTTGTGGGGAAATATGAAAAAAAAAATGTTTTAACTAATATTTAATTTTTTTTAGGTTAGCATTTTTTACTGATAATTGTTTCAATGTTTTACAGGCTGTAGTGTGTTGTTTTACTGACGGAAGTGCTAAAATAAAAAAAATGCATGGTTGTTATGAAAAGGATGTTTTGAGCCTCGTTTATTATTTCAAAATGTTGTCATATATACATACATACACACACACACACACAGCCCGCCCCGCTGCCAACGTCACAGCCATACCAGTAGGTGGCGACGGGACTGTTAGAAAATGTATTTGCCATTCAATCAGTCAATCGAGATTTGTTTAAAAACACTGATTCATCCAGTAATGAAAAAAGTGAAGTCTTATAAGTGATTTAAAAAAACAAAACATTGTATTTAATGAAATAGTTGTTACATTGACTACAGCAATTAACATTTTGTTGGAACCTTTAGTAAATTACATTTGTACAGTTTAGTTGTCTATTCAGAAGTGTAGGAGAATCATAAGCTTTATTTTAAACTAGAAATTTGTGGTTGTTAATTTATCCAGATTTGTGCAGCACTTCCGAAGTTGCAATAGATACTATAAAACCATTGACATGATTAATTGGGGGATAGATTGGAGATTATGCTCTGTCAAGTAGCCCTCATGTAGTGGTGTGTGTCTCAGAGGGGCGAGAGATAAGAGTAATTGATTGTGTTGAGTGCCCTCTTACATAGACCCTTTCTCTCCCTGCCATGACTCAGTGCTGCTTACCTGCCATCACTAATATGGGTGTAAAGAGAGGCTTGTTTGGACTGCCTACCCACTGAGACACAGTACTTCGCCGCCTTATGAACTGGCTGCCTTTTTCTGCTGTAAATAGAGAGAGAGAGCAGATGGGATAGAGTGACAGCAAAACGCACCGCGTTATGAAGGAGAAATGAGGAGGCGGCAGTGTTTTTTACCTGCATTGCAGTGCTGGCTTTCCCCAGCCAATCAGAGCGCGTGGCACAGAGGGAAGGGCGGGCTCTTGTTGCTGACGGCAGCAGAGAGAGCGGGAGAAGGAGGGAGAGAGAGAGTAAACGAACGGCTCCAGTTCCTCAGCGTTCAGCCTCACTGTGCATCTGTGTGCACTGAGGTGGCCCTCCTCTGCCTCTGGTACATGGCTCTGTCTCTGGCCTGCAAGCCCCTGTTGCCTTCATTAGCACTGTCTCTCATGGGCATCCGCGCATCCTGTAGGTAAGAAGCAAAGTTGATCCTCTGTTTTTGTCTGCGGTGTCTCAAAAGCGCGTGTCTGCTTTACCATGTGTTTGAGAGCTTTGATTTGATTTTTGATTGACAATTTGATTAATTTGTTCTTTGTGTCAAGTAAATTTCCTTCGTGTTCAGATTTATTCTTTTTTGCATGTTCAGATATTTAAAAAGGAAAAATAGTGGAGAGACTAATTTAAAATTAAGTGAGTTTAGGAAACCGTTTTATATACAGTGTATGTAATAGATCTCATTATACAAAAATTGAGTGGCAAAGCTGCTATTCAAAATTGTATTCATGCTGTTTATTCATATAATGCAAAGAAGAAAATAAATATTTCAGGGTTTTTCCAGGGTCTTCTGTGGTGGTCAACCAACACGGTCATCCACACACACAGCACAAAGTACCCTACCCATGTGAACTGTGAGCCCAGTACTCACAATAAATCCTAAATAATATTAACATATCCTGCTTATTAGCGAAATTAAAAATAATCACTGTCAGGGCAGATCATAAAGTGCTTAGAACTGATTTATATCTAAAAATCTTTAAATGTATGTAAAAGGTCACTTAGTGACTGTTGATCATTTAATTACTAACTTTTTAAATCAAAGTACACATTACATAGATTAAGTGGCAGAGCCATTATTTTACATCTGCTCTCACACTATACAGACATGCACAGATAATTTGACCTTCAGTATCGGATTGTTTTGTTCTGTCCATTGCTATGGTTATCACTGTCAATCGTGTATTTAAATGTGGTTGTCAATCCAGAAACTTTGCAATGAAAAATATATAGTATTATATACAGAAAGAGAGCAAAGCTCGATGCCGTTATAATCCATGAAGCTGTCTACACTAGGCAATGTAGACATTATTGACATCATGTCAATGATGTTTTTTGGTTATAATAAAAAGATTCACGATGGGGCTGCACAGTTAAACAAATCGTGATTACAATTACGGATGCCACAATTATGTAATCATTCAAGGCACAATTACAACAACAAAAAAGTCTGCTTCCATTTTTCTGTGCTCAAGATGTTTTTCCATGTTTACTTTTTATTTAAAGATGAAACCAAACCAATGTATAGTTGATGTCTGAGGCGTAATGCTATAGAAGCAAGAGTGTTTTCAGCTTGTTTATCTTCATATAAAAATATGGCATACAGTTGCTTCAAACAATGGTATAAAGCTATTGAAAACATCATTCAATGTAAATTAACAATCCCAGTTACAATTTATTTTTTGTCTTCTGTTATAATCGTTATACTTGTGCATGCAGCACGCTGAGCAAAAACTCCCCCATTTTGAGCAGTGTTGAGAATATTCTGATTAACTTAAACACGTATGACTGGCCATCGCGTTTAACTTAAAAATGTCAATGTCCTTGAAGGTGCTGCTTAAAAAGTGCATGGTGGACACGATCTGTGTGAAGTTTTCAGATTAAATCCAGCCTTCTTAAAGTGTCTGACTGGGGTCAGTTGTGGCAGAAGGCGAGATGAAAGCGAGGGAGATGTGCTGAAGGCTGGTGTGTTGTAGCCGCCTGGGTGGGAGCCCTGCGATTAATGGCATCAACAGCTTGTTTTGTGCACCTTCACCTTTGTTGAGATTTGTATGGGGTCAAGCTGGACTCCAGATTGCACATTAAAGGAAAGCCACTGCAATGGTGGGCTTTGAAGTTGCCAAGTTCCTCTACTCACGGCAACATCAATGCAATCAGGAGATTGTTACTAGAGCAAAACCACAGGTGTTAAAGGCCACATCAAGCAGGTTTTGCACTAAATGAAATCGATTTACGCAACCTTCCTTTGCTTTGGGCTCCGATACTGCAATGCAGTCCGCAACCACTGAAAACAATGGTGGCACTTTACAGAGCTGGGCATTTCTGTTACTGGAAGAGCAGATTGTTTTGATGCATGCGTGAGTACTCTGACACAAGACAAGAGAATGTCAGACGTGTTGTGGTTTGTTGTGTGGGCTGGAGAAGTTTTCTGAAGGCTGTTCTCTGTATTAAGAGTGAATTTAACTCTCTGTGCACCAAACGTTTCTCCTCCCACTCACGACGCTCACACGGACCAACAATCATGCACAGACACACACAGCCCCCTTGTTTTTCTCTTGCCGAATGTTATGAAGGATGCCATGCTTCAAGAGGCTTGGGAGGTGAAATTTTGGTTCAGATGAATAGTCCAGGCTGGTTGCTAAGGCTTGAGGCTTTTAATAGAATCCTCCCTCACTGAAAAACAACTTAAAGTAATGGAGGGAATTATGGAAATGTGATTCATAGGCTGGATCCGGAAGAGGCGTTAAGAAAATAGCCTCTTTGATGCAACCTCTCTGACCACCTGTCACCTGTGATGTAGTTACAATTGAGAAGCCTGCTTTTATAGTAAAGTGAACTTACTCTACACAAGCAACTGGTTCTTCCTCTGAAGTACTCCATGTACCAACCGTATCCCTTGTAAACATTACTTGGTTTCCCGGTGGTCTGATAAAACCGTGCACACCCTAATAACATAAATAGCACAAAAGTCTATTTTGAAGGGATATAAAATATTATATTAAAGAAACAACTGATATTTAGTTTTTCGCATCAATCATTTATACAGTGCTTTCATTACAGTAAAAAAACACTTTCCACTCAAATGCACACTACTGTAAGGCAAAACAAAATTAGAAAAATCAAATTACTGTAATTAAAATAAAATGACTTGACAGTTTTCATGGGATGCATTCTTATGATTTTGAAAGCTCTTGTTATTTTTGTGTGCAGCATGCATCAGACTGTCCGTAGGCGTGCCGTCTGAGGCTAAAAACAATACACTGTGGACTTGAGATTAAGCAGAATTTAAGTGGCGTGTTTAACAGTAGATTACATCCCCTCCTGCAGATCCTCTATTGCTTCCTGCCAGCTTAAACAACCAAATGAATTATTACTCGCTTTCATTTTTATTATTGTTCTTTAAAGGATCAATGGAGTTAAGTAGGACAGTGGTTCTGAGTCCTGGAGAATTCAAAGTGTGCAGTTCTAGGCTACTCCGGGACAACAACCGAGAAGCACTGCATTAGAGGATTCAGTGGTCTGATGTATCTGATAACGTTTCTTGACTGAAGAATCAATGTCACGTGCTGGCCCTTTGTGTTCCAGACTTTCTGTATACCACCCAAAAAGGTTCATCCAACTCTGTAGATGAATGTGCCTCTTGCATTCTAAGCAGGAGCTGCCAAAGAACCAGCAAACCCCAACTCACATCGATGTCTTGAATTTTTGCCTTTAGCTTAAATCAGTCTTCATGCTTCAGAATTTTTGTCTGGCAATGGTCAAATCCCAGTTGGATTAGAATTTGTACTGGAGTGTTGTAAAGATTGTGTTTTTTTACTGTGGTAAGGCACTTAACCCCATGTTTCTCTGTGGCGAACTGTCCTTCTCCACTCTTTTCCTGAAACGATTCATTGCTGAAGCCAGTTATTGTTTTCTGATCAGATTATTTTTATATGTGCTTTACATTTCTTTATCTGATAACAGTGTCATTGAGTTGCTTTTATAGAAATCTGTATGGCAAGTCGACGAAATGAAATTTGCTTGTTATTGATCTTAGTGTGACTTCGTAATTTTTAATGTCCACTTAAAACCCGCCCCTTTCTTAAAATCAACAAAGCTCGCATTCAGATCTGCGTCCATCCAATCAACAATCAATGGATATACTTCACAATATGGAAGACCTAAATTTTCTGAGACAATTATGGCCCTGTCTCGAATGGCACACTTCATGTGCACTTTCAGACCATAGGGCGTCCTATTTATCATTTTAGATTTCCGAATATCTGCGCACTTTCGCCGAGCCCACACTGAAGCGAGCTCCGCAGCAGACTTTCCAACAGTCAAAGTCATGTTACATCATGAAAGTGTGGACTCAGAGGAAGAGTGCGAGGGCTTAGGGTGCCATTTGGGGCAGAGCCTATTAGAAAGCCATTTGTAGGCTATTGCAACTATGACTTAACCAATCCTGTGAGTTGGGGTTGGGAATTTATCTGTATGTCCCAGCAATGTTAAAATGACTCGGAGTAAACACTGCAAAAAATCTACCTACTTTTTTGATTCTCACTCTTAGTTGTGGTTAATATTTGTTATGCTTTAGGTCATCAATATAACAGACAAAAATAACAAAATCTTATCCACACAGCGTTGAAAGGGCAGGCAAACATTTAGACTGACACTTATGAAATGCAAGGCATTCTGGTATTTCGACTGCTTTGTGCTGTGTAAGCTGACAACAGTAGAAAATAGGACCACCCACAATCTCTCCAGATGTTTGGGTTTCACATCTTATTAGGCAAAGGTCTTTTTCCATCCCTTCTGCAACAGATCAGTTTTCTGAACACAGACCACATTTTCATGGTTTTCATAAACAAAACAGTGGTTAGAGAATAATTTTTGGTTAGTTTTTGGCTTTCGTCATATAAAAATGTATTGGTAACACTTTACAATAAGGTCTCATTTGTTAACATTAGTTAATGTATTAACTAACATTAAATAACAATACGCAGTGCATTTGTTACTGTAATATTAAGTTACAGTATTTACAAAGATATGCAGTATCATCGGTGACTTGGATGGGACCCATGTGGAAATCAGGCAGCCAATCATAGTGTGGTTTTGCGTTTTAATGTGGACAGAGTTTTTTTTTTAAACCGTGCTTGAGTGGACGCGATTGTTTTTTAAAACGGAGGAGGAAAAGCTCCGGTAATAAAAATATCTGTTTAATTTTCAGGCATATTTGTTAAGATGTCATTTTATTTGTTTGCAAAAAAAGTGTATTTACAATCGATCTTCTGCTGTAATACCAAATAAAAATATCTAAACACATAAAAATATCCGTGTACGTGTGGACTAGGCCACAGTCGTTCATTGTTCATTTTAGTTCACAGTACATGAACTAATGTTAACAAATAAAACTTGTAAATGTTTAAATTAATATGAACTTAGATTAATAAATGCTGTAGAAATATTGTTCATTCTTAGTTCATGTTAACTGATGTTAACTAATAAAACCATATTGTAAAGTTTCACCAATGTATTTATAAAGAATAATACATTTTATTAGTGTTAATAAAATCAAGGATTTTTTTTTTAATTGTTTTATAAATGAAGAACTTGACTGCTCTGCACAAATCCCATGGCATGACTTGAAATGCTGTTCAATGATGAATGGAAGCAAATCCCTGCATCCATGTTGGAACAACTAGTTGAAATATTTTACTAGAAGAGTAGAAGCTCTTAAGGAGGACATACTCCCTATTAATGCCCATGATTTTGAACTCCAAACCTAAATGTGCTTCAACAAGCACACATGGGTGTGGTGTCAGGGTGGGCATGTAGTGAATTCACCCTAGACTGCACATCACTTCAATTCTGTATTACTGCAGTAAGTTGCGACATTGCTTGGCAACAGCAAATAACTGAACTCCGATTCACATTGTTCCAATCAAAACTACTTAATAACAAGTCCTTCCTTGTTTGAGAAATGCCCCGCTTTATATTTTCACATCACTCCATGTAAGGCCCTGCCCACTGTTTGCCACATCAATATATCTTGCGTGGTAAAAATGATACAGCAGAATCTCTACTGGTTGATGCATTTGTGTCATGCAGAGTATATACCACTTGAAAACATGTGATGTCTTTAACTTGCATTTTAATTCAGTGGCTTGTCTCATTAACTGCTGTGCGGAGAGATGTTATGTCTGCAGTGATCTCTCAGCATTGATTACTGTTCCCGTCATTATCTTTTAATGAATGCATGTCTTTGAATTGTTTGAACTTACTGAACGATAATATTAGAACTTTTTATGTAAGTAACGTTTTTTTGTCATTACACTATTTCTAAAAGCAAAACCGTGATTATTCCATCCAGAGGTCACACTATTCAAAAACTTGTCATGGAGAAAAAGGCTGTTCTGTCATTTTGACAGATTACACTGAGGGTGGTCTATTATAATTTGTAACTGCAATTCCCACCCCTGTCCAGTTGGAGAGCGCCACCAATAATGTACCGTCAGCTGTTTACTTACCAAATAAATAAATACAAGGACATTAAATATTTTTCTGTGTTGGAATTCTTTTATAAGCTTACATGTGGAAACCGCAGAGGCAGCACACAAGCACTTTGAAAGTTCATCATTTCACACCTTTTGTTCTGCCAATTTACACATTCAAGCGTTTAAACCATTCCAGTACAAGAAAGCAATTCGGTACTCGCACACCTGCAGTGCACACACACTAGTGTTGTCACTATTCTGGAATTTCCAACTTCGATACCTAGAAAAAGATATTTGATACCAAGGGGAAAACTACCATATTTACTTATATACTTTTATTAGGCTGCTGTCACTTTAAGAGCTGCACGGATCCAATATACTGTTACACAACATTCTCAACTACAAAGCTGACTGTATACCTGAATACTCAGCAAGAATAATTTTGTATGTATTTGACCGTTTCAGCACATTAAGCCACAAAAAAGAAGTCAATTTGGTACTTGTGTGCTGCTTTTAGAGGCGGCTGTATGTGAGTGCCACTTATATAGATCAGTGCTATGCACGCTTTTTGTGCTGCCATCTGTCATTGATGTTCATCGAACCAAACACAAAGAAAATGAACATATTTGCAATGTGCATCTTTGTTCATATTTTTAATAGCAAAGTTAAAATAATTAAATAAATGAAAGACGTGAAATAAGATTTTGGTTGTATCACCCACTCAATCTCAAAGTTCCTCTATTTTGTCCTAAATGTTTTGTCATTGTTTCTTTTGTTTGCTTGTAAGGCTACATTTTTTTATTGAAATAATTAGTTTGACTGTATTGCTCAGTGACTTCCAAAATAGTCTTAAAAACTAGTATGAAAAAGAATCATGATGCGATCGTGATCCTACCTGAAAAAAATCATGATATTTTTGCCATATTGCCCTCCCTTAGGGAGAGATTTATTTTGAAACAGCTTTTCAATTGAAGTTACCACCATTGCAACCATTCAGATCAATACCAATCAGGTATATTGAACTGAATCACTTTTACAGACAGTTTGAACTGATTCATAGAGATGAATGGAACATACCAGTTCTAATGCTGCTATTGTGTTTGAAGCTTAAACTAGATAATAACTCTGCAAAAATGGACTGCGGGGTCTTTAAATGACTTAAATTCAGTTTGGTCAAATTTAACAGCTTAAAAAGTCTTAAATATCTTATGATTTAAGAAAAGTTTTAATTATCATTTTATGAGGTCCTAAATTTGTGGACGGGAAAACAGGAATTGCAATAGAGCCTATTGTGATTATTAAACTTCTATGATTTAACTAAATGTGAGTACTTCATATTCAGTACAAAGGTACATTGATTAATTAAATTGAATTGCAGTTACACAGCTTTTTTGGTAAGCAGTATTAAATCCTTGTTGATTGTTTACATTCAACAGTCCCTGGTTGTATAATAATGTATTACTAAGTAAAAAAAACAACAACAACTGAAATGCATGATTTATTTTGAGATTGTATGGGATGCTACGATCAGGGTTTTTGCAACTGATACAGACTACCGATTTCTTCAGACTACCGATGTCATCATGTTCGGCCGATACCAATCCTGATCCCAATCATTCAAGCTTTATATAAGTGATATGTAAGGTCTCTTCTGACTGTCACTGTTAACCCCTTACACTCTGAAGAAGTCCAAAAACATGTATTGTGTAAATGCCACAAAAAACCATACAAATATTTATAGTTATATAGAGTAAAGTAGTGTTTCCACCGCAGGAACTTTCCCCAGGAACTAGGGACTTTGGGGTGGTACTCTGTGTTTTTCGACCGCAGGGACCAGGGTCTAAATCGGGTGGGGAAGGTTGATCCAGAAGGGCCACTCTCTTGCAGAGTTTAGCTCCAACCCTGAAAAAAACACTCACCTACCTGTAACTTTAGAAATTCGGAATACCTTGATTAGCTTTCAGGTGTGTTTGATTAGGCTTGGAGCTAAACTCTGAAAGAGAGTGGCCCTTCTGGATCAACGTTCCCTACCCCTGGTCTAATTGAAGTTCCGGGGAAAATATTTCCCCCTCAAAACGGCCCTGCTTGCGAGGTAGTTCTTTTTCAAAGTTCTGGAACTTTCAGGAGTGGGACTTGGGCGCTGAACATGCTGATTTGTTGAGTTCACGCAGCATTTAAATTTGTCGACTCAACGCAGCATTTTATTTCAACCACTATTTTTGAAAAAGTCTGTTGCAGTGCATGCAGTAAGAGTTGATTACTATCTGAATCAACAATGGAGTTTAAAAAATACAACAGATGGACCGACAACAAGGTACAGGCTTTATTAAGTTTATTTGCAATGGACGAAATCCAGTGGGAACTGTAAAGTCGACACATGCATGCAGTCCTACGTCACCGGACTAATCTTTACGGTACTTTAGATGGCGATGAAAGCGCAGACAGCAGCAGGTCTGGGGAAAAGAGTTCCTGGGACAAATTATGTTTGAGCTTTCACTTTGAGGAGTGTCATTCCGGCAGTTTGCGCTTCAGATGATCAATGCAATCCGTCACAGTTTTAATTGCAAGAAAGCTCGTCAGAATGACACTTCCCAAACTGTAAATGTTTAGCTCATGCAAAAAATGTATGTGAGACCTCTCTATAGGAGTTAAGATTAGATCGGTAGGGGTTGGCAGGGCTGCTGTGCGTCAACATCTGCTCTGCTCTGAGCCAGGAGCGTGTGTGTGTGTGTGTGTGTGTGTATATATACATAGAGCTCTCCCCTCTGACCAGCGTAGCATTCATGCACACCTCCACTAATTAACTCCCACTTGCACATCCTCTAATTATCTGGGATCTGGCTAAATTAATTATTTTCTGGTGAAAACCAGGACCATTTTTATCCCTTAGCACACAACTACACAATCGTTTTGGACTAATAACATCTTCATTAGAACACATGTACTGTTTTCTAGCTAACTGCAAAGTTTGCTTGCTTCAATCCAAAACTAATCAAGTGACGAGCAGAATTTGTAAATTCCCGGGATCTGAAGTAGATGTTTGCCGTGTATTTGTCATTGGTGGCGCCTTCGTTATTGAAATACTCATTGACTCACGAAGCGCAAAATTGATTCAGTTGGCAAGCAGACGGAGATAACCGTTTCTCAATTAAACTATTTCATGTTTATGACAACAATCTGTGATGTGATGTTGCCTGGGATTTGTTGGGGAACAGCTCCTGGGATTTGTGTAATAAGATTTTTCTCTGATCTGGAGTCAGGTTGTTCTGATTAACTGCATTTATTATTCATCATTCTTGCAAATTTTTACTTCCCTCTCAACCTGTTTGGTGTATAGCCTCACATTTTTATAACTAACAGAAACAAACTTGATGTGGGATCTTCACCGCATTTAATCCGCTGCTTCAGACATTCTTTGCACATTGTTCAGAAGCCATATCGAGAATTCAGAAAGTGTCCTTGTAAAGGCTTATGCTATTTTGGACTTGTTTCAAGTCTCAGTTGAGAGCCCAGTTTAGGATGCAGAAAATTGCCAATTGCTTGAGAGAGATTACGCTACGCAGCGAGGCTAGCTCATCAGCGGGAACGGCACAAAGCTGCGTATCTAATCGCTTTAATGCCCACTGCTGGTGCAGCCAACCAGTAGAAATAACACAGCAAGTAGCATGATATTGAAAAGGTCAACGAGATATTTAAATACAATGCAGGTAGAATTCATGAATCACAAGTCTAGGATTAAAACAATCAGGTTGGCAAAATTGTATAGTGTCTGGTCTTGTAGTGCTCCTTTGAATCTTGGCACAAGCCCCCTTTTTTTGGCTAAAACCCTTAATTGACCCACATACCATGACGCGGTGACAGGATATGTACGATTACAATGCTCAGTGCATTTAAACACACGTACACATGTACTTTCTTTTTATTGCAATTAAAAAACAGGCAAAGGAATTGATGAAGTATGTTTAAAATCATTTTTATATATAGTGTTAATCATATGTGCTTGTCTGTTAAAGGCACAATATGTAAGTTTTTGGATTAAAATATCCAAAAAACACTACAACATTGTTATTTAGTTTGTTGACTTGAGTACTTGAATTCTCCCAAATGTTTCCAAGAATGTTTAAAGAGAAATAAGTGATTTTAACCAGGACCCGGACCGTGTGCGTGCATCACTTATCAATGACATCATACCCATGTAGGGCTGGGCGATATGGCTGAAAACTGTATCACGATATAAGTGTTTTATATCGGTCTATATCGATAATTATTTAGATTTTTTTATTACCTATTTAAAATAAGGACCAGGAGAAAAAATATATTACGTTTTAAACATTTTTATTTTAAACTTAACCTTCCTCTGAATATAATCCCTTCAGTTATAAAGGCAGAAATGTCAACACAACCATGGAAAACACTCAAATTATTAAAATGTAAATATATACAGAATTGATATTATACTCAACGCGGATTGGGCGGTAGTGTGCATTGTGAGCGTGAGACCCCATTTCGCTTGGCAGTGAACTTTCCGCGTGGCTCCGCAACTGAAGAAGATGCACGAGTTTGAGGCGAATCTGGCCGAGCATGACGTCTCCTCACACCAGCACCCGCGTCTAAAGCCCTTTTAATGAAAATAAAGATCCATGTTTAATAAAAATTTTCACTAAACTAATTGAAAATGTTTTGAGAAATTAGAAAATGTTTGAGATCGCTAATTTAGCCAATTGTATACATGTTCTTCCATCCATATATTGTTCTAATGCCACATGTAATACTGGGTTTACTAGGTTTTATATGATTCTTTTATAGTGTGGTTTTGGTAAAGTTTAATAAAGTAAATATTGTCACGTGTGTGCCTTACTTCTTCTCAACGCTGTTTCCTGATAGTTTATAGAACAATTACTCTGAGTTGCCCTCCTGTCGTTTTAAAGAATAGCACAACGGCGAGCATGTTGAGTATAAACACTTCCCAAACTAATGAGGCATGTGCGCAGTCAGTGGATGCTCGCGCTGCGGCACTCATTTTCCATCTATCATTCCAGCTAGTTCTGTTAATGAGCCAAACTGATACTGTTACATGATTGGCTGTTAGCGTGTCACTCCCTACATTGCTAGGTTACCAGAGAGTGAGTGCCTTTTATTCATGTAACCAAACTTGCTTCGCAACCTCTGGTTTCTCCCGACGAAGAAAACAAAAAAATGATAGAACGTTTTATTGAACGCATTTTATATTGATTTCGATTTTGTGTCTATCACGATACATATCGTTATCATTTAATCGTCCAGCCCTATTCCCCGTTACCCTCGATTTCCAATTTCATCTCATAGAAACCATGGAAACACCTAAGACGCTTTAATTTATTGTTTTATTAGACGTGTGAGCAACTGTTTGGATCATTCATCGACAGAAAACTAATCATTTGTTATACAGCTCAACACAGTTAGTCTTATTGTTTAAATCTGGTTTTCTTGATTTACAGTGAGTACCATGTTTTACCATGCCTAATATCCATCTAGCTCACTGCAGTCTGAACAAGTGTCTCATAGTAGCCGCTAAGCGAACGCAGAGAGAAGCATTGTAACTCAAATAATGTGCCTAATATGTTAAACAGCAGTGCGTTACCCCACATAAGCATGAGCGGAAGAAGCAGAAGCGCGCGTCATCAAGATATGCATTCGTTTTTAATAAGCGACCTCTAGCGGCAAAAAATTACATATTGTGGCTTTAAAGCAGTATCAGTATTCTAATGTTATATGCTAAAATATAGTTCACCCAAATATTAAAATTGTCATCCTTATACATTATGATTGACTTCCTTCTGTGGAAAATAAAATAAACGAGTGTACGAGTGACACTTTCATTGTATATTTTTGTATTTTTTTTGTATATTATTCTTTGAAATACCTTCTTTTGTGTTCCACATGAGAAAGAAAGGTTTATAACAAAATGATGACAGAATTTTCATTTTCGTGTGAATTATCCTTTTAAGTTTGCTGCAGCAGCTCGACTCAAAGACTGACTGCTTTATGATCTCGCTTAGCTTGACGCCTCTTAAAATTTCCTTCACGGCTCTCGCTGAGCTATAGTGAACCAGAGAAGACAGACTCTTAACTCTGCGATATCCTTACAGTCCCTTTGGTTTGCATCTGCACTGGTTTATAGGTTTCATAAATGTCTGACCCTCACACTACAGAAGCCCCTTTGGACAACCATAGATTATATGGCACAATAGCAAAATAATGGTGGTATTAAATTGTAAACGCAGCAAACCCCACAAGGGATTTTCAATTATCGCCAATAACAGAATTTTAAAGGCATTGGACAGTATTTGGCTGCCTTCCCGTATCTAGAACATCTAGATTGAGATGTGTGAAGACGTTTGGCCGGAGGTGGTGGTTGCTACTCGGCCGTTGTTGCATCTGTTTTCTAACGATAAGCTTTCGTTCTCCAGGCCTGATCCCCACCCGAGGGGAGCCGCGCAGCAGCCTGACTCACTGCAGGAGCAAGATGAGGAGATCTTGGGTTCAGATGATGAGGAGCAAGAGGACCCTAATGATTACTGCAAGGGTAGGAGTCCTGTGCTCATAGTACTGGGAGAGATTCATGTGTACAGTGAAAGCATATCATATGCATGCATACAGTGTTTCCCACAGGATTTTGAGACACTGGTGGATGGACCTCCTTCCCTCTAAGGGGGGAAATTTTACATTTTAAAGTTAAATTAATCAGTCTGGTGCATTTTGAACCCCACCCTAAAGAAAAAAGTTGAATTGACGTACTGTACCTGAAATTTAAAGAAGAATCAACCCTCTTTTTAGTTGTGATACAGTATCTCAGTCTATGTTACATTCACACTGGTGCTTTAGGAAGAAGAAAAAAAGTGGTGTTCCTTTAATAATACAAATTTTATATTATTGTTCATATGACAGTAATAGCCATACATTGTATAACAAATACACTGCAAGATAAATGAAAATGAATATACTATTTTACTTTACACTACAGTAGGGAAATTATAATACTTTTGTCCTAATTTCTACACTTGCTAGAGGAAAACCCTTGAACTTTTTGGATTTTGATGGAAAACTACAGTCAGTCTCATTACAAACCTACTGAAATTCTGTAATCATCTCCCCACAAAATTTTTGGAAATGATGTAATTATGTATTATTTTGTGAAAATATGTAACTGTTATCCACTACATTCCCAAATGCAGAGATGGAGTTCACTGCATTTAATTCACTGTGAACTGAGTCTTTCTCAGACAAGAAAAGTGTGCACTTTTATTTGAAACGCGGCGCAAAAATATATACTTATTTAATTAAATTGTAGTGTTTTGCGATTTGGTAAGGGCACAAAGTCATATTGCACTTTCGATTTTAGTTTAATTGGACAGATATCTTGCCAAAGCAATAGCGCAAAACAACGTTAGAAATTTTAAATACAGGTCCTTCTCAAAACATTTGCATATTGTGATCAAAGTTAATTATTTTCCATAATGTCATGATAAAAATTAAACTTTCATATATTTTAGATTCATTGCACACCAACTGAAATATTTCAGGTCCTTTATTGTTTTAATACTGATGATTTTGGCATACAGCTCAGGAAAACCCATAATTCAATCTCAAAAAATTAGCATATCTGAAAAGGTTCTCTAAACTAGCTTTTAACCTAATCATCTGAATCAACTAATTAACTCTTAACACCTGCAAAAGATTCCTGAGGCTTTTAAAAACTCCCAGCCTGGTTCATTACTCAAAACCGCAATCATGGGTAAGACTGCCGACCTGACTGCTGTCCAGAAGGCCATCATTGACACCCTCAAGCGAGAGAGTAAGACACAGAAAGACATTAATGAATAGGCTGTTCCCAGAGTGCTGTATCAAGGCACCTCAGTGGGAAGTCTGTGGGAAGGAAAAAGTGTGGCGAAAAACCCTGAGGAAGATTGTGGAGAAGGACCGATTCCAGACCTTGGGGGACCTGCGGAAGCAGTGGACTGAGTCTGGAGTAGAAACATCCAGAGCCATGTGCACAGGCGTGTGCAGGAAATGGGCTACAGGTGCCGCATTCCCCAGGTCAAGCCACTTTTGAACCAGAAACTGCGGCAGAAGCGCCTGACCTGAGCTAAAGAGAAGCAGCACTGGACTGTCGCTCAAATTTTGCATGTCATTCGGAAATCAAGGTGCCAGAGTCTGGAAGAAGACTGGGGAGAAGGAAATGCCAAAATGCCTGAAGTCCAGTGTCAAGTACCCACAGTCAGTGATGGTCTGGGGTGCCATGTCAGCTGCTGGTGTTGGTCCACTGTGTTTTATCAAGGGCAGGGTCAATGCAGCTAGCTATCAGGAGATTTTGGAGCACTTCATGCTTCCATCTGCTGAAAAGCTTTATGGAGATGAAGATTTGTTTTCAGCACGACCTGGCACCTGCTCACAGTGCCAAAACCACTGGTAAATGGTTTACTGACCATGGTATTACTGTGCTCAATTGGCCTGCCAACTCTCCTGACCTGAACCCCATAGAGAATCTGTGGGATATTTTGAAGAGAAAGTTGCGAGACGCAAGACCCAACACTCTGGATGAGCTTAAGGCCGCTATCGAAGCATCCTGGGCCTCCATAACACCTCAGCAGTGCCACAGGCTGATTGCCTCCATGCCACGCCGCATTGAAGCAGTCATTTCTGCAAAAGGATTCCCGACCAAGTATTGAGTGCATAACTGAACATAACTATTTGAAGGTTGACTTTTTTGTATTAAAAACACTTTTCTTTTGAGAATTTTTTGAGATTTTTGGTTTTCATGAGCTGTATGCCAAAATCATCAGTATTAAAACAATAAAAGACCTGAAATATTTCAGTTGGTGTGCATGGATCTAAAATATATGAAAGTTTAATTTTATCATTACATTATGGAAAATAATGAACTTTTATCACAATATGCACATTTTTTGAGAAGGTCCTGTATTTTAGGTCCATTATTAAACTCTGGTGGCTCAAATTAGATTATGGCAGGCCACCACAGTCTAGGTAATTAATGAAATTGATTAATCTAATGGTGGTTTTCCATTACCACTACCAGCTCAACTCGGCTCGGCTCGCTTTTCGCTCCGTTTTCCATTGCAGACAGTACCTCCACAATAGTACCTGGTCGTCATAGCGACACCACAGGAAACTGCCGTGACGTAATCTTCTTTGTGACACACACCCGCTAACCAAACAAAGGAAAGTATGCACCTCCTCGTTTGACCACGGCGTATTCTTCCGAGTTGCCATAATAGTAATGGGTATATCACTTTTACTGTCTATGGTATATCACGCAATCTCTGGCCAAACTATTTAAAAATGGCGCGGTTATTTAGGATACTCCCATAGACAGTAAAAGAAAGGATACTCCGCCTGGCGTGTGCAATGATGACGCAGTGAATAGTGACAATTCTCTTTGACTAGTGCTGCAACGACGCGTCGACGTCATCGACGACGTCGACTACGGAAATACGTCGACGTGAGTGAAATCGTCGGCCGTATCATACATTCATTTCGGCGTAGGCTTCTGCTCCTGGGAATGGAGAAAGTTCCATTCTATCACAAAAACCTAGACCACGATTATCAAAAGTATGGGGATACTTTAAACAGAGGCCAACCAAAATGGTCCTTTGTTCCCTTTGCAAAGCCGAAATGGCGTTTCGTTACCACGGCAGCACTGCAATGCACGAGCTCCTCACACCGGCTTCACACCGCACACGCTAGCAGTGTGTTGGCAGGGCAGAAGCGGTGCGTATGGAGAAGGGGAGCCGCGCGCGTCAGTTGTACATTCACACTGGCTGCGTTTGTCTCGCGCGCAGCTGAACCGCGGCTCGTATATTGCAAATACAGACGAATATCGTCAATTCTGTCACTTTCCCGGTGTTCTCCGACCCCTGTCTGTCTCGTGCTTGGATTAATGATGGGCAGCGTATATCTTCTGCAAATGCGACTGTGTTCTCCTCTTTCCCAAACACACATAACATGCTGTATAAAGGTAGTTTACGTGATAAAAGTACTCTTAATGTTAATATAAGCCTCTAGTTTTAATCATTTAAACAGGCATTTGAAGTTTGAGCAAAAACTGGCAGTGTTTTCCAGTATTTTATTTTTTTTAAATCACAGCGCCGGATGTCATTATGGTGTTTGTGAAACACACAGAACACTTCACTACATGATTTCAAGGTGAAATTAGTTATTTTGCATGTTAATCAGGTCAGTTTTGATCAGAACAATGCACTGTGGCTTTAATTCAGCGTGAGCAGCGTCGTCAAAAATAGACCGGCGCCGAACGATTGCGGCACTGGCGCTTCTGCTCTGCTCCTGCTACGCGTGTGAATGCACTCATCTGTTAACATGAGCGTTGGTAAAAATATGCGCTGCTTACGCCCTGCTTACGCGTGCGGTGTGACATCCAGTGAACATGCTTAAGCTTCCATTTTCCACAACTGATGTGTGCGTTGATGAATGTTTATATGTGAATAAAAGCCTAAATTAAATCTGTTCATCATATAAAGTGATTGTGTCTCTTCAGAAAATGTGGACTAAACCACTCAATTAATTTGTATTAGTTTTACAATTTACGATAAACTATTTGATGTGTCAAAGTGGTAGTTGCATTAGTGCTGCAATTATTGTGTTTGTTTTTTCTCAGGAAGAGGCAAAGCTTAAAAGAAGAATTCTTTCAAAGTGTGTGTGAAATGCGTCGACGCGTCGCGTCATACATTCATCTTGCAATGGCCCCAGCTGGCAGTTACACTTACCGATAGCATACTCAACATGATTGTAAAAGATACTTTATGGCACTTTATTTTTGTATACTGTAAAAACTAACTTGCAGTACTTTTTGGTAAAAATTTAATAAAAGTTGAAATATTATATTAGAAGTTGTACTTATCATTTTTTGTATAGTTATCCAAAGGATTCATTAGCTAATCAAAAAAGAACACTAGATTGAAAAACAAAATAATAATAATCGTTAGATTAGTCGACTAATCAAAAAATAATCGTTAGATTAGTCGACAGAAAAAATAATCGTTAGTTGCAGCTCTATCTCTGACCAATCAGCAGTCTGAGGTGTTTTCACGCCACATTTTGGTATCGCCTCGGCTCGTCAGAACCTCACCGGAGGTGATAACGAAAAAAAGTACCTGGAAGCAGGTTCAGGTACAACTTTTACACAGTGGAAAACCAAACAAAGGCGAGTCGAGGCGTGCTGGTACTGTGTAGTGGAAAAGCGACATAAGTAAAATCATAATATGGTTTTGTGCGATGATTAAATCACAAAGGCTGCGATTTAATTTAATATATGCACTGCACATTTTAAATTGAAGAGTAGAACTTATCTTTTTGCTCATAAGCAACTCATGATCCAGTGCTTTTAGTGACTCGGAGTGGCTCAATTCCCTGTAAATGCTGCTACATTGCACAAAGACCCTTTTGGGCCGCTTATAAACACACGCGCTACCCATTTCACCAGATTTGTAACGAGAAGCATTTATAAACCTGTTGTCTGCAAATGAGAAACTTGAAGGTTTTCCTGTGGTTTTCAGCCAAAATAAAAGATTACCTGTTAAACGTTTGAAAACTAAGAAGTTAAGACATACATATTTGTATTGTAACTAAACTAAAAACAATTAAAATTTGATTTTAGATTTTTTATTTTACAGTGAAACTATTACGCTAGCTATATTTCTTATTTTATTGAATATTTTTATTCAATAATAATCATCATGATAATAATGTTTTTTTTATAGTCATATTGATATAATCACAATATGATTTTTATTGCCAAATTGTGCAACCCTCAAACAAACCTGGTAAAAAAAAAATTAAAAAAAAGAACATCTATATTAAATCAAAGTCTCTGTTTTTATTGGAATAATTACTTAAAACTGTTAAACATTTAATCAAATCCCAGGTTGGTTTATAATGGATGATGTTTCTTCGTTTGATATACAATTGATATCAGTGAACAAAGATCATGAATAATTAATTCATGATCATTAATTAATTTGCATGATATTTTACAACCTGAATATCCGTGACTTTATCATAAAACCTTGACATTTTCTGTAGAAACAGTAGTTAATGATAATACAAACTGCTTAAGGTTTTCTTTTTACAAATCTTTGAAGAAAATTATGTATGAATTTAGTTTTTAATAAATTGTATTTTTGAATAAATCAATAGATAGCCAGTGTTCATTTTGTTTTGTTTCTAGCAGTGTTTTCTAACAGCTCCAAAATGTTTAGGTGGATATCACCATGTGAAAATAGGCGACTTGTTCAATGGACGGTACCACGTAATCCGCAAGCTGGGATGGGGTCATTTTTCCACTGTTTGGCTTGCTTGGGACACACAGTACGTTCACTTACCTGTTGGTTTTTCTGATTCTGTAATACCATTTATGGATTACAATTATGTGTACTTAGAGGTAATGTATTGTTTTGGTTGCAGAGGGAAGCGTTTTGTGGCCATGAAAGTGGTTAAGAGCGCAGAGCACTACACAGAAACAGCACTCGATGAGATCAAGCTCCTGAGAGCGGTGAGTTACCCCGACACCAGTGCTGCCATAGAAACCATTACGATGAATTATTCGCAAGACCATTTAGTGTCAGATGAATTTGAGAGTATGCCACACTGCGGTGGGAAAGTAATGAAAGTCAGTTGTAGCCACATGGCCTGAGGAAAGTGGTTTCATCAAATGAGATTATGGTTTATTTCGTAATAAACCAAAGAAAATGGTTTTGAAATGTTGAGTGTGTTGCCTGTAAAACTGCCTGAGAGTTCTTTTCTCCTATCCCCATCTGATGGATTCAGGTCAGGAACACAGACCAGAATGATCCCAGCAGGGAGAAAGTGGTGCAGTTATTGGACGACTTTAAGATCTCGGGCGTGAACGGGACCCGTATCCTTTCAGTACTGCAAACACAGCACTGAGAACACTGCCTACATTCTTGCATAAATCATTTTGTGAGAGATCCACAGGTGTTTTTTAGAGTACTCCATATTTGCTCCTGTGCAGGGAGCAGTTTCAGCTGCCGCTCAATCTCTTGATCCACAGCTGTGAGGCTTGGCGCTTTGCCCAGATTTAGCCCAGCTCACTCTATTATTTGTGGAGAACAGCTCGTACTGAGCTGGAGCTTTTGGCTTGTGTTCCCGGAAGAATTTGACTTTTGTTCTCCAGGGACAAGTTCAGCATCATTTCCCTTTAACATGCCCTGTCAGATGTGTGTATGGTGTTTGAAGTTCTTGGCCACCATCTGCTGAAGTGGATTATCAAGTCCAACTACCAGGGCCTACCGCTGCCGTGTGTCAAGAGCATCATTCGACAGGTGCATATTTTTCGTTCCTTGTCAAGTTTGGTTGTATAGAGCGACATATTCACAACTTTTTCTTTTTTTCTTCTCTATAGGTTTTGCAAGGCCTGGACTACCTGCACACCAAGTGTAAGATCATTCATACTGATATAAAGCCAGAGAACATCCTGATGGATGTGAATGAGGCGTATGTCAAGAGACTGGCCGCGGAGGCCACAGAGTGGCAGAAATCTGGAGCTCCACCACCTTCTGGATCTGCAGGTGACGCCAAGCTCTCCTTTCAGATATGCAAGAGAAACAGAACGTTTAGATAATTTACAGACTTCCCACTAGGGTCAGTAATCAAGCAAAAATGCTGCCGAAAGATATAAAAAATACTCCAAATATTAAAGGGGTCATGAAATCAGATTTTTATATTATGTTTCTTGAAGTTAGTTTATTAAGTTTGCAAAGTGCATAAAAAAGGTTAAAGTAACTGTATGTAAGAAATGTATTTCAATGAATCATAAAATGGCCCTGATATGTCACTAGACATTAAGAAATCATGTTAATTTCAAATACTTATATCACTGACAACAGTAGTCCGGCCGATGTTGATGTTGACATGTTGTGTTTTGGCCTGAAGCTCCACCCTCCACCGATCTACCAATCACAAAGTGAGTAGTGTTTCGGCATCCGGGTTGCCAGCTCTGCTCTAGTTAGCACAGCTGCAGCTACAAACTTTTTGTATAACTTTTAGGTTTTGTAAGAAACCTAAAAGACCTCTCATGAAGCATAAACGTAATTAACAGAAAAAAAAGTACTGTGTAGGACTTGTCACTTGCCATTGGAAGCTTCTCGTAGCAGCCTATGTTCCTGCTGGATCCTGCAGCCTATCTGGCCACCTCAAGTCAGAGGAGAGAGGGAGGGGGGGATACACCTCTCTACAGTAATTTGAAAGCGATTGCAGTACCAGTTTTGGCCACAATCCTACATACAGTTCCTTTAAATATTTGTTAAATATTATAATTTTCCATGCTTATTTTCACTCTCTACTTTACATACACTGATGGTCTTACGTGACAGTGTCGCACTTGTGATTGATGGACAGACATGAGTTCAGATCACCTTGATTAGGGGGGTAGAAAAAAAGGATTCATATTTTAAACTGGTTCTGAAACATGCAGTAGGTTTTTATTATAGAGTAACCTCTTATGTGTAAGTACAAGAATATTTTCAGTCCCATTTCATGACCCCTTTAAAATGTCACTGTCAAGAAATCATTGTTTTTATCTATTATGTAATTTCATAATGTTATACCTATGCAGTTCAGTGTTGACCTTAATGGGACTTGTAGCTGTCATGTTTTGCTGTCTACAAGGCAAGTGTTGTGTTGAATGTGCAGTGTTCACTAAAAATACATTCACTGTCAGAAAAACACACTTGACTCCAAAACAGAAAATGTAAAAATCTATGATTATGGCAGAGGTCTTCAACCCTGCTCCTGGGGACCCACTGTCCTGCAAAGTTTGTTTCCAACCTGCTTCAGCACACTGGCCTGTGTATTTTCAACAAGTGATCCTGAAGAGCTTGATTAGCGTCACCTGTCTTTGATTAAGGTTGGAGCTAAACTCTGCAGGACAGTGGGTCCCCAGGAGCAGGGTTGAAGACCTCTGGATTGTGGTATATTCTAGAAAGCCGTATAATCTAACATAGCAACTGAAATTAGAAATTAAAGCAATTAAAAATGTATTCTAGCTCAGTGTTCATTGGGATGTGGTATCTTTTTCATTACAGTTGTGGTCCGAATTATTGGCACTCTTAGTAAATATGACTTAGTCAAAGATGAAAATAAATAAAATCTGCATTGTTTATCCTTTTAATCTTTCATTAAAACATTTGCAAAAATCTAACCTTTCATTGAAGTAATAGAATTGTAAGTGGAGGGTAAATCACATTATGAATCAAATGCTTTTCTCAAAAACATGTTGGCCATAATTATTAGCACCCTTTTATTAAATACTTTTTGCAACCTCCTTTTGCCAAGTTAAAAGCTCAGAGTCTTCTCCTATAGTGCCTGATTAGTTTGGAGAACACCTGACCAGAGATAACATTTCTAGCAGAGGCCGTCAGGGTTAGATTTTTTTTATCTGCTGGTATTTGCTAGAATCCATGATGCCATGTGTCTGAACAAGATGTCCAGGACTTCCAGCAAAAATAGGCCCACAACATTAAAGATCCAGTGGTATATTTAACCATGAGCATGGGGTACTTTTCTTTTCTTTTTTTAATTCCTGTTTGCACTAAACACATCTGGTGGGTTTGCTGCCAAAAAGCTCTTTTTTATAGTGTCATCGGACCACAGAACCAGGTCCCGTCTGAGGTTTCAGTCATGTCTGACAACTGAATATGCTGGAGTTTGTTTCTGGATGAGCGAGGAAGATTTTTCTTGAAAGCCTCCCAAACAACGTGTGGTGATGTAGGGGTTATTAAATTATTATTATTTTTTTGGCTTTCAAAACTCCAGATCCTTGAAGAGTCTTTGTCCACTCAAACTATCCTCGTCGCGCATTAGGACAATATAGACACTCGTCCTCTTCCAGGCAGATCTGTAGCATCTTTAGTTGATTGGAACTTCTTAATTATTGCCCTGATGGTGGAAATGGGGATGTCCAATGACTTCTCTTTTTTCAGCCACTTTCTATTTTGTGAAGCTCAACAATCTTTTTCTGCACATCAGAACTATATTCTTTGGTTTTACTCATTGTGATGATGATTAAGGGAATTTAGCCTTTGCGTTTCCTCATATTTATACTCCTGTTAAACAAGAAGTCATGACTAGACAATTTTATGCTCCTATTTCATGGGAATATACTTCAGGGGTACTTTACTCATAAGAATTTAGTAAGAAAATGGTGCCAATAATTTGGCCAGTAGCACGCACAGGGGAAATCATGATCGTGAAAGTGCCCACAGTGCTGCCAGAACTTATACCATAGGCTTATACCAACCCCCCCGTGCAAGCCACTGATTGTGGCCAACATGCATTGGAGAAAATCGTTTATTTCATAATATGATTTCAACTTTTAATGATTTGTGTAAATGAACAATCAAAAGGCAGATTTATTTTTACAGCTATCTTTCATCATATTTACCAGAGGTGCCAATAATTCTGACCAGAACAATATTTGTGTATTTAATTTAAACAATGACCATAACTGTTAAAAAAAGTTGTAGTGTAAAAAAAATGATAAACATGCCCCTGAGAATCAGTTCCCGGAGCTGATATTTCCACACACATACAAAAAATCTGATGCTGGTTTCAACAGTCATGGGACAAACTGGAGATATACATTTAACATAATACAATATATTATGTGATATTACAACTACCATTAAAAGTTTGATGTCAGTAAGTTTTTTTTTTTCTTTCTTTAAAGAAATACTTTTGTTCAGCACGGATGCATTAAATTGATCAAAAGTGAAAGAAAATACATTTAAAATGTTACAAAAGATTCCTATTTCAAATAAGCTTTCTATGAATTTGTGGAACTCTATTGATCAGAAAGCTTGTATTTAACATTCCAACTAGGTCAGGGAGTTTATGAATCTTCTGTTACATACAGTATGTTCTTATTGATATGATTTTTAACATGACCTTGTTGTGGCATTGATATCAGCAGTTTTATTCAGCCGTAACTTAGTAACTTCACATCCATTCACCTCCTCTGACAGTTCAGCATAGAACATCTCCATTGATACATTATGCAGAGTGACGTAAAGTCTGCGGGATGTTTCTAAATGGAGAGCAGTGACTCATGTGCTCCTCTAAACAACTGAAGGATGACAAATTCCCACAGTGTGAATCTCTGGAGAAGCTCATGTGCACTGCTTGTGAACTCTGTATAGCAACTGAGAAATGTCCAGCTTTCATGACATTGATTGTGCGCAACAAGATGCTGATGTTGTCTTCTTTTCATTTTCTTCCTCCACTGCAGTGAGTACAGCTCCAGCCCCAAAACAAGTAAGTGTTCCGTCTGAGATTAGTATTGTAGGGTCTACCTTAACTGTTCCACATATGTTATTCATACAAACAACTGCTTTTATACGCTCAAACTCATTGTTGGATGGTTCAGAAGATTCGAAAATTCTAAAGGATCTCTCATTTAGATGGCCAAAATGTCCAAGAACAAGAAGAAAAAGATGAAGAAGAAACAGAAGCGTCAGGCTGAACTGTTGGAGAAGAGGATTCTGGAGATCGAGGGACTGGAGAAAGGCCCTGAGGGTGGAGAGGAGGAAGAGGAGGATGAAACGGAGACGCCCGACAGCACCCCATCAGTCCCCAGCAGTCACACACTGAATGACATCACAGCTGAGGCCACACTGGGTGAGTGATGAAGAACTCAAACACTGTTTGAGGAAGGCATCGCTTGACTTGGGTCAGTCTTATGACATTATTTGTTTTTTATATACATTTCTAATTAGTATTTTTAGCAAGTTTAAGTAATGTTACTACTTCAACTTATTTATTTCAGTTAAAGCTTTTCAGCTATTTCAATTTTAGTTAACAATAACACCACTGACAACAAGGCCCAAACTCTTAATTTAATCTCGATTCTCAAATTAAATAAAATGTTATATTAAAATTATTTACTCATGAACTCCATTGAAAGAATATAAAAAACCTCTTAGTGGGTCTGTATAATATATTTGTCTGTATAATTATTTTAAGTAATAATATATGGCGTATTTAATAATTATTTTTATAATTTAAATCCATATGGATTATTATTATAGAATTTATTAAAAGAGACAGTAAAGACATTTATACTGTCACAATAGATTTCTATTTAAAATAAATGCTGTTCTTATGAACTTTCTATTCATCAAATAATCCTGACAAAAAAATGTATCACGGTTTCCACAAAAATAGTCTAAAGTCTAGTCACCTTTATTTATATAGCGCTTTTTACAATGCAGATTGTTTCAAAGCAGCTTCACAATGGTAAGAACCATTATTAATAATTGAGTGCAAAATCAACATTTTACTATTATTTCTGAAGGATCATATGACACTGAAGACTCAGTTTTGATCACAGAAATAAATTACATTTTAAAATATATTAAAAGAAAGTGGCTATTTTTAAGTGTAAATATTTCACAATATTACTGTATTTTTTATTAAATAAATACAGCTTTGGTGAGCAGTAGGGATGTGACGGTGAGGAAATTTTCCCACCGGTTAATCGACGTGTGACAACACTGGTAATACCGGTGTCACCGACTGGGCTTTCGCTGAATCTATATAACCAGAAGTAATGCACACGGCCGCTCGGGCATTCATAACAGAGCTGAGCAAGGGAGTGGTTTCATTAAATTCATATGAAAGTTAAGCTTCCATATGCATGAACTGAAAATGTGCCAGTGCACACACCGTGAATGACTGTTTGTCCGTAAATGCATGCTCTGTGCGGCCACGCACATTTTAGTTTTGGTTTTGGATTAGCGCTAATTCGGGAGCGGGTTGCTTGAATTGTGGGTTCGTTAGCCTATTATTCATAATGAAAAACACAACAACAACACAGTACAATGACAAACTCACTTAATTAGGCGCCTTTACATTTCGCTTTGAAACCAAATCTTCCACGATCATCTGGTCTTTCTGCTCTTGGCTCTCGTGATGAATGAAATCTGACCCCTGCTGCGTTTGCGTGGCGGCACTCATTCTGAACATGCTTTATTAAGCAGACACGATCAGTTTTTATTTGTACTGCCTGTTCACTAACTGATCTAAATTATTTTACTATAATTTTTTTTTTTAACGACGATGGGGGGGGCGGTGCCACGGTGTGCAAGTGATGTAACCGGTGCTGAGTCTGAACACCGGTAACACCAGCATCACTGACCATCGTAGCAAACCTAGTGAGCAGAAGAGACTTCTTTCATAAACATTTAAAAAATCTTAAACTTCCATCCATTCATCCTATAACACATTAAAATATTCCATCACTGCGAGGGATGAGAACTTGACATTGATTCAATAACCGTGATGACAGATTCAGTCAGTTCTTTCAGTGAAGGATTTGTCAGACTGAATCAAACTTCTATGTGTGTGAATCTCTCTTTAAAAGCATATACAAATGAGTGGCTCATTTTGATTCACTAAACAGAACCGGTTCCTAAAAGGAATTTGTGAATTGAATTACCCTGCCTGAGTTTTAAGGAACAATTAGATTGTTCAAATGAAGATTGTTATTAATTAGAAACGCAATATTTTACCTAGCCCCAGTAAGCAAGTGCCTAGCAACCGCAGTTCAGTGCACTCAGAACACCTTAGCAACCACTTAGCAATGCTCTGACATCCATCATCAACACCGTAGCATGATATCAAGCACAGGCAAACAGCGGTTACATTTTCTTGGAACAGTAATTGTTAATCTAAAGCAGTAGTTAATGCAGTAAAATATATCATTATTAACTTGTACAGGAGGTGAATGTATTTGTTCAATATCTGTACTGTTGCAGAATCTCTGCTGCTCAATCGCTTAGTGTAGCCACGTCCCAGACCTTATGAAAAAAACATGCTTCCAGCTACTGTCTTCATCAATTATGACTGGTGTTGCTGCGCTTTAGTCTTGCGTCATGATGTATCAGCGTTTCAACTCAGAGATTGTATTTAAATCAAAACTTTTTGAACTTTTTTCCACTCCAGATGGTGTCTCAGATGATTGGTCTCAGCTCAGAGGCGCCGTCAACGGTCACAGCCCGGACCTTGAGGATGAGCAGAGCCTTGATCTTCAGCAGCAGATGAAGGATGACACCCCTGTAAATCCCTACGACAGCGGCACCGAGGGGTCCGACCCTACTAACCCTTACCCAGCATGCAACGGCACCGAAGAGAAAGAGCCCAGTCCTCCATCCCCTGCCGCCACAGACGGTAATGGACCTTTGATTTGTGGCATGGTTGAGTCACAGTGCCCTAGGGTGCAGGATCAAGAGAGCCCCACAGCGGAGCTGAACGGCTCTGGCTCTGTTGAGGGCCCCAAAGAGGAGGTGGGCCTCACCATGGAGGTGGACCCCAGCGCGCAGGCAGTCACAGAGGAGGAGAGCCTGAAGGACGGTCAGTGCGGAGCCCTCACTGGAGGAACGCCCCTCCCTGTTTGCTTTTATACTAACTCCCCTCCCTCCTCTCTCTCCGCCTCTGTGTGTTTTCCTAGAGAGTCTCCTAACACTGAACTGGTGTTGCTAACATACTAAAACAGCCTGATTTAACAATGTTTAATAGCAGTATTTAGCCAGGAACCGTTCACATACAACATATTTTCGTTGAAATAAGTTGATTGCAAAGATGGAATGTGGTCCACAGACATGGAAGTCTGGAAATGTATTTTAAATTAAAAAACATGGTAATAAATAAGTCTGGAAGGGTCATTAATAAGACTTAAATAAAAAAAAATTACACATTTTATTATCAATTAGTTAGGAAAAGAGGCAAAAAAAGTGCATGACCCAAGCTGTCCAGGAGCTCAGCAGCAGTTTATTAAACACATCAAGATCAAGATGGCTGCCGTGTCAGCTGCTCTGACAGATTTCTTGTTCTGTTTAATGAAGTTGAGGTTTTTCCCCAGCCACTCAAGTGTATGTTCTTATCTCTAAGTGTTAGAAAAAGCATAGTCAACAGAGAGAAACATTGTCACAGCAAGATGCGCATGCGCATAAAACAAGGCTACAAAAAAGTACTTTTGTTTGACAAAAAATGTAGGTTTAAATTGAACAATATATAAACTGTAAACTGCAATGAATACACATACACTATATTGCCAAAAGTTTTGGGACACCTGCCTTTACATGCACATCCCATTCTTAATCCGTAGGGTTTAATATGGAGTTGGCCCACCCTTTGCAGCTATAACAGCTTCAACTCTTCTGGGAAGGCTTTGCACAAGGTTTAGGAGTGTGTTTGTGGGAATTTATGAGATCAGGCACTGATGTTGGACGAGAAGGCCTGGCTTGCAGTCTCCACTCTAATTCATCCCAAAGGGTGTTTTATCGGATTCAGGTCAGGACTCTGTGCAGGCCAGTCAAGTTCCTCCACACCAAACTTGCTCATCCATGTCATTATGGACCTGCATTGTGCACTGGAGCGCAGTCATGTTGGAACAGGAAGGGGCCATCCCCAAACTTGTCCCAATAGTTATGGTATGCTGAAGCATTAAGAGTTCCTTTCACTGGAACTAAGGGGCAAAACCCAATCCCTGAAAAACAACCCCACACCATAATCCCCCCTCCACCAAACTTTACACTTGGCACAATGCAGTCAGGCAAGTACCGTTCTCCTGGCAACTGCCAAACCCAAACTCGTCCATCGGATTGCCAGACAGAGAAGCGTGATTGGTCACTCCAGAGAACACGTCTCCACTGCTCTAGAGTCCAGTGGCGGCGTGCTTTACACCTCTGCATCCGACGCTTTGCATTAGACTTGGTGATGTAAGGCTTGGATGCAGCTGCTCGGCCATGGAAACCCATTCCATGAAGCTCTCTACACACTGTTCTTGAGCTGATCTGAAGGCCACATGAAGTTTGGAGGTCTGTAGCTATTGACTCTGCAGAAAGTTGTTGACCTCTGTGCTCTGTCTCCTCAGCATGCGCTGAACCCGCTCTGTGATTTTACGTGGCCTACTACGTCATGGCTGTTGTTGATGTTGTTCCCAATTGCTTTTACTTTGTTATAATACCACTAACAGTTGAGCGTGGAATATTTAGTAGTGAGGAAATTTCACAAAGGGATTTATTGCACAGGTGGCAACCTATCACGATACCATGCTTGAATTCACTGAGCTCCTGAGAGCGAGCCATTCTTTCACAAATGTTTGTAGAAGCTTCTGCATGCCTAGGTGCTTGATTTTATACACATGTGGCAATGGAAGTGATGGGAACACCTGAATTCAATGATTTGGAGGGGTGTCTCAATACTTTTGGCAATACAGTGTATATATATATATAATATAGTGTATAGTGTGTGTATATATATATATATTTCTCTTGTCAGTCAGCAACATTCTGTTCTTGCACGGATGTTAAAAATTTTTTTAATTTTGCAGTAGCTTTAGCTAGTAAGCCGATAGTTTTCGTTTATTTGTATTTTTTGGCTTTTGTCGTATTTGATTTAGCCTATTTTTACTTTAAGGCATTTTTACGGTGTTGACAGTATCATAAGAAAAAAATAACTAATACAATGATTGTATAGCCAACATTTTATATTTGTTATCCCAGTCACTCTCTTTCTTTAAGGGAAATTTAAATCTGAAAACGAAGTCTAAATTTAGTGGGATCGGTCAGGTCGGGAAGAAAATCAAGAAACTCATTCTAAGCGGTAAGCGGGTGAACGCAGAGTGAATTTTAAGCGGGAGTGGGTGGTTGCGGAATAGAACCTGGCAGTAGCGAGACAAATGTGCAGACCTCTATATCACAATACGTTATTGATTATCATACCCAGCTATACGATATTTGCCGATACCTCAAAAAGTTCTGCGATACGATTACGACACGATTCAATATATTGATGTGATATTATGTGCCTGTTTAACACAACCAGTTACATTTTATTTCCTCATGACAAAATATATAACAGAAATGTTTTGAAAATGTCTCATCCTGCACTCTGATTGGGACATCCAGCTTAGGACATGACAACAGTCAACAGCAAATAATGTGCAATGTCAAAAAATCTGCCAAAAGACAAGTAATTATACTTATATATAAATATATACTAAACAATTAAAATACATTTAAATCTCCTTTTAAATAGGACATTTTAAATGTGTTGCATGTCTATCTATCATCCAACCATTCATCATCTATCCATCAGCCATATAAAAATTCCATCCATCCATCTATATATCATCCATCCATTCATCTATATATCATCCATCTATCAATCATCCCTATAACAATCCATCCATCCATCTATCTATATATCCTTCCATCCATATAATAATCCATCCATCTATTTATCCAACCATCAATCTATCCATCATCTATCTTCTATCTATCCATCTATCAATCTATCATCCATCCATCCGTCCATCTCTCTGTCTATTCGTCTGTCTGTGAGTATGTAACCACAGGTGTTCACCTGTTACTGGTGCTCTAGCATTTTTATTCTGATGCTCTCATTTTTCATGGCTGATACTGATTAATAGAGAGCCGCTCTATTATACGTCCTACAGGGCTTTATAAATCACAAAACACAGCAAACCTCACATGAGCCGACCCAGAATGTGTGTGTGGGGTTGTGTTATTGATTCTAAACCGTCTTTCTCATACTTCTGTTGTACTGCAGCTAAGATTGCTGCGGGAAACCTGCTACTCAACCCCCTGGAGCCGCTAAACGCTGATAAGATCCAGGTGAAAATTGCTGACCTGGGCAACGCCTGCTGGGTGGTGAGTCTGGGGTTTTCTGTAAAGCTCAATCATAGATTTGTAGATAGTCCACCCTAAAACGAAGATTCTGTATCTTGTTGAATGAAAGAATTAATTGAATTGACCGATTGAGATGCTGATATCTTCATGGGTGTTCATGTCTTACCTCTTGTGTCAGCGGTTGACTCTTCTTAATGTAACTCTTGTTTGTCGTCATCAGCATAAGCACTTCACAGACGATATTCAGACGCGGCAGTATCGCTCTCTGGAGGTGTTGATCGGATCAGGATACGGCACCCCAGCTGACATCTGGAGCACAGCGTGCATGGTGCGTTTGAAGACTTTTTGATAAGAATATATATGGAATAAAACTCCACTGGTGAAGTGTGAAGTTCAAAAACATCATGATTTTGAGTCTCTTTTGCAAAGCCTAGTGAGCTGCCTTGCTGTGAATTGCCTTATAAAGCAGCATCCTAACAATGCACTCTACACAGGCAACAAAGTTAATGCTTAAGTTGATGACTCCACTTGGATTTATTTCCAATAGTTTTACATTATCATGTTGCTAAGGTAATGATTCTACTCCAATTTGATTCCAGTTTTCTGTCCATGTTGCTAAATGAATAGCCTGATACTCAAATAGTTAACATTAGCATGTCGCTAAGATAATGACATGATTCTCTAATAAGTAACAAGATACATTGAACATGCAAATATTGGGTGAAATAGTCATTGGGTTGATGTTATCAATGAAATATTTAAAATTTACATTATCTTGTCAACAATATCAGATATATTGTTAGTTGAGAGGGATGTATTCAGTACTGCTTTAGAATTTGGCTAAAAGAAGACATCTTATCTTTTAGAATAGCTTTTGTCAGAAACACATTATGATGCTGTCTTATGCATTAGAATGCTGTCTAGGTAGGGTACTCTCAGAGTGTTTCAGTGAGCGCTGCTGATGCTGGTCTCTTGGCCTGTGTCCCGCTCTGCAATGCACAGACTTTGCACCTTTTTTTAAACAGTAGGGCCAGACCCACAGAGAGAGGTTAAACTCCATCTGTATCAGCATTTCAGGTGCACTGCGTAACGAAAGAGTCTTGCATGCTGCACTCTTGTCACGTTGTGGCGGCTTCAGTTCGGGCTGGGGTGAGAAGGGTTGGTTTGGCTTTTCAGATAGCAGCCTACGACCTTGAGAATTGGATGCTAGGATCGCTGTGTCCGCACACACATACATTCTTCTCAAAGTGAGTCTCTCCCTAGGCATTCGAGCTGGCAACAGGGGATTACTTGTTTGAGCCTCACTCCGGAGAGGATTATTCCAGAGATGAAGGTAATTCTTCCACAGGTTGCCAACGTTCATATACATTTTTACCAAAACATTTCCATGACTTTCCCATGACTTGAGGCAATATTCATGACCTAATGTTCCATTACAGTCTATGTATACATGCAAAAAAAGAATAAAAATCCATGTTCAAATTAATCATATATCTTAACTAAAATGAATGACTATTAAGGCTATTCGATTGCTTGCTGTTTGTTTTAATAAATTCAAGCTGCGCCTGTGCTAGACGTTACTCCACGCAGAGAACATAACGTCACGCGATCGAATGCCCGAATGATAAGTATTGTCATTTGTTAAACCAATATTATCAATTAAACCAGGGCTTGAATGTCGTTTTGAAAAATGTAATAAAAAAAAGTTGATTACAATTATCTTATGTAAATCCTAAATGTTAGCGCACTATGTATTTGTGTTTTATAATTTCTGCCCAATATCTTTCACACAACACAAGGAAACTTGATTTCACTATTTGACAAACAGTCAGTAAAATTAGAACAAATAAATTGCAAGCAGTAGCAGAAATAAATACCATAGAATAAAGATACAAATGAAAGGGAGGTCTAACGGTAGTATTCACGTACAGAAATACTACAGACATTGAATGAATGAAAGTAATCAGATGTGAAATAACACTGGATAATTTCACTGTTGATCAAAAAAAGACTTCACTTTCACCGAAGACACAACCAACTTTGTTTACGAGGATACTTACCAAGAATGGCATTTTGAGATAATTTTTGTGTTTTTGTCGGTTTAAATAATTAGTTCACTTCAAAATGAAAATGTCCTGATATTTTACTCACCCCCATCTCATCCAAGATGTTCGTCTCTTTCTTTCTTCAGTCATAAAGAAATTATGTTTTTTGAGTTCAATTGCAACCAAAATGTTTAAGGTCCAAATCAATGCCGTTTCAAAGGGCTTCAGAGGCTCTGCACGATCCCAGACGAGGAATAGTGTCTTATCTAGTGAAACCTTTGGGCATTTTAAAATTAAAATAAAAACGTGTATACATTTTAACCTAAATTGCTCATCTTGCGCTGCTCTGCGACGTGCCACAGATTGGTCACGCTAGACGTAGGCGGAAGTACCGCCCCAAGTGAATGTGTGAGGACTAATACAAATGCCCTTTACCAAAAAAACCTCCATCTCCAACTTCAAAAACATCCGAAATCATTGTTTTACCTTTTTTTTGCTGAAGGATGTTTGTATTAGTCTTGGCATGTGTGCTTTGTAAATACGAGGGCGGTACTTCTGCCTACGTCTAGTGTGACCTTTACAATGTGAGTACGTCATCCGTGGCGCGCCACAGAGCAGTGCAAGATGAGCATTTAAGGTTGAAAATAGAGTATATTCATTTTTTTTTCATTTTTAAAATGCCAGAATGTTTCGCTAGATAAGACTATATTCCTCGTCTGGGATCGTGCAGAGCCTCTGAAGCACTTCGAAACCCTTTGAAACTGCATTGATTTGGACCTTCAACATCTTGGTTGCCATTGAAGTCCATTATGTGGAGAAAAATCCTGGAATTTTTTTCATCACTAAACGTAATTTCTTTTTGACACGAACATCTTGGATTAGATGGGGGTGAGTAAATTATCATATAATTTTCCTTTTGAAGTGAACTAATCCTTTAAGGGCAATAAGCCACTAAAATGAACTCAATTTGGTACTCACAAGCTGTTTGAGAGGCAGAAAACAGTCTCTCAGAGAGCGTGCAGTTACTGAGTGGTTAAAAATCACTTCAATGTTTAAATTGACAAGACTTAACTTCTGTGACTATGCAACAATGTCCCGATTGGGCTAGTGACAATTCCGTCAGCTGTCCCGAAACGCAAGCTGAAGTCTTCTCTCGCCTTGTGCAGTGCAGACGCAATGTGCTGATATGAAGCCATCCGTGCCATAAAAAGAGAGCGAAATATTTGTGAAACAAATTTCCATGACTTATACAAAACTTTCTGGGTTTATTTTTCCAACACAGGCCTGGAAATTGCTTTTTTTATTTTTATTTATTCCATTCGTTTCCAGGTTTTTTCATGACCGTACGAACCCTGGGTTGGGATTCCACCCACACCCGCAGTGAATCATAAAGCTCCAACACATGAACAAACAAAGTCGCATCTGGAGAACAAATCACACTATGCCTATTAATTAGCACTTGAACGAGAGCCAGTGCAAGCTTCATAATGACGCCCAATGCATCCATTTCTCAACCGCAGTGTAATATTTGAGCTGTCATTACGGAGGTGCCACTGTGAGTTGAATTGCTGGAGAGGTTGTGGCCTCTAAGCTGTTTTGTGCTCAGACCGTCAGCAAATTTTTTTTTTTTTGCATATCCAGATTTTATCTATATTAATTAGATGTGATTTTAAAAGTCTGGACTGCAAAAAAAACACATGAAATATGATTTTTTTTCCAAATCTGATACACATCACATCTGGAGGTGGTTTGAAATGTGATTCCAATCAGATTTTTACAGATGTGTTCTTAAATTGGATTGTAAATTGTGAAATTGCGTCACTTCTAATAGGGCTGTCAATAATAATTATTTTGATAATAGAGTAATCGGGCGATTATTTTGAAAAAGTCTTATTTTTAAAAATATTTTTTGTGGTAATAAAAATAGACCCTATTGTTATAAAAGCAGTAATGCACTAGCTACTGCGAAACTTCTTTTAGCCGTCATTAAATTAAAAAATCATATTGTTTGGTGCATAATACTCTTCTCTTTTTTCAAGACCCATTCAAGGCAAGTTTATTTATATAGCACATTTCATACACAATGGAAATTCAAAGTGCTTTACATAGAAAATGAAATTAAAACAGTAATAAGAATAACACGTGTAACGCCGGCTTCACACCGCACGCGTAAGCAGGGCGTAAGCAGCGCGTATTTTTTTCGGCGCTCATGTTAACAGATTAGTCCATTCACACCGGCAGCAGAGGCAGCGCCGCAGCGGAACAGAGCAGAAGCGTCAGTGCCGCGATCGTTTCGGCGCCGGGTCTATTTTTGACGCGCTGTTCACGCTGAATTAAAGCCACAGTGCATTGTTATGATCAAAACTGACCTGTTTAACATGCAAAATAATTAATTTTACCATGAGATAATGTAGTGAAGTGTTCCGTGTGTTTCACAAACACCATATGACATCCGGCGCTGTGAATTTTTTTTATAAAATACTCGAAAACACATCACTGCCAGAAGTTTTTGCTCAAACTTCAAAGGCCTGTTTAAATGATTAAAACTAGAGGCTTATTTTAACTTTAAGGTTACTTTTATCACGTAAACTACCTTCATACAGCATGTTATATGCACATGTGTTTGGGACAGAGGGGAACAGTCACATTTGCAGCAGATATATGCTGCCCATCATAAATCAAAGCACGAGACAGACAGGGGTTGGAGGAGAACTCCGGGAAAGTGACAGAATGGACGATATTCGTCTGTATTTGCAATATACGAGCCGCGGCTCAGCTACGCGAGACAAACGCTGCCTGTATGAAAGCAAAAAGTGCGCGCGCTGCTACTGCTTTCCACACGCGCTGCTTCGGCGCTGCCTACGCCCTGCTTACGCGTGCGGTGTGAAGCCGGCGTAAGAATTAAAAATAAAAACAGGATAATTAAAACAGTTGTTAATAGACATTTGGCAAAACACAGGTGTTTCATATTTGTTCTTGCTCAGGGACTTCCCCATCCTGACAGTCTGTTTCTGTGGATCTTCCTAGTATTTATATGGTCTCAATAAATAAATTGGTGATAGTTTTATCAGACCAGTACAAGTCAAAATTTTTAAAAAGTCCATCTAATGCTTGTTGTAAATGGCAGGAGATTTAATCACAGTCTTTTGTCCGTTTCTCTTGTAAACAGATCACATCGCGTTGATTATTGAGCTGCTGGGGAAGATTCCTCGTAAACTCGTCCTGAATGGCAAATATTCCAAGGAATTTTTCACCAAGAAAGGTACATCTGTCAGTGGACGCGTGTCACATGAGTAACTGCTCAGCAAATGTGTTTCTCACTTACTTGATAAACGTGCTCACCGTGTTCAGTAGCTTTGTGTGAATGTCATAGATTGATTAATGAGGAATGTCAGCACTGCCATTAATGGCATGGCCATACATTTTTTTGAGTGTGTGTAAATGTGTCACTATGTAGTCTAATTTTGAACCTGATACTTCACACTTTTTTAATTGGATGTATCCATCTATTTATTTGTGTGCTAGGTGACCTAAGGCACATTACCAAGCTGAAGCCGTGGGGTTTGCAGGACGTTCTGGTCGAAAAGTACGAGTGGGCCCGAGAGGAAGCCCAGAATTTTGCGGACTTCCTCCTCCCGATGTTAGACCTCGTCCCAGAGAAAAGAGCCACGGCTGCTGAGTGCCTCCGTCACTCCTGGATCGCCTCCTAGTGGCCAAAAACCTCCAAACCACACACACACACACACACACACTCACACGCACATCTTTGAACTCATGAATGCTCACCACTGACAGACGGCATCTTAAGAGCCGTGCCTGGTGTCATGGCAGATATTAGCCGCAAGGATGAGAAGGTCCGGTCAAGCAGATCTAATCTGAATCCAGTTTTCAAGTCGTCGTTGCTTTTTTACGTAATGGGTATAACTCGAGTGTACCGTCATTTCAGTGGTCTGTGCTCTTGCTGATTCATCTAACAATCACTTTTCTATCAGTTTCCTTCATATCACAGGATGGTTTGAAACGTGTCAGGATTGATTTATCTTCTCAAGAGGTTGCTCAATTTACAATGTCCGTTTTCTTAAAAGCAAGAGTGTTTGGAGTATATCGGACTCAGTAGCTGATTGTAGTTTTTCTTCACTGTATTAAGAAACGATTCCTTCAAACTGTTTTCCATATCTTCGAGTTTTACATCGATGTCTGAATGAAGGGAGCATGAATGGACATTATTGAAGTTCTTCTGAGTGTCTTCAAATTGATTGTGAGCTACTGCAAGAGAAACACAGCCTTGTGTTTTTACCAAAATAAAATCGAAAAATAAAAATCGAAAGTGGAGAAATTCTAACCTTTTATGTCACAAAATCCATCAAGGACTATCATGGTTAAAATAACAGTAATAATGACGTTTAATATGTGAATGCCAAGGAGGAGTTTTGGGATCAAGGTTATTTCAGTTACATAATCTAAATTCAGTGAGAACATTTCAAATTTTGTACATACTCATACCAAAGAGTTGGTTTGTCACACGATCAGTGTTGTACAGTCTTAAGCTTCATTGTTTGTGTACAGTTTTGTTATGAATGAATGGCTTAAGGAAAATGTTTAAGAATCACTGATTCGGAGATGCCTTGAAATGAATCTGCAATGATCTGTGCATCTTTTTATGCTTTTTTTCCCCCTACAGTGTTGCTTCAAGCAATATTAGTTTTTGTCTCTGGATGAAGTGAACCGTCCTAGATTAACTTTGAAAGGCCTTTGCTTTCTCTTGGATAAGCCAGTTTCGTCTGACCTTTTACAGAATCACACACATCATCTGCTTCTCTGCTTTCTCCTTTTTCATGAATGTCTCTGCTTTTGCTTGTTCAGCACTGAACTAAAATTGTTTCTGTAGTAACTTCAAATAAAGTTTTTGAAATGGCTCTTGGGACTTCGTAGCGTTTGTAGTTTTGATTAACGGTAATACTTTGCAATAAGGTTTAATTTGTTAACAATACTTCAACAATACTTTTACAGCACTTATTAATCTTACTTATTGTTAATCTCAACATTTACTAATACATTATTAAAGTCAAAAGTTGTACCTCTTCACATTAATGCACTGTGAACGAACATGAACATTATTATTAAATTAACGCTAATAAATGCTATTAAATGCTGTACAAATACACTATATTGGCAAAAGTTTTGACCACTCTTCTAGAAGCGCATTTGTGAGGTCAGGCACTGATGTTGGACGAGAAGGCCTGGCTCGCAGTCTCCGCTCTAATTCATCCCAAAGGTGTTCTATCGGGTTGAGGTCATGACTCTGTGCAGGCCAGTCAAGTTCCTCCACACCAGACTCGCTCATCCATGTCTTTATGGACCTGCTTTGTGCACTGGTGTGAGTCATGTTGGAACAGGAAGGGGGCCATCCCCAAACTTGTTCCCACAGTGTTGAGAGCATGAAATTGTCAAACTGCCTTGCTATGCTGAAGCATTAAGAGTTCCTTTCACTGGAACTAAGGGGCCAAACCCAACCCCTGAAAAACAATCCCACACCATAATCCCCCCTCCAACAAACTCTACACTTGGCACAATGCAGTCAGGCAAGTACCGTTCTCCTGGCAACCGCCAGACCCAAACTCGTCCATCGGATTGCCAGACAGAGAAGCGTGATTGGTCACTCCAGAGAACACGGCTCCACTGCTCTAGAGTCAAGGCTTGGATGCAGCTGCTCGGCCATGGAAACCCATTCCATGAAGCTCTCTACACACTGTTCTTGAGCTGATCTGAAGGCCACATGAAGTTTGGAGGTCTGTAGCTATTGACTCTGCAGAAAGCTGGCGACTTCTGCGCTCTGTCACCTCAGCATGCGCTGACCCCGCTCTGTGATTTTACGTGGCCTACCACTGTGTGGCTTAGTTGATGTTGTTCCCAATTGCTTCCACTTTGTTATAATACCACTAACAGTTGAGCGTGGAATATTTAGTAGTGAGGAAATATCACAAATGGATTTATTGCACAGGTGGCAACCTATCACGATACCACGCTTGAATTCACTGAGCTCCTGAGAGCGAGCCATTCTTTCACAAATGTTTATAGAAGCGTCTGCATGCCTAGGTGCTTGATTTTATACACCTGTGGCCATGGAAGTGATGGGAACACCTGAATTCAATGATTTGGAGGGGTGTCTCAATACTTTTGGCAATATATAGTGTGTATTGATCATTGTTAGTTTATGTTAATGCATGAAACCTTAATGTAAAGTGTTACCTGTTTAACTTTGCGTTTTTTATTTATATCGCAAAATAACATGTCCCATTTAATTTCTGGATGAATGAAGTGCTTGTTCATTTCAATTCGCAAAGCGAGTGAGCTGTCATTCACAGAATGAGTATAGCACAAGCATAGTTTTTTATTATTAATAATGCCAGTTACAAGTAAACAGCGAATAGCATTTCTGTGAAGGCACATTTTTGAATCAAAAGGAAAAGTCTGAAAGAGATTCGAAGCGGCAGTGAAAGAGGGTTCTCGTTAGTGGACAAAGATAGATCTGTTTTTTTGTTATTGTGGGGAAAAACATGTATGATGTTTAATGTTTTATGGAGTCTGTTAGTAGACATGAACATTTCAATTAAAGACTTGAATCATGAACGACATTTAACTTTTACGCTAATTGGTTGAGTGATTCAATGGTTCACTCATAACACAAAGGGTACTTCTCAATTAGAAGGCTGCATGCATCCGAGTAAGGCTATACATTTTTCGTCTGATGTCAACAAGCTCCGTCAAAAAGCATCTCGGTTTAAAGGATCCTTTGAAGGCAGCCTTCGTTTTTACATCCTTCATTCGGCCTGTTTTGAAGTATGCATCAAGTGTATCGTTCACGTCCTCCAATCACCCAGAATCCTTTGCACACTTTTTAAAAGAAAATGAGTCTTCACTGAGTTTGTCCAATTTCACTATGTAATGCAAGACAAATTATTTTGGAGATAAAGCCATTATGTTTTCTTTTGTTTTGTTGTAAATTAACCACATAATGCTAAACTTGTTCAGGTGGGTTTGGTTAGAACTAAACTCTGCAGGACAGTGGCCCTCCAGGACTGAAGTTGCCCATCCCTGATCTCAGAGGTCATGGGTGTGTCCGAAAAAGCCCCCTATACCCTTATTCACTATTCCCTATATTACTTCACTACTATAGTTCACTTGAGGGAGTGGATGAAACCGAGTGTGTGAATTCGGACACTGAGTAACTTTACATAGTTTGTGCTTACTGTTTAAAACTGAGCAACTTTTCATCAAACTGTAATAAGATGAAAATATTTACCATGAATGCATGGAAGCCTTATATACTATATATTAACTTAACTTTTTAATAACAATTTATACTTGTGTGATATTCGACTGTAGCCACATTGGACCAGCGTTTTCCCCCCAGCGTTTTGTAAAATGGACGGATGGATGATTCAACTGAGGGCGCCATCTTCTGGCAGGAAGTCATTCGGTGTGAGCATCAGTGCATTATGGGTATTTTTTTTACACACTGAGCGTACATCAGTGGTACGCTCGCTATTACAGTGAATTGTGGGATTGAATGAGTGCACTCGATAACGTCCACTATGGTTTCGGACACCACTATAAATGGCTATCCCCTCAAACAGTGCCCTGTTTAAGGGTATAGGGCAGGGGTGTCCTACCGTCCTGCAGATTTCAGTTCCACTCCTGCTCCAAAACACCTGTCTGTAATTATCAAGCATCCCTGAACACCATGAATAGCTGGCTTAAGTGTGTTTGATTCAGGTTGGAGTTAAAAATATGCAGGGTGTTAGCCATCCAGGACCAGGGTTGGACACCTGGTATAGGGGGTGATTTCTGACACATAGGCTGAATCTGAAATCGCCCCCTATACCCTCAAATAGGGCGTTATTTGAGGGGACAGCCATTTATAGTGGTGTCCGAAGCCATACTGGACGTTATTGAGTGCATTCATTCAATCCCACATTGCACTGCAATAACGAGTGTACAGCCGATGTATGCTCAATGGCTGTCCAAACTCGCTTGTTTTCATTCACTCCTTCAAGCGAACTATACTAGTGGACTAACGTAGGGAATAGTAAATGAGGCTTTAGGGGCGATTTTGGATTCAGCCAGTACATCATACAAATTCACAGGTCAGAGTTCACCAAACTTTTACTTTGGGACGCAGCAAAATGCAAAACTTCTTTGCATGGGCTTGTGTTTCTAGTCTCCAGCATTCAAATGTGTATGAGTGAAAGTGGCTGGAAGGAAAAGTGTGGTGTGTTTTAAATCACTGCTATGAATGAAACTCGCCACCATATAAAAATCAGCTCAGTTCTTTCTGGTTTACTGATTTCAATTTTACTAAGAATTTTTTTTTTTCTTTTTTTTTTTCAAACACATGCTCTTAACAAAATAACCCAATTTGGCCTTTTTCTCAAAATATAAAATATATGTATGCAATGTATATATTAGAAATGTCTGAAGTTAATCTCAAAGGTGGTGGTAACCTTCTACAGGCAAATGGATTATTTGTGGATTATTGTCTTTCATATTTCAGAGATGGACAGAAAGTGCTCTGTATCCGCATAAACACACATTCCATTGAGTCTGATGATGTGCAGAAGTCTTCATGCTTCCTCTAAAGAGAAAAAAAAAGTTATATTAGTTTATCAACAACTTTCACCCTAGGAATATGAGAACAGGAATGGCATGATAAATTGTGTTTTGCTGAGTTGTTCAAGTGAAGAAGTGCGCTAATGAAAGGCGCACACAAATGTACACAAATCCGCCGCGGATAATCAAATTCATTTTTACTAGCGCTGCACGCCTGAAGTGTGTTCAGTGATTACAGAGCACTGCTGTGGTCATTATAGACAGCAGAAAGGAAGCCTATGTGCACATTTAGTACGTCCTTTTGGACATTGTCATTTCTACACAGCAGAAGATACATGAGCCTTTTCCTTTTTTTAAAGAAGCAACACAGGATACCTGCTTTAGTTAGATCAGAGATCTATTAAAAACAGGAGTAGTTCACCAAACAAAAGAAAAATGTCATCATTTACTCCCACAGATGCTATTTTAGCCCAATGATGGTCTTTCCTCCGCTGCTCATTTCTACAGTGAATCATTTAGTAATATATACAAGTCTTCTAGATTCATAGCATACCTTTCTTTTCTTCCACCTGGAAGTCCTCTGGCAGCAGTTTGTCTTGCCGGTTGCCCAGTACAAAGGCCAGGAAGGATAATATGAGGGAGTCCATGATGCTGATGATGGCCAGGATATACGCCCAGCGCACCGTGCAGTTTCCCAGCGTGTATTTATCCGTCCGCTGACCGCACATCCTCTTCACCTCCTCTGAGTCCCAGCCGTCTGGATAGATCATACAACCTATGACCATGCAAGTCGCTGAAGGTGGAAAAGATAACCGGTCAGATAAAGATTAAAAAGAGTTTTGTACATTTAACTTTTACATTTTTGTGTAGGAAGTTTGTGTTTTAGAATAGTGGTATTTATTTTTTAAATAGCACACAATTCAATGAGTTAGTTCACCCACAAATGAAAATTCTGTTATTGATTCCTCCCCCTCATGTCGTTCCAAACCAGTAAGAACTTCATTCATCTTAGAAAATCCAACTTTTTGATAAAATCTGAGAGCTTTCTCTCCCTCCATTGACAGCTACACAAACAGATTGAATTTTTATTCACATATAAACATTGATCAGCAAACATAAACAGAAGCTTGTGCTGCGTAACACGAGAATTAACCTCATTGATTCTTGAGGAAGCTCAAACGTGCTGCGTAACACGAGAATGAACCTCATTGGTTCTTGTGGAAGCTCAAACATGATGTGTAACATGAGACTGAACCTCATTGGTTCTTGTGGAAGCTCAAACGTGATGCGTAACACAAGAATGAACCTCATTGGTTCTTGTGGAAGCTCAAATGTGATGCGTAACACAAGAATGAACCTCATTGGTTCTTGTGGAAGCTCAAATGTGATGCGTAACACAAGAATGAACCTCATTGGTTCTTGTGGAAGCTCAAGCGTGATGCGTAACACGAGAATGAACCTCATTGGTTCTTGTGAAGCTCAAACGTGATGCGTAACACAAGAATGAACCTCATTGGTTCTTGTGGAAGCTCAAACGTGATGCGTAACACGAGAATGAACCTCATTGGTTCTTGTGGAAGCTCAAACGTGATGCGTAACACAAGAATGAACCTCATTGGTTCTTGTGGAAGCTCAAACGTGATGCGTAACACGAGAATTAACCTCATTGGTTCTTGTGGAAGCTCAAATGTGATGCGTAACACGAGAATGAACCTCATTGGTTCTTGTGGAAGCTCAAGCGTGATGCGTAACACAAGAATGAACCTCATTGGTTCTTGTGGAAGCTCCAGCGTGATGCGTAACACGAGAATGAACCTCATTGGTTCTTGTGGAAGCTCAAACGTGATGCGTAACACGAGAATTAACCTCATTGGTTCTTGTGGAAGCTCAAACGTGATGCGTAACACGAGAATTAACCTCATTGGTTCTTGTGGAAGCTCAAGCGTGATGCGTAACACAAGAATGAACCTCATTGGTTCTTGTGGAAGCTCAAGCGTGATGCGTAACACGAGAATTAACCTCATTGGTTCTTGTGGAAGCTCAAGCGTGATGCGTAACACAGAATTAACCTCATTGGTTCTTGTGGAAGCTCAAACGTGATGCGTAACACAGAATGAACCTCATTGGTTCTTGAGGAAGCTCAAGCGTGATGTACAAGAATGAACCTCATTGGTTCTTGAGGAAGCTCAAGCGTGATGCGTAACACAGAATGAACCTCATTGGTTCTTGTGGAAGCTCAAACGTGATGCGTAACACAAGAATGAACCTCATTGGTTCTTGTGGAAGCTCAAACGTGATGCGTAACACAAGAATGAACCTCATTGGTTCTTGTGGAAGCTCAAGCGTGATGCGTAACACGAGAATTAACCTCATTGGTTCTTGTGGAAGCTCAAACGTGATGCGTAACACGAGAATGAACCTCATTGGTTCTTGAGGAAGCTCAAACGTGATGCGTAACACGAGAATGAACCTCATTGGTTCTTGAGGAAGCTCAAGCGTGATGCGTAACACGAGAATGAACCTCATTGGTTCATGTGAAGCTCAAACGTGATGCGTAACACAAGAATGAACCTCATTGGTTCTTGAGGAAGCTCAAGCGTGATGCGTAACACGAGAAAGAACCTCATTGGTTCTTGTGGAAGCTCAAACGTGATGCGTAACACGAGAATGAACCTCATTGGTTCTTGAGGAAGCTCAAACGTGATGCGTAACACAGAATGAACCTCATTGGTTCTTGTGAAGCTCAAGCGTGATGCGTAACACAAGAATTAATCTCATTGGTTCTTGTGGAAGCTCAAGCGTGATGCGTAACACGAGAATTAACCTCATTGGTTCTTGAGGAAGCTCAAATGTGATGCGTAACACAAGAATTAACCTCATTGGTTCTTGAGGAAGCTCAAACGTGATGCGTAACACAAGAATGAACCTCATTGGTTCTTGTGGAAGCTCAAGCGTGATGCGTAACACAAGAATGAACCTCATTGGTTCTTGAGGAAGCTCAAGCGTGATGCGTAACACGAGAATGAACCTCATTGGTTCTTGTGGAAGCTCAAGCGTGATGCGTAACACGAGAATTAACCTCATTGGTTCTTGTGGAAGCTCAAAGCGTGATGCGTAACACAAGAATGAACCTCATTGGTTCTTGAGGAAGCTCAAACGTGATGCGTAACACAGAATGAACCTCATTGGTTCTTGAGGAAGCTCAAATGTGATGCGTAACACGAGAATTAACCTCATTGGTTCTTGAGGAAGCTCAAACGTGATCGTAACACAAGAATGAACCTCATTGGTTCTTGTGGAAGCTCAAACGTGATGCGTAACACAAGAATGAACCTCATTGGTTCTTGAGGAAGCTCAAACGTGATGCGTAACACGAGAATGAACCTCATTGGTTCTTGTGGAAGCTCAAACGTGATGCGTAACACGAGAATTAACCTCATTGGTTCTTGTGGAAGCTCAAACGTGATGCGTAACACAAGAATTAATCTCATTGGTTCTTGTGGAAGCTCAAACGTGATGCGTAACACAAGAATGAACCTCATTGGTTCTTGAGGAAGCTCAAACGTGATGCGTAACACAAGAATGAACCTCATTGGTTCTTGTGGAAGCTCAAACGTGATGCGTAACACAAGAATGAACCTCATTGGTTCTTGTGGAAGCTCAAACGTGATGCGTAACACGAGAATGAACCTCATTGGTTCTTGTGGAAGCTCAAACGTGATGCGTAACACGAGAATTAACCTCATTGGTTCTTGTGGAAGCTCAAACGTGATGCGTAACACAAGAATGAACCTCATTGGTTCTTCTGGAAGCTCAAACGTGATGCGTAACACGAGAATGAACCTCATTGGTTCCTGCTGAAGCTCAAACGTGATGCGTAACACAAGAATGAACCTCATTGGTTCCTGCTGAAGCTCAAACGTGCTGCGTAACGTGATTTTCTTGCACGTTAAGTGAACATGCTTGAGCTTCTGTTTACCATGTCTGATCCGTGTTTATGTCAATAAAAGCCTACATTCAATCTGTTCTTCATATAAAGCAATCAGGTCTCTTCAGAAAATTTGCACTAAACCACTTAATTCATATGGATTAGTTTAATGTTCGCTTTATGAACTTTTTGAATGTCAAAGTGTCAGTTGTGTAGCTGTCAATGGAGGGACAGAAAGATCTTAATTTGTGTTCTGAAGATGAGCGAAAGTCTTACAGGTTTGGGTGAGGAATTAATGACAACATTTTAATTTTCGGTTGAACTGTCCCTTTAAGATACAATAGCCCTATGGGTTATACAACAATTCTGGTCCTTGAATTGGCATTTAGCACTCTTCCCTGTTTGTGTCACTCCGCTTGTCTGTGTTTGCGTGTTCCAGACAGACTTTTTCAGCAGGTTACACTGTCACGCCAGCAGCTGAAGAAATGTCCTTCAATCATTCCCTCAAATGATTCATTCAGGACAGAAACGCCTCTGCTCTGTTGCCAGACACTCATCCGCTGTTTTGGGTTTTCAGCTTTGGTTTTGTTCAGAACTACCATTGTTTAAAAGTTCCGGCTTAGCAACATGTTAAAGAAACGATTAGCCTACTTTTATTCAGCAAAGCTACATTAAACTAAACAAAAGTTACAGTTTCCACAAAATGACTGTTTTTATCATTGATAATACTAAGTGTTTCTTGAGCAGCAATTCAACATGTTACAACAGAATGAGGACTAGAGTAATTACTGCTGAAAGTTCACATAAATAAAGCTTTACAAAAATCTTTACATTGGTAAAGCGAAAATAGCTAATGCTACATCTAAAACTTACTTTCTGTTTATTGAGCTATAAAAGCTAAATCATAGCCATCATATTCAGAAAACAACAGCATGTGTGATATTGCTCAATAAAATGCAGATATGTTTCCTCCAGATATTTTAAAAGGGTATTCTTTGCAGTGCCAAAAACAGCAGATTCCCCCAAACTCCTTACTCCAAATACTTTGCTCATTATTATTATTAAATCTGTCTTTAGACAATGGTTTAAAAATGTTCAATCATTTTTGTATACGTTTGAGTCTATACAGAGATTAACTTTCAAAAATAAACCCACCCTGAAAAATATCCACTGGAGAAAAAGCGTGACCTTGATTTCCCTTTTATGGTTGTCAAAAATACTCTTGGCTACCAGAAATACTTTGCATTGGGTCTGTTGCCTGGAAACTTTAGCCACACTTAACTCATCATTTATTATTCATATGACAATACACTCTCTGCAGGGCAGCTGGTGCTGCTGTGGGTATTGCTTTACACACACACACTCTCTCTCTCTCAGTTTCACACTCACTTTCTTTTAATGAGTATGCATTGCAAATGCATTGTTATGTAATATGGTGTGATGGGAGGGTTATCTGTGTCCTCAGTGATAACTTCATTAGATAGGACAACACTTAAAGGATTATATTCGCAACACAGCACAAATATATATTCCACTTGTATACAGTACAGCAGCGTTCCCTGTCATTGAGATGTGGAACTATCCAGGGTGCTGAAGTCCTGGGTAACCTCTTTCATTTCAGGACTGACATATTCAGCCTCAAGAATCAGCCTCAACTGCATTTGAAGAGGTCGTTCTTTATAATAACTTTCATGTGCCATTAACACACATTGTTATTGGTAAACTAAACTAAATATATCAAAGATTTTTGTTTTTGGATATTGAAATAAAGCTGAAATAAATAACAAATATTTGTTGAAAAACGTACAAATCTGAAATGTTGCTTTGTCAACTAACTGAAATGAACTGAAAGTACTAAAACTGAAATTTAAAGAAAAACTAAATTAAAGTGATGTTTTTAAGAAAATATGTCCAATATGTCCATACTTTTTTGGACCACTTTGATATAATATAATTAAAAATATATTTTTTACATTTAAGTTTTAATATTAAAATGCCACTTGGTTTGATATTTTTGTATACAAAAAAAGTGATGTTTTTAAGAAAATGTATTTAAATTTTGACTTATATGTCAATTTTTTATATTGACATTTAAGTCAAACATTCACGAAAATGTTCATATTTTCAAAATGTTAGTTGTTACGAAAGAAATGTACACCTGCTCCTTACCACATGTAAATGGTGCATAAAACATTTGAATGTTCTGTGTTCGAATTTAGGCAAACTGATGAAATTGCATTTTAATGCACTGTGTAGGCCTACCATAATAATATTTCAAGAGTTGATTTGGTTTTGTTTTGTGTTGTTTGTACTGTTTAAAGTCCTCATGAAATCAAAATTGACCCTATTTACCTTGTTAGCACATATTACAGGTCTTAGGGTGAACAATTAATCGGTGCAAGTTAATTCACAGAAAAAAATTGTTTGACGCTGTAATCTTTAATCAAAGTCTGAAAAGTCTGGAAACGGCGTTCCTTCTCAGATGATGTCAGTTTGACGGCTTAGGTCTGAAAATGCGTAACCACTTCCCTCCAACCGTTAGTCTGCTACGAGCGAGAGATGGAGAGGAGGAGCACTGAAATAAAACCCGCTATTCAATATTCCGTTTCACTTGGAAATACGTCACAGCACTGAAGAAAACTCACTTCCTACTTCCGGTTCAGTGGGACTTTAACGGTGGATATAATAGGCAGCGCTGGTCACTGTCACTTTTACCAGGCCGTCCAATCACAGTGGAGGAGGGGTGGGACAAAAACTACATCGACCAATCATCCTACTTGTACACCGACTGAACAACAATAATGCAGAAGTTTATATTGCTTTTTACTGCATTTTTATATTCAGTAATAATCTTCAAAATTAGTATATGTATAGAAACCAAAGTATCTCCGCTGGAAAAATGCTGCCATTGCAAAGTGCTTTTAAGCGCTAACAGCTGGCCGTTTTCAGAAGCTGGCTAAAAATGCTTTGGTGGACAGACGATAATTTAATATTTATTTTTAGTCATATGGTCAATTACTCTCTTTAGCATTTATGCAAAATACTGGATTCCAGAAAGAATTCCAGAAGATTCCACAGCGTTCTTGGCACGTCATTTGCAGTTGTAACTCATGAGCCGGGATTATACTAATTATGAATGAGCGTGCATACGTGTCCTAATTACGCATGTTTGGAATTCATTAATATACACACGTTTAACTACCGAATCTGTGGTATACGAAGCATTTGTGATGAAGAGTTTTCGTAAAGGTCCATTTTACTTACAAACTACACCAAATTTGCTCATATATTTACTAAAGTTTTGTAAATGAGGCCCATTGAGAGTAAAAATAAAACTTTAAAAAAACATGCACAGACAAATCCATATTAAACCCTGCGGCTTGTGACGACACATTGATGTCTTAAGACACTAAATGATTGGTTTGTGCGAGAAACCGAATATTTATATAATTTTTTTTTTTACCTCAAATACACCACTTTGTCCAACAGCCTTTAACGCCTGATCAGTGAGTGAGGTCAATGTACAATGTATACACGATCTGACGGAAGTGATCTCTCACGCGTATCGTACGCCACATCGTGTACATTGACCTCAATCACCGGAAGTGATCGTGCGCTGAAGGCTGTTGGACATAGTGGTGTATTTGAGGTAAAAAAATTATACAAATATAATCAGTCGTTTCGTGTCTTAAGACATCAATGTGTCACGAGCCGCAGGGTTTAATATGGATTTGTCTGTTCTTTTTTTCACTCTCATAGATTTTGTTACCATTTACATGAATTATACGACTGACAGACTGCAACAGTTGGAGTTAAAAATCTTTATTTGTGTTCTACTGAAGAAACAAAGTCACCTATATCTTGGATGCCCCGGGGGTAAGCAGATAAACATCAAATTTTCATTTTTGGCGAAATATCCCTTTAAATTCAGAAAGATGGTGCACTTACCAGCTGCCAGCTGCATCCATGCGCAGATCTTATACACACTGCCCGAGTTGCAGAAAAAGAACAAACTAAAGCAAACAATAGTCCCCACGATCAGTAGCAAAGAGATCCCAACGAAGAACATGGCGGTTTTAAAGGCACCTGAAGGGATGGATCCAAAGTCGAGGGCACTGCCTTTACACACCAGCTCTCCTGTAATGGGGTTCCCAATGCAGTAGTGAAAAAGCCCAAAGTATCCTGACTGAGGGGTGTCAACACTGTCTCCAATCCAATACGGCTGAATGAAGACTACCACACAGATGATGGCAAAGCAGATGGTAAAGATGGTCCAGAGAACGCCAACGGCCCTTGAGTTTCTCACGTAATTTGTGTGATAGATCTTGGCAGCCTCCTGGGCAGATAACATTTTAGTCATGTTTGCAGGAGACGCTGGTCCACCCAAAGGTGTTTGTTAGACAGAAGGGGCGTTAGAAACGCGGTCAACTTCAAGTCTTTTTTGGTAGTCACATGCAGAATTGATTATCAAGCAGCCAAACGTCTTCCTTGAATCAATCAATCCACTCTTAAAAAGTAAAAGATAAAAATAATGATAAAGTCTCCATTCTGAAGGAACTGTACAGCTCTGGGCCCTGAGAGAAGCTTTAGATAAAGTAATACAGAATTACTGTAACCCGAGTCTCCGTGTACAGGCCAACAGTGTTCAGATGTATCCTTCAACTGTGTCCATTAGATTCGACTGACGAGAACGTTTGGAAGCGGATGAAAGTGCTCTCTTCATTCAGACAAACTCTGTGAGATCATGGGATTATTAATTAATGGAGGTGTACAGTTACACTCTGGCTGTGTCTCAAACCTGGAGAGCTGACTCACCGTCTGAGCTAAAACTGCTCTCTGTCATTCACCACGCTCAGGGTTCTCACTGAACAGATTCTATTTATCTATCCGTACATTCGTCTGTCTGTCTGTCTTTCTGTCCATCCATTCGTCCATCCTCTGATGTTACTTGGAAGACAGACAGACAGACAGACAGACAAACGATAGATAGATAGATCGACGGATGGATGGACGGACAGATAGATAGATAGATATACACTCACCTAAAGGATTATTAGGAACACCTGTTGAATTTCTCATTAATGCAATTATCTAATCAACCAATAACATGGCAGTTGCTTCAATGCATTAAGGGGTGTGGTCCTGGTCAAGACAATCTCCTGAACTCCAAACTGAATGTCAGAATGGGAAAGAAATGTGATTTAAGCAATTTTGAGCGTGGCATGGTTATTGGTGCCAGACGGGCCGGTCTGAGTATTTGACAATCTGCTCAGTTACTGGGATTTTCACGCACAACCATTTCTAGGGTTTACAGAGAATGGTGTGAAAAGGGAAAAACATCCAGTATGCGGCAGTCCTGTGGGAGAAAATGCCTTGTTGATGCTAGAGGTCAGAGGAGAATGGGCCGACTGATTCAAGCTGATAGAAGAGCAACTTTGACTGAATAACCACTCGTTACAACCGAGGTATGCAGCAAAGCATTTGTGAAGCCACAACACGCACAACCTTGAGGCGGATGGGCTACAACAGCAGAAGACCCCACCGGGTACCACTCATCTCCACTACAAATAGGAAAAAGAGGCTACAATTTGCACAAGCTCACCGAAATTGGACAGTTGAAGGCTGGAAAAATGTTGCCTGGTCTGATGAGTCTAGATTTCTGCTGAGACATTCAGATGGTAGAGTCAGAATTTGGCGTTAACAGAATGAGAACATGGATCCATCATGCCTTGTTACCACTGTGCAGGCTGGTGGTGGTGGTGGTGTAATGGTGGGGATGTTTTCTTGGCACACTTTAGGCCCCTTAGTGCCAATTGGGCATCGTTTAAATGCCACAGCCTACCTGAGCATTGTTTCTGACCATGTCCATCCCTTTATGACCACCATGTACCCATCCTCTGATGGCTACTTCCAGCAGGATAATGCACCATGTCACAAAGCTCGAATCATTTCAATTTGGTTTCTTGAACATGGCAATGAGTTCACTGTACTAAAATGGCCCCCACAGTCACCAGATCTCAACCCAATAGAGCATCTTTAGGATGTGGTGGAACAGGAGCTTCGTGCCCTGGATGTGCATCCCACAAATCTCCATCAACTGCAAGATGCTATCCTATCAATATGGGCCAACATTTCAAAAGAATTCTTTCAGCACCTTGTTGAATCAATGCCACGTAGAATTAAGGCAGTTCTGAAGGTGAAAGGGGTCAAACACAGTATTAGTATGGTGTTCCTAATAATCCTTTAGGTGAGTGTAGACAGTCAGACAGACAAACGAAAGACAGACAGAGACTATGTTTTTAGTAACATCAAAAAAAATCTGGAACAAAATGCCCTGTATTACAAACTAAACGTTTTAGAATCAACCATCAAAGACTACCAGAACCCCTTAGACTCTCCAATAACACTAGCCGACCTATTGGACAAAATACAAACTCTGAAATCGCAAATAGTCTGTGGTGTTGATGGCATCCTAAATTAAATGATTAAATACACAGACCACAAATACAAATTAGCCATTCTCAAGCTCTTCAACATCATCCTGAGTTTAGGTATATTCCCCGACATTTGGGACAAAGGTCTAATTACCCCAATCTATAAAAACGGAGACAGATTTGACCTTAATAACTACCGTGGAATATGTGTAAACAGCAACCTAGGCAAACTTTTCTGCAACATCCTAAATGGCAGACTAGCCTAGCCCAACAAGCAAATCAACCAAAACAAAAGTCAAATTTTCTCATGTTTTGTTGACTTAAAAAAAGCTTTTGACTCCATTTGGCATTAAGGTCTTTTTCTTCAATTAATCGAGTGCGGCATCGGAGGGAAAACATATGACATCATCAAATCAATGTACACCAACAACAAATTTGCAGTTAAAATTGGTGACACACACACAGAATTCCTCCATCAGAGTTGTGGAGTGAGACAGGGCTGCAGCTTAAGTCCCGGGCTGTTCAATATCTACATAAATGGGCTAGCGCAGGCCCTGGATCAGTCCCAGGCGCCAAGACCAACATCATAGTTTTAAATTAGACCACATGCCCCTCGAACACATGCAGGATTACACTTACTGTGGCATAAATATTAGCAACACAGGAAATAAAAAAATGCTGTTAATGACTTGAGAGAAAAGGCACGGAGAGCTTTTTATGCTATTAAGAGAAATATAAAATTTGACATCCCAATCAGAATCTGGCTAAAAATGAAAACAGTAATAGAGCCCATCGCACTGCACGGGAGTGAAGTCTGGGGTCCGCTCACAGACCAAGAGTTCTCCACAAGGGTCAAACAGCACATAGAGACTCTGCAGGCGAGCTGTGCAAAATCCTGATACCAGTTCAGCACAAAACCCCAAATAATGCCTGTAGAGCAGAATTAGGACTATACCCCCTTGTAATAACAATTAAAAAAAGAGCCATTAAATTCCATGCCCACTTAAAAAAAAAGCGTTGACCAGACCCTCCATCACGAAGCCCTGACTTACAGAGAGCTGAAGCCAGAGAACAACACCCTCGGCTGATTGGTCTTAGAGCTGACGTCACAACTGACAATACTAACATCTCCAGACCAAACACAAAAAGAAAAATACCTCATACATTGGAATGCTATTTGGCCCTAAACAGAAATTATGAATTGGCAGGATACCTGAGTAAAGTGAGCGACCCTAAACTGAGGAAAGTCCTGAGCATGTACAGACTCAGTGAACTCAGTCTGAGCATAGAGACAGGCAAACACAGACAGACCTGGCTGCCGAAGGAAGAGCGAATCAGCTGGAAACAGAGCTACACTTCCTGACATTCTGCACATGGCTGCCAGTAGATGATTAGATAGATAGATAGATAGATAGATAGATAGATAGATAGATAGATAGATAGATAGATAGATAGATAGATAGATAGATAGATAGATAGATAGATAGATAGATAGATAGATAGATAGATAGATAGATAGATAGATAGATAGATAGATAGATAGATAGATAGATAGATAGATAGACAGATAGACAGAAAGACAAACAGACAAACGATAGACAGACAGACGAATGATAGATAGATAGACAGACAGACAGACAATGATAGATAGACAGACAGACAGACAGACAAATAATAGATAGATAGATAGATAGATAGATAGATAGATAGATAGATAGATAGATAGATAGATAGATAGATAGATAGATAGATAGATAGACAGACAGACAGACAGACAGACAGACAGAAAGACAAACGATAGACAGACAGAAAGACGAATGATAGATAGACAGACAGAAAGACAAACAGACAAACGATAGACAGACAGACGAATGATAGATAGATAGACAGACAGACAGACAGACAGAAAGAGGATAGACAGACAGACAGACAATGATAGATAGACAGACAGACAGACAGACAAATAATAGATAGATAGATAGATAGATAGATAGATAGATAGATAGATAGATAGATAGATAGATAGATAGACAGAAAGACAAACGATAGACAGACAGACGAATGATAGATAGACAGACAGACAGACAGACAGACAGACAGACAGACAGACAGACAGACAGACAGACAGATAGATAGATAGATAGATAGATAGATAGATAGATAGATAGATAGATAGATAGATAGATAGATAGATAGATAGATAGATAGATAGATAGATAGTATCAGCATGAAAACTGAATGAAAGTGGGTCAAGCACAACCTGTTTTTAATCACAACAGACTATTCCTGTTTTATACGCTTTAACTAATAGAGCTATGACAGTCAGCAATGTCAGGCTTTACCCAGCAGGAGGCGCTGTGACATTGTGAAAACAGAAGCCCTGCGAGACACTCAGAGGACCAAGAGGGCTTTTAGCTAGAGTGGGTATCTCATATTCTGTTTAATCACTGATTTAATAAATTATTCTGGGCCAATTATTCTATTACAGTCAAGTCCTGTGTTCAGAGTTCAGACATCATTTTATGAATGTTCCAGATTAAGACATATAGATATTGTGTGGCAAAATCAGGTTAGCCCTGCTGTCAGTGAAATAATATGTGCAAACCACTATATAATCACCCTGTCAGTTTAAACCATTGGGCCTGGTACCATTTTTAAGAAGTGACAGAAAGGGACAAATAGCAGTGACATTTAAGAGGGAATAATGTCACCATCCACATCACCTGTCCCTCTGGTGCATAATTGCACAATAATTCATGATTAAAATATATGAATCAAAGGTGCTGGGACAAAAGCACAATACAGTGGCCCCTCGGGGTTGAACGAGGAAATCAATGAAGTGCTCATCTGCCCAATTCAACCGTCCCACTGGCTTTGTCATGAATAGCCGGCAGACGCATGTCAAGTGACGGACGGAACGTGCCATCTGCTGCCCTTGATAGCATTTTGTACGCCAGAGAAAAATTGCTTATTTTATTTTATTTTTGTCACACCAGAGAAAGCATTGATGAATTACAGAGAATTACACAACACCATTAGTACAGAAAGCTTCCTAATGTGAAGTGACTGATATATTAACAATGCTTTGCAGCCTTGATGGTAATGCGATATTCCTCTGGGACATTTTGGAACCACACATCCCCCCTGCTATTCAACAAAGATTTCCTTAATAATGTTTATGGGTAGATTAATCTGTCAGGCCCATGATCCTCAGTTTGTCACTTTTTCTCACTATATCTAAAAAGATAGCTCAATTATAGAATGTTTGGCCAGTTTGCAATGCTTTAATATTCCTGTTTTCCTAGGCAAATATGTGCTTGCTTAAAGGGATAGTTCACACAAACATGAAAATTCTGTCATCATTTACTCACCCTCAAGTTGTTTTAAACTTGCATGAATTACTTTCATTTGCTGACAGACAGACAGTCTATCTATCTACCGTGTGTCTGTCTGTCCATCTATCTATCTACCATTCGTCTGCCTGTCTGTCTGTCTATCTATCGTCTGTCTGTCTGTCTGTCTATCTATCTACCATTCGTCTGTCTGTCTGTCTATCTATCGTCTGACTATCTATCGTCTGTCTATCTATCTGTCTGTCTATCGTCTATTGTCTCTGTCTGTCTGTCTGTCTGTCTGTATGTCTGTCTATCTATCTATCTATCAATCATCTGTCTGTCTGTCTATCTATCGTCTGTCTATCTGTCTGTCTGTCTATCTGTCTATCTATCTGTCTATCTATCTATCTATCTATCTATCTATCTATCTATCTATCTATCTATCTATCTATCTATCATCTGTCTGTCTGTCTATCTATCTATCTATCTATCTATCTATCTATCTATCTATCTATCTATCTATCTATCTATCTATCTATCTATCTATCTATCTATCTATCTATCTATCTATCATCTGTCTGTCTATCTATCTATCTATCTATCTATCTATCTATCTATCTATCTATCTATCTATCAATCTATCAATCTATCATCTGTCTGTCTGTCTATCTATCGTCTGTCTGTCTATCTGTCTATTGTCTGTCTGTCTATCTATCTGTCTATTGTCTGTCTGTCTGTCTATCTATCTATCTATCTATCTATCATCTGTCTGTCTATCTATTGTCTGTCTATCTATCTATCTATCTATCTATCTATCTATCTATCTATCTATCTATCTGTCTGTCTGTCTGTCTGTACTATCTATCTATCTATCTATCTATCTATCTATCTATCTATCTATCTATCTATCTATCTATCTATCTATCTATCTATCTATCTATCTATCTATCTATCTATCTATCTATCTATCTATCTATCTATCTATCTTCCTGTCTGTCTGTCTGTCTGTTTCTGCTGAACTCAAAAGAATATATTTTGAAGAATGTCAGTATCTAAACAGTTGATAGGCCCCTTTCCGTAGTCCATATAAAAAATACTATGGAAGTCAATGTGGGCCCATCAACTGTTTGGTTAACCATATTGTTCAAAGTATCTTCTTTTGTGTTCAGCACATTCAAGTTTGGAACAACTTGAGGGTGAGCAAATGATGGCAGAATTAAAAAAAATTGTGTGAACTATCCCTTTAATGCAAGCACATATTTCCCTAGGAAAACAGGAATATTAAAGCATTGCAAACTGACATCCCTACTCTGACTGCACTAACCTGCCTTGATAAAGAAAATTTTGATAGACAGATTAAGTAGTATCAAATGAAATTACATTCAATTTGTTTTATTATGCACTAGTATACATATTTTATACGTGTTATAATTGTTAACTGATAGTTGATAGAGACGCGATTTCGAGGGACTGTCATTGCTATACAATGACAAACAAGCCTATCACTGCATCCGGACCGAATGCAATGATTGGACAAACATTGTTTAGCTCTGAGACTTCCCCATGTTATTCTTTTATAATTAATTGCTATCAGGGTGTGAAGAGAGTTTCGACCGTTTCTGAAAAACAGTGCCTACTCTACCTTTAGTAAATTAACTGAACTTAATCATATTTACCACTCATATAGGGGCCAGTCTCACTGGCTTTCTAAAAACACATTGCTCAGCTTAAAAGAAGTTCAACTATGTGTTTTTTTCCATTACATTTGCCCTGCATCTTATGGCAAGCCATTTTGACAACAATTGAACTTTAATGGAAGCCTGGCGACATTTCACTAGTGAAAATACAATTACAAATATTAAGAATAATAGTTTTTACTAGTTGAAATGTAATTCTTGATATCAATAATTCATATTTCTGCAAGTGAGGACGTCATTGTTCATATCAAAAATGGCCATTGTTTCTAGAAGAATTAGCATTTTAACTAGTGAAAATTTAATTGTTGATATCAAGAATTCATATCCCGGGAATGAATAAAAGTCAGAACGGCTTGCCATAGTGTCTAGCTTTTTTTGCTGTGTAAATGTGGCCATATTCGTACAAACATCGCACATTTGCACTGAAACACCAGAGACCTACAGTACACCCAGACAGCTGATCTGGTCATTCACTGTGTGGTCTTTCCACAATGTGTCCAGACAGCTGGCGTCCCTGAGTGAGATGTACTTACAGTAATGAGCGCTGCACTTCACCAGCAGTATTCTCTAATGATTTGACCCCAATTGTTTTGGTGTACCTAAAACCTTTTTCATTTACTGAGATCCAGACTCCTGATGCTTTTTATCAAATCTTTATTTTTTAACAATCAGGTATGAGCAGAGATCATAAGGAGAGTTGTGTTCCCCCGTGGCTAAAGGCAGATGCTCATCCCGTGATGTGTTTCGCCCTCAGGTGGAAGTGAGGTTTGTCTATTCACACTACACCACTTTGAGGACATCTTGAACGATAGACTATACAAAAGCCTTTTTACTGTCAGGACATGGGCTCTACTTTTCTAAAAAAAAAAAAACGTTCCCATGGAAATAAGGCACAAGATGCACTTAAAAATAAACTGTTATGTTTCTGTTGCAAAACTGGTGGAAGCTCAATAGGCCCATCCTCAAAAATGTAAGTGTGTATTTTGCAGTAATGACCAGTGGACTGTACACTTAATGATGTTTGCTTCTATCGCTCATCCCAAACATGAATGGTTTCTCCTGTCATGTGCACTCATGTGGTTCCAAGTGGTCTAGTTTCGGCTAGTCTGTTCTTTTTACCCATCCAGACAAAAGAAATCCCTTCCTTTCTGCTCCGCCGTGACCTCGCTGTCATCCCTTCCACACACCAGGCCTTTCTGTCCGTCATGTGGCACTAACACTATCAATAACCGTGTCAGTGGGGCAAGTCCCACAGGCTATGCTCAACCCCACCCTACCGCCCCGAACCCAAACCAGGCCCAGCGTGAAATTCAGGGGGAGGGGTAGGGGGGGGTGAAACAGCACGCGACACAGAATGGAGGCCCCCCGAAGAGACACTGTTTTGACCACCAGACCGCCCAACCATTGACTTCCTCCTCAGCCAACTGTGAGTTCATCACACCATCTTTGCCTTTGTCAACATTCGATGGGGTAATCGCTCCCCGCTTTTATGAAAACCAGACACCATTTGTTGCACAGAACAAGCAGCTGATTAGCAGGGCAAGCTAATAAAAACACAGCTAATTTAAAACATTCACCCAAACACATCAATCGTAAACGTTACAATGCTTCTTGGCACATCTGGCCATGGAAACAAAAATTTAAAAAGTGTTGGGGACACGTTCAGCTCAACTCAACTTATTATGTGAATTTATATAGCACCACTAAAAACAACAAATGTTGACCAAGATGCTGTACACTATATCAAAAATCAGCTTAAATTACAGCACACAGAACAGCCCAGACACAGCACAAATCAACTACAATTAAAAGCCAAAGAAACAGACAGGAGTTTTGCTTTAAACTCATGCAGTTCTAATAAATAAAAACAGGTTTGCTGTTTTAAAGTTTCAGTGCTGCTGTAATGAAGGGTCAACAGGAAGTGGATCCATTTGCAGCTTTATTTTGAGAGCAGAGAAACAGACAGGGACAAAGCAGTACCGTAAACCGGAACAGGCAATGGTCGAGGCAGGCAGCAAGGATCAGAGACGGGTCACAGGCAAGGGTCAAGACAGGCGGCAAACAATTACAATCCAAAGTACAGGCAAGGTTCAGGGCAGGCAGCAGAGGGTCACAGATGATAAACAGTCCAGGTAACAACAAGATATCAGTACACAGGGAAACGCTCAGAAATGACAACCGTAGCAAATCAAGACTTCGCAATGGTGTGATGCATGTGTGTGTCTTAAATAGGTGTGTGATGCAGTGCAGGTGTGAGTGTAATCAGTCCTAGGAATGAGGGCCCATGGGAGTTGGAGTCCGAATGATCGTGCCTCAGTATTCCGGTGATGGCTCCTCCGGCGGTCCGGAGGATGAACCGGAGAAGCGTTATTCATGACAGAGCCCCACCCTGCGAGCGGCTCCTGACGCGAGGAGACAGACGCCGGGTCTACCACGTGGTCGAGGCCGGTCTCTCCGGGTGCATCCGATGGAATTCCTCCATGAGTGTAGGGTCCAGGATATCATCCCTGTTGACCCAGGATCGCTCCTCTGGACCGCACTCTCCCAATCGACCAGATACTGTAGTCTCCGACCCCCGACGCCTGAGTCGAGCAGTTCTCGGACTTGATAGGCCTCTCGCCTCAATCGTCAGTGGTGGGGATATCGCCTCGGTTCCCTCCGGTTCCCCTCTCGGACCCCCGGAGGGTTTCAGCAGCGAAACATGAAAAGTGGGAGATACACGATAATTAGCAGGCAGATTCAACCGAAAAGAGACAGGTGTAATTTGTTTTATGATTTGAAAAGGCCCTACAAACCTGGGACTGAGTTTCTTGCATGGAAGTCGAGACGTAGGTCCCTGGTGGATAGCCAGACCCACTGACCCTCAGTGTACTGGGGATTCGGTCGCCGACGTCCGGTTGGCCTGAACCTCTTGTCTTCTGACCGCTGGAGATGATGATGAGCCAGCTCCCAAGTCTCCTCGCTCCTGCGCAGCCATTCTGCTTTACCGCTGGTAGTTCCGAGGGTTCGCCTGACCACGGAACAGAGGGGTTGATAGCCTAAAACACACTGGAAAGGTGTCATCCCTGTGGCTGGTTTTCTGAGGGAGTTTTGAGCGTATTCGCCCACATCAGATATCGACCCCATTCAGTCTGGTTTCTTTGGCAGTATGTGCGGAGGAAGCGTGTGAGTTCTTGGTTCATCCGCTCTGTCTGTCCGTTGGACTCTGGGTGATAGCCAGACGTGAGACTGACGTTGATGTTCAATTTCTTGAAGAACGCTGACCAGACTCGAGAAGTGAATTGTGGGCCTCTGTCCGACACTATGTCCTCAGGTAATCCATAAAACCTGAATACAAAATTGCAGAGTAACTCAGCAGTCTCAAATGCAGTGGGGAGCTTGGGCAGCGGAATGAGACGACAGGCTTTTGAGAAGCGGTCTATGACAGTGAGAATGGTGGTGTTGCCCTGTGATACCGGGAGATCGGTGACAAAGTCTATAGCGATGTGTGACCAGGGACGTTGTGGAATGGGTAATGGATGTAGTAGACCTGCCGGAGACAGATGAGGGTCTTGGAGGTTTGGCAGGCGTTGCAGTTGTGGATAAATTGGGTTACATCCGTGAACATGGAGTTCCACCAGAACCGGTTCTGTAGGAGGTTATGAGTGGCGGTGATGCCTGGATGACCGAACTGGGTAAGTCGTGGACGTGATGTAACAGTTTCTCCCTTAGAGGAGCTGGTACAAACGCTCGATTCGTGGGCATGCTGCTGGTGGAGCGGACTGTTCGTTGGCCTGCGTAATCTCGGACATCACATCCCATTGAACTGGTGCTAGGAGGAGTGAATTAGGGATTATAGGTTCCTCTGTGTCTGATCTTTCTACCTGGTCAGTCTGTCGGGATAACGCGCCGGCCTTGATGTTCTTAGACCCAGGTCTGTAAGTCACTTTGAACTGAAAGCGAGTAAAGAACATAGCCCATCGGGCCTGTCGAGGATTCAAGCGCTTGGCAGAGCGGAGATATTCTAAGTTCTTGTGATCTGTGAGTACGGTGAAGGGATGTTGGGCTCCTCCAGCCAATGGCGCCATTCCTCCAGCGCTGCCTTCATCGCCAGTAATTCTCGATCGCCCACATCATAATTTCGTTCTGCTGCAGATAACTTCCTGGAATAGAAGGCGCAGGGAAACATTTTCTCAGGGGTACCTTGGCGCTGAGATAGAATGGCTCCGATGCCCGTGCTAGAGGCATCTACCTCCACTATGAAGGGTCTCTCAGGGTCTGGGTGATGGAGAATTGGTGCCGTGGTGAACTGCCTTAAGCTCCTTGAAGGCCTCCTCGGCCTCCGGGGACCAGTGAAGACGAGAGGTTTGGCGTTTGTCATGGAAGTTAGCGGAGCTGCCACACTGCTGAAGCTGATAAACCGCCTGTAGAAGTTCGCAAAGCCCAAAAACCTCTGTAGTTCCTTGAGCGTGCGCGGTCTGGGCCAGTCCAGGACTGCTTTAACTTTGTTATCATCCATAGCGACCCCTTCTCGACTGATCACGCACTAGGAAGGAAGTAGAGGTTTGGTGAAACTCACATTTCTCAGCTTTTGCATATAACTGATGCTGAATAAGTCTCTGCAGAACAGCCCGACATGCTGGATGTGTTCCTCCAATGACCTGGAGTATATGAGAATATCGATATATATTATGACCCAGCGATTCAGCATTTCTCTGAACACGCCGTTGATGTAGGATTGGAAGACGGATGGACTGTTGGAGAGCCCGAATGGCATGACGAGGGTCTCGAGTGGCCAGTGGTGGTGGAGAACGCAGTCTTCCACTCGCCCCTCCCTTATGCGGATGAGATTATATGCACAGCGGAGATCTAGTTTGGTGAAATATTCAGCCTCTTAACTGTTCGAGGGCAGCGGGTACCAGAGGCAGAGGGTAACGGAACTTGACGGTAATGTCATTCAAGCCCCGATAGTCGATACAGGGTCGTAGTCCCCATCTTTTTCTTTACAAAGAAAACCCTGATGCGGCAGGTGATGTGGATGGTCGGATGAACCCCTTGGCTAACTCCTCTTCAATGTAATTCTTCATAGCGCGGATTCTGGCTGTGACAGTGGAAAGATTCTGCCCTTGGGGGTGGTACCTGGAAGTAATTCAATGGCACAATCACCTGGGCGATGAGGGGTAATTCAGTCGACCCTTGTTTGCTGAAGGCCACCGCTAAATCAGCATATTCGGCCGGGATATTAGATTTCTCTGGACCGACCTGGTCCAGCTTGACTGTTTGGATAGGCAGGGGAATTACTTGTTGTAGGCAGTTCTTATGGCAGGAGGCATCCCACTGCAGAATCTGTCCCTTCCTCCAGGAGATATGTGGATTATGGATACGGAACCATGGCAGACCAAGGATGATGGGGTTGTTGGGTGAGTGAATGACATAAAATTGAATGCTCATGGTGAAGAATTCCTATTTGTAGTCCGAGTTCCTTGGTGATGTGGACCACTCTTCCTCCTCCAATAGGTTTTCCATCTAACGCCTCCACTGTTAGTGGAAAATGACAGTCTGTTAGGGGAATGTTATGTTCATTAATAAAAGTGTCAGAAATGAAATTCCCAGCCGCACCAGAGTCTAGAAGAGCCTGTGTGGTGACCATTTGTTTATTAAGAGTAATTAGAACGGGAATCTTGAGACAGGAGGGTGAGTAATCCGAGTGAGTGAAGGAACTCACCGTTTTGGAGCTGGTGGGTGTAGGACGAACAGGACATTGATTTCTGAAGTGACCAGCCTGACCGCAGTATAGACACAGGTGCATTCGACGCCTCCTTTCTCTCTTCTGGCTGGAGAGGAGTGTAACCCAGCTGCATGGGTTCGAACTTGAGCTGGGGGAATTGGTAACGCGTGAAGCGCCTAGAGCGGATGAGATTGTCAAGGTGAATGGAAAGTTCGATGAATGAGTTCAGTGAGCTACCTTCGTCCCGGCAGGCGAGTTCTGCTTGCAATTCCATGTTTAAACCTCGAAAACAGTAGTTTCAACGTATCCTCCACCCAGTTGGTTTGTGCTGCCAACGTGCGAAACTGTAGAGCATATTCAGCTGCTGTTGATTTGCCCTGAGTGAGAGAGAGCAGCTGATCGCCTGACTTTGGCCCCCGGCGGGGTGTTCAAATACCTCTCGGAATCGTTGTAGAAACACCGCGAACGAGGGAAATATTGAGTTATCATCTCTCCAGACAGCAGTGGCCCAATCCAGCGCTTTGCCGGTAAGCAGTGAGCAGACAAAGGAAATGCGACTAGTCTCAGTGGGGTACAGAGAGGGCTGTTGATTAACATACAGGGAACATTGAAGGAGAAATCCCTTACACTTGGTTGGAGTGCCATCGAACTTTCTGGCAGGGCCAGACGGGATTCACCACTGGTGAGGCAGAAGATGCAGGCATGGCAGGTGCAGTGGGCGGTGGCATGGCGGCTTCAGCAGGTTGGACGCGAGGTCTTGTAGCGTCTTCATCAGTTCTTCTGTGAGAGATGTTAGGCGGTTCAGTTGGTGGTGATGCATCGCTAGCTGATTGGCCTGTGCGGACAACTCGTTGGAAATCTGCGACCAAGCTGCTGGATCACTGGATGGCGAAGTCTTCTGTAATGAAGGGTCAACAGGAAGTGGATCCATTTGCAGCTTTATTTTGAGAGCAGAGAAACAGACAGGGACAAAGCAGTACCGTAAACCGGAACAGGCAATGGTCGAGGCAGGCAGCAAGGATCAGAGACGGGTCACAGGCAAGGGTCAAGACAGGCGGCAAACAATTACAATCCAAAGTACAGGCAAGGTTCAGGGCAGGCAGCAGAGGGTCACAGATGATAAACAGTCCAGGTAACAACAAGATATCAGTACACAGGGAAACGCTCAGAAATGACAACCGTAGCAAATCAAGACTTCGCAATGGTGTGATGCATGTGTGTGTCTTAAATAGGGTGTGTGATGCAGTGCAGGTGTGAGTGTAATCAGTCCTAGGAATGAGGGCCCATGGGAGTTGGAGTCCGAATGATCGTGCCTCAGTATTCCGGTGATGGCTCCCTCCGGCGGTCCGGAGGATGAACCGGAGAAGCGTTATTCATGACAGCTGCAATGTCAAAAGCTCAATCTCCTCTCGATTTTCTAGCACGAGGAACATTTAACCATCACTGTTATATGACCTAAGAGACTTTCCAGGATTGTAAATGGATAATAAATCTGAAATATATACAGGAGCTAATCCATTCAAGGATTTAAAAACTTTAAAATCGATTCTGAAATGAATTGGGAGCCATTATAAACCATATCGGCTTACAACATGAATATTAATTAGGTGCTACAACATTTGTCCAATAGTTTTTGCTGATAGCCAGGTAAGTGGCCACCAGATAGATTAACACTTCATTAGTCCACTACCAAAGCGCTGGTGCATAAATTTGTAGTTATATGCAAACAGTTATATTATTTTCTCTCATACAACAGCCCAAATTAATAAAATACGCTGTCACAAAAAGTAGGTTGGTGATTGGGAGTTGTGACACATCTTTAGGGGAAAACACAAACTGAGCCTTTGTAAAATAAAAATATATATAATAATAATAAAATAATAATAAAATAATAATAATAATAATAATAATAATTAAAAAATGTATTAAAAAAAATATAATAATAATAATAATAATAATAAAAAGAAGTACACTTTAGTATACTTTAAAATTATTTAAACTATCGGTTCAAAAGTAAATTTTAAATCAAGTGTAAACTGAAGATTTTAGGCATTTAATGCGTTAAGTGCACTTAAATAAAAATGTATTATTTATAAAATGTATTAGTTAAAATTCATATTAAATACAATCAGCTGAAACTTTTTGGACAACTCAAGTAGGACATAAGTATATTTTAAATATCTTTAAAATTACGGTAACACTTTACAATAAGGTCTCATTTGTTACCATTAGTTAATGTATTAACTAACAAACTAAAATGGGACAGTTACACTTTATTTGAATGTGTCATTGTTACAGTGTAATTATATATTTAAGTACTGAGTAATATTAATTAAGTGTTGGGATAGGATTAGGGTTTGGTTGAATGTAGTTATGCTTGATTTACTGTCATTACTATGGTAGGTAGATGTAACAAATATAACAAGGACACAGCAAAATACAGTGTTTCCAATGGGACATACATTTGTAACAGTTTTTATCTTTGTTAACATTATTTGATAAAATACAACTGTTCATTGTTTGTTCATGTTTACAGTGCATAATGTTAACTTACAACCAGTAAATGTTCAAATGAACAATAACTGCTCTAGAAGTATTATTCATTCTTAGTTAACTCATAACTAATATTAACAAATTAAACCTTATTGTAAAGTGTTACCAAAATTCCAATTGTCTGTAGTGTCTACTACCGTACTGACAAGCATAACTAAAATATAGGCCTACTTAAATGTAATTTTTTTCTATTGAAATGTGTATATCACGTATTTAATTAAATATATTTGTAACTACACATTTTGTAATGATGAAGTTTATTACATTTAGTACACTTAAAATGTAATTCCGATAAACACACAACAGATACATTTATAATCAAGAATTTGCTTTAGTATGTCAAAATTCTTTAATTCTACTTCTTTAAAAGTTCAGTGTGTATTTATGAGGATCTACAGTATTGACAGAAATGCAATATAATATACATAACAGTGTGTTCAGTAGAGTATAAAGACCATGTTTTATTACCTTAGAATGAGCCATTTCTAGTACACACACCACGGGTCCTCTTACAGTGAAGTGAACATTTTGCCCCGTCATGTTTCTACAGTAGCCCTAAATGGACAAACTGATCTACGGAGCGCTAGCTGCTCTCTGCTGTCTCAGACGACGACATTTTTTGTCTTGTGTCGGCCACCGTAGCTTCTCTATGTGCTCAGAAAGGGAGAGGTTCGCTTTGGGGAATGCAATTCACAACCTCACCGCTAGATGTCGTTAAAATTTGCACACTGCACCTTTAAGGCATGGCCAAAGATCAAATTCGAGATTATTATGAAGTGCACTTTTGAAAAGCATACTTAAAGGGTTCCTTCAGTGATTAGCATTAAGCTTTATATCAGTAGAATTAGTAGAATATTCAAATTATAGTACTTTCCCCCCTCATATCCCCCTGAGACGAGAGAATTATGTATTTTATTTCTAGAAAAAATCCTCAGATGACGCGATCATCGAAGGATTTTTTTGGCCAGAGGCCAAAGACTACAGCCAGCAGGAGGCGCTATTTCCGCATGTTTTCAACATTGCACTCACAGCGCTCTGCTCAAGGAGCCGAGGAGATTCATGTAAACGGAGCAGTGGAGAGCAAAGTGAGTGTTTCAGCTTTTCAAATGAATTCCTATGAAAGTTAAGCTTCCAAAGACATGAACTGAAAATGCGGCAGACTGAACACGCGCTGTGAATGCAGCCGCGAATCCCGCGATTACCTCAGCTCATGTGATGAATGTAATCCGATCCTGCTGCGTTTGTGCCATGACACTCAATCGGCTCACTCATATTATAAAAGACACGTTCAGTTTTTAATTGTAGTGTCTCTAACTGAACGGATTTTATGAAAATGAACGCGGTGGGCAAGTGATCCAGTAATCCAGTAGCCGTGTATAAGCAAGTGCATTCTGGGAGTTGTTGTCTTTTCTCAGTCTAGAAGGCCCCAAATTCGAAAATAATTTCACATTTCTACTACATTAATGACCCAGTTTAAATACAGATTCATCTTCCCAGCGCTGAAGTACCCCTTTAAGTGTGTGAAGAAACATGAAAGTGCACTCTCTTGAAGTAGGTACAATGGGGCTAAAGTTCCACGGGGTAAAAGGCTCCCTTGATTTTATTTTCCTCTAAACCAAGATGGCACAAAAACTTGCCTATGCACTTTCCAAAACATCTGCTTTTTTCAAGATGCACGTGGAAATTTGTCTGATCTTTGACGTGATCATGGACAGCAGAGCAAAGTTGATTCTGAGCTCATCTGATCTAATATTTGATGTTTTTAAAAATGTTGTAGATTTAAGTAGCAAATAAGAATCGCTAAAATTATTTTGAAACAAAGGTCAATGTTTGTCAGTTTTGTTCAAGGTAAATAAAGCAACAGTTTCTCAAAAACGGAAGAATATGTAAAAGTATGGTATTTGGGATAAAATGCAACATATTTAACATGATGATAAACAGCTGCTGACTTTTCCATTTGTTGACATGACATGCTTAGATTCGGATGGGAAATATCATATATGAAGTTGGGTGTCCACCTTAGAGATAATCACCATATTTATAATGAAACCGTCATATTTAAAAATGATATTATCATATCATATAATAAAATATTAATTATTGTTACTACTATAAATATATATTACATTAGCATGGGATCTCCTTCAATGCTTTCAGAATCTTCACTTTTTAAAATGATTTGGTTTCTGTATTTTTCAGATATATTTCTATATTAGCGTATTTTAATGACAGCATATTTATTGATCAAAAATGAATCATCAAAATAAACAGAAAACAGTTCAAACTTTGCTAAAGTGATTGTTTGGAACAAGTATTAACTTAGACATTATTAAAAAAAATTATTTTAACGAAAGTATTTGTATCAATACTGTGTTCCTTTTGCCCCTTCTCATGTGTGGGGTAAAAGGCCCCCCTCGACACCCCATACATTTTTAAGATTTTTAAATAAAATAAACCACTTTTATGATTTATTTTCACACAAAATCTGTTGATCCATAAACGCTCAATACAAAGGTATATATTTTTCTGTATCATATATTATAGGAGTAGTGATAATCACATTTTTCTTAAGGTGTGCCTTTAGCCCCGTTGCACCCTAGACAGCCTTTTATTTCATTATCATTTTATAACCGGCAAGTACACTTAAAAAATGTATACTTTTAAGTTTTGAAGTACAGTATAAGTGCACATTCAATATAATTAAATAAACATCTTTTCACAAGGTATGGATTACCAAAAAAATGAACTCATGTTGTTTCAAACCTTTATGGTGTTTGTTCTTCTGTGGAACATAAAACAGAATATTTTGAGGAATGTAAGTCACCAAAATGGTTTGGTTTCCACATTTTTTCAAAATATCTTCTTTTGTTGTGTAGAAGATATAAAGTCATACATGGAATGACATGAGGGTGAGTAAATAATGACAGAATTCCCATTTTTGAGTGAACCGGCACTTTACAGTAAGAACTCTATTTACAGTAAGGAATACACACAGTCAGCATCTTGCAAGTTGACTTTTCACATTAGTCCAGATCAAGTGAACATTGGGCTCTAACCAGGGTGCTTTGGCAAGCCCCTTCCCACACAGATGGTGATGTTGCTAGGGGGAGGATGGATGAAATTTGGGGACGGATGAGGGAGTCTGTATGTGAACGTGTGTGTGTATGAGTGTGTAGCCCAGGGGCACAGACATACACATGCAGCAGACTGACCTAGATGAAGTCAGAGCTGTCAGCTGACTCTGTGCCTGACCGTTCCCTCTCTCTCTCTACCCAAATGTGCGGCTACTGTATTCACAGGATAGAAACAGACATGGACTGTGGCTAATCTGCCCCCCCCCCCACACACTCCCTTACACACACAGACATGCGCTGAACGAGTCAGTCACACCGCTCCACTCCTGGCTATTGTATGAAGCTTTTGACTGGTGTGGGGCGACCATATAGAATGAAGTGTGCTGGGACTCATATATACACACTGCAGTGAATGTTGTCATCAAAAACTCCACCACTGCAACTTTAATTCCTTAAAATGTGTCTGCGCAGTGCAAAGATGAATGAATCATGTTTAGTCCTTTGTTAACCCATGGGCACATATGAGTTAGCAAAAACTGGCTACATAATAATATTAATTTCCAGATAGCAGAAAAAAATAAAGAATGTGAAATTGAATAAGCTTATGACCTCAAAGCTAAATATAGCAAACTGTGCAAACGGGATTATGGAAACATCAAAGAAAAATGAAAATGCAAGTCACATTCTCTGTCATTCTGCTGTAGGTCTATCAATTTATAATATTTGCTTGTCAGAAATATTCTGAATGTGTGTGTGTGTGAATATATTCATTAAAATGTTCATAAATATGTTTGTTTTCTTTTTACCCTCATTCTGCTGTGTATTTTAGAGAATTTGTTACATTCTAGTGCTTTTGCTTATATGTAGATTTCTCTTAAAATTTGATTAATTGCAAACAAATGAGGTGAAAGGTGAAAGACTGTACTTATATTTAAGGAGGCATTTTCAAAAGCATTGGCTTACCCAAATCACCACAAAAACAATCCTCTCCTCAGTCTCTAAACAAGCATCATGTGATGTTTTAAACCTCCAAGCGTGGAAGGTTCATATGCAAGCCCTGAATAACACTTACATAAGTGAATAATCTGGAAAAGGGGTATTCAAGGATATTCTTAAACATTAAGGTGACCAGATTACTGAAATGGAAACAGGGAATACTGAAGAAACTTCACACAATGAAAATTCACACAATGAAAAAAGTTAATAGTAACTATTGTAAATAGCAAGTGGTATAAAACATTATTATAAGAAAATGATGACTTAAAAAACACACATTACAAAAAACCAACAACATAAATATATGATAAAACTATTGAACAAATAGTTTAACATTTTATAATTGTATTTAATATTTCTCACAAGCTGTTTATTCTGTATAGCCTACAGAAATTACAACTTTTTACGTTACGTTTGTACTGAAACACATTTTTACTATCCTTAAAGGGGTCCTATAATGCCCCTTCTTTCAAGATTTAAAATAAGTCTCTGATGTCCCTAGAGTGTGTATGTGAAGTTAAAGATTAAAATACCCCATAGATTTATTTTATAGCATGTTAAAATTGTCGCTTTTTGGGGGTGAGCAAAGACGCACTGTTTTTGTGTGTCCCTTTAAATGCAAATTATCTGCTGCACCTGGCACAGAGGGCGGAGCTTCGAGAGCTCGACCCAGACACTCACTGAAAATGTCCGAAACTGTGCAGCCATTTAGTTTTATGTTCAAATATGTTCAAAGTCGGACAATGATGGAGAGACTAAATAATAAGTGCCAACATGAAGTAGAATGCAACAGGATGTTTCTGAATGGTTAGTTGATGAATTTATGTAGCTGATAAGTTACTATATTCAAGTCATTGATTAGCATATTCTGTCATGATAATCTATTAATCGCTCGTGTGGGAACTGATGTCAAATGCCAGAGAATATCTGCTTCATGAAGACAGAATATAGTATAGTTTGGTTAAAAGCTACACTGTGTAACTTTTTTTAGTTTATTCTTAGCTAAAAACACTTTGTTCTTTCAAAAATGTATGTGCTCATTAATGTATATTTACTTCTTTCAAGTAATAAAGTATTCCCGTAAGTGTATAATATGCCATTGAAAATACATACGGGTGAGGGGTTCGAATGCGCGTCGCCATGTTGCCCCTCCATCTTGAAAGTACATTAGCCAAAGAGGGACATACCCGTAAATTCAAGCTTCGCCTTTCGAGTTTTAACACTCGATGGCACCGTGTCGAATGTGACGAGGGGGTTTGCTTGAGCAGGGACGTGCAGAGAGTTCTTCAGAGGCAGGGGCTCAAATGTAAAAGAGGGGCAACATCTAAAAAAATAAATAATACTAAAAACACACACATCTTATTCTCACACACAGATTTATATCATATATATATATATATATATATATATATATATATATATATATATATATATATATATATATATATATATATATATCTTATTCTCATCAAGCCTACATTTGTTTAATCAAAAATACAGTTACATGTTCTTTTTAACATTTTATTAATCAAAGAATCTTTCATCTTGAGTATCACAGCAGGTTATAAAAAATATTAAGCAGCACAACTGTTTCCAACATTGACGTCAAATCTATGATTTGTGAAGGGTCATGTGACCCTGACGATTGGAGTAATGATGATAAATTCAGCTTTGATCACAGGTATACATATACTTTCAATTATAAAGTATATTAAAATAGAAAACCATTAGCCTATTATAAAAATATTTCACAATTTTGCTGTTTTTGATCAAATAAATGCAGGCTTGATGAGCATAAGAGACTTAATTCTTTCATAATGCTGCATAATTATCAAAAATGGTAATATAATATAGTCCTTTCATGCCACCATTTCACATAATTGGCCTGTAGGTGCCGTTGGCACTTGGCTTCATTAGCTTTGATAGTTTCACCAAATAGTAAACGTGTATCAATTTACATAAATACAAGTGAGTTTAACACTACTTACATTAATGCAACTTTTGGTGCTGCGTGGTTTTGTGCAGTGTTTTGTTTGTTGTCAGAAACATCAGGGCGATTGTCAGGATGATCCATTTCGTCAGGAAATCGTTCCACAAACGTTAGTTCGTCTGTCCATGTAATTTTCAACCGATTTATGAATTAGAACAGAAAATTACCGCTCCACTTCACATTGTCCAATGGAATCTGAACTTTGCCAGATCACGATTAGTTGGTGTATATGACAAACGGCCCGGGCATTGACGATTTATGTAAAATTTAAAAATATGGCTCGAGAGCCGTTTCCGAACAGACTGAGGAAAATCAGCCAGTAAAACACATGCAACCCATAGCAACGGGTTATGGCAACGCCTCAGACCGACTGATATGAAAAAATAAACATAAGTTTTCCGACTTTTGACACGTTGTCCTTTTTTATTGACCACAAATATTATCATTGATATTTGTCTGAGAGGGGCACTTTTGATTAATTTTGATAAAGGGCAGGGGCTCGAGCGGGGTTTATGTAGCCTACATTGTTAGGGTTTGTGATGTCACTAACCCGAGAAGAAGCTTGTTTTAGTCCCTACCAGCCATTTATTGTAGTCGTTAAAAAGCGATTTCTGTAAAAGAAAATATCTCCCTTTGCTTTCAACTTTGAGCGTCATAACTTTGCAGATGCTGTTTATGCTCAAACAGCAACATTACACACTAACCAGATTAAAAAATGTAAAATCATAATCAACCACCACTTTAAATGGGCTTCTTATTTTGCATTTTAAGCTTGTTTTAATCAGAAAGTATGTGTATTCTGCAATTGTATTTGGTGCAAGTATAATTGTTTGATTTTTTTTTAATATAGTTAAGATGTGTTGAAATTACCCTGTTGAGACCCAGATATACAGCACATAAAACAGTATTACTTTTCTTGAACATGAATAGTATGTTACTACATTGAAAGCAATGTTTGATAATTTGACGATGTGCTCTTTTCCAGGTTAGTAGCGGCGCGCGACCAAGTAGAGTCATCGTAGCTCGCAGCGACATCTGTTGGTGAAAATAATCACTACACAAACCAGCATGCTGCTCTTTGGGCTTTTGCAATGTTTTTGTGTGTTGTTTTGTTTTGAACAAGCTCTAAAACGGGGACGTTTCCGAGGCCTGTTGCATGAAGCTAGCTGAACAAACTCTGAGTTTCAGAGTAGGTTTAGAGTTGACAAATCCAGATAAATCCAACCTGGTTTAGATAAAGTTCAATTGTTTCTCAAACCTTGGTATAAACTTTCTCTGTCAACTCGAGTTCAATCCAGAGTTTGCAATTAACACTGAAGCGCGCGTGCACCTGAAAGCGTGACACATGCGGCAAACAGCCAATCACAGTGTCTGTTCGATTCACTTCTCTTCTGAAGATTGAGAGATCGTTCTGTAAATTATCATGAAATTAAATGTGTTTAAAGCAGGAATAAACACTTATGCTGCAGCGTCAATTTAAGAAGGAAGCTGAAAGAATATCTGACTATATCAATGCATGATGTTAATCAAAGAAATATGCTTAATAATTATAGGTTCACAAAGAGCTCAAATAAATACACGTTGTTTAAAAGAATTATGAATGCATGTTTTATATTTATATTAATATTTGGCTACTTGTCAATATAATATAATTATATGAATATATTATGTGAATTAAAAGTGATTATAATTCATATATTATAAATATAATAAATAATTTGCACCAAAAGATGAGCAATTTTGTCTCTAAAGTTTTTTCACTATAAACTACTTTAATTTGAGAGATACAGGTGGTGTGAGTTTTACTTGCAGCTGATTGGTCCAGTTTGAGTTTGTGATCTCTAACCCAGAATAAAACCTGCTCCAGAGCAGGTTAGTTGTGTAGTGTAAGTTACCATGGTGATTAACACTGCTAAAAACCAATCCACCTTCTTGAGCCCGAAAAACCAGAGTTTGCTCAAACTAATCTCAAACTTACCTGGGTAGCAACTGAAACCAGCTTTGTGCAACAGGCCACAGGGGACAACTCCAGTCAGGGACAGAACAACAAGACCGTCCCCGGAAAACAGGGACGTCACCTTATTAAACATTTGCCTTCTTTGCAATGTTATTTATGATGGGACATTATGTGAAGGATTTGAATGCTTTGACATCTGTTTGAATAGCGTTCAGAAGTTCTATTAGGCTATAATTTGGATTGCGGGCTGCCCTGCATTATGCAACATGCGTTCATTTATGAAACAGCGTCTTTATTGACTTTATTGGAACAGGACTAAGATCCGTCCACAGGATGAATATAATCCTCATGGGAATCAGGTGTTCTTGTGAAATGTTTTAGTGGTGATTGGGACAAAGTGCTGTTCCCCATCTCAGAGCAACTGCTAAATATGCTTTTCATGACAGCTGAGCTCTTATAGTGTTAGATCGAAGTTACAAGCCCAAACGATAGCATTTGGTTTCCATTTGAGATGTTTTTTATGTCTTTTAAAAAATAAATAAAGGATATAAACCATGCTTTTGTTCCTCACACTGTTGTCTGTTGCTGTTTAAACTTATTGTATGGTTCCACTTTTAATGCAGAAGTGAAGTTGTGAAAGTAGACTAGCCCTATCTGTTTCCCAATCGTTTACAGAGGACCAGCATGCTTGTCATTATTTAGGGCCTATATTTCAATACATTTCTGTATTTTGTTTTGGATGATCGGTGACTAATGGGCTGTTGTAAAACACAAGCTTTGAACTCAGAACAATTCTCCGTTTCAGGCCCTTTGTGTTCCAGATGACTTTCGTTTCGCGAATGAATGAATCGTTCATTTGAACAGATTCTTTTGAATGACTCAGCCGAACCGATTCGCAATTTTTCAAAAAATAAATACAATTAAAACAAGATAATTTTTGTCCTTTCTCTTTTATTAAGTCTATAAATACAGACAAATATTTGTTCACATTTTGGCATAATATGACCAAATGATGCACAATAACTGTGATGACACAGTGATACACAATAAAACATATTCTGTTCAGTAATATTTAGGCCTACCTTGATTTTTATCAGCTTTCTTACACATCACACGTCTCTTTCACCTCTTCACTTTTATCAAGTTCATTAACTTGAGAACAACTTTATTAGCAGTTGCCTTTGTGTGTCCCCACAACTATGGGACAGTCATAATTTGAGGCAAAGTGAACAAAATAATTTTCACACAATAAGTATTTACGTGGTTTACGTTCATTTCACATTTTGTTCAAATCAACATAGTTATAAACATGTAATAATTAAGAGAAACGCATTTTAATTAAGCAAAACAAGACGTTAAATAATTTCTCTGGGTCCTTTTTTAACGGGTTTTGATTTGCAGTGAAGCGTTCGAACGAACCGATTCATTCATTAGAATCGGATTTCCCAACGCGTCGTTCAGACGTGTCCACTGAAGTTGCGTTTAATCTATGACCGCTGAGTCTGCTTTTAAAGTCTAATCCGCCGCTGAGCTCTAATTGGTCAATTACATCCACGTGTAGGCGGGAACAGCAGCTCCGTGTGGTCGGAAGGCATGTCAATCATCGCTGTATGGACACGCCCACACCTCGCTCAGTAAGCGCTGCACATTGAACGCGCGAGGACACAGACGCTGTGTGTGGTTTCGGATGTAAGCTCGAGCGCCACTCGCACATATGTCAGGATACAAGCTCGAAAGAAGAAAATATGCCAGTCTCCTTCATGTTTCATGCGGTTTATACATCGCGGTGCTGATTTCATCAGTATTACAGAGGTGAACGGCGATGCCTGGCTGCGTTACGCTGATTGACGGACCGGAGCGGTCGCGCGCATGTTAACGCACAACAGTGTTTTCAGCTCGTCCGTAAACTTTGCGAGAACTTTGCGGCATCACTTCTCATTTTGACGGGCGAGGTGAAACGGCAGCACAAAGCATGGCGACACAAAACGACTGCTCTGTCAAGGTCTCTTTAAGGTAAGCCCGGCTGTCAGAATCTGCCGACTGAGCCCATATGCAATCATCATTTCCCATTGTTTGTAGTATAATACACTGTTCGTGGTTTTATACATATGCTTATAATGCACTGTTTATTTACGTTCACAACAAAGAGTTTGTAGGACAAACAGGGTGTTGCAATTCTCTGGGTGTGTGCTGCACAAGGTGAGACCCGGGTGATAGTGTGGACACATGCACACAGATGCGATATTGCAACCCGTTGAGTGTAAAATTGTTAAACACAGATGTGCGAGAACTATATGCCGCCACATACATGTTACATGCATGCATCATTACATGCATAATGCACATAGAGACAGAAGTTACATTTAGGTTTGACTTGTCTCGTGCACTGTATACAAGTGTGCAGTAAGGTGCATTTAATTGCTTTATGAGTTTTGCGTAACTGCTGAAGGACATCTGATGATGCAGGAATGTCTGCAAGGTGATAATGACAAAGGCGCGCGCGCGCTCCCGCTTCTTCTCAAGGTCCTTATTTCCTTTGTTAAAGCCACACATCAGTGAGTAATATCGCTATAGATCAATGTCGAATCGATTTGCCTTCGTCTGCAATGATCATCAGAATTGCCAATCACATTAATGTCTTCATTCACTAGCGGTGAGCTCGTAAAATTGAAGCGCGTGTCAGCAGTCAGGAGCAGTGAGCGGCATCGGGCTGCAGCATGACTCGAGGCGGTGGTCTGAGAGCTGTCTGGAGCCCCCTCAGATCAGTCTGATGCGAGAACATAGAACAGTTTAGAGATCAAATCCAGTGTCTGGGTGTGTTATGTCCTCATTTCCATTTCTGCAAGCCCCCTCCTGTGAGCTCGCATGCATGAATTGTGTTGTTTTAAAGGGCCAAATGGACCTGCTGTTGCAGTAATGCAAGATTCAATTGGATCTTTTGTGTTGCCCAATATTAGGGAGTGTGGCTGCAGGTGCATGGTTGATTTTTGATGCACGGTTTGTATAGTAAGTGTGCTTTACTGTGGCTGCTGCTCTCTGGGTCACACCTGCAGATGGGAGGGGGAGCATTACATCAATGAATGAAGTGGACCCACGTGTTCTGCTGAACATCATGAAGGCGGACTGTTATTTAAAGCTGTACTTCATCTAGACATCCAGACTGTTGTGTGGATCTAGTTCCAGTGCTTGCAAGGCAGGGCTGGATTGATATTCCTCAAACATTATATTTGAAGTGCTTGGTAAGTCAAGCATCACTGTTATTGCTCATGCTTAACATATAGGGGTGGGGTGTTCACACTGAGAGCGATGTGCAGTGACTAAGTGACCTGAAAGTCATTTATTTTCAGTGGTAATTGATTGGAAATGAGCAACAAAGTGATTAGACAAAATTATTGATCCATCGCCAGAGATATTAGAGCAAATGTGGTCTACTCTTACGTTAATGAATGATAATCATAACTAGAATACTCTTAGGGTAAAATTGACACGTCCCTTCCAACACGGAAAATCATGTGTATAATCTAGAATTCAGAGTTTCCCACTTGTATAACATTTCTCTCAGTCATTTATGTGTTTGGAACTTGTAATTATGATAGGTCATGAAATATATATGTATAATAAAAGCCGACCAATCAGGTTGTGAACGTATCTATGCCTTTAGATTTGGTATCTTGAGGTTTGGTGTTAAATGCCAATGTGAACGCTAAGTGGACCAGGACTAAATGTTTTTTGTTTTGTTTTTGATCTGGACCATACAAACAAAGCGAAGTGTGAACACATCCTGAGTCGACTTGAAGAGCACCTAAGATCTGCCTTTATCCAATCAACAACCAAAGAATTGAACCGAGCACCAGCCCTGCATCTTCTCTTTTTCCCTTTCCGATGATCTGTTTCAATTCAATATGTGAATGCCTGATGAAGGTCATGGGAATGAAATGTTGCACTTAGAATTTTTTGTGTGATTTTTGCGATTACAGACAGTGTGCAGGATTTTCTTAGGTTTTAAATTCATTTTAAATGGACATTAAGTCTTTGTCCTATACACACCTACCTGTTTCCCCCAGATATGTGAGGTAAATTGTTCATTGATTGTAAAAATGAAATAAATAATCTGTTGCTACTTCCATTACATTGTGATTAGAGCTGGCTGCTGTGATTCTATGTAGAAAAAAACTTTTCTCTGAAGTCGACTTAAAATATCAAACGTGCTTGATATCCTCCAGCTGGATGGAACCATAGTAAAAATAAAATATGGATACAAATTTGGAATCTGCACCTATCATACAGGACTTTCTGTAAAAACTGACCAAAATTTACAGACTGATTCTGACTAGCCCCAACTGCAGTTCAGGCTGAAGTTGTGTAATTTAATTTAGCCTTTAGATTTGTTTATTGTCATTTTTTTAAGTGTTTGAGGAGGTGTACAAAAGTATTGACAAATGGTTTATTTTGCAATGGCAATCATATTAAAGCCTTTTGGTGAGCATTGCATTGTCAAATAAACTTAAAATATAAAAACAAAATTAAGAAGCAGTGACTGTGAAATCCTCAAAAATGGCATTTACTTCATCATTGGCAGTTATTTTTCTGGAATTTCCCAGCAGAACCATTGGATAAGGGTGGGAAGGATATGATTGGGCAAGGATATTGAGAAATTGAGGTCATCAGCCAATCAGATTGTAATTATTTCTGACCCAGAATCTCTCTTGATGCCCACCTTAACAACACAGAAGACGAGATGACATCTTAACAGTTTAGAAGCTCTTTCTCAAGGAAGTTCCTACCAGTAGACTAATATACAGTATTGCGAGTGATTGAATTAATGCTTCTGCATTTACAGTATGTCACGTCATTGCTATCCTTTGTGAAATAAACTTCTTCCTCATTATTCCTAGCCACAGTGAGAATATATGACCTCAACTTCTAAGTAGCAAGCTCAGCTTCACTTCTCATGAGTTGACCCTTTTTCTACCTCATTTCCTCTTAATCACCATCAAAGCCTGTGGTTGAGAGATTGATTGTGTTTGTGTCTCTGTGGGTGGGAGTTTGCATCTGTATTGTGTGTGTGTGTGTGTGTGTGTGTGTGTGTCATCGCCTCGTGTGTATGTCATCTGCAGGCCATCTTTCCCCGCTCTCCACCCTCCTGGTACAGACAAGTGAGATGTTCTCCAGGAGCGTTGACTCAACAGCGCTGTTATAATTAGACACAAAGTGAAAATTTGTTTTGCTGATGATTTCCTTGCCTGATAAAGAAGGTTATCCATACTGTGGCGGCAGGCTGTCTGTAGTTGGAGGGTCTCGTAGGAATTTCTTCAGGGTCTCGAGATAACACGTCTGATGATTTCACTGGGAATCTTTTAACATCACTAACTGTTTTTAGAAAAATTTCCCTTTTACTTAGAATTGAGCTCAAACATAATGGCTGCCAGATAAGTGCCTGCATCTGACAGTTTGAGAAACGCCTGACCTGTTTATGTGCCCAGTCTGCTTCCTAATGTCACGGCTTGATCTTTTCTCAAGGGCCTGGCTGAGAATGCCGGAGTTTGTAGGGGGATCATGTTAATAGTTGAGGCTCCTGGGAACCAGACTCGTAATTGCCTCGTTTATGGGTAAAGCTCCCCCCAAGACTTCAGGGTAAAATGTTTCGTGTCTTTTAGGGTCCTTGGCATCCTCAGAAGATACACGGTGGCAGTGATCACTGGGTCAGTGACAAATAAGAGTCTGCATGATACAGAGCAAAAAAGAAAATATGTTAAGTCTAGTCTAAAACACAAGTATGTTTCAAGTGGTTTTGAAAACTACAATGTAAGGACTTAAATGTCATGTGGTGTGATAAAATTTTTTCCTTACTCCTTTAATCCTTGAGTATGAGTCTACACGTCATAGCATAAATGATTAATTCATAAACATTATTGTTTTGGGTGAGTCACAACACAATGAAATAAACCCAAGTTGTTATAAAAGGCAAATAATCTGAGATTTTAAAGAAACTTTTAATGACCTTGACAGTCATTTCTGTTATTCTCCTGCATGATGGCACTTTTGAAATCAAAACCACGGAGAAAAACTGCCTTATAGATATTTTGAATATTATCTCATAATTTGGCAGCACGTATATTAGGCTGCTGTCACTTTAGGACCTGACGCACTGATCCATTATACTGGTACACATGCGTTTTTATTTAATTTTTTTAACTGTGCATTAATTTAAAACAGAACTGACTGTGTTTACCTGAATAATCACCAAGAGCGGCATTTTGACATTATTAGTGTATTTGACTGTTTAAGCGCAATAAGCAGCAAAAAAATCTTCAGTTTATTTCTGAGAGGTGGCTTTATGTGTGCGCACTTTGGGTGTGAGAAACTCTGCAGGAATAAGTAAAATTATGTGCATTACGTGCAAACCCATGGCAAAATTCAAGCCCTGTAACAACAATAATATTAATCCGGAGCTAATGAATGAGTGGAGGCGGGTTTGTGTGTCACTCGCTGTCGGAGAGATGAGAGAGAGGAATTTGGGGTTTTCATGAGCTGTATGCCAAATTCATCAGTATTAAAACAATAAAAGACCTGAAATATTTCAGTTGGTGTGCAATGAATCTAAAATATATGAAAGTTTAATTTTTATCATTACATTATGGAAAATAATGAACTTTTATCACAATTTGCAAATTTTTTGAGAAGGACCTGTATTGTATATCAAATTCAACCCACAAATGTGGCTAGTAGGAGTGACTGCGTTACACGTCACTGTTGATGGGTGTTAATGTCAAGCCCTGAATAATAAAAAAAACTACTTTTTTTTTCAATATAATTCTTCTTTATTATCATAACATCAGAACAGTTTTATCACCATGACATTCTTGCATGTTGATCCCCCAAAAACTCAAAATAAATTAAGCAATTTAAATTAAACTATATTTTTGTATTAGTTTTTCTGTAGTAGTAGTTCTGAGCAAAAAAATTAGCATAATGTCTTTGACCCCTCTGTGATTTGTCAGTAGAGTTTATTGAATGTGTTCTGACCTTAGCAGTTGCTTTTCTCGTAATAGAGACTAGTCCATTTGGCCATCCATTAAGCTCGATTAAAGAACCTGGACAATGCAGCTCAATTTGAAATATATCCCAGTGTCTTTTGAAAAGGTGACCTGCTTGCTGCCTGTTTTGCAACCCTTATGCTGTATAGACTGAATGTATGGGTCTTTTCTCTGGATTCAATGGGAACATGAAGATGTGTTTGGTGTGCATGGGCCAGATTTAGAACATTTCATTAAGCTGCACTTGCAGTAATAACTGTGTAAGCCTGCTGCAGATCAAATGATTAAATAAGTTTAGTATTAATTTAGGCGCACAGAAATGCTCACAAGTCAAGTCGGCTAAAATATTTTTGCTGCATAAAATGTGAAGTAGGAGTAGCTTCTTTAGTTCTTACTGATAGTGCTTACGATGACTTCCTCAACAGCCACATGCACGGCTGTATCTTTATCTGTCTCTGTTCCTCTACTGCCTGTTGATGAAATATTTGTACGCCCTGGGGGCAGGAAGGATGGGGTCCTGTGAGTTTAAAACTCAAGCCCATGTGAATACTATTCATCCTAATAGTGTGTGAATTTAGAATAAGTGTGTCCTAGGCTTGCTACGATAGTCGGTGTTACCGGTGTTCAGACACACAACCGGTTACATCACTTGCCCATCGTGGCACTGCCCCCACCGTCAGTTTTTTTTTTTTGTAATAGTAATAAAATAATTTAGTTCAGTTAGAAAACAGACAATACAAATAAAACTGATCGTATCTGCTTAATAAAGCATGATCAGCAGCACAGATCAGCAGCAGGAGTCAGATTTAATTAATCACGAGAGCTGACTGAGATGATTGATCGCGGAAGTTTTGGTTTCAAAGCGAAATGTAAAAGCGCCTATTTAAGTGAGTTTGTCATTACTGTTTTGTTGTTGTGTTTTTCATTAAGAATAATCGGCTAATGAACCCACAATTCAAGCAACCCGCCCCTGAATTGGTGCTAATTCTATACCGAAACTAAAATGTGCACGGCCGAACTGTCATTCATTCACGGTCGCACAGAGTGCACATTTACGGACGAACTGTGATTCACGGTGTGTGTGACTTGCCGCTTTTTCAGTTCATTGCTATGGAAGCTTTCATAGGAATTCATTGAAACCACTCGCTTTGTTCCGAATGCCCGAGCTGCCGTGTGTATTTTACTCTCGGTTTAGATAGAATTAGTGTTTTAAAAGCCCCGGTGATACTAGCATTATCGGTGTTGTCACATGTCAGTGGTAAAATTTCCTCACGGTCACATCCCTAGTGTGTCCCAAAGCATAGTATGTTGAAATTGATATTACCCACAACCCATTGCACTTTAGAGGAGGATTCAGTTCAGAACTATGAACACAAATAAAAAAATGGCAAATATGGTGGATGTGCATGAAGCTCCTGGAAGCCGACAGGGTCCCTACGAAGTGTTCACTTCTTTGGCAAAATGTGTTAATTTGCAACACCCTGCAGTGTCAGAGACAAAACTCAGGTCACACATATTAGAGGAGTCTACGGTTTGATGCAATAATAATCTGTACATAAATATAATATAAATAAACATACTTTCATTTAATATACATGTGTATAATTCACCCATATAAATATTAATTACAAATTTCACTTAATCTAATCAGTCCAATTCAAAATCCCTCAACTGAATGGTAAATGTATCTTACGATGTTTAATATGAAATACTTATTTAAACTATAATCACGGTAGATGACTTGCAACTGCACTTTACACTCACAAACAGCTGCATACAAACTCCCCTAAGATGGCGAAATACCCTTTTAAGTCCACTTCGTAGGTAGCACATGTATGGTCGAATAGAACACACCTCTCAAGTGAGCGTGTTAGAAAAGAGAGACATACAAAATGTGAACCCCTGCTCAAAACCATCTACTTTTCTTCACAAAAAGGTATATACTTTTAGGGCACAGTATAAGTATTCAAATTGGGATGCAGCAGTTGTTTGCTCGCAAATATGGTATGTGCTAGACAACATTTTTATAAAAATATTTTTGATGAAGTTCGAGAGCTTTCTTCATATACTGGAATTGAATTAGTCCACCACTTTTCAATTCACTTTTCATTTGTGTTCTGAAGATGAACAAAGGTCTTACGGGTTTGGAACGACATGAGGGTGAGGAATTAATGGCAGAGTTATCATTTTTGGGTGAGCTAACCCTTTAAAGACACCAATTGCATGCTGTGTTGTGAAAATCTCACTATGACTGTCCTTCCTGCTGTTTCCACCGGAAATCGTTTGCTATGTTAGGCAGTAGTTTACGTGTAACTGACTGCGTTGAGTTCAGTGCACCACGCAGGAAGTGATAGCCGAGGGGGTCAGAGGTATGTTTCTGTGACATTAGTTTCAGTTTCTTGAAGGAAGATGTGCGATTAAATGCACCCAGTAGTCAGTTTGCCTCAGGGCTTCCCTTTAAAACCCCTTCTAGACCCACTGACCGTGGTTCACTGACATGAGAGACTCAATTGATAATGTCTCTGAGTCAATTAGATGCTGTTCTTTTAGACATCGTCCTCTGCTTGGAAGAAAAGGCCGGTTGTGTTTCAAATCAAAAGGGGAAGAGGCTTGAAGGGAGGTGGCGAGAGAAAGAGAGAGTCAGAGAGCAACAGAGAGGGCAAGAGAAAACAGGAAGTGTCTTTTTCTCTTTCAGTGTCAAAGGACTGCATAGGAAAATCAACATTAGCTCTCAGTGGAAGCATACAAAGAGAGGCATTTATTAATTATTTGCGTGTGATAGATCACTGTTCTGTGTGTGTGTCTTGAAGGCAAGAAACGGCTATATGTCACACTCTTCCACAATTGGTCCGTAGAGTAAAGCCACTACAGTTGGACTTCAGGGCATTGAATGCATCAGATGTTCTTGACAGAGCATAAACGGAATGTTATGGGATACAGGATGTAAAAGGATAGTTTTTTAATTCTGTTTTTTTCTGTGGAATGCAAAAGAGATGCTTCACAGAATGTTGATGTTGTTCTTTTCTATTTGTGTTTATATGCAAAGAATAACTTATTCTGCCTGACACATGCATACACACATGAATTTGAGGTATTCTAAATGAGCAACCACTGGCCCAAAGTTACAGACCTATATTAGACCTAACATTAGCCAAATGTAGCACGCAATCTGCGTTATGTAGAGGAATCCCAGAGCTCAAGCTATAACTTACTTTTTCTTCTTTTTAATATATATCATGAAATATATAGTATAAAGATGATTTTTTTTTTGACATAAATTCAGAATACAATTTAATAGAGAAGTTATAAATGAAGCTTGATTTGTTCGTACACAGATGTCTTGTTTGATAAGAGCTGTTGATAGTTCAGTGTCAGTTTCGTCACTTCAATGTCATTCACAGATTTTATCTTGTGGTCTCATGGGATATAAGTGTCCATTGGACCTGCACTTCAAAATCTTGGCAGAAGTGGGCTCTGTCCCAAATGGCACCATAAGCCTTTTTGGTCTTTCTCCGAGTCCACACTTTCGTGACGTAGCGCTGCTTTGACTGTTGGGTAGAAGGTAGTCTCGTGTAGACAGATCTTCAGATTGACGGCAGAAGGTCTGGACTCTGTCGCAGCTTTCATTGGTCAAGGACCGCCCAAGAGGACATCTGACTGACATGTAACGCAACCAACCAATCACAGTTTGTTTTGTTCCGCGTCATGTTTAGGGGCTTGAAATTTGATGTCGATGTCTCTGCAATAACAGACTGGTGTGCGTCTATAAATGACTCATTCAAGAACATTGTGCAAGATTACAGCAACAATGGAGCCGCGAACTTCACATACTTTTGACAATCCAGCAATTAGTTGATCCTGATAAGCGCTCATCGTCTCAGTTGTAAACACTATGGTGTTCTTCTTCCACGAGGGAGTATGGAGTCGCAGCAATTGTTTTCAATGTGGATGGTTAAAGAACGCAACACATGCGTCTCCCGGACATCCTGTAGAAATCAACCAATCAGATGACAACTTCGAAACTCCTGAAGGTTTTCAGGTAGAAGTCTGCTGCAGAGCTCTCTTTTAGTGTGGGTTTGGTAAAAGTGTTAATCGAGAGGGCATATCACCTATAAAGATATATAAGTCTGTTTCCTTATACAAAGTATAATCATACTGAATTGGTAGACTTTATGGACTATTGCTGCTGCATTTTATGGTTCTTTTTTTTGGAAACATAGAAGAGTTTGTTTTTTGGAATTATGTATCCTTTTTTAGGAATGTTCAAAAATTCTTCTTTTATAGGAAAAGAACAAAGAAAGTTTGGAATTACTTGAGGTTGACTAAATAACATCTATTTTCATTTTGGGTGAACTGTCCCTTTAAGAGAGATTGATTGTTTTAAAATGTGTTAATGCAAAGCTGAGGGTATGTGCGTATACTTGTAATGTACTTTTACTAAACTTAAATTAGGATCAAGGGAGCACAGCAAAAGTAATTACCAGCGTATCCTCTTTGGTCGCGTTTAATCTTATCATAGTTGTAAAATAATTAACCTGGAGGACTTCATGGTTTTTACGTTTTGTGTTTCTGAACCTTTTGCTGACAGAAGATCTTTTTTCCTCTGATTCAAATTTCAGCAAAGATTCAGGAAACTTCAATAGGGCTTTTCTTTTGTGAATTTTAAGTACACATACATGGGCTATTTTTCCTCCTTCACGCTCCGCTTGACTCTCTTGGCTCCCTGCCGGACTGTCCGAGAGCCGTGCTGCAACGCGGAGCCCTCAGAGTGCAGCCCCCTCCTTCAGAAGCTGGAGCGCATTCAGGACGAGCTCGTACCCTGGGCTTTGAAATCAAACTGACCCCCTGCTGCCCTCTCCAGCCACCAGCCCCCTCCCATAGTCCTTCTTTTCTCCTGCGAATTGAAGAGGGGGGGGATGTGGGACAATGAAGTGAATAGATTTCTGGTTTTGGACCCTTTGCACTGGTCCCAGTGAAACTCTTTTCACACTGCATTAACAGAACCAGGGCTGGGACAGTCCACCCAGGTTTTGGAGCGCTCAGCTAGAGCTTGTCTGCTTTGTTCACAGAGACCTTCTGGACATTGCACAGCTTGTAAACGATAATAAAGAAGTTGTTTAACGGATCTAAGGGGCCAGCTGGTGATTAGGTATCTTATGCAGTAAGGAGCTTAAACAGGGCTGGGGGTCTCTGATGAAATAGGTTTTGCTCTCTTATTAATGGCAGCAAATAGGGCAGCTTCTAAAGCAGGCTTCACTTATTATTGCTCATTAAATGCTGGCGTACAACTCCTGCAGGGTTTGTGCCGCAAACTTGAATGATAGTTAAAATTGTGCGGTTTGATCGAGAGATGTGCTGTTTCTAAGCATCAGATTTAGATGTTTACCTGATATATGTTAAAACTGACATAAAATCCCATAGATTTGACACTACAGTTCAAAAGTTTGAGGTCAGTAAAGACTTATAAAAATGTTTCTGAAAGAAGTCACTTATGCTCACGTAATATTGTGAACTCTTATTACAGTTTTCTATGTAAATATATTTTAAAATGTAATTTATTCCTGTGATCGAAGCTGAATTTTCAGCATCATTACTCCAGTCTTCAGTGTCACTTGATCCTTCAGAAATCATTCTATGTTCATTTGCTGCTCAAGAAACATTTCTGATTATCAATGTGGAAAACAGTGATAGCAATTTTTTTAAAGGATTTTTTGATAGTAGAAAGTTCAAAAGAACAGCATTTATTTTCAACATTTATAATGCATCCTTGTTTATTAAAATTATACATTTCTTTAAAAAAAATGTTAGTCACTCCAAATCTTTGAATGGTTTTAGTGTACATTGAAGAAGGGACCCATATCTGGAACTGAGAATATAATAGAAACTTGGCACTGATTGATTATGCAACCACCCAAAAAAACTTAGCAACCACATTGCAACATGCTAAAAACATTCAAAATACCCTAGCAACCCTCCACAAACTAGTATTAAGTTTTGATATGAGCACAGAAAATGTAAAAGTGTTGTACTCTTTTTAGGTGCCTGGTTTGAAAGTGACTTTTGTATTTTTGTAACATTACTACACCATTGACACTGGACAATAAACCTTTTTTGCAGGTAAACATTTCAATGAAATCTGCACCAAAAGACTGGATGACCCTGACTGAGATCTGTATGCTGCTGGATTGATTTTGCTGTCATTGGGGCTGTGTTGTCCTTTCTTTTGTACACAACTTGTATCACGTTTCTCTCTTGAGCCATTTGAAAACACAGCATGTTTGGAGGTGTGTACCCCTATAAGACACACACACACTCACACTCACACTCACACTCACACTCCCTCACTCTCTCTTCCAAAAGGCATTCGATGGCATATAGCTTGGTCACCCCAGGGAGCAGCTTGTCTAGTCTGACTCTTTCACTCCCACCCTGGCTGGATCACGCTGGGACGTGGACTACTGTCTGGCCCAGCAAATACAGCCGGGCTCTGAGTTTCCTGAGGGCCACTGCTTGGTGCCAATAGAAGCAGATGAATGTGACACCTATTCAGAGGTTACAGCTGTAGATTAAAAATAGACTTTTTTTATCATACAATAAGCTCTCATTCACTCCATGTCTCTCCCAGCTGCGATCAGTGTACCATCTGACGTTGAAATGGGTGTTGAGGGAAGAGAGACTGAATCAAGCCTCTGGAAATCCACCGATGTTCCAGAATCGCTCCTTTAAAACCGTAACGAGAAAGTGTGTCTGAATATGGAATAGACTTTTGTTACTCCATGGCATCATTATATTGCATGTTTCATTCAGCAAATGCTGTCTAGACACAATCTGGGACATGTATTTCAATAAAGTTATTCATCAAAAACTATTCATTTTTGGCAGCATGATCAAAAATGTCACGAAATAAAAGAATTGGTATTACTTCTGGTTCATTCCTCACATGAAATGGAAGGTCAAATCTAGCCCATTGCATTGTGGGATGCAGTATTTGGCAAATTTAGCAGGTCTTCTGAGTGTTTCATGCATAAAGAAGTAGGGATGCACCGATATGAAAACTGGCCAATACCAATAATTCTTTAATAATAAATAATAAATACAAATCCATATATACTTTTTGAGAGCCTGATTACGATTTTATGACTATATGAGAGCATTTTCCTTTTTGAAGTGATTCCAATCATATTCCAAGCAATTTAAAACCATCATGTTGATCAGTGCACATCTGTGGAACAAGGGAACAATACACTTTATTTATCGGCTTTAAGATATTGGACAAATTTGCCTAAAAATGATCATATATCACCCGATACCAAGTATTTTTCTCTTTTATTTTTATTTGATGCAGATGTGTTTTTTTTTTTGTTAATGTTTTCATTTTGTTTTATTTTTTACCCTCCTTGTGAGAGAAAGTGAGTGTGTAATGTGATGGTTTTGATGGGGAGGTGAGGATTGACCCAGAATCTCTTTTGCGGTGGAACAGTGTGGCATTACTGTATCATCTCCTTAATCGGACGGCTGTCCGGATGTAGGCGCTGAGTATTTGTTCACCTGTTCACCTCACTTCCACAGCTGTGATATATACACAATTTTCATTTTTTTCCCTAATGTCTGTGCTTTCTTTTGTTTATTTAGCAAAGCGTTATTCCTCTTTTTGTTGCTCCCCGACTGGCCGGTGCATGACTATTTTGTGCACAAAGCTCTCCTCAGATCTCTGTAATGGGGGTAATCCCATCCTGGAGATCTCACAGATCTCTGAACGGCCCTCTGGGAGTTGTAGGCCAGATGAGAACGGGAGTTTTGGAATCAGAGATCAAGGTCTGTGCGAACCGTTAATTGGTCCTGTTGTCGCCGGTTTAAAAAGACTGCTTCACTCGTCAGACTATTAATCAGTGGGTTGAAATGGATCTGTGCTAATTTAGTCCTCTAGCGTTGTTACAAAACCTAGCGAGCCACCTACCTAGATAACACATTTTTAAAAGGGGTTGTTGAAAATTGTAATGTACCCACCTATATGGCGTTCCAAAATTGCTTGCTTGCTTCAGTGAAACACAAAAAATGATTTCCATACAGCAAATGTCAGTGTGGCCCAATTCTTTCAAGCTCCAAAAAGGATGCTTTCTAAAGTGACACGATCACTGTGAATAATGAAAACATCTATTCTTAAGTCTCTACTCACTTTTGAGTAATAGAATATAAGTAATGATAATAACATGCTACTTGAAAAAAACATTGATCATCATACACATACGAAGACTATACATGAAATAGGGTGACACAAATCTCTGATGTTGCTTATGTATGAGCTGCTCAATCGTTTGTAAAGTTGCATTTGACTTGAATTGCAATATTCGTGTGGCATGTGAAGTTGTTGCCAGTGAACACTGTCTCAAATCCTGTTCACTTTATGATGATCCAGTCTATAGATGGCATTAGGTTTTGGAACGGTTTCTGTGTGTTCTGTGTAAGTTTATATGGAATATTATAGATAAAAAAAGTCAAAATTGTGGTTTGGTCATCTTGAGTGTGTTTGCATGCGTGTGTTTTTAAACATGATGGATTTGCATGCGTATGCAGTTGGTTTTGTGAGCGCAGGGGAGTGGCAGACGTCCACAGGCTCTACTCATTTGTTGAGTTATGGAGATTAAGCAATGCAATCTAACAAAGTGATTTGAGGAACGGGGAGAGAGAGAGCATGCAGGTACTATAGCTCAAGCTTTTCAATTACAATCTCAGGCTGGCTCAGACCATGGAAATATGCTGAGGAACTAGAATATGTTGCGGCACAATAAAGCCATGTAGATAAGATTGTCTGCTGTTGTTGTTTGGTTCTGGGCTTGGAATATCCTGGCAACTGTCTATCTTGGAAGACCTGAACTTTGGCAATCCTCACTTGCTTGTTTCCTCACCTGCTTTTCCCAGCTGCCCCTCGTTTAATACACGAAGTGGGCCAATATACCTGCTGTGGCCTGTCCTTTCACTTTCTCTCAGTGCATCTTCAGTTAAAATTGAACATAGTTGAAAATCCCGGAGTCTGCCAAAAGCGCAAAGGGACTCGAAAACCAAGCCAGAAACTCCCGATTTACCATATGATGGTCTGCTTGCATCCGTTCTTCTGGTCCTCAGGAGCTTCATATGGCGTCTGTGCTAGCAGATGTTAGCACGCTAGGCTATTATTCACCTGCAGAGCTGTGGAGACTCCATTCAAAAATGGAAGCTACGATAGTGAAGTAGAAAGACACATTGCGGAAAATGATTGCTTTGGATTGTTGTGTGGAAATGGATTTCTTGTTCAAGTTTAGGTTAGCCCTAAGTAGGTCCACATGGGATAAAAAAAAAGTCCAGACGGGCCTTTAAGCTTTGATTTTTATAGTCCTGTGAATAAAGGCTAGTTTTTTTTTTTACGTTTGTCCATGACCTGGAGCTCCATGCACTTTGTTTCTCTGGGTTTTTAAAAAGGATTTTGAGAGTAATGTATTATTCTGTAAAAATCAATGTGATCAATAATGGCATGCACACATGGGGAAATGACCAGCTCACAAAGGGAAACACTGATGCTCAAAGGACTCGATGACCATTTAGTGAATCATTTTTAAATCAATGCATGGCTATTATTTAGACTTCTGATGACCATACATTTGAAAAAATATATAATTCATAGTGAAAGATTAAGCCTCATTAAGCTAAAATCATAGTATTAATTATACTGTACTCATTGTATTTATCGCCCAAAACACTGTAAAATGTCACATTGACTATTGTTTAAAAAATAAATTGCCTATGTTTGAAATACCATACCCATGATACTAGGGATGAGACGAGATTGCATATTTGCATGACCTTTTACAGTGCTTTATATTATTTTGTTCTGTGTCTTACTGCATATGATAATTCATACTCCAAAAGTAGAACTGAAGTGACACGATTCCTTAAATTCAAGTGCTCAATTAGCAATCATTAATCCACCTCTTTTGTCCACTTTCAACCACTTCTGTCCTGATTTCTTCAAGGGGAGCGTCTATGGGCAGGTGAATCTTTGGGCTTTTTCAGGTCTTTCGATCTAATGGACAAAATAAGCTTGTGCAATTTACATATTAACTCGCTTGGATATTAAGGAAAAACATACGGAGGGCAGCAGCTTTCGTTTCTGCTGTGAGAGCTGCAAGACCAGCCGAACACTGTGAGTGTGTTTTAGAAATCAGGAATGGTGAGAGCCTGTGCTTGGTACGTTTTACGTCAAACCAAACTTGGGTCTCCAACCAACAAAGTTTAAATCCCATCTGGCTAGCGTGCTTCCTGTTATGTTTACGCATTAGCTCAGTAGGTGGAGAGTAGGTGCTCTTTTAGTGGCTGTTCGAACACATTTGGCCACATGAGCCTTTACACTACGAAAGCAATCTGGTTGAATGCGTTTTTTGACTAACTCAGGAAGTGGTTGAAAGTAGACTCAAAAAGTTTTAGACCCCATTTACACCTGCATTTAGCGTCGTCCACTTATGATCTGACAGACCAAGTGTAAACAGGGCCTTATTTGTTGAATGCGATTAAATGAAACCGAAGCTGTATCAACCATTACTCTTAACAATCTTTCTGTTTCAACTGCCAAAAGTTAAGACTAGTACACCAGTATCAGCCCTTCTGTCCTCTAGCTCTCACGGACGCACAGTGAAACCTTTCTAAGTCATTGTTTTTGCCTTTTTCTCAGTGCATTATTTTTTAGGATTCGAAGCTCTGAATATCTGGTTACTCAGACACTGAATGGGCTCATTCCCATCAGGACAGTATCATTTTCAGTCTCCCACGTAGCCACCCTTAACGAACTGAACAACAGTTTCCCTCATTCTCTGACTTCAAAGACTATTATCAATGCAGTGTCACTTCAGTGCTGCTGTATCAGCTTCACGCATGACCCTCGGCTTTCTGGGGCCACATGTTTTACAATCACATGCTTGTATTGTTCTCTGAGCAGGCACCAGAGTGGCAGTCAAAACAGAGCCACCTTGGTGACTCTAAACAAAGAAGACAGGAAGTGTGGTGACCGAATAGCCGTCCGCTTTCTATTCATTACCTGTGTGAGATAAATAAGAGCTTTTTATGGCCCACTAAGAGAAAAATTAGAACAGTGTTTACAAGCCGTTGCTCAGAGATACATCAATTTATGTCAGCGAAACAATAGAGTCTTGCCACAGTTCACTCTTTGATTTTAAAAAGCTTCTAAATATATATGCATTGCAGAACAGAACCTCTTTAGATGGTATAAATACACTTTATGTGGCTTTATGTATCTCGTTCGTTTACATCTATGAACTGTGCTTGTAGCTTGTTGTCAATTACCACAAAAACTGATTTCATTGTGTTTACGTGAACGGGGGATGTATTTGCATTAAGTTTGGCAGTGAAGTGGACAGCACTGCAAATAAACCTTTTAAAATATGCATCTATTACACTGTTTTGGAAGTATAACCATAACACAGAACCCTTGCATAAGCCGCCGCAATGTGAGAGTGTTGAGACTGTTTGCCAGGGCATTACAATCTTTTGACATATGAGAGGTCTTTGTACCATTAAAACACCTTGCAAGTTTCATAGCTTAAAACTTCCTCCTCTTTATAAACAAAACATTTTTTTAAGCTCCAAAAATGGTTCATTTTGATATTGCGGGATCTGTGATGTTGCACGGGCAAGTACATTTGCATGTGACTGCCTCCAGAGCAAGACATTGATGAATAGTTATACATCATCACACCATAGGCCCCGCCCACTGGTGTTCAGTTGCTTAACGGCTGACACTTTTCTTACACTGGATGTGAGCATCACGTCAAAAGCAGAAAGAAGCCATTATAATCACTGATGCTGTCTACACTAGTGTTGTCAAAAGTACCAACCGCGATGCCAAGTCAGTACTTAAATTAAAAAAATTTGTGATTTGTATGATTATTCCTTTATTTTTAATCATATTTTACAATAATTTGATATAGTTAATACACTAAGGTACACTATGTAGGATTTTTGCAGTCAAATATCCAAAAACCACCAGGCCAGTGTTATATATTGTGTTCTGTTGAATTCTTACAATATCCCAAATGTTTCCAACTTTTTGTAAATTGTGAGAAAAAAGCTTTTTTTTACCAATGAACCGGGACGTGTGAGCATAACGTGCGAGGGAGTCGCCTGTCAATTGCGTCATATCTGCGTTACCCTCGTTTCCAGTTTTATTTAGCAGAAAAGCTTTACTCTCACTGGAGTGTGAACAAGTGTCAGAGCAGCCGCCGAGCGAACGCACCGAGTAACTTCATAACATCATTTTAAACACACTGAAATGTATCTAATATGATTAACAGAGCTGCGTTACCTCATACTCATGACCGGAAAAGCGGAGATTGCACCGGTGACTGTGTCCCGTCATAATAAAAGTTGTTCGCGAGAAGTGTGTTTAGTGTAACAATCGCTCCGGCGGCATTACTCAGCTCCACAGCACTCTGTCCTGCTCGGCTTCATACTACAGTAACGTTAATAACCGCATCCATGAACATGATTTCTGCCCGAGTCCTATCGCAACTCTTTTTCCACCGGCTGTGAGGTGAAGTCCCAAGATTCTGCACTCAAACTTGACGTCATCAAACTACGCCTTTGTTTTGAACAGGCGCCCTCTAGCGGACGGAAAAGTTGCATAGTGTACCTTACATACTTATTGCCTACATTTAAGCTTGTTTAACAAATATTAGAAGTAAAAATTCTATATTTAGAAGTAATTTGAGTGTAATCACCTAGTCTCTGTTGTCCCGTTTCTACTGTAACAGAGCTGGATCTCGTGCCGGAGCTTGTCATGTTCAGCGGGGGAACTTCTAACTTCAGACCGCCGCCCTGCGTTTCTCTCATAGCCGAAATATGCGTTGACTGGCTCCATAATCTGTCCATAAACAACCAGTGTACAGTTTTATGTACATATTTACAGTGTACATATTTTAACATCTAAGTATTGATATTCCGTATCTTTTTGAATAAAATCATATAATTTTCCGCAAGGGCAAGGCATCAGCCGTTTCCATCACGCGAAAAAACAACAACGCAACACTCGTTTAGGTGACACACATTGCATCCCTGTTTGTTGCTTTGCAAAAAATTGTACGGTATACAGCACAATAACAAATTTATAGATAAAATCAAATGTACACAAACGACAAACCTGTATTTTACTGAACACTTGCACTAATTTGACGGAGCTGCACTGCTCTCTCCTGAAGAGGTCACAAAAAGCCCACGATAAATAACTTAACCCCTGACCTGGGTTATGTCTGACCCAGCATAACACAAAAACTACCCAAATACTGGGATGTTACGACTGACCCAGGATCTGGGTAACACACAAACCATCCAAACAATAAAAAAATAACCTAAAAAAAAACATTACCCAAAAGGCTCAACCCAGGATTTGGGTAGAACAAATATATAATGTTTTAATGTTGGATATTGATAATGTTTTCAAAACGCTTTCCTGCATGCAAAAAGCGAGTGGGCATTGATACAGTTTCCTATGCAATGACGTTAGCCTATCATAACAGTGGCTGTTTACTGACAAGCCTTAAGCCCGGGACACACAATGTTGGGCCGTTTTTGAGCGTCGGCCGGCTTAACTTTTCCAGTGTGCTCCGCACCGTTGGCTTTAGTTGGACGCTGTTTGGTCGAAATGCTGGTGAGCTCGTCGGTGAGAGAGATCTGTTTATTGCTGTTCAGCTTAGCAAACCAGAAAACTCTGAACCGATGAAAGCATACAAATGACAGAGTAAAGAGGGAACACACTACAGAAACTAGTCATGTCTTTTCATTTTAAACCGTCTTTCGTATTCACATGCCCCTCATCTTGCTCATAAAAACACTGGAATATGACAGTGACGTGATTATGTAACACATGGACAGTTTCCCTGAGGTATCGGATCAGAGTCTCTCTAACATGAAGGGGAGCTTGGGGCGAGTTTCCGTTAGGTTAAATCCAGCAGTTTGATAACCTCTTTTCAAAAGGGCACGAAGGAGGCACTGGTGTGTGTTTGAGGTGAAGCTCCAGACATCCTCCCCTTCCTTGAGAGGTCCAAGAAAACCACAAACACACTTAGTCATTCTTTTTATCTCTTTCTCACATACATAAACACACACACAGGCAGACGTGTTTTACTGTTTACATTTTCATGAATTCCTCTTCATCGCAATGCCAAGAACTACCGCATTTCACTTCAAGTTAGATGAAACCCTGTAGATGTGTGTGTGCAGATGTAATCAAGACACATGGGCTTTTGGCAGCAGCTGTTTGCACTCTTTGCCAGGTGTGTGTCTGTGTGACTTTTGTGTGTTTATGCGCATGTGCATGACAGGACAAGCTAATCCTAATCTCTAGAACACATTTGCGTCATCCGACTGTATCTGGAGACTCGGGAGAGAGAGGAAATGAGAGATGAAGGAACTCATTTTGGAGGATTGAGTTTAGGAAAGAAGCAGAGATGGAGCAGAGGGCAGTGACGTAGCTTAGAGGGCATTAGAGGACGAGGAACTGAAGAAATCCATAGTAGGAGGGCAAGATATATTTAAAAAGAGAGGAGAATGTTGGTGTGGGTGGAGGTGGGAAAAAGTGGACCGTGGGAAGGAGATCTAACATCTGGAGAGACTCTACCTTCAAAAAGGGGCCCACAGGGCGACAAGAGGTCACACACACACTCATACCCCTAAACACACATGTGAAATGTGCTTCCTGTGACACTAGGGCTTCTAACTAGCTGAGGTTATTTGTGGTCGAGGATGCACAAAACCATGTCTCTTTCAGGTCCTGGGGGTCAACAGGGGTCATACTCATCTGATGGTCTCCAGATGAGACAGAAACGTCATGCTAGTCAGGGCTGTTGGATAACGTAGGGTTGCACAATAATGGTACATTATTTTTTTTTCTCGAATAATAATAATAATAATAATAATCATGATTGTTTTCATTTGAGAAATGTTTACTTTTCATTTCATCAGCCTTATTGCACTTTCATGTATGCACAAAGCATGAGGGCATCGGCTCTCATGCAGGGTTTATATTACCTCATATATATATTATATTTTTAGGGCCCTATGAAATTCGTTTAACTGCTTTCCCACATTCCTTTTAATTTTTTCCCAAAATCTGTGTTCTGTACATTTTTTTGCATTCTGTTTTAATGGTTTAATTCAATTGTAATAATCCAAATTGAATTAAAGAAAACCAATTCATTATTTTTAATATTAATGGTGTTAATGATTAATAATTTTTTTTTTTTTAGAAATTTTAAATTGGAAATTTCAAAAACAGTGGTAATCAAATGAATGCATCAAATTTAAATTTATGATTGGATTCTGCGATTCCGTAAGTGAAATCATAGAGCCCTATATTTATCTTATAGATTAAAACGCTCTCTACTAGTGTTGTCAACAGCACTCAAAGTGTCACATTTTTAAAATTTCAGTACCGACTTAGTACTTTTGACAACACTAGTCTCTACATTATGAAATCCTTAGGAAGCTTTTCTTAAAAGCTAAAAGGTAAAACTTTAGAATAATGGTCATTAGTTAACATTAGTTAATGTATTAACTAACATGAACTAACCATGAGCAGTACATGTGCTACTGTATTTGTTAATCTTTGAATCTTTATCGTTAGTTAATAAAAATCCAGCTGTTCATGGTTTGTTCATGTTAGTTCACAGTGCATTAACTAATGTTAACACGATTTTAATAATGTATTAGTAAATGTTGAAATCAACATTAACAAATATAAATAAATGCTTTATAAGTGCAGTTGATTATTAGTTCATGTTAACTAATGTTAACTGATGACAATTATTCTAAAGTGTTACCAGCTAAAATTCCTAATATTAATTTAAAATGATCAAATACGACTTTGTTTATTAGATCGGTCAAACAGAATAAAATCCAAATATCGGCCGATTATATTGGTCTTGGTGATATAATGGTCAACCACTATGGTTACCAGGTTTGTGAAAGGAAAACTGCAGAAAATTTATCCATTTAACTTTAAGAGAAAAGTTCTAATTGAGGGCTTTAAACTCTTGACATTAAGCATGAAAGCTTTTCAGTATAAATAACCAGCAGGCCAGTATCACATATGATTGATTTATTGAGAAAAGCATAAATCATAATCACGACTAAAATATGATTAATCATGCAACCTTAGTGGTAAGCTCACATGCTCCAAAAACATAGCATTCTGGTGCTCATGTGGGAGACGTAGGTTCGAATCCGGCCTGCATTGTGTCTGTTTGAGCAGCGATAGAGGCTTCAGAATGAAGGACTTCTCTGTGAGTCATTTTTGTGATGGAGCTAAGAATTAAGAATTGTCCTTTAACTGTTGCATTCGGGCGTCTGGTCTAGAGAGCCGTCAGGATTGATCAGCTCCTAAATTGTGCTGACATGGTTCTGATGTCTCACGTGTGTGTGTGTGTGTGTGAGAGAGAGTGAGAGACAGACAGGTTCAGGCAGATGGCACACACACACACACACACACACACACACACACACACACACACACACACACACACACACACACACACGTTGTGTTTCCATGTTTTATGGGGACATTCCATAGGCGTAATGCATTTTATACTGTACAAACCGTATTTTCTATCCCCCTACACTGCCCCTGCCCCTAAACCTACCCATCACAGGAGACATGCTGCATTTTTACATTTTCAAAAAACATCACTTAGTGTGATTTATAAGATGTTTTCCTCATGGGGACCAAAAAATGTCCCCACAAGGACAAGGATTTTGGATATTGCCATCTTTGTGGGGACATTTTGTCCCCATACCGTAAAGGATTACCAGTCCACACACACACACACACACACACACACACACACACACACACTGTAAGCAGAGTCTGATTGTTGTCCTTGGCTTGGCAGCCAAGTTTGTGTTTATGTGTGAGTGTTTTTATTATGCTGTGGTCAGTACCAGTATATTAAACCACACACACACACTGCTGTGTGTGTGTGTGTGTGTGTGTGTGTGTGTGTGTGTGTGTGTGTGTGTGTGAAGTTGTATTACAGCTTGTATTCATCTGTTAATATGCTTAAAGGGGCATGTTATAAGAAATCTAATTTTCCTTGATCTAATTTTCCTTGAAAAGAGCTTTCAGCAATCAAAACTTCCTCAGTCCAAAAAGCTGCAAAAAATGGCCTGCTTCAGATAAACACATTAACACATGATCATCCACATTTATATGTCACATTGCACATACACACACATACTAACTAAAACCATAAAAACAATTGGCATTAACTAAGTTGAAGTACTAAAAACTAAACATTATGAAAGCACATAACAAGTATTAATAAACACTATAATAGTTTATAAATAGTACTGAAATAACAGTTACTTGGTTAAGTAATAAGAATGGATTATGATGGATACCGTCATTCCTAAAGAACCAATGATAACAGTCAAATGTGGCTGATATTTCTTAGTCACTTAACGCTCACTTAAAGTTTATTTAAAATACTTATGATTTAATAACATTGTAAAATGTCATTTTTAGCAAATCTCAAAATGAACATCCGTTTTTCACTTAATAGTGTGCTTAATTACTCGTAGCGTATAAAACATTTAATCTTTTTAGTTTTTGCTGTTTGATTTGAGTTTATTTAACCAAATAGAATTTTAATATCAGTCATTTACCTGTTATTAACCATAACTTAGTATGAGCAAAACATTTTAGTGCAGATGTTTTGTGAACCTGTCACAATGTTTCCATTTATGTGCATAAAAAGATGATTGCAGATATTTTGCGGCAATTTCCCAGGAAGTTACTTTTTTTTTCCCCTCCAATTTTGCACATAACTTTGGATGGATGGTATAAACAGAATGATGGCATGCATTTGTGTGGACGCGAAATATAATTATCATTATATTTATCTTTCTTTGTGTGAGCGGGTGTGAACGGGCCTTAAATCCCCGAAGGATATTATTTAAATTAGCAAGTTGAAAGAAAACTGCATGGGAAATGAGCTTTCTATATGTGTCTGTGCTTCTGAGGGTTGTATGCAAACTGTTCCAGGCCTCAGGCAAATGGACTGATGGTTTAGAGAGATACTCTCTGAGAAAAGTGAGGAGAGACAGTTCTGTCCCGGATGGGAGTTCGGCGAAAGCCTTTCCTGAGTAGATATTTTCCTGTTCTTGCTGTAATCATAACATAGACGCATTCAAAATGTGGGAAAACGGGTAACCTGTAGCATATATGAATATGATCCTGATCTGGCGTGTTTTGGATATGAAAACTTTGTTTATTCAGAAATGTTTGGCCGGCAATCAGATCTGTCTGGCCCTGGCGGCAGCTGAGGGAAATCCTGGATATGTCGCTTAGGCTTTTCACACCTATATGTTGAAGATTGTGTGCAGTGTTCTCCATATCCTATTCCCCTCACACAGGTGCTGAAAAGAAGATAAAACCTTAAAGCCTTTTATTAGTTTGATTGGTCCACTAGTGTTTTTTTCTTCTTCACTAGAGCCCTCAATGGAGTTGACACAGTTAATCTTATCAGCCAGACGGCTTCTGGACACAACTGGAGTTCAGTCAACACCACAATCAAAAGACTAAAGCATTTGTTTTTAGGAGACTTGGAACTGCTGAATGATGAATTTGACTGAGTAAAAGGCGCCACACTACAGGGTTTGTACTGGTGTCATCACCCTTTGTGTCATGCTTTGGTTACCGTGTGTTTAGTGTGTGTGTGAGAGAGACACTTCTGCAGATGGTATATAGGGGTGGGATTACAAGGTAAATAAATATATCCTAAAGCAAAGATATATCCTATATATTCATTTTTTGTTATATAATAAAATTATGTATCTATGCATGTATGTTACATTTTATTTATATAAAATGAAATTTTAACTAAAGTGCCCCTATTATGCTATTTTAAAGGTTCCTAATTGTTTTGGAGTAACTTACAACATGCATACAAGGTCAAAAAGCACATTTAATTTTCTCTTAATATCCATTGCAGCATCAGCTCTTTTTATCACAGTATCTGAAACGGTTCGATGAAGGATTCAGTCTCTTTAAACCCCTCCTTTCAAAGAGCCTGCTCTGTTCTGATTGGTCACACGGCCCAATCTGTTGTGATTGGTCTGCTCTGATTGGTCATCCAGCTCAGTCTGTTGTGATTGGTCTACTCTACTCTGATTGGTCAGATGGCCCAGTCTGTTGTGATTGGTCTACTCTACTCTGATTGGTCAGATGGCCCAGTCTGTTGTGATTGGTCTACTCTACTCTGATTGGTCAGATGGTCCAGTCTGTTGTGATTGGTCTACTCTGCTCTGATTGGTCAGATGGTCCAGTCTGTTGTGATTGGTCTACTCTGCTCTGATTGGTCAGATGGTCCAGTCTGTTGTGATTGGTCTACTCTGCACTGATTGGTCAGATGGCTCAGTCTATTGTGATTGGTCTACTCTGCTCTGATTGGTCAGATGGCTCAGTCTATTGTGATTGGTCAACCACTTACAGCACGTGTTGGAAATCAAACTCCCATTAGCGTATCTGAATTTCAGCTCCAGATCTTCCTCAGCACTTGATACACAGTGATACGAACAGTAATGACGTCAGTTTTACCGTATCAATCTTAACTTCTTGGAAGTGCAGCAAAGTGGATTTTCTCAACATGAATAACACGAAACAAACTATTTTAGTCTCCGCTACAACTACAGTGTTTGAGTGTGGGGCATAGAAGACATTGTTTGCTGATGACTCGTTTTGGCAGTTTGGAATCGATTCTTTCTTTTAGGAAACAATGTGCAGACCTTTTACATTCACAAACAGATACATACTGCATTAAAGGTAATATTCGATAAAGATAAAGCATAATGGGGGCATTTAGTTAAAAACAAATGACTGTATTAATTTTTTTAATCTTTTCATGTGTTGTCATGGCCTTTGCAATAAGTAAATGCTGAATGCTTTGTCAGCACAATTCAAGTGTCCAGGAGTACTAGCCTTGGCACACACATACATGCCTTTTGTCGTCTTGAGAGACTGTTTTAAAGAAGTGCTCCTGTGTGCATCCAACCGGTGAGTGAGACGAATACAAAACGTCTCTGTTCGAGAGAGACACAAAGTGAAGTAGTAAATGAGCAGGCATTTAAATCTGTTACATTATGGTTTGTATGGGGGAGAACCTTGCATCAGCTTGTGTAAACGGGTTCAGGCAATCACGTATGTGATATGGTTGTTAAAGGGTCTGTCATGAGAGGAAATGGAGGTCCGTTTCCTGCACTGCCGCCCCTCCCTTATGACCCACTGATCTGTTTTTCCATGCGCTGGATGGAGAGAGTGAGGGATGGGAGGAAGATTTGACTTTTGATTTGGAGGGGGAGGTGATGTCGCAGTTCCTCGTGCTTTACTATATGCAAAATTCATTTTTACTCACTTCATAGCTCTTATGAACATAAGGCCTTTTATTGCCGCATAAACTTGAAAGACTTGGTTGTAACAAAGAGTTTATTGCCAGTCGAATGGCTCTTGGCTCGGAGTAGCGCGGGCCCTTTGGACAGAGGCCCAGATGAGATTCTCCATCCATAAATGCTGGCTCTAATTGGCGATACTCAACTGGCCATTTGTGTGGGTGTCTTTGAGTTACAGTAGGAGATATCGAACAGAATATTTACATAAAGTTGACTGTAATCAAGTCATGATTAAACGCTGTTTGTCATCAAGGAGATGTCGCCCGAATGATCTTTGACTGGGGCGGTACAGTGCTGACAGAAGAAGAGGGAAGTTCGTGGCACCTGTTGTCCTTTCAATGAATCGTCATGTGATTGGACGGCCAACCTTGCATTTTTCTCTTTCAGATCCTGTTTTTATCATGCATGTGGCTTTTTGATCGTACCCTTGCCCACTTCAATTTCCTGAAAACAAAGCCCAGGAATGTTGGTGGGCATCCAAATATGCACACAAATAAATGCTTTTGGCTTTGCAATGAAGTGTATCTACCATATAGTGATATGGAAGCTTCACTTTTTGTGAAAAATTGTCATCATTTACTCATTGCAAACCTGAATGACTTTCTTTAGTCTGAAGACGAGAAGATATTTTGGAGTTGGAGTGTTTCAGCTCTTTTCTATGTGATATCTATTTCTTTTCAATGAAAGTCATTGGTCACTAAAACTGTTGTATTCTTCTAAATATCTTTCTTTGTGTTTTGCTTAAGGAAAGAAAGTCATACAGGTTTTGAACGACATGAGAGTAAATTATGACAGAGGTAAAATTTTGGGTGAAATATACATTTCAGTCTATATTAAAAGTATATTTCTGATTCTGTCATTCTTTAATATACATTATGCTTTATGGGCAGAATTTGTGGCGTGCTGACGATTACGATTATCACAGTACAATAATTTTGACGAAGTTTGTAAAAACAAGCACAAATAATCTTTACCATAATGTAATACAATATAGGGCAAGATATTTTGGAGCATTTTAGGACAGAAATTAAGGTTGTACCTTTATTAAAGTGCACCATTCACCTGTTTTTATGTGCATATTGCATAAAAAACGCTGGATGGAATTGGCAAGATGCGCATAAATGTATACAAATGCGTGTAAAAATTTATGTTTGCAACTGAGGTCAGTAGATTTTATCTGATAAGGAGACTTACGCATAAACTACAATGGAAACACATTTACCAAATAAATAACTAAAAAACTCATGTGACTTTGCCTGAGCAGAGGATGTGATTGGATAACTAGACTAATCTAACCAATGACTAAAATGACTAGACTAGACTAAAATGACCAAAGTTTGTGGTCTGTAAGATTATGATTTTAAAGTAATACTTTTGTTCAGCAAGGACACATTAAATTGATGAAAAATGGCTTTTTAGTTGTTACAAAAGATTTCTATTTCAATCAAATGCTGTTCTCTGTCACAATTTTCCACAAAAAATATGAAGCTGCGTAACTGTTCAACACTGATAATAAGAAATGTGGGAACACTTTAGTATAGGGAACACATATTCACTATTAACTACGACTTTAGCCTCAATTAACTCCTAATTTACTGCTTATTAATAGCTAGTAAGGTAGTTATTGTAGCGTTTAGGTATTGGGTAAGATTAAGAATGTAGAATATGGTTGTGCATTAATATATGCTTTATAAGTAACAGCCAGTATAGTAATATGCATGCCAATAAGCAACTAGTTAATAGCGAGAATTGAAGCCTAAAAATTGTGTTACCAGAAAAGTTTCATGAGCAGCAAATCAGAATATTAGAATGATTTCTGAAGGATCATGTGACACTGAAGAGTAGGGCTATTGTTGCGATATTGTGTATTCTGTACCTGAATACTGGTGTAATATATGTTTCCATATCACAATAACAAATTATCAAAAATATTGCATATGTCAGTTTCTCCCAAAATTGTGCAGCCCTACTGAAGACCGCTGTAATGATGCTGAAAATTCACAGGAATAAATTACCTTTTAAAATTAATTTAAATAATATTTCAATATTAAGTTATTGTTTATATTAGTGTATTTTTGATCAAATAAATAAATGTAAGATGCTTCTTTCAGACTAACTTCGGTACATTTGTGTCCCTTCCTGATGTTATTTCAGGCTTTGCATACTTATGACAGGAGTTGAACTTTGCATAGACGAGGCTGGTAGGCATTTTTATTGCACTAGAGTAGACACATATACAGTTATAAGTCTTGTGGCAATACTTTTGAAATGGCGTTTTCTTTTAATATTTATTCCGGTGGCTGTCATGCCACAACAACTTCCATTGTAAATGTGTAAATGTGACTGGTGCTGCCATAATCTATTATGCTACAGTGTGTAGTAGCTAAAGTATAGTATATAAGCTCACAACATTACTTTAAGATGCCACATTTTGTGAGAAATCTGCTTCCAACATAATAAAGGTGTATTTACTTGTTTTTTTGGGGTTTTTTTGAATGCGTTGAAGCGGGAAAATGAGTCTCTTCGGTTACGGTGGCCTCACCATAGTCTTAGACTGCAGTAACTGAAGGATGTGGCAAGAACTTCCCTCTTCAGGCCAGGAAGTGCAGTCGAAGGAGACTGATGACACACTTCCTTTTGTTTTGTACACATACACAAACAAACACACACAGAGGCAGCAGGCGGACAGATGTCTCCCGCTGTCATGTGTGAGGAGCATGCGTGGGTGACGTGACTGTCGGACAGGAATGATGGATCACTGCAGATATTAAAATGGGAGGTCCAACATATGATTTCTTGTTTATGAGTCTAATTTAGAGCCACTGAGATACTTGAACCATATTCTGAATTGTGCCTTGACACATTGGGAAACACAGCGCTGTATGATATGGAGGTTGCTTAAAGGGATAGTACAACTAAAAATAAAATTTTGTCATTTACACAACTGGTTAAAAAATATTATCCTTTGTGTTCAACAGAAATCAATTCATACAGGTTTGGAACAACATGACAGTTTTCATTTTTGGGTGAATTATCCCTTTAAAATTGCACTGTGTAAATTTTAGCGGCATCTAGCGATGAGGTTGCGAATTTAGCAACCGGCTAACACTTACCCCTCCCTTTTGAAGCACTTAGAGAAGCTACGGTGGCTGACACAGGACAAAGATGTCGTCGTCTGAGACAGCAGAGAGCAGCTAGCACTCCGTAGAGCAGTTTGTCCGTTTAGGGCTACTGTAGAAACATGACGGCGCAAAATGGCGATTTCGCTGCAAGAGGACCCACGGTGTGTGTTTCTAGAAATGGCTCATCTAAGGTAATATAATCGTAACAGTTCATTATGTAAGGTCTTTATGCTCCACTGAAAACATAGTTATGTATATTATATTGCATTTCTGTTAATAGATCCTCATAAATACTACACACTGCACCTTTAAGTATTTAAGTAGTGTATTTTTTGTGATTTTCATCTTTTATGTTTTGGATTAATCATTTTGCATAATTAAAAATTGATAATGACACCAGTAGCACTAGCTAAGTCCCAACCCTATTTAAATTTCAGCCCTGTGGGAATTAAATGACTTTTCTTATGTGGAATATCAACATAATTATTTAGCAAAGTGTTAGTAATCTCCCGAGACGTTCATTATTTTATCTCACAGGAAATTATAAATCGCATAGCTCTTTAAGATAAACGGATCAAGCCAATAAGGAGGTGACTTCGACACGCACCGATCTGAAAACAGTTTTGAGGACTGTATTAGAGTTTTTTTGTGGCTTCAGCTGGTCTAGGATCAGTGTTCGATGGCAGGTAAAGATGCGATGCGTTCGTTCACAGCTTTAAAGTGGATGTGTAATCCTCCAGCGTGGGGTTTATTTTTAGTGTGTGATCCTCTCAGGGGAGCGCCTCATGTGTTGTGTTTGTCCTCCTGATCAATGCTCTATAGATTATGCTTCTCTTCTGACTGTGAAACGGGATAAAAGAGAGGCTGAGGCCCAGCTGAGGCCAGAGAGAGGAGGATGGGTAGATTTGGATAGATGTGTGTGTGTGTGGGAAGCCGAAAGGATTGAGTCTGCATTCTGTGGCATGTGTGTGTGTGTGTGTGAGAGACTGTGCATGTGTGCTCTTGTTAATTGATTATTCATGGTTCTCTCTCATTTCCTGCCGCATTCGGTCCGTTTGTGCATCCCTCACAGCTGTAGTACTAATGATCAATGTCACACACAGAATTAGGCTTTAAATGTGACCAACATACGCTGCCCGTGTCTGAACTGCTACTGACTGCGTGTCTGTGGTCTATTTTATGTTTTGCTGATCTCGTAACACAAGGGACTTCTTTGCAGATTGTGGTGTGTTTGTACTTAGCTATTAAAAAAAATTGTCCCCAGAAGTTTGCTAAATATGAGAAAAAATCATGTGATTTATGATGCTTTATATGATAAACAGATTCAATTTAGGCTTTTATTCACATATAAATGTTTATTTATTTATTTATTCATGTTATTTAAACCTTTTAAGTTGCAGTCATGGACTTTTGCTAAAACTTCAGAAATGAAGAAAATAATTGTATGAAAAATTGTATGATGAATTCATAAAAAAAATAAAAAATTAATAGTACTTTTGAAACGTATGTTTTCTTAATGTGTGAAACATTTTTAAGAGAAAAATGTCTGCGTGTACGTTTAATTCTGGAGGTTAGGGTTGGTCTGTAGTCATAAGAATTGTAAACGTGTGTATGTCAGAAAGAGCAAGTGGTCAGTCCGTACGTAACATGTTCTCAGTGTTGCCGTGTCTCTCTGGACCTGTTTTATGTAACTGAGCTAAACAGTGTGTGTGTGTGTGTGTGTATGTGTGTGTATGTGTGGACTAGTAATCCCTACGGTATGGGGACAAAATGTCCCCACAAAGATGGCAATATCCAAAATCCTTGTCCTTGTGGGGACATTTTTTGGTCCCCATGAAGAAAACATCTTATAAATCACACTAAGTGATGTTTTTTGAAAATGTAAAAATGCAGCATGTCTCCTGTGATGGGTAGGTTTAGGGGCAGGGGCAGTGTAGGGGGATAGAAAATACGGTTTGTACAGTATAAAATGCATTACGCCTATGGAATGTCCCCATAAAACATGGAAACACAACGTGTGTGTGTGTGTGTGTCAGAGATGGAGAACAATAGGGCTGTTATCATCCAGGAGCGATGGGGTCTAACTTGGTGGTCATTACAATGCAGCTTAAAATTTGATTTCTACATTATCCAAACAAAATATGTTGTGCATCAACACTCACCTGTTGTGAACGGTTTATAGCATGTTGCTATGTGGTTGCAAGGTTTTCTGATTGTTTTTTTCATTTTTAACCTTTTAATGAAAGTAACAAACAAGGAATGTTCTGAATGATAAAAAGAGATACAAGCTAAAGGCAAGTTGATTGTGATCAAAAGGGCAGGTTCCTCGTGATTTCTTTGAATTCAGTCTTGTTCATTTGTTGAACATCATGTCAGTTGAACAGTTCACTTTATGTCAGTTGATACAAATGTATAAGAAAGAGCTGTTCATGGTAGAGATGAATGTATATCAGCTACAACAGAAATGCCCCAAGCAAAAGCTATTTGACTTGATTCAATTAATTGTTTAATGAATTATTTATTTATTTTTTTTAGCCTTGAGACTCAATTAACCTTGATGTGAATGTGAGAAGTGTTTGCTTCTTCTCCGTTAATGAGCGTGCTTTAACCTGTTCTTTAAACCAGGTAGAAAATGTTGGTTCTTACTGTATAACAATGAGGCCTATGTCCTCATTTCCATGCATGTCATTTCAGAATTACTGTTATTGGGTGGGTTTTTGGGCGACTAATGGCGCTTTTGGCCCCGTGGTCTTAAAGCAATTTCCACACACTCACTAGATATTTTACTTGTCCACTTACATTGTCTAACAGTGTATCTAGGTGTTGGACAAAATAATGTGAACACCTGGGAAACAGGCAATATTTCCACTTGCCTTTAATACAGATTGCAGCCTTCTTACAATTGATGCATGCACTGATTTTGAATAGCCTCCAGTGTAACATTGTCTATCAGAACATCTGCTAATTACTTTACAGATGTTGGAGGAGAGAATCGGCTTCTCACTCTTTTTAAAGTTCAGAGATATTTGAATTTTGAAGTTCATCTTGGTGCTCACACTGAGCAGGTTTGATGATCTTGCATGCATTCAAAAAGCAGCTCTTTCATGGTTGTTAGATTTGTGAAGCTGCCTGTGATGGTTGTTTATGGAAACAAGGGCTTCAAGGTGAATACTGAGGTTCGCTGTCACTTCGATGCAGTAGTTTCGGTTTTCGCCCACTATTATTCTTCGCTGATTTTGCCATGGTTTGTGTATGCACGCTGTCATAATCATAAAGACTGTTGCTCTCAAAACACCCAGATAATTTGGCTGTTAAGGTTACAGACAGTCTTTCCATAGGGGCCCCCATGATTTGCCCTTATTAGAAGTGACATAATCACCCATTTCATCCACAGCTTGTACTTAACACTGATATATAACCCAGAGAATATAGACAGCAAAAAGATAATTGTAACATTTGTTTATTTTAACTCTAGCCTACACAAACAATATCAACCCCCATAATAATAGGTATTCACATTTATTTTTTTGTGTACATACATCACAAAAGAACTCATTTTTTCCTGAAAGTAATTAAAATTCACACCACAGTGTCATTTCCACCACATCTCAAACTCTGTAATGGAAATGACGGTGGTGGAAATTCTTTAATATTTGTGTAATAAAATGTCTTGACTCCTTTGCCTTGTTAAAACTAATTTCACAGCTAGGATTTTATTGTATCCTAAAAACAATCAATCACAGTAAACTATTTAATTTTTCACATAAATTCATGCTGTATGTTGCAGCTTAATTGGAAATTGCACAAAAATAAAATACTCTGCTCAAATTTGATATTTATTTTGATTTCTCATACCATTTTCACATTTCATCTCAAGCATACGCTTCACTGACACTGTTGTGCCCTTGGTGAACAAGTACACTCACTTTCAATAGAACTTTTATTAGTGGCAAAATTGTTCTGTGTGGTGAAAATGACGCCCCAGCTGTGGGACCATTTTTGTTGTTGTTGTTGTTCATTTATATAAATCACTTTTACACAATAAATATATGAGATTAATTCTCTTAGATTAGTCATACTTTGTTTATACATGTTTAAATTCATATTTTTACTATGGATTTATTTTTTATAGTTTTATTTTTACATTTTTATAGTTTAAGATTGAAAGTTAGGACTGGATTAAAACAATACAACCTTTTAATTTAAAAACTTTATATAACTTACAAAAAATAACTTTTCAAGTTCACTGCTAGAAAAAAAATCATGAATTTCTCTGACCACTTCCTTTTGACCATTGCAATTGTCATTTAATTGACTGAAGCTTTAATAGTTATGGACGTGACCAGAGCATGTTTTTTCGTCATGTATGTTAACAGATTAGAGCATTCACACCGGGAGCAGGAGCAGCGCGTGAGCATCAAGCAGGAGCTCCGCGTGAGCTGCAGTGAAGCGGGGGGGTTTTGGCACAGAGTCTATTTTTGCTGCGCTGCTGACGCTCAATTAAAGTGAAAGCATACTTTTGATGGACAAAATAAATAGGATTGTACTCAAAAAGTGCTCAAAATGCACAGAAATAGCATGTCTAGTATGTTTTAACTGGAACTGGAGTAGGTCAAAAGAAAATGAAGATTCTAAATTTACCCATTTGGGTGAAAGTATGGTGTATTAAAAAAAAAAACTAATGTAAACATGTCAGAAAATATGATATATAAACATTCTTTTAGTTTATTATGTAAGAGGCTTACACAGACAGGTATATATGTATATACCCTAATGTGTGTGTGTGGGGGTTATCCTCAGTTTGCTGTCTTGTAAACATATCAAGCAAAACAGAAACGACACGAGCGGATCCGTTCTCTTGGTTGTTTGTGTTGTTGACCATTTACATGCTAATGTTGTACACACTCATGCTTGCGGTGTGAAACAGCCATTAAAGATAGTTTGGTATCTACCTCTATGATATTTCTTATATTTTTACTATTTATAATGCTGTATTTTTAACTTAAGAGATAAAGAGTTGTCTAGCCATCCAGTCAGCTTTTTGGCTTTATAAACATTGAACCATTTCCATTTTTGGAATAGCTTCTGTCTCAGATTTTTCAAATAAAGCAGTTCCCACATGACATGGTTGTAGCATATGGACTTGATATTTTGCCTTTTGTTGTATTGTTAATTTTTTCACTTAGAATTGTTTTTTGTTCTTTTCATCAGGATCCGGCCGCAGATGGCAAAGGAAAAGATTGAGGGATGTCACATCTGCACCTCGGTTACTCCTGGGGAGCCCCAGGTGCTCTTGGGTAAAGACAAGGCCTTTACGTATGACTTTGTGTTTGATTTGGACTCTCAGCAGCACCAGATCTACAGCGCCTGCGTTCACAAGCTCATTGAAGGCTGCTTCGAGGGATACAACGCAACTGTCTTCGCTTATGGACAAGTAAGGTCGACCACACTTGATAAAACGATGTGTATGCCTGCACGTTTACACAGAGATTGTGATCCAGAAATGGCAGATGAGTTATTCGCAATGGTTCAAAGATTTTAGCAAAGACAGCCACACATGCTTCACACACATTATCTAAATCAAATTACGCCATTTTGTTTGCTTTTTGGTTTGCTTTATTTTGTTTGGTTCATATCATCAGCTAATTCAATTTTCTGAATACCAAGTATGAACACTCCACTATCAGTCCGCCGTGACCCCGTGTCCTTTCCCTCAGCGCTCTGGTGATGCGACAGCTGTGCCGGGCGTCTTTGCGAGTTCCACTCGTCACACGCTCTTCACGTTTAGAGCACCTATTGTGAGCCGCTCCGGGTTAATCGCTCAAACTGTAACTCTGTGTGTTAGAAGATGTATGATAGTAGATGCGAGTCTAGTAAAACATGAGTGGACACTTGAACACCTGAACAATAGTTCTGCTAATGGGCAACCCTGCAGCAGGAGACACAAGCGCCATTTAAAAAGGACACAGTAGCTTTATTTACAGTTTATAAAGAGGAACACTATAGTGATAATGCCCTGTTTATTCCATTTATCTGATATTAATAATAGTATATTTAATTATATCTTGAACATTATAATTTGATGAACATTGATGTTGCTGCTTCGCGTTGTGCCTAATAACACTTATAATGCATTTCTTCAAAGTTTCAGCAGTTTAACATTTTGGGCTGTAAATTTCATAAAAGTCATTTGTCAGAACCACTATCGTCAAAGAAGACTGACTATTAGCGAGAATATAGTTTGGATTGGCGGTATGGTTCTGTTCTGGAGAAGATCTCCCTGCGCATCGATGTAGCCTAGCATGGATAAGAGCAGAGAGAGCAGCGATAACCCCCCTTAGGGTAAACAAAACAGAACCAACATAATGTATTGCAGATATCATTAATGTTGATATTAAATGTACAAAATAATTTAGGAATTTAGTTTGATTCAAGGGGAATTAGTATACCAAATCCTGACTGACGAGAGGAGGAGCTGGGGATGGAGAAGGGTAAATGAACTCTGAGAACCGCGACAGCTGCTGATAGTACTGAAGGAGCTTATATATACTGTACGTTGCTGTGATAGACGTCGTATTCCTATAGGTAGACGTGTACAGCTGACAGTCAGCTGATGTGAGCTTGACTAACATGACCTGCCAGAACTGACGCTACACGCTTGACCTTTTTAGGTTCTCGGCCAAAATAGACATTTGGCTAAAAATCATGGCTGAAAATATTGTGTTGTCTAATTGTATATCAATAATTATGACATGGAGAATAAGCAGTGTGCATGTAAAATTAACAAATTTTGAATATAATTATTTGTATTACATTATTTTTGTATTATTAAATTACATTTAATCACAATTATCATTTAAAATGCGATTCATTTAAATAGATTATGTATTCATTTAAATTATAACATGATATAACTACAGTTTCGTCAGTTTCTTTTAAATAGTATTTTATAAAATTGTTGAAGCATTGTAAAGTTATGCCAATTGAAGGAAGTTAGTGTAATTTCTTCAATTTTATAAAAGGTAAATATTATGACATTTAATAAAATGTATAATGTAGTGTTTTTCAAGAATTTAAGAATTTTAATTTTGCGCATGACTTCTTTCTGTAATACATTATATAATACAATTTAATAACAGCAAATGAGACATTACTCAAAATTAATTGAATTTACCCAAAAATCACAAAGAAATCTGTAACCATTGACAAAGCTTTGATGCTGAGAATCCTTAAATGACTAAATATTGCCCAGTTACTGAATCACTAGTTGTAAATGTGTGTTTGTGTACATGTGAATGTCTTGCTCTGTCATGCAGACTGGCTCAGGAAAGACCTACACCATGGGCACTGGATTTGACGTAAACGTGTCAGAGGAGGAGAAGGGCATCATCCCTCGGGCAGTGCAACAGCTCTTCCAGGGCATCCAAAAACGCAGACTAGAAGCACAGAGTGCTGACGCTCCCCCGCCAGATTTCAAAGTCAGCGCACAGTTCCTGGAGGTGAGACTTGCCAAATAAAGAGAACTGTGAGTTTCTAATGCTAAAGTTTTGCTGCCATTTAGGTCTCCATATGATGTAAATTTTTATGATTGTGTAGGATTTTTTTACAATTTTCAGCTTAATTCAAAGTGTTACTTGTTTGAAGGTGAAGTACATGATTCTGTGACACTAGTGGCACCTAGAGAAATTACAACAATAGCATATTTTCAAACAACCTTGCAAACACCCCTTTTGTGCGTCACACACTCCTTCCTATAACTCACATTGCACAAACACATCTCTTACGGGTGCTTTTGAAGGCATGTCTAAACAGGTTAATATATGCAGGGATGCACATAGCTTTTGGTCTGGAGATGCTGCTTGGTGCTCACGCTTTACGCAGCACACTTATCCTACAAGCTGTTGTCATCCCTTTCCTGATGACTGCTCTCCTCGCTATCTTCATTTCTCTCGAACATGGTAGATGATGATGTAGGCCTGCTTCTTTCTCCCTGGTTAAGCCTGTGATTTGCTGTTTTCATCCACATGTCAACATCTGGCTTTGGTTCAAAAGTCTCTGTTGTCATCTTAGACAAGTGAATGTGCATCAAAGATGACAGGCAGGATCTGTTCTTGCCTTTTATTATATTGAGACATGAAAATCCCCTCTCGCATGCAGCATATAGGTTAGTAAGGTAGTAAATATAGGTTCATCTTTGTTAAAGCTGTATTCTTTTATTTAATTAACATCAATGTAAGACAAGAGCTGGAATATTAGACTGCTGTCACCGAATGCACGGACCGAATATACTGACACACATCTGGTTTCTTTCTCATTTGTTCACTTATTACATAACCGAGAGAATACTTGCAGAGACAATTTTGTGCGTATGTGTCCGTTCAAGTCGGTGTGTGCGGCTGTGCGCACATATAACAGTGATTTTTTTTTTTTTTTTTCTTCTGCGTTTAAAAGCATTTTAGTTAGTGGTGGGCATAGATTCATCTAGATTAAATAAAATAATTATATTTATATAGAAGACAAATTATATAAATATATATATGTACAGGTCCTTTTAAAAAAATTAGCATATTGTGATAAAAGTTCATTATTTTCCATAATGTAATGATAAAATAAAAATTTCATATATTTTAGATTCATTGCACACCAACTGAAATATTTCAGGTCTTTTATTGTTTTAATACTGATGATTTTGGCACACAGCTCATGAAAACCCAAAATTCCTATCTCAAAAATTGCATATTTCATCCGACCAATAAAAGAATTGTGTTTTTCTCTATGGGGTTCAGGTCAGGAGAGTTGGCAGGCCAATTGAGCACAGTAATACCATGGTCAGTAAACCATTTACCAGTGGTTTTGGCACTGTGAGCAGGTGCCAGGTCGTGCTGAAAAATGAAATCTTCATCTACATAAATCTTTTCAGCAGATGGAAGCATGAAGTGCTCCAAAATCTTCTGATAGCTAGCTGCATTGACCCTGCCCTTGATAAAACACAGTGGACCAACACCAGCAGCTGACATGGCACCCCAGACCATCACTGACTGTGGGTACTTGACACTGGACTTCAGGCATTTTGGCATTTCCTTCTCCCCAGTCTTCCTCCAGACTCTGGCACCTTGATTTCGAATGACATACAAAATTTGAGCGACAGTCCAGTGCTGCTTCACTGTAGCCCAGGTCAGGCGCTTCTGCCGCTGTTTCTGGTTCAAAGTGTCTTGACCTGGGGAATGCGGCACCTGTAGCCCATTTCCTGCACACGCCTGTGCACGGTGGCTCTGGATGTTTCTACTCCAGACTCAGTCCACTGCTTCCGCAGGTCCCCAAGTTCTGGAATCGGTCCTTCTCCACAGTCTTCCTCAGGTTCCAGTCACCTCTTCTCGTGTGCAGCATTTTTTGCCACACTTTTTCCTTCCCACAGACTTCCCACTGAGGTGCCTTGATACAGCACTCTGGGAACAGCCTATTCATTCAGAAATGTCTTTCTGTGTCTTACCCTCTCGCTTGAGGGTGTCAATGATGGCCTTCTGGACAGCAGTCAGGTCGGCAGTCTTACCCATGATTGCGGTTTTGAGTAATGAACCAGGCTGGGAGTTTTTAAAAGCCTCAGGAATCTTTTGCAGGTGTTTAGAGTTAATTAGTTGATTCAGATGATTAGGTTAATAGCTTGTTTAGAGAACCTTTTCATGATATGCTAATTTTTTGAGATTTTGGGTTTTCATTAACTGTATGCCAAAATCATCAGTATTAAAACAATAAAAGACCTGAAATATTTCAGTTGGTGTGCAATGAATCTAAAATATATGAAATTTTAATTTGATCATTACATTATGGAAAATAATTAACTTTTATCACAATATGCTAATTTTTTAGAAGGACCTGTACATGCATATATGTCTTAAATATATACATGCATGTGTGTGTATTCATATATATAAATTAATTATACACAGTACACACATTCTAGATTAATCTATACCCACCACTAATTTTAATGTGTAAATTGGCAAGACAAAACACGTCCAAATTATGATCACGCGCATGCCAAACCGTGGGGCCTGGACTGTACAGATCACGGATCAACTGCGATCCTTTGCATGAGTTCCCCTTGATGAACACGCTTATCATGATTGCTGTCTTGCCAGAGATGGAGAGAAATCCTACTCCAGAAAGTAAATGTGTTAGCCTGACAAGCCAGACCCACATCAAGATGTTGGGTCTGGGAACTCACCATTGACAGGGCTCAATCCGAGGGGCGGGATAAACGGTTGTCTTTCAAATTCCCTCTGCACGCAATAGGATACCGCTACAAACAACCAGAGCAACGTGAAGCGGAGCTCGTTGATAGACGAAAAAAAACCGTAATATCCGGTCGCAAAACTCCGAACACATCTTCCCTTCTTAAGAATGACTTCAGTACCGTTCTTTGTTATTTTCTCAAAGAAAAGCTTAACTCCAAGTCTTCCAGAGTCGCGGCCAAAGCCGATTCGAAAGAGTGCTGTTCGCCAGCTTCTTCGTTTACAAGTAGCACGCGAAACCTCCGCAACTCTGCTGTCATTATGTTAAGCCATTATGTTATACACGATGTGATTGGCCTGACCAGAGTTTTTTTTTTCCAGCTCGCAAGTCTATGGAGAGTTGCTAAACAACACTAGATGCAAATTAGATTTGCTGCCGCTAGGGTGCGTCTAGATTTCTAGGTTATTAATGTATCCCTGTCCCCAAAAATGGCAAAAATGTTGATACTCAAAAGCGCTTCCCTCCACGTTTTCTTCTGCACATAGTTTAATTTTGACACACATGTGCACCTGCGCAACAGTTGAGTGCACCTCTGAATATAGCCTACTTTATTTTTTTCTGTTTAACACTGTGAAGCTGCTTTGAAACAATCTGCATTGTTAAAAGCGCTATATAAAAAGTTGACTTGACTTTCAATTAAAGGTCCAATGTATTAGCAATACTTAGCTCTGTTGCTGTGTCATGAATAAGCAATTGAGTAGACTAATAACACTGTCTAGAGTGAACGCAAGTTTCTTGCTTTTTGCTTATGACAAACCTATCCAACGTATTTGCATTTTTTTTACATGATGCACCACTGTGTGAGTCCGTCTACACTGGACACAAAGTTAACATTATAAACTGGTATATTTGTCTTTTTGAACGGGTGCATGATGATGATGATGATAATGGCATTGAGGCGTCCATTGTTAGTGCTTTGCATCACAATGCCCTGGTCACTTTGACGTGTTTATGCTCTGTTTATTCTTTGAAGGTTGAAATGCAGTGAATTTTGGCTCGCACTTCCGTAAACCCGAAGCTGTAGCCACGCCCCAAAGTCTTGCTATTGGTTGAGCTGGAAAGAGACTGACAGATCTGAGCAGACTGGTCTCAATGTTTAGTTGATGCTTGGCAGGCTCAGTGGTTACACTCTTGAGGGAGATAAACCCATCAATGGCATACTAATAGCAGTCATTGAACAATAAACTGGGTTTAGAGAATGTATTTTAACATAAAAATACATACTTCACCTTTAAGTAGAATGACTGATATAGTATTTGTCTTGTAAAACGTAGTACATTTAATCTTATATCTGTCTTCAATAATCCTTTTTACAGTGTGTATTGGGTATGTTGGCAGATGACTGGAGTCCCAGTGTCTTCTTGACTCTATTTATCTGGGCCTCATCGTCTCGTAACGAATGTGATTGAGAGGGACATGGAGAAAACCCCCTCGCAAGTCCATATTTATTCAATATCAGTCATTAGCGCCGACATCAGGCGAGGAGGAGGCGCTCAGCTGCCAGGGTGTACAGACAGCAGTGTTGCTGTAAACCGATTACCCCCTTCCTCGTGTAAAGTCCTGGCTTAGGTAATGAGTTTAAACCTGTAACAGGGCATTTTAACGATCCGTGCCTCTTGCTGTCTGGCACAGGCTGCTGTTTGTTCAGCAGAAAGAACTCGTCAGATTTGTCTTGGGTCCTGCGGCTGTGAACGGACGGCGTCCCCTGGGGCAGCTTTAATAAGGCATTAAGAAGCCCTTATTTCATTAGTCTCGTCCTTTCCAGAAGTCTTTTTTGCACTTTGTACATTGTTTTTCTATGTTAGCAGTTTGATTTATTGCTTTGAACCCTAAATTGATTTTATCAAGTCCCTCTGTGTCACTTCCTAAGTAAGGGACGCTGGGAAAAGCCCTGTTCGCTTCTTTTTCTCTTTTCATTCTGTCTCCAGTTGCAGTCTTGCTGTTATGTCGTGAATTACGTTATCATTATTCATCAGTTCCTTGTCCATCAGCTTGTGTGGTCTCTGGGCTTTCTGAGGTCAAAGATGCAGGGCTCTGGCCTTTTGACCTTTGCCCTCTGAAGGTCACCGAGTGTGTATTTGTCTTGCAGCTCTATAACGAGGAGATCCTGGACCTGTTTGACAGCGCACGCGATTCCGAGGCTCGAAGCAGGAAGTCCAACATTAAAATCCATGAGGATGGGAGCGGAGGGATCTACACCACAGGAGTGACCTCACGGCTGGTCAGCTCAGAGGAGGAGGTCAGATATCTGTCCTCCCAATAATATATTATATTACAAATGGCAAGCTACTAGTTACTAGCTACTAGTACTATAGTCAGCTAACTACAATCAGAGTAAAAGAGCACCATTGTTTTAATATAATTAAGTTGAAAACACAGTGATGAACTGAATCATTTAATAAATATTATAATTTTGTTATTATATGTATAATTGTAAAAATGTATTATTGTAATTAATATTAGAATATTACTTTGTATATCTCTGCAAGAAGAAATATACAAATATGACTCCCAAATAATCATATTTAAACAATTATTATTATTATTATAAATATTAAATATTAACAACAATTATTTAATATAGAAGATGAGTACTACTATAATAATAATAATAATAATATAGCAAATTATATATTAAATATTATTATCGTTGTTAATAGTAATAATTGTTGTGTGTGTGTGTGTGTGTGTGTGTGTGTGTGTGTGTATGAATGTATGTTTATATATGTATATGAATAATGTTCATAGTCAACAACATAAATATTTATTAACCAATATAATAATAGTAATACTAAATAGTATTAGTACAAATAGTAATATAATTTCAAATATCATTATTATTATTAATAATAGTAGTTGTAGTAGTATATTATATATTAAATATTGTTAAATTAATATTTAAAATAGATGATGACTAGGATATGCAATATTATTATTATTATTTAAACATCAGTGTTGTTTTTGTGCAGCACAAGGTTAAAACACATTGGAAGTAGTAGTTTTTTGATAACTTCTGTGAAAGCTTCACCCTACAATATTTCCCATTGAATATTTGCTTTCACCTGGACGCATCACAGAAGTTAAATGCTATGCAAATGTAGTTTTATTGTATACTTCATGTTTATTTGTTTTAAATGGCTTTTATTGAGATGACTTGAGCTAGACAATAAAAAGCTTTGGTGACTAGAATAAACAGTCCACTGTAGATATTTCTGTCACCCTCACACCTGCTGAACTTCTCCTCAGCTCCTGCAGTGTCTGAAGCTGGGCGCTCTGTCCCGCACCACCGCCAGCACGCAAATGAACGCCCAGAGCTCCCGCTCGCATGCCATCTTCACCATCCACCTCTGCCAGATGAGAGTGTGTCCGCAGCCACAGCTGGTACGGCCCTGTCGGAGACATCAACACACCGTCATGAGCTGCTTTAGAAAACAAGCACTGCTTGCCAAGACCAACTGACAACACATGTGAATATTAATTAAAGTGCCATACATCATGTTGAGAGCTCTAGACTTGAACTACTGGATTACAAAGCCGTTAGCAAGTATAAGCAGGTTGCAAGTTTTAAAGTCTCAAAATCAGACTGCTGCGGTACAAGGCGAAGTAATTATATAAAACCACTGGCATTAGAAACGTCAACACTGAACATGTTTGTGCAAACCAAAAATGTTAAACACTCGTAATTTTGCAAATGTAATTTAAGATCATTGTTTCTTTACTCTTTCTTCTCTCACTCCAGGTGAATGGTGAGATGAACGGTGTATCTGATAGCTCCATCTCTCAGCCCGAGTACGAGACGCTCACTGCTAAGTTTCACTTCGTGGACCTGGCGGGATCGGAGCGTCTCAAACGCACAGGAGCCACGGGAGAGAGAGCGAGAGAGGGCATCTCTATCAACTGTGGCCTGGTATGCAGACTCTTCCAATCCCAACTATAAGAGGAATATGACCGTCGTTTAAAAAAGCTTCTATCTGGCAAAATTTTGGATTTAAACCCAATGATAATAGGGAACCTGCAAATATTAATGATTACCTTTGTCTGATGAAGGTCGCAACACACACACACACACACACACACACACACACACACACACACACACACACACACACACACACACACACACACACATACATTTATGGTGTATGCCGTGGTTACTCATTTTGTTAATAAAACCTTCTTAGTGGTTTTGTTAATAAAAGTTCTGTTTGTTTAGGGAGTTTGTCATTGTACAGTTTTTATTTTATTATTAATCAAACTATATTTATAGGATATACAGATCCTTCTCAAAAAATTAGCATATTATGATAAAAGTTCATTATTTTCCATAATGTAATGATAAAAATTTAACTTTCATATATTTTAGATTCATTGCACACCAACTGAAATATTTCAGGTCTTTTATTGTTTTAATACTGATGATTTTGGCATACAGCTCATGAAAACCCAAAATTCCTATCTCAAACAATTAGCATATTTCATCGACCAATAAAAGAAAAGTGTTTTTAATACAAAAAAAGTCAACCTTCAAATAATTATGTTCAGTTATGCCCTCAATACTTGGTCGGGAATCCTTTTGCAGAAATGACTGCTTCAATGCGGCGTGGCATGGAGGCAATCAGCCTGTGGCACTGCTGAGGTGTTATGGAGGCCCAGGATGCTTCGATAGCGGCCTTTAGCTCATCCAGAGTGTTGGGTCTTGCGTCTCTCAACTTTCTCTTCACAATATCCCACAGATTCTCTATGGGGTTCAGGTCAGGAGAGTTGGCAGGCCAATTGAGCACAGTAATACCATGGTCAGTAAACCATTTACCAGTGGTTTTGGCACTGTGAGCAGGTGCCAGGTCGTGCTGAAAAACGAAATCTTCATCTCCATAAATCTTTTCAGCAGATGGAAGCATGAAGTGCTCCAAAATCTCCTGATAGCTAGCTGCATTGACCCTGCCCTTGATAAAACACAGTGCACCAACACCAGCAGCTGACATGGCACCCCAGACCATCACTGACTGTGGGTACTTGACACTGGACTTCAGGCATTTTGGCATTTCCTTCTCCCCAGTCTTCCTCCAGACTCTGGCACCTTGATTTCGAATGACATGCAAATTTGCGACAGTCCAGTGCTGCTTCTCTGTAGCCCAGGTCAGGCGCTTCTGCCGCTGTTTTCCGGTTCAAAAGTGGTTTGAACTGGGAATGCGGCACCTGTAGCCCATTTCCTGCACACGCCTGTGCACGGTGGTTCTGGACGTTTGTACTCCAGACTCAGTCCACTGCTTCCGCAGGTCCCCAAGGTCTGGAATCGGTCCTTCTCCACAATCTTCCTCAGGGTCCGGTCACCTCTTCTCGTGTGCAGCGTTTTTGCCACACTTTTTCCTTCCCACAGACTTCCCACTGAGGTGCCTTGATACAGCACTCTGGGAACAGCCTATTCATTCAGAAATGTCTTTCTGTGTCTTACCCTCTCGCTTGAGGGTGTCAATGATGGCCTTCTGGACAGCAGTCAGGTCGGCAGTCTTACCCATGATTGCGGTTTTGAGTAATGAACCAGGCTGGGAGTTTTTAAAAGCCTCAGGAATCTTTTGCAGGTGTTTAGAGTTAATTAGTTGATTCAGATGATTAGGTTAATAGCTCGTTTAGAAAACCTTTTCATGATATGCTAATTTTTTGAGATAGGAATTTTGGGTTTTCATGAGCTGTATGCCAAAATCATCAGTATTAAAACAATAAAAGACCTGAAATATTTCAGTTGGTGTGCAATGAATCTAAAATAAATGAAAGTTTAATTTTTATCATTACATTATGGAAAATAATGAACTTTTATCACAATATGCTATTTTTTTAGAAGGACCTGTATATATAATTTTTTTATATAATTATGGAATTAAACAATTAATTATTATGAAAATTGTAAACAAGTAGATGTGTCCACAGCTTCCCCTAGCTACTTGAGAGTGAGTAGATTATGACTGAATTATTTTTTAGTGATCAATCTCTTTAACCATGACTAGATAAATGCTCTAGAAAGTTCTCAGATGAGCACTAAGCCAACACCTCAACGCCATAAATTCCTGACAAAGCCAGTTTTTCAAAATACCTGGACTTCATTATCATAATTGTGAAGGTGCTTTTAGCTGAGTCGCGTTTTTCCGTTTGAACTATGGTGTGATATTCGCATCGCATTAGTTGTGTCTCCTCCTACATTCTTCACTGCTGGGTTAGAGTAGTTGTCGGAGTAGATGAAGGGAAATTCATAAATACCTTCAATAAAGGTAATTTCATTGTGGGAGAGTTGTGAAGAAGAGCTAAAGCCTGGAGTAAAGCCAAGAAGTGCCATTGTTCTGAGCTGAATAGAGTTCTATTGTTTTTAGAGCCTACTTACTCATTTGTAAGAGAGCCCATTTAAGAGCTTTTAATCTTAGATAGCAGCATGCGATGGAACGTGACCGGGTCTCTGTGTGTGTGTGTGTGTGTGTGTGTGTGTGTGTGTGTGTGTGTGTGTGTGTGTGTGTTTGGCAGCTGGCCCTGGGTAATGTGATCAGTGCATTGGGAGATCAGAGTAAGAAGGCGGGTCATGTGCCGTACAGAGACTCCAAACTCACACGCCTGCTGCAGGACTCGCTTGGAGGAAACAGGTAACGTCTTATATACACGATGTATACACACTTAAACACCATTAAGCCCAAAGTATACTTGGTTTTACAATAGCTTCAGTCCCTGGGTAATCTCTCACCACACGTTATAACCCATATACACATCTTTATAATCGTTTAGGCTAAGGCAGAGTTCCACTGCGCTCACTGTTTTTGAATATCAGAATGTTGCGGTGAGCTCACTGGGGTCCAGAACAGAGGTGATGTGTGGGGACATGCATCATACTAGATAACTACTGTTCTTAAATTATTATTACTGTAGATTAACCCTACCCCATGATTTACTCCTTTTATGAAGTTATACAGTTATTCAGGTAGTACTGAAGACAGCTTTGTTAGTTTTGTTATCATGGGGACCTCCTATTGAATTTTATTGACGTTTTTAGAATATGATCATTATAATTATTATACCACACCTTCTCACAAATCACAGTTTTTGTTATTGTTGTATGTGAAATAAGACATTGTTCAGTCTCTTATGTAGCTTTTAGTCCCCAAAAAAATAGCAACATGACTTATATTTTCACATGTCATATGTTTTATATTTTAATGATACATAATATAGACCATCTGTGCTTCTAACCCATCCCATTACAGACTCTTTTTTTTATTTGAATTTTTTTTTATTATTATTTTATTTCTGCTAAATAAAACCGAAAAACCGAGGGTAACGCAATTGACAGGCGACTCCCTCACACGTCCCTGTACATTGGTTAAAATTAAGGGGCAACCTCCCGCTGTCTCTCTTGAAGCCTATACGGAAGTGACTTAAACTGCAATTCATCGACTGGCCACTAGGGACAAGCTCCAGAAGGGAGCAGAATCTCATTGAGCTCCATGTTAAAATGCCCAGCTTTACAGCAGAAAAAAAAAACATGTTTACAGCCTGGTACTGAATTTTTATTTATAACTCATTCATTTACATTATATAAAGCTTTAAAGTTCTGCATAATCAAGGGCGTGGCCTCTTTGAGTGACAGGTGGATTGCCGTTTATCTGCTGTCTGTTAGTCATCACGTCACCTCAGCTCCGCCCTCGTCCCGCCTCTTTGCCCATTTTCTGTTATCCGGGAGTGACGCGCAATGACGCGCTGCCAAGATGGACACGGCCAGCTCGACCCTACTTTACGCTTCAGAACCTCTCTTCAGGATCCTATGGGTCACATCACAGACACTGCGTCCATATTTTTATACAGTCTATGGTGTAAATAGCAATTTTCTCATGATTTAAAAATAGTTGGAAACATTTGTGATATTGTAAGTACTCAACTGAACAAAATATTTAACACTGGCCTAAATTAACACTGGCCTAAATTTTTTACAACAACAAAAAAATGTGTTAACAATATTTAAAAAAAACAAAACAAAAAAAAAAAAAATATATATATATATTTATTTATATATAAATATTTTTTAAATATTGTTAACATGTATTAACATTTAATTTTGAGCCCTAATTATTTCCATTATTTATTCACTTTATGAAACTTTATCTTGTTGTAGGAACAGTTGGTCTTACACTCTTTGTTTACCAGCCTCGGATGGTTCATGCCCTTGTAAACATTGCCGTGCACAGTGCAGTCATTGTGTCTTGAAGGTTAATGCATGCTCACAGTGCACTGCATCAGTCTGTGTGGAAGCGCAGTGTTGGGTCACTCAGCCCACAGTGCCCATATATTCTTATGATGTGGGTTCAGAGGGGGAGTTGATTGAATTAAACATGAGGGACTGCAGACAGTGGCGCTCAGTTCCAGCCGCATCCACGAAAATATGCGGGCAGCGTGTGTGCAGTCCATGAGAGCGTTTGAGTTTATCTGTCATCTGTTTGTGTGTTTTATCTCTCTGTCTTTTGTGTGTGTTTGTCTATGAAATGTCTCATAGACCCTTCTGAAGTCCTGTCTTCTTGCTTTCTCTTCTGCTGTGTATTTATCTGCCTAGTCGGACTGTGATGATTGCCTGCGTGAGCCCCTCTGACCGTGACTTTATGGAGACGCTGAACACACTGAAGTACGCCAACCGGGCTCGCAACATCAAGAACAAAGTGATCGTGAACCAGGATAAAACCAGTCAGCAGATCAGTGCCTTACGAACAGAGATCGCACGTCTTCAAATGGAGTTAGTGGAGTACAAAGCGGTGAGGAGGAGGACCTAGAAGGTTGTGGGATTCTGTGAAGAGTTAGTCTCTAACACACACACACACACACACGTTTGTTTTTGTGAAATGTGGGGACATTCCATAGGCGTAATGCATTTTATACTGTACAAACCGTATTTTCTATCCCCCTACACTGCCCCTGCCCCTAAACCTACCCATCACAGGAGACTGCAGTTTACTTTCAGTGAAAAAAACATTTATAAGCATTTTGAAAAGTGAGGACATGGGGAACGTCCTCATATTTCACCCTCTTTTTGTAATACCTATGTCATACCCATGTAATTTATACACATTTGTGTCCTGATATTTCACAAAAACATGCCCACACACATACACACACACACACACACACACGTTGTGTTTCCATGTTTTATGGGGACATTCCATAGGCGTAATGGTTTTTATACCGTATAAACTATATATTCTATCCCCCTACACTGCCGCTGCCCCTAAACCTACCCATCACAGGAGACATGCTGCATTTTTACATTTTCAAAAAATATCACTTAGTGTGATTTATAAGATGTTTTCCTCATGGGGACCAAAAAATGTCCCCACAAGGGCAAGGATTTTGGATATTGCCATCTTTTGTCCCCATAACGTAGGGATTACCAGTCCACAAACACACACACACACACACACACACACACACACACACACACACACACACACACACACACACACACACACACACACACACACACACACACACACACACACACACACAGCAAGCCCTCAAATGCATAATTCACCCCATAATGTAAATTCTGTAATCATTTACTCACCTCCCATAACATAAAAAAAACAAATTCTGTGGAAAAAAAGATGTTTTGTAGAATGTCTTGGCTATTCATTTCAAAATAGTGAGAGTGAATTGCACTGGGTCTGTCAAGCTCTTAAAATTACACAATAAAGTACATAAAAGTAGTCCATACCTCTATATTCCAAATCTGCTGAAGCCATTTGAAGGAGGAACAGCCACAAAAAAAACATTAAAACATCATTAGCCGAAAATCTGGACCGTGACAATTTGGACGTATTTTTACAAATATTTTTGCAATCTACTCGCACACCTCTTGAGGGTCAGGTCTAGGGACCTTCATGGTGGAGTTTTACCTACAAATAGTATATCTATGAATTTGTAGGTAAAATGTCATCATGAATGGACCATATGCACGTTCACTTCTTGGTTTTTGATAAGCCAGCTTGGGCTTTTCTGTGAACTATTAGCTGTCGTTCTGCGCTCGCTGTATATCGACACAAAACTGTCAATGTTTGACTTTTTAATGTTGTATTTATACTTTAATGCAGTTATCACACTTACCTAATTTGCCAATAAACCAGTTTCATTGTTTGCAATAAAGATTTGAAGCTAATAGAAATGTTGGAATAAGAAACACAGTGTCTGTAATTGGACACGCACACATTTTTCCAGCACTTCAAGTGTTATTTTTAATGTGATGACCGAGGACATTATTTGAATGTTCACCCTTCTGAGATTGCCCACATTTAAAAAAACAACAACAACAAAAGAAAAACGTTTTAAGATGTAGGAAATCCAGCATTTGATAGAAAACACTTTTATTTAAAGGGGTACTTCACTGCTGGGAAGATTAATGTGTATTTAAATTGGGTCATTTATGTAGTAGAAATGTGAAATAGTTTTAGAAGTTGGTGCCTTCTAGACTGAGAATGAAACTGAAAATGTATTTTTGGCTCATGTGGATGAAAGACAACAGCTCCCAGAATGCACGATTATTCGAATATACTACTGGGTATCTACTGATAAAAAGCTTAATGCTAATGGCTGAAGTAACCCTTTAAAAATAAAAAAAGATTGATTATCACTATAACCTGTAGATGGTGGTATTTTTTCCACACGTTTCTCTTTTGAATAAATATTAAACATTATAAAATCACTAGGTTTTAAACATATATTGTCATGGTTTAGCACTTTTTTGTAGTGAAGTGTGAAGTACAAAAAGTCACAAAGTCTGATGGAAAAACAAATTTTTTTTTTCAAACTGTGAATAAATTACACAGAAAGCGAGCACCACGCTCTCCCTCCCTTTATAATCACTGCTGTCAGTCAGCGCAAGCTTTCATTTCAGCACACTTGTGATTTTGTTTGAATAAGTCTTAACTAAAGAGCACAATAAATCTTTAATTTATAGTTTTGATGGTTTTTTCACACAAAAGTCGTGAAAACTGATGGTCAAATTGAATTCTTCTGAGAAACACTGAGGGATGCGTCTTTATCTTACTTTTGAATAACTAAATTAATGCTATAGGCCTGACTATTTAAGTGACTATATTCTGATTATAAACTAAGTATAGTTTATATAGTTACACTATTGATGCTGTTAAAGCTACCTCAGGAAATTAAAGAGACCGCCACACCAACAAGTGACATTTGACTGGAAGTTTTCCAGCTGGCTTATATTATTGCGGATGTTCTTACGAACATTTTGTGCATGTGTTCAATTGGTTGCAAATTTGCATGTATACGATTGATCTCTTTCATACATTTTTGTACGAATACCTGTATGAATAAGTGTAGGTGTGGACCTTCATGGTGACAGTTTGCCAACAAGACAAACGTTTTTGAGCAAGATCGTACAAATCCATACAAAATTACACAACTCTCATTCTTGCTTCTGAGAGGATATTTTATGGGCTTAGAATAACATTTTTCATTTTTGGGCAAATCTGAAAGACAGAAGTGCCAGCTCTCTTAAGTTATTAGGATAGCAGACATATGACACATGCCAGGATGTTGTTGGCAGCAGGAACAAGTTAGAGTGACAGAGTTTACTTTAAATGTCAGGATATCTTATTACTTGTTTATTTTACAAGAGAGGAAACAATTCGAGCCGACATTAAAGTCTCATCAAGCAGCTAAACAATAACTTCCTCTGTTACTAAATCAAATAGAGATGTTACAGTATATAGGGATTCTGGTGATACTCCTACATGCCTACACTTGTTATTTCTTCTCTTCCCTTCACTGCCACCCAGTTGGAGCTCTAGCTGTTTATGTAACAAGTCCAGGAGATGAGGACGCCCGAGCCGGTGGGCTTGTGGGGCGTGATAACACGGTTCAGCTCATGGGATCTCGCTGGAGTTAATGGAGCGTAGCAGTAGCTTAGCGCCTCAGCCTGACCTGGATGATAAACGGCCACTGGAAGAAGTTAGCGATTAGCTGTGATGGCGTTGAGAGAGTTGAGCCGTCCTGACAGAGAGACTGAGTAGGAAAGGATTGGGGGGTCTGTTGCTAGGGTAGGACAAGGTCAATGCCTAGGTTTCTGTTGCTCAGTCTTTTGCTCTTTGGGTTTCTTTCAGGGAAAGCGAGTGGCCTGTGATGATGGATCCGAGGGCTTTAGCGATCTGTTTCAGGAGAACTCGATGCTCCTGAAAGAGAACGATACTCTACGTATGCGGGTGAAAGCCATGCAGGAAACCATAGACCACCTCAACACTCGTGTCACCCAGCTGCTCACCAACGGAGTCAACCTGCTGCTCACCAAGACTGGTGAGAGTCCCCTAGTGTTTGGAGAGGGCATTACCATTGTATTGTAATATTGTTGTTTAAGCTATAAGACCCAGATCAAGTAGTTAGTAACAGCAGTTTATTAATTAAACCAATTGGTGTTGGAATCATTGTGTGTGGGTGGGACAAGACCCACCCACTTTTTACGACGAATGATTTTGGACCCACTCACTTTTATCGTCTCTAATTCAGCACATGTCTGTTTATCTACCCCTAACCAATAAACACTTCTTATTAAACGCGTTATACGCTTTATTTCCACTTTTCCAATATTTTATTAATTTTGATTGAAAATAAATGCCTTTTCCGATCGGATATGTGACGGGAAAAGGGAGTAGAGAGTTGGGCAAAAGGAGGATTCGAACCTCAGATCGCGTCAAAACTTCATGCCATGCGTCTTACCCCTACACTATTGCCGCAGTAAATGACAGAGATTTCCATAATATTGTCTGGCCCAATCAATCGTTTAGTAAACGGCGGTATATTTGTATTTAATGTAAATGCCATCTAACGTTACTCCAGTAAAAAAAAATTTGAGAGCGAGGACCCACCCACATTTTATTTGCTTCCGACGCCCATGAATTACTCTGTATGTAAGGAAACTAGTTTAGTTGTAAAATATTTCATTAATTCTAGGAATTGTATTATTTGTAGTCTGAGAAAATAGATGTTAATACCCTTGAAAATGTTTTTAACGAAGTTAATTCTAATTTAGTTTTAGAAAAATGCATCTTTGGTAGCACTTTATTTGAAGGTGATATAGTTACATGTTACTATGTGTACTTACTAGGGGGGCTGGGTAAAAAAAATATAGATTTCTCGATCAGTTCTCATTTTTATGAACCAATATGGATTCTTAAATCCCAAGAATCGATTAGTCATCCTGTTTTCATTTTTTGAATGAAAGGAACATTGTAGCATGCCTTCCATCCAATAAATCGCATTTATTTTTGTGCTTTGTTACTCTCGATATGAAAGTGAGTCTCAGATTTCAAATTACGTCTATTTTATTAGGAAATTCCAAAACTGTGGCGTGAGCTCAGCTCAAGAAAAGCGGCAGCAGGGACCGCACATATGATCTTCTCTTCCGCCTTAGTAACAGTTACAGCACGAAATCTACATGAATGAACATCTGAAAGTGTGTAAAATTATAGAATACAACCAAAATTCGTATCATGTCACATGGAATTGCTCAATCAGTTTTTCAACCGAGGAAAGACGTCAATATAGCAGCTTGTAAGCAATTTTTACCCCAGAAAAGCCATGTCCAGTGTTCATACACTCATTAGTTAGCTAGAAAAATGTACTCCGCATTTCCCTAAATACATGCACCATATTACATAGGCTATTCATTATGATTTTTAATAGTCTTCAATATTTAATGCATGTATGAATAAATATGGCAAGTGTTTAAATGTTTATGTTTCAAAAAAGGAATTGGAGTACAAATATTATGTCATTTTAAATATTGTTAATATTATAACTTTATTATTATAAACAAAAACATAATTGAGTGTAATTTAAGTGTTTGTATACAAATCAGTACATTTTTAGTTAGTTATAGTATAGTACCGTTACAACGGACTCCCATAGTTTACAGCATTAGTTAAGCGATTTGTTTTCCTTGAGAAAATTTGCTATGTATTGTACCTGATATATCCAAAATAATCAATATTGAATCGAATCGAAATTGTGAAATTTGTGTCAATACCCAGCCCTAGTACTTACAATAGTAATAGTAACAGTAAATTAAACATAGTCATGATACAGGTAGCTAAGCCTAACCCTAAACCAAACCCTAACCCTAACTGTAACTCTATAGTAAGTACATGTCATTAATTAATATTACTCAGTACTTAGTTGAGTAAGTACAATGCAACTATGTCTAAGCCTGTCATGAAAACTACTTTTTTGTTTCGCGATATATCGTCCCAGAAATAATTGCGATAAACGATATTATTGTCATTTTAAGATTATTTTATGCCACTGATATATATAATCCTAATATAACAGAATAATAATGCAAGTAGACCTAAACACTTTCAAATGACAACCTTTTAATTCTTTAGATCATGGAAATTAACGGTAAAAAATATATTATCCTAAATAAAAAATATATTTTTTAATAAATAGTAAATAAACATTTTCCATTGTTAAGCGGCTTTAACACTCATCATTCTGCATTGACATTTATATATGCTCCGGAACAGGGGATTGCAGCTTTGAAATCGAGTCCATTTGGGCTTATTCTTCCAAACTGTCTGTAGTTGTCAGGAATACACTTTAAGGCCTCAAATGGCGCCTTTTTTCAGCTGTCGATAACCGCTCACAAGATTACAGCACAATCGAGTAAAATGTTGGTGAGATTTATTATCATGTAAACATAGTGGGCGATATATTGCATTTTACAAAAATGATTGAGGTCATGTAAATATATTGTGCAATATAACGATATATTGATTTTTGCGACAGGCTTGACTATGTCACCTCTAAATAATGTGTAACATATTATTATTTTAGTAACTCATAAGCCACTTTTCCACCGTCGGGCCGAACGGTTCATAGAATGGTAAGGAACGGTTCCTGTTGTGTTTCCACTTGAGCCTGGAATTCTTGGGCCCGGAATTCTCGGCACGGTTGTCTAAACATCTAAGTTGTCTAAATTGTGCTGAACCGTGCTGGTATAATCTGTGAAGTGACGTCACCACTCTGGATTGGTTACTTGTCCGTTGCCTGGCTACCAGTTTCTCTGTAGCTGGCTAAGCGCTCTATTTGAGTATATAAAACAAACAAACAAATGGCATTATTTATTGTCATTCCTTCTTTGTAAATAAATCTTTCGCTCTTTGTGCAGGTGAAACGAATGAGGAGATTGGCAATCTAATCCAGAACTACATTAGAGAAATTGAAGAGCTGAGGTAACAATAGAAGTGACACTTTTGTATTTGGGTGTCATGTCTAATAGCAATAAAAAAACAATGACTCAGCTCTCTCTCTCTCTCTCTCTCTCTCTCTCTCTCTCTCTCTCTCTCTCTCTCTCTGTCTGTCTTTCTCAGGTCTAAGCTGCTGGAGAGTGAGGCCATGAACGAGTCTCTGAGGCGCAGTTTGTCTCGCCTCTCCGCACGCTCCTCATACCCGGCCTCCCACCCGTCTACTCCAGTACACCCACTAGGCTCCTCCCCCTCTGTTTCCATGGATGCAGAGATGACAGATGTGATTCGTCAAGCCAAATTAGATGTGGAGAGGCTAAAGAAGAAAGAGAGAAATCAGAGGAGGAAGAGGTGAGGTCTGAGGAGCAACCTAGTGTCTGTACATGTGTATGTGTGCGTTATGTACATATGATTTATTTTTGATATGTTTAATTATTTATATTAGCGGTCAACCAATAGTGGATTTTACCGATAACGATAACTAGATTGGCCCACGGTGGCCGATAACCAATTAAAGGGATAGGTCACCCAAAAATGATAATTAGCCCATGATTTACTCACCCTCAAGCCATCATAGGTGTGTATGACATTCTTCTTTCAGACAAACACAATCAGAGTTATATTCAAAAATGTCCTGGCTCTTTCAAACTTTATAATAGCAGTGAATGGCTGTTTCTTTTTTGAAGTCCATTTTGGGTGAACTACCCCTTTAATCAACGATGGTCGACTGGATACTGAATGAAAGCAAGCATAACACAAAAAAAGTGCTGAACTTTATTACAAAATTTTTAAAAGTGAACTATACTAGTACTGAAGAATGAAAATGTACTGTACTGTTTAAATATATATAAAAATGTATATTTTTATATGTATATATGTATATAAAATATATTATTTATGTCTTGAACATTCATGTTAGTACTGTATACACACCATTGTCCGTATCTGAATTGTCCTACTCAGTGCAGAGTGCAGTCGCGCATGTCAAAACAAACTCCACGAGGCATCAGTTTTTATTTTGCCTGTAGATGCCACTCTAAATAAGTATAACAAATAAGTATCATAAATCAAATTTATTATACTTATAATTTTTTTTATTCTGTTTTTTCTTCTTCTTAGCATTGGCATTAGCTGAGGTCTTATTACATTGATTGTGTATTTGGAAGACTTTAATATGCTTGCCCTCTTCTGTTTTATGTTACTGAGCCAATAAGAGGCTGTAAAATGTGCCAGAATTAGATTTATCTCTGTGTTTGTGTGTGTGCCAGTATGTCCTGACCGACTCAAAGGACAGCAAGCTGGCATAGATACAAGTATCTCTCAGTAAATTGTCTGTTATAATGAATATGACTACAGGAATGTCCTGCTCTTCGGCTCTAATGTGGCCGTTATGGGAGAGAGGCCATAGGTAATTTGTGAACCCAGCATTACAGAGTTACTACTAGATGTCTCAGCTGACCTGCTAAGAGTGAAAAGCAGAAGCGCCAGAATAAATCTCTCCTCTGCACAAGTCCCTGTGGTGCGATTATATGATTATTAAATGACGTTTGCATCAGATTTTCCGAATTATTGCTTGATGCCTTGTTTTTTGCGTGAGATTGTGATGAACGCTGTAGTGATTACATGTCAGTCTGTCGATTGTCTATTGGAACATTAATGATAGTTCACTATTGTATCTTTTTTTTTTAGTCCTGAGAAAGAAAAGGGTTTGAAGAAGAGAGCCAAACTTCATCCTCAAGAAAATGGAGAAAAGAGCGAGAATGGGCTGAGCAGAGAAAATGAAGAGAGACGAGAAAATGGAGATGGAGACTCTGATAATGAACCTGAGGAGGTGAGAGAAAGGAGATGTATTCATCATATTAAAGAAAGTTGTAATAATTGTGAGGATGAAGTTGCATGGCAGTGTTTTATGAGAATGAATATGTAATGTTATGAGAGAGTCATAGCCTTGCTAGAAAAAAAAAGTGTTTTCACTAATTCTAATTTTCAAAGAAACATTAGTCTTGGAATAAAGTTGTAATATATGAACATTTTTGCAGTTAATATTGTTTTATGGAAAAAAAGTATTTTGAGGAAATTGTTTTAGTAGAATAAAAAAATTAATAAAATCTTATTGCAGGAAAAATGTCAATTTAAGCTGTAATGTTGAATAATATAAAGTTGAAATATTTAAAGAAAAAATCAAGTTTTATGAGAATAATATTGCTGGAAAAAAGTCATAATATTTTGAGGGAAAATTCATGTCTCAGCAATTCTTTTGAGAATAAAGTGGTTTGAACAGTCATTATATTGCAATAATAAAGTTATAATATTAAGTCTTAATATTAAAGAATAAAGGTTTTATAAGAATAAAATCATAAAATTACAATAATACAGTCGTAATATAACAAAGCACTGCCGTGTGACTTTTTTTCTTTAAATATAGTTTTTAATAACCCTTTAAACTCACTTCTTTTAAACTCTTTTTAAACTTTAAAAGAAATGTGTTTAAAAATGGTCTTCACAAACAGCGCTCTTTTATTTTCACCCTGTGCAGGATGGCATGTATACTCTTCTGGAGGATGATCACGAGGAGAGCGGCTGTGATGAGGATGAGGAGGAAGAGGAGACCAGGGAGGAGGAAGAGTTCGACAGCGACGAAAGCCTGGTGGATTCCGACTCTGACTCGGATGAGAAAGGTGCATTCTCGGATGCATGTGTTAAAAATGTCCATTCAGTCCCCTTGACACTAATTCATTCACACTAACCTTTTAACCTGTGGCTCCTCCTCTCTCAGTGAACTTGCAGGCCGATCTTGCAGACCTGACGTGCGAGATCGAGATCAAGCAGAGGCTCATCGATGAGCTGGAGAACAGCCAGCGGCGGCTCCTCACGCTGAAGAGCCAGTATGAGGAGAAACTGATTCTGCTTCAGAACAAGATCAGAGACACACAGCTGGAGAGAGACCGCGTGCTGCACAACCTCAGTGAGCATCTGCCACATTCACATCTATTTGTGGAGACATCATTTTTGTCATTTATTTATAATCAGGGTTTGAAATTAGCACCTGCCAACACACCGGATGCGGGTGATAATCCACTGTGGCGGGTAACGCATTTCAATACACTTGCCAATTTGGCAGTTATGATTCATAGATTATGGCATCGCTGTCAGAGCACTTCCCCTAAAAGAGGCCTCAAACATTAACAAAACAAAGAGTAAAACTGAGGGAAACGCAGCACCACGTCTTTGGGCTATGACCGTACGCACACCCGCAGCACTCAATTACGACTCCGGCCGTTCAAAATCATCGTCACTCACAGTTTTCCATTAAAATACAATGATTTACAACAAATATATGTGTGTACTTTACCCAAGGAGAACGTGCTGTGCAGCTTGAATAAATATGCTTCACAGAAAAATAATGTAAATCGAATTTTATATTTCTGTTTGCGGCGTTTTTTAAAATAGCCTCGTTCAAAATCATTGACGCCACTTTGTTCATTCTTAAAGTAAACTCTTGCCTGTATTGTGATCAGGTTTAATGTTTTGGACTGCTGCCTTGAAACTGACAATGCGAGTACAGAAAGACACAATCGGTGTGCTATTCATTTTCTCATTATATACATTGCAGCTTCAGCTCTTTTCTCATTATCTGAAACGGTTCGATCAGTCTCTCTAAACCCCTCCTTTCTGAGAGCCTGCTCTGCTTTGATTGGTCAGACGGCCCAGTCTGTTGTGCTTGGTCTGCTCTGATTGGTCAGATGGCTCAGTGTGTTGTGATTGGTCTATTCTGCTCTGATGGATCACACGGCCCAGTCTATTGTGATTGATCAACCGCTTACACCGCGTGTCAGAAGCCAAACGCTCATTAGCGTATCTGAATTTCAGCTCAGGATCTTCCTCAGCACTTGATACACAGTGATACGAACAGTAACGTTGACGATTTTACCGTATCAATATTATCCTTTGGCAGCAGAAAACAGCGTCTTCTCCAAATTAACATGATCCAAACTCTTCCAGTCTCAGCTACAACTACAGTGTTTGAGGGTCAAAGTAGATACTGTTCACAGGCAGCCAATGGAGACCATAGGCTGGCATTATGCAAATTTGTTAAAAATCTACATAGCTTCAAGCAGGAAGTGAACACTGGAAATACTCGTTTCAGCAGTTCATTTCAGTAAAACTGCATTTACATTCCAAAGTCATAAGGAAATTACAAGAAGTTACGCTTCACAAGTAGCATTTTTATAATGTACTTTTCTGAAATAAGACATCTGAAAAATGCAATTAGTAATATAAGTAATATTTGTGTTATATACAGTAAATAGGTGTTTTAAGGCACTTTAATCATCCCAGTAAACAGTTCTTCCACCGTTTTCTTTGTGATTTTAGTGTCCATGGAGAACTACACTGAAGAGAAAGCCAGTAAGATCAAATCGGACTACGAGAAGCGTCTGAAGGAGATGAACAGAGATCTGCTGAAGCTGCAGGCCGCTCAGAAGGAACACGCTCGCCTGCTGAAGAACCAGAGCCGCTACGAGAGGGAGCTCAAGAAACTGCAGTCTGAAGTGGCCGAGATGAAGAAAGCAAAGGTGAGAGCTGGAGAGCTTTATTTTTAGGAACACGCTGCCTCCTAGAGGCCATCAGGAGAAAAACAACACAACGTTTCAATGGCTTCAACTATAGAGATAACTGACTGTAATGGAAGACAGTGCCAGCTTTTTATTTTAAGACTGTAATTAAAAAAGCACCACTTTTCCCATGACTGTAGAACTTTTTGATGAAAGTAAATGCTCCCTTAAGCATAGACTGTGTCCTAGTTTGCATACTAAAAGAATGCATGCTGGTAATGGGGAAAGGGCTTGAGTGTGTTGTGAGATGTAATAGTGGCTATACCTAGATACACTAACATTCAGAAGTTTGGGTTCACTATGACATTTATTTAGCATAGATGCATTCAATTCATCAAAAGTGATGTTACAGAAGATTTTTATTTCAAATAAATGCTGTTCTTTTGAACTTTCTATTTATCAAAGAACCCTGAAAAACAATTTCTTGGTCTGCACAAAAATATTAAACCGTACAAATCATATGACACTGAAGACTGGATGCTGAAAATTCACAGGAATAAATTACATTTAAAAAGATATTAAAATAGAAAACAGTTATTTAATTGTAATATTTCACAATATTATTTGACTGTGTTTTTAATCAAATAAATGCAGCCTCTGTGTGCAGAAGAGATTTATTTAAAATTTTAGAAGGGTTTACATTTTTCTTTACTTTACTATAAATTGTGCATTATACAAAAAAAGAAAACTGTATGAACTAGAAATAAGTGCAGTCAAAATTTGAACATCTCTGTTTTAATATATTTGACAGTCCAATCAAATTTTTTGACATTTGTACATACAATTAATTAAAAAATCCAAAACAACTTCATAAAAAACATTATTGTACTATGATTTGGACCACCAAACTACTTTTTTTAACCACGTATAGGTGGCGCTAATGAAGCAGATGAAGGAGGAGCAGCAAAGGAGGAGGGTGATCGATGCGAAGAGGAACAGAGAAATCGCACAACTGAAGAAAGAGCAGCGACGACAAGAGGTTTGTGTGATTTAAACAATTGAAAGTGAGTTCCATTTATTTATCATGGTTTATAAAGTATTTACTCTCGCTCTGCGTGCTCCATCAGTATCAGATCCATTCTTTGGAGTCCCAGAAGCGTCAGCAGGAGATCGTGTTGCGGAGGAAGACACAGGAAGTGACGGCTCTGAGACGGATAGCCAAGCCCATGTCAGAGCGCGTGGCAGGACGAGTGGCCCGCAGAGTCACCAGCGTGGACTCCGGAGCAGAGCTGACCACCAGCACCACAGCAACCTCCTCCGAACCCGAATCCACACGCTCTGTATCCAGCATCATACGGCAGTGGAATACCAAAATGAACGGATACCTGGGAGAGAACGAGAGCCATGGGACTGGAGGAAAACTGGCCAGGTCAGTGTGTCACACATCTATGACTCAATAAATGCTTTTAAAGAAGTCTCCTCTGCTCACCAAGGCTGCATTTATTTGATTAAAAATACAGTAAAAACAGTAATATTGTAATATATTTTTACAATTCAAAATAGCTGTGTTCTGTTTGAGTTCTATTGTAAAATGTACTTTATTCTTATGATCAAAGATGAATTACTCCAGTCTTCAGTGTCACAGAATCCTTCAGAAATCATTCTAATATGATGATTTGCTGCTCAAGAAACATTTATGATCTGTTGAAAAAAGATTGTGCTGCTTTAAATAAACAACATTTGTGACCTTTGCTGGCAAAAGGAGTCGGAATGTGCCTGGATGATTTTGAGCTACAGGTAAAACAAGTGAAAAATGTATGTTTTGGATGATTTTAATGAGTTCATTAAGCCCTCAGCTAGCGATCCCAGTGCTTGCTCCATATAGCAATTAAACATCTAAAAGTATCTTTACTTGTACATCTTCTGAGAGAAAATTCAAACAAATCATCCATTATTTTGAAGGTTTTTAATAGAGAATGTGAAAAACAATAACAAATTTAGAAAATTTAGAGGTCAGAGGTCACACTTCAGAGGTCACACTTATTTGAAGTAGAATTTTTTGTAACATTATAATGTCTTTAGTACTGTCACATATGATAATTTTAAAATTAAAATATTTATTCATAAGTAAATACATAATAATACTTTTTAATTGAAAGTGCAAAAAAGTGAAATTGAAGTGATGTGTGGCCAAGTATGATGACCCATACTTGAACACACACACACACACACAAGTAAACACACACACACACACACACACACACACACACACACACACACACACACACACACACACACACCGTGAACATACCCAGAGCAGTGGGCAGCCTTATTGCTGTGAATTGTTGCACCTCACCTCAGTCGTGGTATTGAGGGTGGAGGAGAGCGCTGGTTGTTCACTCCCCCACCAACAATTCTTGCCGGACCTGGGACTCAAACCCGCAGCCTTACAAGTCCGACTCTCTAATCATTAGGCCACGACTGCCCCACAACTGTTTATAATAATAATAATATGATATATAATAATAATAATAATAACAACCAGGTATGTCAATCCAAACAAATCCTAATAGATACAATCCTGTCCTACATTTATTAGAATATTTATTACAATATTTCTGTTTTTAAGTCAGAAATGCATCACATTATGGAAATTAAGAATTTTGAATTGTGGGATAAAGTCATAATTACCTTTTTTTATTTTTATTTATTCAGACCAATTTAAACTGTAGTCTATTTGTTTTCAGTAGCAGAAAAAAGTTCCAGCGAAAGGGTGCGAGCGCGAGTTTCTCAAAGACAGCCCGTCAGAAGTGGCAGTCTCTGGAGAGGAGGATCATGGATATTGTCATGCAGAGAATGACCATCACTAATGTGGAAGCTGATATGGATCGCCTCATTAAGGTGATTGTTGCATTTATATTTCTTCTTTTATACAGCGTGTATTAGTGATCTCCCTGATACCCCGTGCCTTTTTGTTGTATAGTTGTAAATGAACAACTGTGCGTATAACAGATTTTTCAGTGGTCAAACTGTGTTGTAATGTGTCTTCAGAAACGTGAGGAGCTGTCCATGCAGCAGGAGGTGCTGTTGCGCAAGAGAGAAAAGTTACTGAACGAGGGCTTCAGAGAGGAGGAGGAGGAGAGAGTGCTTCAAGAGATGAACGAGGAGATTGAGGTTCTCAATGCCAACATTGACTACATCAGTGACAGTCTGTCAGACTGCCAGGCCACCATCGTACAGATCGAGGAGACCAAGGTAATGTCATCTCAATGTGACTGCTTGCTTATTGTTGTAACGTTGATATGTTTGCGTGTATGTAATTGAACCCGCAAAGTTTGCAAATCGCAGGTCACTTATATTTACATAAGGGTGTTTTGTAATTGGTTTAGGATGAGCTGGACTCAGTGGACACCTCTGTGGTCATCAGTTCCTGCTCGCTGGCTGAAGCTCGTTCTCTGCTGGACTTCTTCCTCAAAGCCTCTATTGACAAGGTAAATCCAGGCAGACAAATCGAACTAAGATGTTGTTATAATTTAGCGTAATCCAGAATAATACAGTAATAAAGGTTTAGTTCACCCAAAAATGAAAATTCTGTCATTAATTACTCATCTTCTGAACACAAATGAAGATCTTATTGATGAGATCTCATTTCTTTCTCTTTCTGTTTTTCTGCTCTCTGTTCTCTGTGCGAGAACCAATGAGGTTCATTCTCATGTTACACATCACGTTTGAGCTTCCACAAGAACCAATGAGGTTAATTCTCGTGTTACGCATCACGTTTGAGCTTCCACAAGAACCAATGAGGTTCATTCTTGTGTTTCGCAGCACGTTTGAGCTTCCTCAAGAACCAATGAGGTTTATTCTCATGTTACACATCACGTTTGAGCTTCCTCAAGAACCAATGAGGTTCATTCTCATGTTACACATCACGTTTGAGCTTCCTCAAGAACCAATGAGATTCATTCTCGTGTTACGCATCACGCTTGAGCTTCCACAAGAACCAATGAGGTTCATTCTCGTGTTACACATCACATTTGATCTTCCTCAAGAACCAATGAGGTTCATTCTCGTGTTACACATCACATTTGATCTTCCTCAAGAACCAATGAGGTTCATTCTCATGTTACACATCACGCTTGAGCTTCCACAAGAACCAATGAGGTTTATTCTCATGTTACACATCACGTTTGAGCTTCCTCAAGAACCAATGAGGTTCATTCTCGTGTTACACATCACATTTGATCTTCCTCAAGAACCAATGAGGTTAATTCTCGTGTTACGCATCACGCTTGAGCTTCCTCAAGAACCAATGAGGTTCATTCTGGAGTTACGCGTCACGTTTGAGCTTCCACAAGAACCAATGAGGTTCATTCTTGTGTTACGCATCACGTTTGAGCTTCCACAAGAACCAATGAGGTTCATTCTCGTGTTACGCATCACGTTTGAGCTTCCACAAGAACCAATGAGGTTCATTCTCATGTTACACAACACGTTTGAGCTTCCTTAAGAACCAATGAGGTTCATTCTCATGTTACACAACACGTTTGAGCTTCCTTAAGAATCAATGAGGTTCATTCTTGTGTTACACAGCATGTGTGAGCTTCCTCGAGAACCAATGAGGTTCCTCATTTGAAGTATCAATGTGGTAGTTGTGTAGCTGTCAATGGAGTGCTCAGAGAGCTCTCAGATTTCATTAAAAAGATATCAAAAAAATTCTGAAGATGAACAAATGTCTTGCGGGTTTGGAACGATATGAGGGGGAAGATTTAATGACAGATTTGTCATTTTTGGGGTGAACTATCTCTTTAAGGTAATGCACCGATTCAAATAATTAAATGTTTGATTTAAATAAATAAAGAATAAATACATAAAATTGTAATACAGAAATGATATACCGGTAATAATTTAAATCGTAAAGAGAGAGGGAATACAGTCTGGGGTCAGTAATATCTTTTACTTTTGATCTTTTCTATTAATTAAATAATCCTGAAAAAATGTATCATAGTTTCCATAAAACTGTTTTCAACAATGCTGCTAAAACCAACATATTAAAAGGATTTCTGAAGGATCATGTGACACTGAAGACTGGAGTAATGATGTTGAAAATTCAGCTTTGATCACAGGAATAAAAATCACATTTAATCACATATATTGTGATAGAAAATTTTTTTAAATTTATAATAATGTTTCATAATATTGCTGCTTTTCCCCCTGTATTTTTAATCAAATAAATGCAGCATTGGCGAAACTTCGTTCAAAAACATAAAAAAAAAAAACGTTTGAACGGAAGTGTTTGATGGTGTGTTTGTGTATATAGGGCTTGCAAGTTGCTCAGAAAGAGGCTCAAATTCGCCTGCTGGAGGGTCAGCTGCGGCAGACGGATGTGATTGGTTCATCCCAAAATCACATGATCCTGGATGCGCTAAGGGAAAAGGCGGAGTGTATCCCTGAGCTACATGCACTAATCCACAATGTCCAGCAAGGTGAATAATTCATTTTTAAACAAATATTTTTTTTATTGATTATCATTTTTATTATTATTATTATTTTTTACCATGAAATAACACATTTTCTTCCCTATTCCTTTTTAAATGTGTAGCTAACACACTGTAATAATGTAGTTCCACATTTTTTGTGGCATTATGGTGTTAATTAGTCATTTTGGTTTCCCATATTCCTCAGAGAATGGCTATGCAAGCACAGATGAGGAGGTGTCTGAGTTCAGTCAGGCGTCCGAGGGCGGGTATGACTACTTTCCACATCAACATACACTTTATCTTATGAAATTATGTTTCAGAATTTTAATTTGAACATCACTGCTCATCTTTCTGCTACAGTTTCTCCCAAATGAAGTTGTCTGCGAGTCAAGATGACTTTAAGATGAAGGTACAACTCAAACTTGATGTCTTAGCATTGATCGGATAGTGATTTAAGACATCACTATATTAAATGGCTCAGCAGCGCTTAATTTCTGTTCTGTGTGTTATAACCAGCAGGTGGCAGTGTAGTCTTTTGTTGAAATATTCACTGCTTATCCTCTTACAGGTTGAGCCTCGGTTATCTGTACAAATGAAGGCGATTTCAGCTGAGTATTTGGGTCCTATTCTGGACCTCAGCTCCAAGAGCATCACTAAGTCCCTGGCCTCACTATCAGAGATTCACGAGAACGGCCTGCTCCTCAAAGAGCCCTACTCCAGAGAGCTGGTGTCTCGAACCATCAGCCTGCCTATCAGAGGACACACTTTGTGAGTGGAACTCATATATATTATAAGGTGTCGTCATCAGCCTTTTTAGAACATAACACCGTTTATATGTTTATGTTCCAGCCCAAGGCAGTCCAGAGGGTCCGACACATCTCCCTTAACAAGGAGGCAGTCATATGACCGAGGCCAGCCATATAGGTAAGCCAAACAATGTTTTCAGAATGTGCTGGGGTTTCAAACTGGGGCCTGGGAAAGTTTCAGAACAATATTTAAGATTTAAGATTTCGCTTTCTAAAGACTGGACAGAAATCACAAAATTAATACATAATATTGATGGCTGTCTATAGAATCAATTATTGCTAATGTGAAATAAAGCAGTTATTTTGCAATGTACATATTTTCAAGAACAGTTTACACTTACACAATACACTTTGCTCATGAGATGAGACGATACACGGTATTGGGTTCACGAAAAAATATGACAGAAAAAACATCTCAGGTTACACATGTAACCATGGTTCCCTGAGTAGGGGGACGATGCTAGAGGACACTTTGGGGAAAACCTCAGTGTCCTCTAGAGCAGTGGTTCTCAACCCTGTCCTGGGGACTCTCCACCACTTCACCTTTTGTATATCTCTCTCATCAGACACACTCAATTTAGGTCTTGCAGTCTGTACTAATGAGCTGATAAGTTGAATCAGGTGTGTAAGGTGAGGGAGACATGGGCCGTTTCTCTATATTTGCTCTTGTGTGTACTCGTGTTCTTGTGTAACGTCATCAGTCACTTCCCAAGTACTGTTCCAATTCAAAGTTCACATTTAGCCAAGTACAATTCAAATCCCAGAGAGCGCCTATTTGAAAATTGTATCCGGTGTTTTCAGAGTTGTGACATCCAGTCGTTCAGCGGGCGCTCAGCACTCATTAACCCCGCCGAGAGCAGTCTTTCCTCGGCTAGTCCTTCTGACATTTGCCGCTGGCTCTGGTGTCTCTGTAGTGGTTAAATACGAGTTATGATTCGTTTTGTGTAGATCTAACAGGCAATCTTTGGTCTCATGAATCTATAATTTGTTCCCTGCCAAATAGTTTTGGCTGAGGGCAAAGTGAAGTTTCAAAACTTTATTTTTCTAGCCTATTTAACTTTACCATACTAGAGCTCTGACTTTGTTTGACTGGATTGTTTGCTTTATTTCTTGTATAGCTTCTTATTCCTTTTACTTATACTTTTATAATGGCTATTATTGATCACACATAAACTGACAAAAAGAGTCTGGGTTGTGTTTTATGTCATATTTAATTTTATAACAGTGATAATCCTATATATGCACACTTATTGCCTGAACCAAAAATCAATGTTTTTTTAAATTATTTTTTTATGTAAATGAAAAGAGGCAGGGTTGTTTTATATTTTATTTTGTTTTATATATATATATAAAGGATATGCGTTGCCTGAACCACATTTGTGTGGCTATAATATGTAAAAAAAAAATAATAATAAATAAAAAAAATGAAAATGAGAAGCGGCAAAGAACATATTTTGTTTTATTGTAGCCTAAAATATACATACAGGAGTAAGAGCGAGCTGAGTGACGCTATCAAGAACGCTGCTGTTCCAATAACAGATTACCGGACTTGTGTCCTTCTGTCCCCGGGAGTTCGTTCTCCTGAGTCGAACTTGGCAAGTCTAAACTACTAATGACGCAAGTCAGAAGTTTGTGTACTTGGTATTGAGAAAAGGCCATGGAAAATGTGCAGTGGTGAGGGGTCCCCAGGACAGGTTTGAGAACCACTGCTCTAGAGGAGGCAGGACGAGTTACCATTTGAAAGGGATCTAGGCTATATTACCGTTCCACCTAAAGATCCACCTTTGTCACTGTAAGATTTCGACAGTAGTCAAATAGCTAGAACGTACTTATATGATAACCATTTATCCAAGATTAAATGTTATAATATTATATTACTATTGTTATTATTATTATTATTACCAGTAATTTATATATTTTATCTTCATTTACAAGTAACGTCACAATTACAGCCTTACTGAGCAATGTTGGAAAGCATCCCTTTGCGCCACCTGGTTTTCATTTTGCAAACAAGTGTTACATGTGACTGGGCTGTATTAACCCCGCGGTCTCTCTGCGGCAGTAACAGGAATTTTAGTTGATTACCTACTGTATGTAGTAAAAGACAGAACAATATAATGCAATCACTGTAAAAGGTTTTTGCCAGAAACTCAACTCCATCATGCTGATATAGCAAGACAGCTTTTCACCTTGACAGACAGACAGACAGACAGACAGACAGACAGACAGACAGATAGACAGATAGACAGATAGACAGACAGATAGATAGATAGATAGATAGATAGATAGATAGATAGATAGATAGATAGATAGATAGATAGATAGATGTGCATTTATTTATTTTATTTTATAATATACAACCCCAAATCAGAAAAAGTTGGGACAGTATGGAAAACGCAAAAAAAAAGAAAAGAAGTGATTTCTAAATTTACATTGACTTGTATTTCATTGCATACAAAATGAACAAAAAATATTTCATGTTTTTTCCGGTCAACTTCATGTCATTTGTAAGTATGCATCCTTTCCTGTCATTCAGACCTGCAACACATTTAAAAAAAAGTTGGGACAGGAAAGCATTTACCACTTTGTAATGTTGTCATTAGTTTTCACAACACTTAAAAGACGTTTAGGGACTGAAGACACCAAGTGATGAAGTGTTTCAGGTGTAATTTTGTCCCATTCTTCCTGCAAACAAGTCTTAAGGTGGGCAACAGTACAGGGTCATTTTGCGCTTCAAAATGCATCACACATTCTCTATTGGAGACAGGTTGGGACTGCAGGCAGGCCAGTCAAGTACCTGTACCCTCTTCCTCCACAGCCAGGACTTTGTAATGTGTGCAGAATGTGGTTTTGCATTGTCTTGTTGAAATATGCATGGACATCCCTGGAAAAGATGTCTTCTTGAAGGCAGCATATTATGCTCCCAAATCTCTATGTACTCTTCAGCATTAATGGTGCCTTCACAGAAGTGCAAGTTACCTTTGCCAAGGGCACTGACACAACCCCATACCATGACAGACCCTGGCTTTTGGACTTGTTGCTGTTAACAGTCTGGATGATCCTTTTCTTCTTTGGTCCGGAGCACACAGTGTCCATTCCTCCCAAAAATACTGATTCATCTGACCACAGTACACGTTTCCACTGTGTGGTCGTCCATCCCAGATGCCTCCGAGCCCAGAGATGTCGACGGCGCTTCTGGACACTGTTAACATAGGGCTTCCTTTTGGCACAGTACAGATTTAACTGGCATTTGTGGATGTAACTACGTATTGTGGTACTTGACAAAAGGTTTGCCAAAGTACTCCTGAGCCCATGTGGTGATATCGCTTATAAATGAATGACGATTCTTGATGCAGTGCCGCCTGAGGGATCGGAGATCACGGTTGTTCAGCTTAGGCTTGCGCCCTTGTCCTTTAAGCACTGAAATTCCTCCAGATTCCTTGAATCTTTTAATAATGTTATGCACTGTTGAATGTGAAATATCCAAATCTCTTCCTATCTTTCTTTGAGGAACATTGTTTTTAAACATTTCAATAATTTTCTTACGTATTTGTTGGCAAACTGGCGATCCTCAGCCCATCTTTACTCCTAAAGAATTAGACCTATCTTGGATGCTGCTTTTGTACCAAATCATAATTACAATCACCTGTTGACATCACCTGTTTCAAATCACATCATTATTTAACCATTTTACCTCATTACTAGCCCTAAATTGCTCCTGTCCCAACTTTTTTTTAAATGTGTTGCAGGTCTGAATGACAGGAAAGGATGCATATTTACAAATGACATGAAGCTGACCAGACAAAAAATGAAATATTTTGTGTTCATATTGTCTGCAATGAAATACAAGTCAAAGTAAATTTAGAAATCACTCCTTTCTTTTTTTTATTTGCGTTTTCCATACTGTCCCAACTTTTTCTGATTTGGGGTTGTAAATAAATATTTATTTTTAAATTTGTTATGGTTTTAGTGTTTACTCTTTCTTTTATTGTTACTTTCAATTTATTTCTTTTTTTAGTTTTTTTTGTTACATGTATTATGGCTCTTCGTTTACTTTTGGTCAACATGTTGTTTTTAATGGTACTATACAAATAAAAGTGACATTGGCATATTCTGCAGAAATATTATGTTTTGGTAAAATTCTGAACATAACCTGAAGACCAACAAAATTAACATACTTAAACTTGTGTGTTTGTTTTATGCCAGAAGTCCAGATGTTGGTTACACCCCTCCTTCTTCTCCTCCGCTCCGATTACGTAACGACCGCAATGTCTTTTCCCGCCTGACGAGCAACCAGAGTCAGGGCTCGGCGCTCGACAAGTGAGTTGCACACAAACACACACAGACGGCATGAACTATCTTGGTACATAAGAAAATTCAGCAGAGGAGGATTTCACTTTATAGGGCCCAATTACCTGAGCATGGGATTTTGCAGCCGCCCACATGTTCTCTAGTTTTATTTACCCGTTTCTCTTTTCCACCTAACTAGTTTCTTCTCCTTTAGCTCCATGTAAATGACTTTGCTTTCTGTCAGGTTTACTTTAGTGCTTTATTACAGTATTTTAATCTACTAGTTTGGTAGCTCAGCGTTAACCCTGCGTGTGCCGCCGGCAGTATTGATCTCTAATTGCAGTCGAATGGTTAGTATAACTCAAAGCTGACAGCAGAAGCTACCGTCAGTTCTTCGGCTCCTGTGAATTCTCATTATAACACCACAAGTGGGCACATTAGGGTAGGATAACCAATTATTCCACCCTCTGAAGATAGGTTTTGTTTGCACTTTCCTTCCATAATTGAATCAGCAGTGTCTGATATTGCCATTGAGATCTAAATTGGTCATTTGATGCGCCTGTCAGGGATTTATCTCATTATTTTTCCAACCCCTTGAATATTGCGCTCTCCTAGTGTGTGTGTGAGTGTGGGATAGGACACATATAGTCTCAGACAGTAGATTTATCTTAATGTAATTTCTACCAGGCCGTATCATTCCGTAGTTTGTTTACAACGCTTGGGTTGCCATCCTGTTCGTAGTTATTCAACCACCTTTAGCACAGTAATTTTGTGTTCTGTGTGAAATCACCATAATTAGAGCCGAATGCTAAGGCAAGCATCACTATTACTGTAGCTCATACTTAGAATTAGGGATTTAAGCAAACCCCTGATGGTATTAAACATAGGTTCAACCTGTCTTCCTGCACTATTTGTGTGTGTGTGCGCGATACCTCAAATCATGATGGCTTATTTAGGAAATGCACAATATAAGCATTTAGGCTTGAAATGGGCATCCTAAAAAAATATTCTAGAATGCATGACCAAACAATACAGAAGAAAATGCATCCTGTTATTTAATTTAATTTTTAAGTGTTTTATTTTTATTTTTTATTTTATTATTATGCTTTTTGACTCGAGAGCCCTGCACTGTCCAACACAAACAAAAAGTACATAAATGGGCTTAAGCTTTGAATGTTTAAATATAGTTTAACTGAAGCCAATTGTAACTGCTAATGCAGAAGTTTTATTTTTCATTATTCTACTTATTTAGTATTTTTATAACATGAGATGCTTTTCAGATTTGTAGCTGATTATGACCAAATACCTTTAGTTTTTTTATCAACCCTGCGAAAAATATGAACTTCTGTTTACTGCTTAGTGCTTAATACACTAAAGGAGGCTGCTCTTTACCAACTACCTCAGGTGGAACAAACTGCAATTTGCACTAATGTCTGTTCAAAATAAACGACAGAAACCTAGCATTGGGGAGATTTTGCTTTTTCCGGTAACACTTTATTTTAGGGTCCAATTCTCACTATTTACTAGTTGCTTTTTAGCATGCATATTATTAGGATATTGACTGTTTATTGGTACTTTATAAAGCATATATTAATGTGTTGTTCTCCATGACCATATTCTACATCCTTAAAGGAACACGCTGACTCTTTTGGACTTAAGCTTATTCACTGTAAAACTCTGTCTAGCACACCCACTGCAAGCCTAGCTTAGCACAAAGAATGAAGGTAAACAGCTCCATCTACCCTACTGCTCAGTAAGTCAATTTAATGTAATTCCTGCATAATAATCAAGCAACTTTGCTGTCGTACCATGGGCGCAGCGCCTGGAAATAGTCCCTAGCACGTTCTGTGCAAGCAGGTTGTCACATTGGTAATGTTGACAGAAGTTAGCCTATTTTCATGCGCTGCGTAATATAATTGCGCCTGCTGCACCCATGGGATGGCAGCAAAGTTCCTTATTACACAGGAATGAGAGTGAAGTTCCTAGCCATATCGGTCTAGAAAATTAAAACTTTTCATTTTCTGTTGGTCTTAGTACACTATGTAATTATACACATCACAACATGTAAATGGGAAAATGTTGGTGTTACTTTGTCACTTATTGAGCAGTAGGCTAGATGGAGCCATTTACCTTCAGTCTTTGTGCTTAGCTAGGCTAGTGGTGGGTGCGGCAGAGTTATGGCACGCGCGGAGATGAGAATGGTATGTATATACCATACTTATGTACATACTTATGTATATAACTCTTGGGGATACGGTGAAAAAGTCCCAAAAAGTTGCCGTGTTCCTTTAAACCTACCCCATACCTAACCTTAACTAATTGTAAGACCGCTGCATTTGCTCCAATGGCGGCAGCGAAGAGCGGGTGAAGGGATTTGCGCGTTCGGTGTTCTCAGCTGGGCAACATTTCATTCCAATTCCTCTTTATCTGACTCCATTTTATCATAATTTAGAATTTAGATTAGAATGTCAATTTGGTTAGCCACACATTTAATTATTCCATTTAACCCTTTGTGGAAAGTACCCATTAATAATTACAGAGTAAGTCAGAATAAATCAAAATGTAAAAATTTATTAAACAGTAGGGTACATGTATAATTCCAATGACATAATCAATTCAAAGATCCTCTATACATAACATCAAATACTCTTAAGTAAAGAGTGAGAGATGCGTTCCTGACTTTCCATACGTAACGTTGGCTGGACACACAACGTTACGGGCGAATCTGAATTACAATATTGCGCCTCAAACTTTCTGCTACGTTGCCTTAAGTATTCAGACCAGACAGTAACTTCTTTCAAATGGAAACATATGTTAACAATGGGAATTTAAATTTAATCACTCACCCATTTGCCTGGATTGAAAGAAGAGACCAAATGGCTCCAGAAGCCACACTCATTATAATATGCAAGATATCTCTAAACTCTTAAAACCGTTGTTATCTTCTTGAATATTTCTGTGGGGATGAGATATTTGTACCAGTCGCACTGAGACATTTCAAACGATATCAAACACATAATATTGTATAGTGAGAATTGACATTTAAATCAAATAGATTTTAGGTGTTCCATGTGATCAATGCATGAGGGTCCGTAGGATGGGGGAGTTTCAGGTGAAGGAAATACATGTAAATTAGACCCATTCATTGATACACTCAGCGTGATGTCATTTGCAAAAAGTGTCCTTTGTCCTCTCAGACAATCTGGCGTTACTTTTTACAGCCTTTCACTAATTAAGGGTTTATTAAGGTAAAAGTCATAGATAATCATTACTTAATAGTGAGAATTGGACCCTAAACTAAAGTATGACCTTTTGTTCTATTGTACTGAACTCCCATTGAACCGGGATACCAAAACTGAGGTACGTACCGAACCGTGACTTCTGTGTACCGTTACACTCCTAGTAACCACCCATAACTGCATAGCAATATACTAACAACCATTTCGATCATCATATGGGAATTAACTTTGACTATTTTCACGTGGTGCTAATAAACTTTTTCCATGCCACTCATTTTTGTTTAAAACTTAATTAGATCCTATTCTCATGTCTGCTGATGCGCCTTTACTTTCATAATCTCACCTGTTAATGTACATGTCAGTCTCGGTATATAAGCTAGTGTGATCTTAATTATTTTAGCCCGGGAAGACTCTTCTCCACTTGATTACTGATTGGTCCCCAGTGGGCGGTTCTGACTTGATTAGGTTGGAATCCTGACAGTCTTTCAGTCTTTGCTTGGGTTAGCACAGAATAACAAAACCGGACAGCAGACTCAAGACATTCCTGCAGGCCAATATTAATAGACCTTCATCAACATTAAAATCAGTGTTGGTGTCAGCGAATCAAAGCGTCCTGTCAGTTGGTTGCACACTCATTAATATTAAAGTGTGTGTGCATTGTTGTAAGTTTATGGACTTAGTTTGACTGAATCTGTATTTGAAAGTAGCGATTAATGCTTGACACTTTATTAACATTTCAGCCAATCAGATGCTTATCATACACATGGCGCAATGCCAGGCATGACGCAAGTGTTTTTTGCTAGTTCCAGCCTAATGCAGTTATCATTTTCACATCCAGCACCACGTTGTTTAAATAGCAAATGCACTCGCGCCCGTCTGTTCGCCCATGGGTGTGCTGGTCTGAAAACCAGAAAACCAGGTGTGTTCAGGCGCATTGTTGGGGTGTTGCTATTTTGAGTAACTGAAAACGACTGCGCCATTGACCAACAAAAACCTGCTCTAAGGTCAATAGCGCAGTATTTTTTGTGTTATTTGAAGGGTGCGTTAGTAATATGCGCCTATATGCGGGGGCACAACACGCGTACATCTAGTTTATTACACACACAGGGACGCGCAGCAGCACACAAACATTTTTAAATATTACAAATAAAAGGATTCCTCTCTAGAGAAGTGTTCAGTCTTTCCACTCGCAAATTTTGCCATGGAAAAAGCGAATCCGCCATGGTGCAACTGGCTTTTAAAGGGAATGGGAGATGAGACTCTGATTGGTTTATTGCACGTTACACCCAAAACACACCCATGACTCATTAAGAGATTAGGGACAACACTTTTGGGCCATGCGCCTGGCACGCAATAATTTTTTCCGCCGTTAAACTAGCAAAAGTGGATTCGGACATGCCCTAAGTGCACCTGCACCATGCGCTTCAGACCATGCGCTCAGATCGTTAAAATAGGGCCCTAAGACTTAGCACTGACTGATCGCGCAATGTTTAGTGGCCATAATCTCTTCACATGAATTTGTTGCTGTTCAGAATGAGAGAGCTCTTAAACCCATGTGGCCTTTCATTTTTTTTCTGCAGTTGTATCCGATCTTGCTCTGATAGATTCGAGAAAACCCCATACGATTTGGTAATATAAAGTCTGACATGGAATTAATGTTCCTGTTTCAATTCAGGTTAATCTCTGTGGACATAATCTGAAGTATTCTGTCAAGCAACATTGAGTATGCAATAGTGGCATATACAACATCCTTTTTGCTTCATGTTAACTGTACATTGAGGAGACCGTTCAAAAGTATAGTTTTTTTTTTTTTAAAGTCACTTTTAAAAACATTTTGGTAAACATAACTTCATAAGTTTCTGGTGAACATAAGTTTTCATAATTGAAAAGGCTGCGTTTATTTGATTATAAATACAGTACAATTAGTAAAATATTATTACAATTTAAAATATTCTATGTAATTTATTCCTTAGATGCTAAACAAAATTTTGAGCATCATAACTCCAGTCTTCAGTGTCACTTGATCTTAGGTCTTAGGTCAATAGAAATCATTTGTAACATTATAAATGCCTTCTCTGTCACTTTTGATCAATTTAATGCATCCTTTCTGAATAAAATGAATGTAAAATTTTGACATGAAGCCGCTGCTCATAGAGCTTGTTAGAACTGAACTGAGTGCTTTTTGCTGCCTAATTGTGCTTGAACAGTTAAATACATATACATAGTGTCAAAGTGACCATGTCTTTGCAAGTACTCAGAGTCATTTATGTCTGAAGTCAACGTAAACAGGTGAAAAAGAACTGAGAAATTGAGAAAGAGCAACGCACAAGTATATTGGATCCGGTCAGCCGATCTTAAAGTGACAGCATCCAAATGTACCTGCTGTCATTTATTAATGCTAATCAAACAAAAATCTCTCACTACTCTTGACTGAATCACTTTTGTAACTTTAATAAAAATAAATGTATATTTAATTTAACAGTAAAGACATTGCATTGGTTTTTTTATGTTTCATTATACATTTTGTGTAGTATATTTAATTCTTGAAGTTTTTCAGGGAGGTCTATTTCGTTTGTGTCTGTTCTATTGTAGTTTGTTTTCTTTGCTCTTTCTTTATCAATTTTACTTGTCTTCAGTGAGCTTGAGAGTTTTTTAGGCTACTATTAATTTTTTTATTATATTGAAAATGGTCATAAGAATTATGAAATTTCATTGGATTAAAAAATGTTGATATCATAATGTTTATTTAAACAAAAATAACTGTATTGTGATATATCGGTATCGTGAAATAAAATGTCTCATATCGTGATAAGATTTTGGTCATATCGGATTCGCCCACCCCTAGTGTCTTTACATATATCATACTCTTAATGGGGTTTTACATGGTCATGACTGGAGTTAAAACATTTAATGCAAATCTGCACACACATGGTTAGTGAGTTAGTCACTTGTCTCATGATAAAGCATATAATATTTAAGTCGTATGCCCATGCTGTCGTTTATCAACAGTTATCCCAGTGCAATGTCCTTCCCCATAGAATTCCATTATAAATGCATTGCTGTAAAAGCTGACAAACCTATGTCTGTGGTAACCGACTGCTCACAGATACTGTTGATAGAGCTTAATACTGTGACCTTACCTGGTTTCAGAGATTTACCACTTCGAATATGCTAATTTACCCCTTATTATATCCATTATAATCACTAAATATTTTCATAACACTTTCTATTGAGGAAAACTATTGAAAGAAAACAATTTGTTTATACATCATTCATATTTTATTATCTTCACATCCGTAGCACTTAGAGTAATGCGTGAATGATGACTGCAGCATGCGGCTTTGAATGTACTTGTATATTGTCTGTGTGAATAGTGGGAGCCATTTAGCCTAGAGCACTATAGTGTTGTTGCAATTTCAATAGGAGATGCTGCATGAATGGAACATGTATTGATAATACGTATCACTAAAACGCTGGCCTTTTTTATTAGAGTCGTGTTTTATTTCTTTGATAGTCACAATAAAAACAGTTGAGATCAAACAGCCGAGTGAACTGAGACATGAAGTATCCATTACTAAAACACGAGCTGTGGGAATACATCATTGTGAGGCTTGTAAAGGTGGATCAGAGCTAAGGTTTGGAGTGGAGTCTTATTTCAGTAACCCCACCCAATGAACTCTGCATAACCCTCCTGCTAACTCCTCCCCCTTTGCTCCAGCCCCACCCCCTGTTCCCGCCTGCTCCCTGGAAGGCTCCTCCCCCTCCCTCTCTGTCTTCTACTGACTTTTCCCACCTTTCCCTAACCCAACTGCTGTTCTGCCCTATAGGTCGGATGACAGCGACTCCTCTCTCTCGGAGGTGTTCAGGTAGAGATCTCTGTCTGTCATTCTGTTTCCTGTTGCCTGGTGGCCTCGCCCGGCCACACCCCACCAGGTGTGGTCACGGCGTGAGCATGCATGCACCCTTTCCATTTGCGTCCTGTGCTGTGAACTCTGTAAGAATTGAATGAACCTTATGGATGGACTTGTTTGAATAGCTTTAACGATCTTGAAGGTTCAAAGGAAGGAAAAACTTGCTTAAATGTCAGCTTATGACACAAAATCATTAGATTGATTGTTTCCTGCCGATCTGTTGGGAAGTCCCTATTGCAAACCCTATTTGAATCTTGCAACATCTCTGGACTGGGATCTAAAAGTGGCATCCCACTAGCCAACTCAACTGCCTTTCTCTCAAAAATAACCAGATCTGACAAAGTAGAACCTCACTGGTCACTGCCAAGGCCATGAGAGTCTGCCTCACCAACTGATCAATACGTTCAAGCAGTGCAAGAGTTTTATGAGTGAGCAGGGCTATTAACTCAGGGTTAACACCCACTGGCTGAGAGATGCCCTGTCTCGTGGTTCTTCAGCAACTATGTAAATGAAGCTTACAAATAAAAAAAATAGTCTGGAAAATTGGCTAGAGCGATGCCAGCCGAACTTGTTAACATGTCCAGCAAGTTTTAAATCTTTTGGTCCTTTGAACCACCACTGATCAAATTTTTTTTTGTTCAAGAAATTTTTGTTTCTTCTGGTCTTTGTTGTAAAGGCTGTAAAAAATGTGTTCAGGCAAACCCCACAGGTTCAATTTCGTATGTTACTCAATATTCTTTTCTTATCCAATATAGCAACACTGTGATTTCTCTGCACCCCATTATCCTGACAGCACAATTGCATTTTTCTCGTTTCTTTCGAGTTGTTCTCGTTATCCCATTAGAAGTTAATGGCTCTATGATGGAACATGGAGTGCTTGGAACAACTCAGCCCCAAATTTCCTTTGAGAGACAAATCTGTTTAAGGGGAGAATCACAGACAGCTGGCTTTTGGTTCACCAAGTGAGTCAGTGGTGATAAACTATTCCAGAATGAAACAAAACAGCATGATGATGATAAACTTCACGCTATGATGTCTTAGTATTTCAGCTAAATTGTCTTATCTAGGGCAGTTTGGATTAGCGTTTTTAGCGTTTTTCTTTTTTCTTAAGATCAACACCCTCTTTGATCGGCGTGAAGCTGAATGAGTCAGTAGGGAAGGCTTTTATTCTCTGAACTGCAGCAGTCTGCTCTAAATCCTGCTATGGGAATGTTCAGATAAGGTTCATTCATAACAACTCCCCTCTTCGCTTATCCATGTTTTTCTCAGAGCATCTGATTTCTTTGTGTTCGACCCAGTGGAAGGGTCCAAAACCATGAGCTCACTTCTCATTGGTTATGTGCTGCATGAAGGTTTTTAGATCATCATTCCTTAGATTTTTTTTAATTTGCTGTTGTCATTTGTTGTAATGCTTTGGTTTTTGCACTCATGTGAAATGGAGTGTTTCCTTTTTCATGCGTTTTTAGTATTGCAGGGTTTGCATGAGTTTCTGGCTGTGTGTGCAAAGACTGATTTTTGGTTTATGGCAGTAATGTTTAAAGCACAGCATGGCCACTACACCTGTATGGAGTTTGTTTGATTGACTGCCTGTAAGAAATAAAATTGCTAGCGTTATTTAAAAATATATATATTTCCTTATTCACTCTATTTATCAAATGAGCAAAAAAATAAGCTGCATGGTGTGGAGAAATTGTTTGGTGCTCATTATTGAAGCTAAGCCAAACTGCACCATTACCAACTCCCAACTGTGTATTGCCTGGTGGGCAATAAAAGAAGGCAGACAATCTTTGAAGGAAGGAACCTGAGCCTTATCTAAAGACTTTGAGGTGTCTTAATTTGACCTGGTTAGCAAACACATAGGACACCTTTGCAACCTATAGCAATGCCCTGGAGACCACCTAGAACACCCTAACATCGTGGCGATGAGTTTTGCATGGGCAAACCCCACTTTTTTTTTCTTTAGATGGAAAAAATCTAGTTGAATATACAATTGAAAAATGTTAAAGTGCCCCTATTAGGCTCGTAATTTTATTTTGGAGATCTCCCACAACAGGTTTACATGCAGCACAGGTCAAAATCACTTTCATTTTCTCATAATATGCATTGCACATCACCACATTTTTCAATGATTGTGATGAATCGGTCTCTCTCAATTCCTCCTTTCCACGAGCCTGCTCTGCTCTGATTGGCAAGACAGGCAGACTGTTGTGATTGGTCTACTGCATACAGCACGTGTCAGGAGCAAAACACCCATAACTATAGCTGTACTTAAGCTCCGGAGGCTTCCTGAAGCTCAGTGACTGCACACGCTGTAAAGACAGTAATGATGGTGTTGATTTTACCATATCAATCCGCGCGAGTCAGATGATGAAATATTGGAAGAACTAGTTATTCAGCCCCAACCATCATCGCAAGGACGTTTCTCAGTTATGCATTACTCATTTTGAGGCACATCATGAGATGTTGCAGATGTATTTCCTCACCATCAGCATTAACAAGTGTAGGCCGTCAACAAACCCATGTGTGTGTTTCTAATTTATTGCGGTGCACATGCGGGAACTGTATTAATAACGGTGCATATGTTAGCCCAGCACTAACGTGAATGACTGATGTATGACTGATTTATCTTTACCCAAAGTAGTAAGAACGACCGACAATCTGCATTAATAGACACAGTTTTAGGTAATAGTGGCCCACAGCTGATGAGCAGAAGTATTTCAGTAAGACAGTAATAATGTGGGTTAACTTACGCAATTTAAAATGGGCATCATATTTTGAACACCCGGTAGAAAGTATATACATGAAAGTATATACATGAATAATTATTCATACTTACAGGTTGTGTAAGCTTGTCCAAATAAACTGGGTACTTACCCATCTTCAAGAGAAAGCGTTTTGTGAATCCCACATTAAACTCCGAGATTTGAGATGCTGTCGTCAGTAAAATTACATGTTTGAAGGCGGGACAAGTTGTTCGCGAGCGTACAACATACACGTAGGCGGGCAATGCGCAAATGTCTTTTCTAGTGACGTAGAACCGTCATGCAGTGGGATTCAAAATACAAACGATCGTTAAGACTATTCTTTCAATAACTTTATTTATCATGCACTTTCGACTTTACAATAGAACATTTACATTCAGAGCTCTATTACACACTGCATCAAAGGGAATATTCGATAAAAACGCAATAGGGGCACTTTAATGATATGTTAACACAATTTCTTTAACATATTGACATAAGCTACTAATGTTTTAAACCCCTCATACAATGTTAGTCTGTAACCCGATCACCAGGAGTTCCTGTTGGCCGGACCTCCCTGGAGTTTTTTCCACTTTAGAGAGCACAAATGTGCCAACAGCAGCCTCTCGCGTTTCATCTGTCCTCAGAGAGCCGGGATGTCCCAGTTTCCTCTTTAATCAGCCATCCTCTTGTCACCTCTGTACGACTGCGCTTGCACAGAGGCTTTGACGGCTCCACCATCATTAGGACTTCACAGGCGCTGAGCCGGACAGAGGCTGATCTCAGCCCACAGGAGACCAATTTCCCTTCATCCCAAACTCCAGCTTCATTTCCGTCTCGCTCGGCCGGCAGGAAAGAGCGTTCCGAGACTGGGCTGGTTGGGAACGCTGTCAGCCTGAAGGGGAAGAGCCTCATTATTTTTTTAGGGGAGGGAAGGCTTGTTTAGCCCTGCCAGGTTGTATGTGGGCTAATTGGCAGCCACAACTGGAGTTGCAATATTTTCTCGGCAGTAAAAACTGACACCAAAAAGAAAGGTGATTTTTGAAAAGTAATTCCTACTTTTGATTTTGTTTTTCTTCTGACAGATTACTTCCACCTGTTTACTTAGAGAAATGACTTCTCCACTTTCCAGGAGGGGTCAGTACTGAGCTGAAAATGCCCCCACTGTTATGACTGACATACTGCATCCTCTGCTCTGCCCAAGGGGGAGCATGGGAAAATAAGACCGAAATAAGACAAGAGATGAGAGATCGACCCCGAAGTCATTTTACTTGTCTTGGTCCCTCAAGTACAAGTCCTTGAGATTTTAAGTTTTATTTTTGTTTCCTGAAGTTCTGGAGCAGTTTATAGACGAATCCTCTACTCCATCAAAACAACATGTGTATTTAGCACATATCTCTTGCGATAGAAACCTTCATTTAGCCTGTGGCAGTGGTCCATCATAAATCTCAGCAGAAATTCAGCTTGCCAGCTGTCAGTAAACGTTACATCCATTTGCAGTTGGCTCTGTGGTGCTGTTACGATGGATGTGGAGATTGCGGTTTTCAATTGCACACCAGCTTGTCTGCGCTATTGTTGGGGGGGAAACAGAAAATGCTAGTGGATGCCGTCCAAGACAAAACATTGTCCGCTCCTCGATGTGATATGAGCGACCATGACAGGTGTCGTGTGATGGTTCTGCCAAGTCCGTCAGCAATTAGACAGACCACAAAATGGTGACATCATAACACAAGTCCCAACATGGCTGAGAGCAACCATTCCTGCCTCGCCTTTGTCTGGCTGCGGTCTCAGTGATTGACAGGTTGTAAGAACTGATGGACGGTGTTCGTACTGGTGAGGAAGAGATCTGAAGTGTCTTTTGGGAGCTGCTGGGAAACTCTGTGGTTCCTAATTGGAGCTATCTAATTCACATACAGGCTGTCAAGAGGAAGAAGTTCTGCCTGTCTCCAGCAAAGAGTCTTTTAAACAATTTCTGTGGATATAAATAAGTTTAAAAAGCCCCATGTTGCTCTGCATCCTCAGACGTGGTGGGTTCCTTTTCATCCCTGCCTGAGTGCGAGTGTTTCAGTAGATCATTCGCAAATTCTGTGCTGCATCAGCACACGTGTACAAGCACCATGCACAAGTAATATCTTCTTCCTCTTCTTGTGCATATCGACTTGTTCAGATTGGATAATGGACTAGGCCAATAGGGGAAGTAGCATCAAAAGCTTCAGGACACACGATAAAGGAAATGAACACCAGGGCCCTTTCTGCATATGACCCCTTGGCCAGTGGAACACTTGGGGCCCCCCAAATGCAAGAAACTGATTTGCAATGGTGGGAACCAGGGGGCTCTAACGACTTGTGCCCAAGAGTCTTTTGGGACCTTGACATATGCTACTTTTGCTTGGGAGAAATGGAAAACGGCGCCTAGCTGCTTAACGTTGGCATCAGTCATAGCCTTTGGGTCTAGAGATAAACATTCTACCTTCACTTTCAACACAACAGAGCCAATCATGCTTCTGCAAAACATATGGACATTGAAGATGTCTTTCTGTGCCACCCTGCAAAGTCAGCAGTGACCAACCGAGCAGCTTTGAAATGTGGATTTAAGCTTCTGAACCAAAGTCCACAACTCGCAGAGGACTTGGATGCAGTTTGCATCAGTCAAGCAGGCTTCCCTTTCAAGTGTGCATTCGGCTTGGCAGTCGGTATCACATCGACGTCACATGTATCCCCCTGCTGCTTGGCAGTGGTACACTATGGTAGGACATAATTAACACCTGCTCAATATATGGAGTCAGTTCTATTGTTTTCACTGATGTCCGTCTGCCTGACTGATGGCCATATCCTGAGTGACCTGTGGAGCCCGAATAGGAAGACTGAGTGGCGGACTGCACGAGGGTGGTGTAAAGCACAGTTGGAGTCTGATAAATGAAATGAAATATCAGCATGTTGACAATGAACTCCACGGAGAGCAACCGGAGGCTGAGGGTCTAAAGTGTGCAGGGTTCATCCACCAGATCTCACAAAACAATCAAGTCTGCCTAGGACCCCAAAGCAGGCTGAAAGAACATTTAATAGCCGCTTTTCCACTGTATGGCCAGTGTGAGCCAGGGCTTTCTATGGGCTGGGCTGGGCTAATGGCATTGGACCTGTAGCACAGAGCCCATTCTGCGTTTCCACTGTCGGGCCAGAAGCTCTGCAGCGTTTCACTAAAACCCGCCCATAACATGCCTCTCTGGAACGATGTCACACAAACCCATCATTTCCCCAACAAATGGAAGTTTCAGAAGAAAACGAATCAGAAATCAGACTGGAAACTAGCAAGATTGCAAAAAGAACATGATAAAAGCATTCGTTTGTTTGCATTTTGGTCATTTAGTTAAATATTATAACCCAAGCTTTGAAGTTTTACCACAGTTTTACAATAATAAGTGATACACAGTCCTACATACAGTCCTAATACAGTTATATTTTCTGTTTCAGAGAAACAGAGGAAGCTCCCGAAAAACCGGAGTTGCTTTATTTTATGACAAATGCAGAGCTAAATATGGATATCAGACAGTCTGGTATAATGAGATGAGATGTACTGACAGATAAAATAAATACACGATTGTGATAGCCTTAATGATGTGTCTGATTTCTTCAAGCGGTTGTATTTACCATGTTTACTATAGGAATGGTATAGCGTGCATCGCATATAAATATTTCTGCCTTATATGGTAATCAGAATCCACATCGGATCACAAACATAAGTTATTTCAAACACTCTTTTTTTGTAAAAGTCTTTAATGCTGATGTTTGCTGGTATATGAAATAATCCGCAGCGCTCCTGACTCAGGTAACCTCCAACCTTTGTTTATAACCACTCCTCAAGTCCCAGCTTTGGATCAAGGTATTCGGGGGCCAAAAAACCCTGGCCGCTGGCCCAGAGAAAACCCTGGCGAGGCTCGATCAAGCCCCGGAAGTGACAGTGGATACGTGCCTGGCCCTGGCATGCACTAGCACCCCTGCCTTTGACCCAACAGTGGAAACGCGATAATGAATACTCTATTAAGAAATTCTACAAAATCGCTGTATAATTCATGTTGTTTAATACTTTTAATATTGTTACATATAGTGGAAAATAGCCTAATCTGTATATCATTCTTTGTGTTTTTCAGTTCTGTTTTTGCAAGTCTCTTAGCCTACATATAAACACAGCATTCTTTACTGCTTTAAATCAGGCATTACCAACGGCTACCCTGTGGGGTCCTAGGTGGACTCTGGCCATGATACTTTAGTGGCTCCACAAACCACACAGTAACTAGGTTAATGGATTGGGATTTATCATATCGGGAGATCTTCTTCCTATTTCTATCTTTTCTTTCTCTTTCTGTCCTCCCCATCTCACTCAATTTGTTATTCTTTCTCACATCCACACACAAAAAAGGCTTTTGTTCATCCATGTGGAACAGATGGCACATGTTGTATTTGAACACAAATAAGCTTTGTTGCATCCTCCTTTCCACCCATTGCTTTGAGACTAACCTCACAGACTTCCTCGCTTCACAACAGTGAAATGCTGCGTGTCTTTGTGCAGGGGTGTGATCACTCCCACAGGTGGGCTGAAGGGGGGCAGGACGGCCCCTCTACAGTGCGTGGCAATGGCCGAGGGACACACCAAACCTGTGCTCTGCCTGGATGCCACAGACGAGCTGCTTTTCACCGGGTCCAAAGGTACAGTGTGCATCATTAAAGTCCATGCTCACAGTTATTTTACTCTGAACCTGTGACAGGAAAACATAAACACCCTTAAGCATAAACACTTGAGTCAATTCGAAATACATTTTCTCTTTGCTTCGAGGTCAAAGTTTCAGCATGCTTTATTGAGCTATTCAGCATCCTATTACTGTAGAGGCTAACCGTGGGTAGCTCGATCTTGTGAATCTATAGATGTTACTCACATTGCTCCAATTATTAATTTAGAAGCTGCCAGTGTTACATTTTGAAACGAATCATAGTTGCAATGTTTTGCACACCAAATTATATTTATTTTGGCACACTTTTTGGACACCAAGTACTATTTTCAACTTTCAAGATTTTTACTACATTAAGCAGATTGAACTTTTTTACAATGAAATTAAAATTTCTGAACTAATTGAATTGAAATTTTACACAATTGAAAGCATGTAATATTCCTCTAATAGGGGTTATGCACAATAAATTATTTTATGTAAAGCAGGTCACACCGCTTCTGGTTCAGGTCTTTTGTATGTGCTACTTCATTAAATATAGAGCCTTTAAAGGAGCGAACAAAGAAGAACAAAACCATTGTCCATTGCAAATGCAAATTGATATCTAAAAGTTTTTGGTTGCATTTTACTTGCATGTACTTACAATGTACTTGCCTTAGAAAGTACTGGGCTAAGGTTAGATTTAGAGGTAGGTTCAGGGTTAGTATCTGAACTAAAGCCTGTGTTTAACCTTCTGCCAGTGTGTGCCTAAAGCCCAAAATATACTTCAGTTTTCATGCAAATGCTAGAAACATTTCATCAATGTGAATGTCATCATTAGCATAGGAAGCACATACTACACTAACCTCACATATTCTGTATGCTCACCTTGCGCATGCGGCTTGACTAGATTGCACAAGTAATTGGTCCACATGCATAACTGGCCCGGGCCATTGTTTCACAGCAAAAAATAACAATAGTTGGCACAACAACAAACTACTCATGCCGCAACAATAGACTCCCAGCGCTTGCATGAGGGGGTTAAGGGACACCCACAACTCTTATTTTAAACGAGTACAAAGACATTTTATCACTTACACAGTAACTTCTCAAATATTGCTGGACAAAGATGAAACTTTCTAGTATGCATGTGTACACCGGCTTTGTGCTTGATATTAAATGTATTGTACAGTAATGTGTTTAAGTGTTCGCATCAAAATGGAAGTGTACTTTGGACTTAAGGTTGCAGACACCTGTCATAGTGCATCGTAAATAATATGAGCCCTATCATTCAACCGTCACAATGCGATTGTAGGCATGCTGAAAGTGTTTTTTGCTAGTGTCAGCCTGACACAGTTATCATTTTCACATTCAGCGCCACGTTGTTTAAATAGCAAATGCATGGCACGTTACTGTTTTAAGGAACTGAAAACAACTGCGACATTGACCAACAAGTTAGTTGCGTAGCGGTCAATGGAGGGACAGAAAGCTCTCAGATTTAATAAACAGTATTTTTTGTGTTATTTAAAGGGCACGTTAGTAATATGTGCCTTTATGCGGGTGCACAACGCGTGTACACACTGCTTATTACACACACAGGGATGCGCAGCAGCACACAAAACCTTTTTTAAATATTAAAAATAAAATGATTCCTCTGTGGAGGAGCGTTCAGTCTTTCCGCATGAAATTCCGCCATGTAAATAGTGAATCTGCCAAAGGGAATGGGAGATGAGACTCTGATTGGTTTATTGCACGTTACATCCAAAATACACCGATGACTCATTAAGAGAGTAGGAACAACCCTTTTGGACAATCCGTCTGGCGTGTTGACTGTTTTTTCCGTCATTAAACTAGCAAATGTGGATTTGTACATTTGTGCACAATGCGCTCATATCATTAAAATAGGGTCCTATGAATAGGTAAAAATTTTTTTTTAAATATATTTTTACCTGGTATTCAGATCGAACCTGCAAGATGTGGAACCTGGTGACCGGACAGGAAATTGTGACCTTGAGAGGACATCCTAACAACGTAGTGTCTGTCAAATACTGCAGCAACTCAAGTTTGGTCTTCACCGTTTCCACTTCATATATCAAAGTATGGGACATTCGTGATTCTGCCAAGTGTATCCGAACATTCACGTGAGTATCTTTTCAACGTCTGAAGTTGGCAATTAGTTGTAGCGTCTGAATGCACCTAGTTTTAAGTTTAGTACAAAAATGTCAACTTTGTCCTTCCATCATCAGGTCATCTGGTCAGGTGGTCTTAGGTGATGCCTGTGCTGGTACAACAACGCGCACCGTCACTACAGCCCAGGGCGAGTATCAGATCAACCAGATTGCCCTCAATCCCTCCGGATCAGTGCTCTATGCTGCTGCAGGAAACACTGTCCGCACTTGGGACCTCAACAGGTGCATAGTTCATTCCTAAACCTAATACAGGCAGAATGAGTATTAGCATTTATTGTCCATTTATTAATGAATTCAAAAACCCACCAGGCAACTGGGCTGTACAGATTTCATGACCATGTGCATATTCTGTTCTCAAAACACTTCCCGGTGTTTTATTCTAAACGTTGTGGAACAGTAGGCTGATTTTAATATTTTGTGTGCAGAATGCAGGCCACTGGGAAACTGACAGGACACATTGGGTCAGTCATGTGTCTTACAGTGGGTTATTCTGGAGGAGGCAAGGATCAGGTGATCACTGGATCCAAAGACCATTATGTGAAGGTCAGTTTAAACATTTTAGTTTAATTCCCTTTTATTTATGTCTGGGTTTTTCATATAGTATTCTTCTACAGCCGTGGCCAAAAGAATTGGCAGTGACATCAAGTTTGTGTTTCGTAGAGTTTGCTGCTTCAGTATTTGCTAATAATTTTTTTCACGTTTCTATGGTATACCAATGAGTACCAAGAACAAATGAGGTTAATTCTCATGCTACACATCACGTTTGAGCTTCCTCAAGAACCAATGAAGTTCATTCTCATGTTACACATCACGCTTGAGCTTCCTCAAGAACCAATGAGGTTCATTCTCATGTTACACATCACGTTTGAGCTTCCACAAGAACCAATGAGGTTCATTCTCATGTTACACATCACGCTTGAGCTTCCACAAGAACCAATGAGGTTCATTCTCATGTTACACATCACATTTGAGCTTCCTCAAGAACCAATGAGGTTCATTCTTGTGTTACGCATCACATTTGAGCTTCCTCAAGAACCAATGAGGTTCATTCTCGTGTTACACATCACATTTGAGCTTCCTCAAGAACCAATGAGGTTCATTCTCATGTTACACATCACATTTGAGCTTCCTCAAGAACCAATGAGGTTCATTCTCGTGTTACACATCATGTTTGAGCTTCCTCAAGAACCAATGAGGTTCATTCTCATGTTACACATCACATTTGAGCTTCCTCAAGAACCAATGAGGTTCATTCTTGTGTTATGCATCACATTTGAGCTTCCTCAAGAACCAATGAGTTTCATTCTTGTGTTACGCATCACATTTGAGCTTCCTCAAGAACCAATGAGGTTCATTCTCATGTTACACATCACATTTGAGCTTCCTCAAGAACCAATGAGGTTCATTTTCATGTAACACATCACATTTGAGCTTCCTCAAGAACCAATGAGGTTCATTTTCATGTTACACATCATGTTTGAGCTTCCTCAAGAACCAATGAGGTTCATTCTCGTGTTACACATCACGCTTGAGCTTCCACAAGAACCAATGAGGTTCATTCTCATGTTACACATCACGCTTGAGCTTCCACAAGAACCAATGAGGTTCATTCTCATGTTACACATCACGCTTGAGCTTCCTCAAGAACCAATGAGGTTCATTCTCGTGTTACGCATCACATTTGAGCTTCCTCAAGAACCAATGAGGTTCATTCTCGTGTTACGCATCACATTTGAGCTTCCTCAAGAACCAATGAGGTTCATTCTTGTGTTACGCATCACATTTGAGCTTCCTCAAGAACCAATGAGGTTCATTCTTGTGTTACACATCACATTTGAGCTTCCTCAAGAACCAATGAGGTTCATTCTCATGTTACACATCACATTTGAGCTTCCTCAAGAACCAATGAGGTTCATTCTCATGTTACACATCACATTTGAGCTTCCTCAAGAACCAATGAGGTTCATTCTCATGTTACACATCACGTTTGAGCTTCCTCAAGAACCAATGAGGTTCATTCTCATGTTACACATCAAATTTGAGCTTCCTCAAGAACCAATGAGGTTCATTTTTATGTTACACATCATGTTTGAGCTTCCTCAAGAACCAATGAGGTTCATTCTTGTGTTACACATCACATTTGAGCTTCCTCAAGAACCAATGAGGTTCATTCTTGTGTTACGCATCACGTTTGAGCTTCCTCAAGAACCAATGAGGTTCATTCTTGTGTTACACATCAAATTTGAGCTTCCTCAAGAACCAATGAGGTTCATTCTCATGTTACACATCACGTTTGAGCTTCCTCAAGAACCAATGAGGTTCATTCTCGTGTTACACATCATGTTTGAGCTTCCTCAAGAACCAATGAGGTTCATTCTCATGTTACACATCACGTTTGAGCTTCCTCAAGAACCAATGAGGTTAATTCTCGTGTTACGCAGCACGTTTGAGCTTCAGCATGAACCAATGAGGTTCATTCTTGTGTTACACATCATGTTTGAGCTTCCTCAAGAACCAATGAGGTTCATTCTCGTGTTACTGGTTTACTGGTTTGGAAAATGACATGAGGGGGAGGAATCAATGACAGAATTTTCATTTTTGGGTGAACTTTCCCTTTAACATACTTTGAAAGGTATGCAGAGACTATGCAGAGGAACAATATTGTTCAAATCATTTCAGTGTGTTTTTTTCCCAGCTGGTAAATTATAAAAAAGGTAATCCATCCTGCTTTTAAAGAGCTTGAGCGTTTAAAGCAGCAGACGACACAACTGCAGCTCTCACTTATAGTAAACAGAACAATATCATTAGTTGGTGTGGATGCTAATATAGTTTTCGCTATAATTGTTTTCTGATACTTTCAGTATGGTGTTTTTTTAGCAGAATGTCAAAAAGATCAAGGATAATTGGATTTCTCAATTCATGACCCCTTTAATGCAGATATTCGACATTGCGGAGGGAGCCCAGGGCAACATCGGACCGGCTCATAACTTCGAGCCCCCTCATTACGATGGGATTGAGTGTCTCGCTGTGCACGGTGACATATTGTTTAGTGGTTCCCGTGACAACGGCATAAAGAAATGGGATCTGGGACAGCAGGAACTGATTCAGGTAAAAATGTATGGATTACTATTGCTGCATCCCAATTTGCGTACTTATACTATGTCTTAAAAGTATGTACTTTTTGGGACATACTACTTTGTCATCTTTAAGGGAATCTGTCACTTTGTTGCGTGCATCATGTCACTGTTTAAACTGCCCTGTCAATCATCTTGTCACAATTAAAACCCTGCACATTCAGTTAAATTTCATTTCCTACTATATCGAAATGTAGTAGCACGTTGATCTGCCAGTCGTGGGTCTTTCATTGCGGAGACTCTCCTTACGTGTCTGCAATTTGAATATAATGATGTGTTTAAAAGTTTTTGGCCAATAGTGTTGCCAATAGTGGCAAAATAAGGGACACCCATTCACGACACCCACTCTCTGGATTTTACATTTGATTATTTTATTTATTTCTAAAGAACTGTTTAGTAGCCTATTTGCTGAGCCCGCAAGTTCATGAGCTACTCAGAGGACTTCACCCCGGCAGTCAAAGCGGCATTACGTTGTGAAAGTGCGGACTCAGAGGAAGACAGTGAGGTTTTAGGGTGCCATTTGGGACAGGGCCTGTGTATAGATCTGCACTTCGATTTCGAACCGGAAATAGTAGACCATCCGTGTATCTTTGAAAAACTCATGTCAACATACTAAGATTTGGGACATTCTCTATTTTCGAATAAGATGGATAGTATATGTATGAACATTTTGGTCTTGTATTAACTCATGACGAACGTGTCACATGAACCCAACCAATAATGTACACCTTTTTTATAATGTATTAACTATTTATGGTTAAATATATGAATTCCTGTGCTTTGTACAATCAACATTTTGTAGCTCACAGTCAAAGCAAAGAGCCATGTGTGGAGAATGTTTTTCCTTCTTTTCCCATAATTACCAAAAGAAGTGAAGATGAAATGTAGATTTAGTCTCTCGAGAAATGTCAGTAAGATTTTTTTAAAGTAACTATTAATTTAAGAAAAAAAACAGAACTGTGTCTATTAAGCTGTAAGTACTTTAAAGAGATTAAAGTGTATTCAAATGAAAACATGATTGACAGCGACAAAATTACAATATCCAAAACCCGAAAATTAATATATACACAGACAAATGAGGTTACAGAAGGTAATAATCCAGCGTTTACCTATTGTTCCTGTGTCAATAGATGTAGCTTCATTTATCACTGGAGGGTGACGTCATGGCGCTCTGACAGCTGAGGAAGCTCTTAGTAATAAGTTTGATTTTGAATGGTTTCTCCAGCTGATTATATTAGACAATAACACATTCCAACGTTTCCCATCATCCAGAGCTAAAAGGTAAAAAATAATGGAAGATTATTATAAGACGACATGAAAATGGGTTCGACAAAACGAGTTGCCGACCTGTCAAGGATATTTAAATGATGTATTTCACAGGTAAATTTCATTGTCATAATTTCATCGCATTTAGATGCTGAAATCAGAAATACAGAATAAATATCTCCAGAAGAAACAATGTGTCATTATGACTGAAGCTCTTCAAATGGTATTTACCTATAAACATTTCTAGATTTTTTTTCCTGTTTTTTGGGCATGTAGATGATTGGTTATTTGCGATATCTTCATATCAATCTTTACTTTCTTTTCATTATGCAAATGTATGCAGCGCTCCATCACTCTTATATTAAATACACATGTACAGCTGGGCTAAATCAGTCCACAGCTGTTATTGCACACATATATATATATATATACTTTTTTTTTTTATGTGACTGACAGAATTCCCCTCAATAGGAAGACTCTTAAATCCCAGTGCGGTTAACAATGTGTAAGCAATGAGTTTATCTAAACACACACATTACTTGCTCGCCTGTCCTCTGATTGAACAACTGGGTAAATTTGCCAAGATAAAGTGCTTTGGTTGCTCTCTTTTATGAGAATTTCCGTCCGTTTCCCCACAGGCCTGTGGTGGAATCAGCTGGAACTTGGTGGTTTAAAAAAAGCAAAATACATCATAGCGATGTATACAGCTTCATGATTCTCTTAACTCTTTTATAGCATCTGTATAATCCTTCTTTAGTATCGCCATTTTAGTTTCAAATTCAAAATCAATTTTTATTACTCTGAGACTTGTTTAAATGAATTTGGCTTGTGTGTTGAACTCATTTGAAGTCTTATTTTTAATGGTGCTTGCTATCACTTATATTACTTTTGCAGAGGTTTACTCCTAAACTGAAGAATTAAGTAGCGATGCGCACATGAACCGATCATCTCTTCTGCTAGTTATGATAAACATCAATGAAGTTATGTTGAATAATACTGCACAACTTATCGAAAATCCGTATCATGTCACATGTAATCGCTCAGTCAGTGTTTCAACCGTGGAAAGACGTCAATAAAACCGCTTATAAACAATGTCATATAACGTCACAGAAAAGCCATTCAGTGTTCAAAAACTAGTTAGTCAGCTATGAAAAATGAATTTAAAGAGTAGTATTTTGCAAAATTTGGCTTTTACCTCTTCTTCAATTAATGTATGAATATATCTATTTTATGACAGCCACCATTTAAATGTTTATATTAAAAAAAATTGAAGACATAATTATGTAATGAAAAATGTCATAATGTTATGATAATAACTTCCTTATGTGTAATTTAAATGCAAGTAGCCTACAAATCAATCAGTTTAACCTTTAATATTATAATGATGTACCAACTGTGGGTTCTCTGTATAGTTTACAGTATTAGTTGAGAGAGATTTTCTTCTTTGAGGAAATGTACTGTACCTGAAATTCCCCTTGAATCTAAGTTAATAGAATCACAAGCTTATGAATCAAAATTGAATCAAATTGTGAAATTTGTGCCATTGCCTAGTCCTAGTGTTAATAAATCTGTTTCTTTTACTTGAAGCCCAATGTTTTCTTTTCCCTTTATTATTATTGTCTGAGTGCATCGTTTGCATTTTAAAATCATTTTCTCCTGGGGGAGGATGACTTTAGACCCCTCCCCCAACAACAATATAGTTCGTAAACATGTCACCCTTTTCACCTCTTCCGAGTTTGCTGGTCTGGATTTTTAACATTGTTGCAGCTCCTCTCTTCCAAGTCTGTCAGTAACGCTCTGTTTAGTTCCTGTCTCTTTGAAGCTCCGCGTTCTGCAAAGCACAATGTGCTCTGATTGGTCGGTTTGATCAGTGTGTTGTGATTGGTCAACCATTTCGCGTGTGTTTGGGAAACGTCCTGCCCCTTACCATAACCTGCAGTTTCAACACACTACTAACAAACTCAACCAGGCCCCGCCCCTTTATTCTGCGTATGAATTATTTAAGGTGAGACACGGCAGGTGAAAACATCGGTTTTTTCATGCAGTGGTCAATTTTGAGATTGTGAGGCTATTTTGAGCCTTGTTAGTGGTATTAACTATAGCGATTTAATTCTACTAATTCTGTGGCCCATATAGTAGCGTTATAAGCAAATCTGTTTTTAGAGATAAAACTCTTTACATTCTATTTTCATGAAAATGCTTCCCAGAGAACGATCTACTCGGTAGATCTTTTAATTACCCCTAGGTTAATTTTTCACCGGAGTTGTCCTTTAAATGAGGAATATTGTGACGTGTACGTTCCCGGAAGAAAACTCAGGACTACAATGAAGGGTGTTTCAGGAACAGTGGATTTTGTGTGTTTATAGCAGAGAGGTGATCTAAAAATCAAATGTTGCTTATTTCTCCACAGCAAATCCCAAATGCGCACAAGGATTGGGTGTGTGCTCTGGCGTTTGTTCCTGGGCGACCCATGCTTCTCAGCGCCTGCAGGGCAGGCATGCTCAAGGTGTGGAACGTAGACAACTTCACACCCATCGGAGAGATTAAGGGCCACGACAGCCCCATCAATGCCATCTGCACCAATTCCAAACAGATCTTTACAGCCTCCAGGTGCGTATGTCATGCAGGAAGAAGCTCAATTACTAGTGGTACGCAACTCATGAACAATAGAAAGAAAGGTATGTAATGAAAGACAAATCAACCAATCAGCTGTCAGCTGTTAATTTTAAGTACACAATTAGATAAAACCAATTCAGGTCAACCAATGACCAAGCAATGCTTCATTTTGTTCAGTCTGTGGTGTCAAAGGTCACATTAACAATTAAAGAAAAACACTTCAGCAAAGCATGGTCAGGTCAAAGCGTCTGAATAATTTTGGTCCCAAATTTGTATCAATTTTACTGGTAGTCACTGAATTTTGGGGTATAATACTCACAGTATACTTTATTTCGCTATCCTCACTTACATAAATGAACTATAGTGTCCTGCACACACTAGTAAAAAAATATCAGAAATTATATCTGGTGTCTGAATAATTTTGGTTTGACTGTACGTCACCAGAGAAATGTTGGAGGAAGGTCTAGTTATGACATTTCAATGAAACATTACGAGAAAGAAACACTCAGATCCTTAACATGCATTTAGAAAATGTTCCGACTTATTGCCGCATATATTCACTGCTGTACAAAAGCAAAATGCAGTGACTGTGATAACACTGAAGAAAAAGGCTGAAAATTATTTTGATTGACTTTTTGACTAGGCAAGGCTGTGCTGTATTGTGATTAAAGGACAACTCCGGTGAAAAATGAACCTAGGGGTAATTAACACATGGTTACCGAGCAGATCGTTCTCTGGGAAGCGTTTTCATATAAAGAGTTTTATCTCTTAAAACAGATTAGCTGATAACGCTAGTTTATGGGGCACAGAATACGTACAATTAAATCGCTAGTTAATACCACTAACAAGGCTCAAAATGGCCTCACACTAACACGGTAGCATAATGAGGGTCCCTACATGCAAACCGAAGTATTGAGAACGTTGTAAGTGTACAAACAGTTTAATAAGAAGATACTTTATAAAGAGAGTGCATTACACGTATACAGACAGTGCTATGTGATGAACTGTGACTTGGAATCTCGTATAAGTATATGGTCCGTTGTTTCCGGAAGAAAGCACTGAACGCAACAGAGAAAATAAATAAATAAAAATAATTAAAAACTCACAAAAAAAAATCACAAACTTAATTCCCATCGACCAGCTCACTTAGCACAGCGTTCATGGCTCGACTCGTCGAGATTGTTTTGCAAGATGGCGTCTGTCTGTATATGTGTAATGCACTCTCTTTATAAAGTATCTTCTTATTAAACTGTTTGTACACTTACAACGTTCTCAATACTTCGGTTTGCATGTAGGGACCCTCATTATGCTACCGTGTTAGTGTGAGGCCATTTTGAGCCTTGTTAGTGGTATTAACTAGCGATTTAATTGTACATATTCTGTGCACCATAAACTAGCGTTATCAGCTAATCTGTTTTAAGAGATAAAACTCTTTACATTCTATTTTCATGAAAACGCTTCCCAGAGAACGATCTGCTCGGTAACCATCTGTTAATTACCCCTAGGTTCATTTTTCACCGGAGTTGTCCTTTACGTCACATATGAAGGGCACTGTTAGATGCGAAGCAAATATTAGCCAAAAAATATATGTATCAATGCAATTTTCATGAAGTTAAATCACTAAAAGCCGCCCTTCCGTTGAAAAAAAAAATATTGTCCTTGACAGTGAACAGCAGCAGAAGTGACATTTATTTTTACGCCATTAGATGGTGGCAAAGACTTTCTTTATGAATGAGTTACTCAGTAGCAAATACTTTTATATTGAAAGGACTGAAACTTGTGATATTTCCTCCTTAAATCGATTTCCAGGTACATTTTACCTTTTATAAGGGCTTTTTCCCCAAACTTGGGATGTGTAACTGATCCTTTTCACACCCGCTCCGAGTGGGATTTGTGAATTCAGTGAATTATGGTACTGTGGTAGGATGCACCTTTGCAATAAGTCAGTTTGTGAAATTTCATCCCTGCTAGATATTCCACAGGCAACTGTAAGTGGTATTATTGGAAAGTGGAAGCGTTTAGGAACAGCAGGAACTCATGCTGCGTCTGAAACCGCATGCTGTATAGATGGTACAACATTTGCTTTGAAACAGACTTTGTGGCTGTTAGAAAGTAGTAGATATTAAAGTCTCCCAACAAATGCGCATTTAAGATTCTCATTGCAAGTAACAGGTCACCCGGGTAGTTTTCACCTACTGTTTTATGAATAATACTATAATTTCAGACATACTACTTGGCTCACATACTTACTATATGTGACCCTGGACCGCAAAACCAGTCATAAGTCGCACGAGTATATTTGTAGCAATAGCCAACAATACATTGTATGGGTGAGAATTATTTATTTTTCTTACATGCCAAAAATCATTAGGATTGTTAAGTAAAGATCATGTTATGTGAAGATATTTTGTAAATTTCCTACTGTAAATGTATTAAAAATGTATTATTATTATTAGTAGTAGTAGTTGTTGTAATATGCATTGTTAATGACATTTGTACAACTTTAAAGGCAATTTTTTTTTTTTTTCAGATTCCAGATTTTCAAATAGTTGTATCTTGATCAAATATTGTCCTATCCTAACAAACCATGTATGAGTGGAAAGCTTATTTACTCAGCTTGTCTCCATAAAAAAATTAAAAAAATAGTATCCTTATGACTGGTTTTGTGGTCTAGGGTCACATTTAGTATAGAAGTAGGCATGTTCGGACACTGCGAACAGAGGCAGTTTGTGCCTCCATGTATTGAACTTGAAGTCATTGTTACTGCATTTTACTAGACTACATCATGCAATGAAAGCATGTCTCTCAAGATAAAATGAGTAACACACTTGAGTGACAAAAGGACTGCTTTCACATCATTAAAACAAGAATTACGATATTATCTTACGCCGAGTTCACACTGCCTGATTTTTAGGGACGATTTTGATTTTGACTTTGAAAACGCAGACAAACGCCCGAAATCATAGGCAAATCGGTGCTCGTTCACGGGAGTGACAATCACGCAGTGTGAATGATCAAAGACGTGATCTGAGAGAATCACAGATGGTTCGCTGACACCCGTGAGATATTTGGCATGCTAAATATCTGGACCTGTCAGCGATTCATAATCCTGTTATGTGGAATTTAGTTCTGACCGAAAATTACATCGGCGATGACCTACAGCCAATGAGAGAGCAAGATCCAGGGCAGCGGGAAGTTCAGGGAGGAGTTAGAGACCAGAATATCATAATATCACTATTTTAATAGATATATTTACAATAAACTGAAATAAAGTACAAACATTTGGATGACCGGCCACAACAGCAGCACACAATTATTTATTTGCCTCCAACTCTTTTTGCAGAACACACAAAACACTTAAAATTGGCCACTATAAAAATATCAATAAACATTTTCATTCATTTTAATTCATTAATTTATTATAAGTTTGTTGCCTCAAAGCAACATTATACCAGAACGGACAAATTGAAAAATTTGACATTTTCATGTAGAAAAAATCAATTTCAATTTCTTTAACCAGACACTTGAACAAACACATTTATCCAGTATTTAATGTATTACAAATTTCATATTTACTAAAAAGTAACATTTCATATCCAGCTGTTGCTCTCAGGCAACTTTGTACCATCGTTATACCATCGTGGAAGTATTACCAAACCATCATATCAAGTTATCATATCCCTCTTCCTCCTCATCTCCATCTTCGCTCTCCCTCTCTCCCTCCACTATGACCTCATCTTCCTCATCACAGTATGACACCTCATCCTCACCCTCATCAACTGGCAGTTGTGTTTTATGCCCTTTTTGAAGTGCTATATAGAGAATGTGCAGATCATAATATTTTCATATAGTATGTGAATTACTATTCTTATAAGTGCATTACAAAATCATGAAAAATGCAAATATAAAAACACTTTTCCTCACAAATATAATATATTTTTTATTCCAACCCAATATGCCTAGAATGGCCTTATGCGATTCCATTATGGTACACTCTTGCCTTGAGGCAACACTCAGTTTTTTATGTCCTCAAAAACTATTTATGATATATAATGTAAAGTTGTTGAAAATACTTCTTTATTTACCAGTAAAAGTGATTCATATTTTTTGGACACAAATGAGTGAAAACTGCACAGAAAATATGGAGCCATGTGCTGAAACAGGACACAAAATGGACCCCTGTGAGTCACGTGACCACTTTTTTGAACTTTCATTGATTAATATATTAGTTTGAGTTTTTCTCTCTTGAGATAGGTTTGTTCAATAAATGGGCGTCTCATTTTATTAAAAAATAAACAAAAATAGACTCTTGTCTGGAGGCAACATGGTACCATAGCATTTAAATATCACGTAATGTGTGTAAATACATTGATATAAAAGAAAAAATGAACTGTTTGTTTGAAAGAAACTGTTTGTAGGTTGAACTTCCCAATGCTATAAATTAGCAGAAGAGGAAACTTCTCAGGTGCATTGGGAAAACAAGATGAGGAGAACAGGTTTTAAATATGGTGATTTTGAAGTGAAATAATATAAGGGCGCTGTAATGGTTCTAAATGGGTCATCAGCTCAACGAGTCTGTTATGTCTCGCTCGTCTGTTTCTGTGACTCTGTTCACTCTCTTACTCTCTTGTGATATCTTTTTTACAGACAGTAGACTACTTAGAAATGTTCAGTCAGACTAATATGTTTTTAAGACCTACTTTTGTGCATTTCGGGGGTGCTTGTTTGTAGAACAGATGGTGCGGGCAGGGGATTGTGGGATTGTTTGACTGTTCTTCATTAATGTGTCTCTAACAAAGCTGTCCTGTTCCTTCAACTCTCTCTCTCTCTCTCTCTCTCTCTCTCTCTCTCTCTCTCTCATGCCTCCCCTTCGCGCTGTGGGGCTTCATAACTGCAGTGACTGTCGGGTGAAGTTGTGGAGTTATGTCCCCGGGCTCACGCCCTGTCTGCCCCGTCGGGTCCTGGCCATCAAGGGCCGGGCCACCAGCCTTCCCTGAGCCTCCACTAACCACCTCCTGCCTGATTCCCTCTGGTACTGTCCTTTCTCTATCTAATCTTCTTATGTCTCTCTGTTTGAGTACTTTCCTCTCCTTTTCCCTTTTTCCCTCTGACAAGTCCTTAGCTGAAACTCTTACAACATAGCATTCTTGTCACATAAAAGTGGTCGCTTCAGCCTCAGACGGTGTGCCACTGATTATCAGATGCGTATTGCACATAAAAGTGGCTAGAATCTTCCTAAACTTCAAGCTGCCAATCTAATTGGCTGGCTTCTTCACAACTTCACTGAAAAAAAAAGCCAGAATAATTCGGTAAGAAAAAAAACTGTAAAAAAGTACATTTTTAACCCGTACATTTTACAGAAAAAAACAGTGCTGTCAAAATTAACGCATGCAATTATTATTTTTTCATTTCAATGCCTAAAAAATATTTTAGAGTAGCATCCGCTTTTTTCTGTCATCCTTTGATATTATATAGTCACACTCTTATTAATGCAGATCCTTTTAAATCATTCAAGTACGACAAGTCAAAGAAAACTGTCTATGAATGTCCTGACACACACGACGCACAGAAAGACACACCAGAATTAGGGGTGCACCGATCCAGCTTTTTCAGTCCTGATACCGATTCCAATGCCTGGGCTTTGTGGATCTGTCGATACCCGATACCGATCCGATACTATTGTTGAATTATTTATAAACTGAATACCTTCCACCTTATACCTTCCTTGAAGAGACTAAAGGCTCGTTAGACTTTACTAACTAAACATAACTAAGACAAAATACCAGATGTATGTAAAGTGTTGAATTCTTATTTATTTAAAATATCAGTGGGACCAATTTCGATCTTGATTTAGAATCAATTCATATATATAGCCTACTGTACATAACGCCTAAGGTAAAATGTGTTTGTCTTAGTACTATTTTAAACATTTCTTGGGTCAAATTATGTGCTCGCATTCATTAATATTCACTTGTATTATTAACAAATTTCACATTAAAGAAATCTAGTGTTTGATCATATCTAAATATTTAGTAAAATGCAAAACTGCAATACTTTTTTGAGCACCTATATTAGATACATGTATATTTATTAAAGAGCCATGAAGGCACCGACTGGGTAATGACGTTACAAATGAACATTATTATTTTTTAGCCACAAAATGACTAATTTTCCTCTTTGAATTAGAATTCTCTATTTTAACATTAATTATTACACTAATTGTAATATAAATAATAAAAATATTAGAAGAGAAATATTTTAAGTGGTCATTAATTGACAATTATTGCACAAATAGTATTTAGTACCAAAAGATCTCCTCAAAATATTCAATAAATATTATTTAACTAAAATATAGAACATTTATTTAATTGAAAAACTTTTGCGGTGTATGGTCACATTTGACCATCAGTGAGTATGAGCAATTAGCAAGGAATATCTGAGGGCTAAATACAATAACATTAATGTTGCATCTCTATCACTCTCCTTAATAAAACGACCATGTAAATATAGTTGACTTAATAATCAATGCACACTATGCTGTACTGTCTACCAAAACTTGCTGCAAACATCTGTATAGTGAAACTGTTGTGTATCCGCTTAAGCCATTGAAATGCATTGACACAGCTCTAGAAGTATTGAGCGCTCCATGAACCACATGATGTGCGCGCCGCCGGGAGATGAGCATGTCGCAACTCCATTTTTCACTTTAACATTATGCAACATTAGCGCCAAAACGCTATTTATTGTTTGTAAAAGCTAAGCTTTGTTGAATATCAAAAGCAGGTTTGGCAATTTGGTGTGAGATTAAGTTGGGCAGAGTGAGTGCATGACAGAAATGCGTGAGAATGCGTGAGAGCTGATAACCCTGCAGCCGACTCTCTGGCTCGCTCCATGTTGCGTCTAGCATGCGACACATGTGACCTGAAGCTGACGAATGACGTAGGTTCTTGAACCAACAATAACTCAGAATTCGTCCAAAATCTCCTATTTTTGAGTATCCCCATAAAAGCAGTCTTAAATGAGTTAAATAAAGTCTTAAATGACCTTAGTAAGTTGTGAGAAAATCAGATCTTTGTCATGTTCGGCAGCGGCAGATCTTAAAGTGACAGAAGCCTAATAAACCAGTTGATAAACCTGTGATGTCTGTCATTAATGTTAATCAAAGGTAACACAGAAAATAGTAGCTTTAAACTATATTTAATTGATCAGTTATGCAGTTAAGACTGTAAAGTGTTTGATAACTTTATTAAATTTCTGTATATTGATTATATATGAAGGCCACAGGTAAATATGACATTTATTATAATGGGTTTATATTTTAATTATGGGAATCGTTTTAAGTTCACTTAAATTAGAAGTTATTTTTTAAAGCCTAATAAACGGTCAAATTGATATACCTTTCAATTATACTTTAATGTTTAATGTCTATCATTAATGTTTTAGAAAATTAAATGTCTTCGAGACATCAATAGCTTTATTAGAATCACTGATACTGGCCTTCATTCATAAAAAAGATGCCATTTAAAGTTGTTTCTACATTAATTTGGAGAGTAACTGAAATTATTACGATACAAAAATATTAAAAGCTCAGATGTTTTCAATCGCGATTAATCGCAATTACAGAAAAATGTGATTTTAGTTTTTTTATCATTTGACAGCACTAGTATAAAACTATAATTTATAAACAAGGACATTGCTATTTAAACTGGTAAATCCAACAATGCACACTGCTACTAAAATCTATTTTGTACTTTTAACATATACTGACAACACCATAATAGTGCCGATGGTAAAAGAGGAAGCTATATGAAGAAGTAGTTCATCCCAAGTAGCCTTTCCACAAGCTGAATTATACCAGGATACAAACACAAAACACCATCATGGTAACACACATGACAGTGAAATAATGCAGTAAACATTCATTAAACAACAGATGATGTAACACAAAACCCAAATGTGCATAACTGATAATGAAAACTACCAAGAAACATATTTATTTAAATGAAATATTTTCAAATGTGAAGTCACACAGTGAATTCTGGGGATATCAGTTTTGAGTTTTTCCACTGTAAATTTAAAATATAATTTGATTTGCCTTTTTTACTTATAAAAACTGTACATTAAACCATATTTCACTGTAAAAATTACATGAAATGGCCAATCTTTTACAGTTTTCCCTGTATATAATATGGAAACGTATTTTTAACCTTTTTAAGTTTATTTATTTTATTTTACCGTCTACTTGGAAACAAAATGGTTGCTATGATAACTGCTTGTGAGGGAGAACTAGTTGGCAGATGTCAAACTTTCAAAGATGACATTTGAATCTTTCAAAGGACTTTGTTTTCAGCCATTGTGTATGTTATTTTCAGAAAGTGTGCATTTCAACTGAAAATGTAAATATGAAGTAAAAGATTTAAAGTTGGCGTGACACGGAAGTTGCGCTAGTCTTTTCTTCTTGTGGTGTGTATCTGAGTGAAATGGGGATTCCCTCATGAGGAATTGATTGGATGGTTGTGGTTTGCTATTGGTGGATCTCATGTGAGTGACAGGTTGCCCCGCCCTCGTCATCAGGGAAGAGATTTCGCTGCAAGAGGAAGGGGAAGTTATTTTGATAAAAGATTGAGGCACATGAATAAAAAAAGTAATGATGTGCACAGATAAATAATTTAAAATAAATACTGCAATATTGTCCATAAAACAATTGTCATTTTTTTTGCCCATTCCCCCCAGAAAATTAAAAATAGGCCAGGAGAGATACATGAGTGAGGGAGAGAATGTGAATTTCTTAGCGTATTCCACTGGAATAATTCATGAGATGTTGTTCATTAAGTCAAGGTGAGCAGATTGTGCAGCATCGGTTGTCATCTTCACATTGCTAGAGCGGAACAAAAAGAAAAAAAACAAGAACCTACAACACAGTGCGTGTAAAACTGAAGGAGCTGTTTCTACAGAAGTTCCTGTGATATAAATATCACATTGAAATACTGAGCTTTATAATATTTTACTGACAGATAACTCTATAGCAGATAATGGGACATTTAACCCAGTCACTCTAAGTGATCTTCCATGCAAATGTTCTTATGGTTACAAAATTATTTAAAAAAATGTGCAGTGTTGTCAACAAGAGCACTCACTCATTAGTGAATTCTATTCAAATCATGGTAACACTTTACAATAGGGTTTAATTTGTTTGCATTAGTATTAACTAACATGAACTAACCATGACCAATACATTAGTCACAGTATTTATTCATCTTTGTTAATGTTTGTTAATAACAATACAGCTGTTCATTGATTGTTCATGTTAACAAATTCAACTTTTGATTTTAATGATGTATTAGTAAATGTTGAAATTAACATTAACTTAGATTTAAAGGCACAATATGTAAAATTTTTGGATTAAAATATCCAAAAACCACTAGGACACTGTTATATATTTTGTTGACATGTGTACTTACATTCTCCCAAATGTTCCAAGACTGTTGCAATGTTGAAAAAAGCTATTTTAACCAGGACACGAACTGTGTCCTTGTGTCGCCTTTCAATGACATCATACCCGCATTATCGATTTCCTTGTTTTATTTTGTAGGGGTCTGACGAGATTTCTCGTCGAAGTTGAAAAGCTGTCTCGCGTCATATTGTCGGAGTGTGAGGTTGGAGTTAGGATAGAATATGCCAACGGTGCGTTTACATTACGCCTCCACTGTAGTTTTGCTTTAAAAGATAACAGTCGCTTCAATTCCATCAGCTCATCCAATAAGAGCTGTTCGAGTCGTACATATGTGCAGCACTGATCACTGATCACGTGACGAGAAGACTGACTGAAAGGATTTGTTGTGCAACAGAAGCATCCGACAATTTTCTTGTATTTTTGAAATGTGCGTTCAGCCCCACTCTATTCACAGAGTACGCACGATCACGAAATTGATAGTGAAAATAAACAGGAGCGTGCATTGAACCACGATTTCAATACGTTACCGCTGTTTGAAAGCGGCTCCCTGAGCAATTGCTTGGATACATTCATTGACAGAAAAATAATCATTGTTATACAGCTCAACTCAATTAGTCTTGTTGTTTAAATCTGGTTTCTTTTTTTACCACGAGTACCATGTTTTACCATGCCTAATATCCATCTAGCTCACCGCAGTGTGAACAAGTGTCTCATAGCCACCGATTGAACACACAGAGTAGCATTATAACAAAACTTTCAACACACTCAAAAGTATAAAACAGCGCTGCGTTACCCCACATAAGCACGAGGGGAAGAAGCGGAAGCGCTCGTCTGCGGCAGAAAAAAAGCTCTGCGAAATCCAGGCGTCATCAAGATACGCATTTGTTTTGAATATGCGACCTCTAGCTGCGAAAAACTACATATTTAATAAATGGTGTAGAAGTATTGTTCATTCTTAGTTCACTATAGGTTAATTTATGAAACCTTACTGTGAAGTGTTACCAAATAATTTTGTTTATGATGTGATGAATCTGTTTAAATGAGTAATTGGTAAAATTTTATGAATATAAAAAAATACAATTAATACTTTTTTCAGAGCTATTTTTTACAATTTATAATAATCTTATGTTTATTGTAATATATCAGCACAAAAGACAGTTTTGTGTAAGCATCTTTATAAAAAATCATTAAATAATTTTTTTGTGAACAGATTCATTGAATAGACTGATTCTTTAAAATAAATCTGACTTCTCAGTGCTTTGCTATATTGGAGAGAAAAAGGGAGATAGGCAATTTACTCCAGGTTGAGCGTGTTGACAGGGCCATCTTTAACATTGCTGGTCCAACAGTATTTGATTCTGGCAGATACTTGAGCAAAGGCGTGACAGTTCCTGAAGGTTAAAGACAAGTTGAGCGGCAGCGTTGCGAATGCGCTCGAGGGGACGTGAGCTGCACAATGTCTGAGAACAAACTGCACGGCTCAGCTGCGTCATTTTGTTGTTGTCAATTATTTCTCACTCTGTCTGTTGTACATCATCCATCTCTGTGTGCGTCTTCTGTCTGTTTCCTGCTCTTTCATACTTTGCACCAGTTTTGTTTCATTGGCCAACCTCTCAGATGTTTGATCCCACAGAACTTTCCCTCAGCTCTTTTACTTTGGGCTAGTAAAGAAGAATTGCACTAATTAGACTCCATGTGTGGTTCTCCCCCCATTTCAATGTGCACAAGTGTGCTCATCTTTTAGAAAACAATAAAAACGTATTGCTCCTTTAATTGTGTTCAACACCAGTGGTGTAAATCCTTTTAATTGGTTCTAGTTAAGGTCTCGGTATCACAAGATTCATCTTGCCTCACTGCCCTGTGAGACTTGGCGTTGTTTTACCGGGTAGTATAGTATTTTCCACTGCAGTATTGTTTGTTTTAGCTGGTCATATGTTACCGCAAAGCCGAAGTGCTTTTAGCAAGACGTAAAAATTCTCGGTGGAACATTTCTCATATCCAGTCAGCAATTTTTTTAATAAACCACATGAAATTGCAAATGATTTATCCCTTAAATTGGAAAAGCTATTTTCTACTGGGTTAAGTAAGGCTTTATTCATTTTAAGCTATACTTGCCAAAAAAAAAAAAAAGCATTATCTTGCATAAGGTTGCATCTCAAGTTAATTAATCTTGTTTGTTTTTTATCCTGGACATTTTTTTTTTCTCACAATTTATACTGTGTGTGTTAGGGCTGGACCAGACTAATCGAATATTCGTTTGGTGGGTTGGTATTCGATTTACAAATTTGGGATTCGAATATTCGTTGTTGTTGTTTTCCGCACACCTGCCATCTCCCTCGAAACGGTTCTGCTGAAATACAATTCTCTTTTTTTCACAGTTATCTTATATAGCCTAGACATTTTTAATAGGATGGACAGTTGAATAGGAACCCAAACTTGTTATATTTAATAAATATATTTCCTTCTTCTTAGCTTAAAGGGTTAGTTCACCCAAAAATGAAAATTCTGTCATTAATGACTCACCCTAATTAGATTTTAGATTTAGTCCAAGAGCTTTCTGTCCTCCTGAAAGTGTATGCACAGTATACTGTCCGTGTCCAGAAAGGTAAGAAGAAAGGTATGAAAAACATCATCAGAGGGTGACATGTGACATCAGTGGGTTAGTTAGACTCTTATGAAGCATCGACAATGCATTTTCGTCCAAAAATAACAAAAAATACGACTTTATTCAGCATTGTCTTCTCTTCTGTGTTTGTTTGAATCCGCGTTCACGAGTCCACAGTGACGCTGCTGACGTAAGACGCATTCATCTCATTCCGGTTGCTGCTTTCAAAACACGTGAACTGACAGGGGAGCTGAAGCTCATTAAATATGCAAATCTTATCCATTCCTAGCCGTGGGCGTTTACTTCCAAGTCTCCAGTGCGACACACCCATCGAAACCCAGCGTTTAGGAGAGAGCCTCAAACCCAGTGTAGAAAATAGCCTATTACTTATTCATTATGATGTTTTAGAATGTAAAAACCACACAAACGTCATTAGTTGACCTCAGACAACAGTATAAAAAAGCCAGTTCATGACCGCTTTAAAGTTACATACAGTGACTAGCCTCAAATTCTCAAAATGGTGAAACCGATACCTGATTATGGGAAAAATATTGGTAAACCGATATATCGGTCAATCACTATTCATTATCCTATTATTCTTAATTAATAACACAACAAAACAGTACAATGACAAACTCACTTAAATAGGCGCTTTTACATTTCTCGTTGAGACCAAATCTTCCACCGTCATCTTTTCATTCAGTTCCTCACCCTCATGATGAATGAAATCTGACTCCTGCTGCGGATCTGTGCTGCGACTTCAGCAGACACGTTCAGTTTTTATTTGTGCTGTCTGTTCTTGAACTGATCTAATTTATTTTATTATTATTATTATTTTATTACCGGTGCCGCGGTGGGCAAGTGATGTAACCGGTGTTATACCTGAACACAGACTATAGCAGCAAGCCTATTACCCATTATTATTATCAATCTAAATGAATCTACTGTGAAATATATGAGCTTGTTACTGGTACAGGCCGTTGTGTTTTGTATCACTAGTGCAGTGTCCGTTCTCGGAGCATGTAAGCCCTGCCCACGTGAGGCGCGGCGCTTCTCCAGATTCCTGCCTTTATTAGAGTGAAAAATATGTTCAGCCCCCTCTTCTCTGAAGCTTTGAATATTCAGTGTTGATTACTACCGAAGCTTTGAAGTGAAAGAAATTATATTCAGACCAGACCTAGTGTGTATGTGTGTGTGTATGTATGTATGTTTGTATGCATATTAAGGCTTTTAACAGATAAGTTTTTTTTTTTACGATTAATCACACACTTTTGTGCAATTAATCGCTTACTTATTGTTAAATTAAACATACACCATTACATGTCCATTTTGTCATCATTTTGCTATATCTAGAAAATTAAACCAGCAGTTTGAAGAATGACTCTCACAAAACTAAAATTTTAGGTAAATTTAACTTTATTCCAAAAAAGAAGACTTGGATACTCTAAAAGTCATACATTTATGTACACCAAAGCACACATGGGAAAAAAAATTCCAGAACAAAAGTTTTTAGAATTCAGAAGGGGGAATAATGATTTAAAAAATATTATAAATGTATTTGAACTTTATTTTGAACTTTTCATTCCAATTGATAACTCAGTCCTAATATCTTACATAATTTTGCTTATCAAGTGAATCAATCCTGTTTTTTTAGAATTTTCTTTTATGAATCACGCTTTAGATTAGAATATAATTCTCACTATTAGTCTAGTTTCCATTGACAGATTTGCACAAAAATGTTGCGATATTTTCTAAATATCATTAAAAACTATTGAAATTACGGCGTTTCCATTAACCGATGTAGTGACCTAAAGCGTAATTTTTTTCTCTCACGTTAAGTCATTCCAAAAATCATGGCAAAGGATGTTGGTAGGTTTGCGTATATCGCAGCTGCCACGCTAGCCATTATTTTTAATGCAAGGAGACGTAGGCGTGTTATCCAAGCATTAATGGCAAGGAAAGCCCATTTTAATTGGAAGTGGCCACGTGTGAGGTGTTTCTGGGTGTTTCTCCCTCATATCTGCTTCGAGGTTGTTGATAAAGTGTAGCATTTCTTTGTTGTTTCGAATCCAGTATTCTCGTAATTCTGGATTCTCGAACTGTCTCGTTGTCTACTGTCCAAACATATCGCGTCATCTTTAAAGAATGATCATGTGACTTTTACGGACACCAGGTGACCAGGTGTCTTTTTCGAAAACCACCTTATGCGAGCGTAAAAACTTGTTTGCGATATGTGGGCGTTTTATGTGAAATCGACGCGTTTCCATTGGGTGCATTTTCAATTCGAGCAATTTAAAGGGTAATGGAGACACAGCTATTAACTAACTATTAACTACGACTTTTGCCTCTATAAACTCCTATTTACTGCTTATTAATAGTTAGTAAGGTCGTTTGTGCAGCGTTTAAGGTTAGGTATTGGGTAGGTTTAAGGATGTAGAATATAGTTATGCAAAATAAATAATACATGTGCTTTATACATACTAATAAAAAGCCAATATCCTAGTAATAGTAATTGAACTTAATCCCAACCTAATGACTCATTCATTTGCATCACGCTGCGATTCAGAACTCATCTTTTTCTGCAGTGCAGTGTGTTAGTTAAGATGCGAGCGTGTGGTTCTGTGGGCTGCTTCACACAGCGGGGTTTTGATTTTTATTGGGATAAAGCAGTGCATGCGCCTAATTGGTGAGAGGAGCGGGGACTCGTGTGGCGGTTCCCTTTGTGAACTCTTGGTTTTGATGTCTGTGCCATCTCTTCAGTGTGAGGAGCCACGGTGACGGTGTCTGAAGATTTAGACAACCAAGTGTCTCTGTCTTTCTGATTATTGGCCTTGTGCATCTCCTCCACCTCTCATTTCATGTCTGTTTTTTTGTTTCTTCTATCCCACAGTGACATGAGAGTGAAGATTTGGAATCCGAAGATGGGGAAGAAAAGGTGAAGATCCTCCATTTGGAACCCTTGTTAACGATGGTGCCTTTTTGGGCTAATTGGCCGCCACGACTTAAGGTGTCCGAAACCGACCTTGGCAAGAAGTCCAGGGGTCAGCCATCCAGAATGCTAGTTTCAAGGACCTGCCTGAAGGAGATGAGAGATGGCCGTCTGTTTTAGAAGACGCAACCCTTTCAACCATCTGCAAACGGGATCTGACACCTCCGAGGAATATGATCCAACGATCATCTAAGGAACTGCTGGTTGCTTTCTTCTGGATGTTTTAAGGTGCCATTTTGGTGACGCCAAAACTGTATTATCTGTACAATGAAGTGTCCTTCTGCACTTCCTGTCTAAATGAAACAAGTCCTTGAGATGACTTTATCTGTAGCTGCTTCTGAATATTTATCATGTTACGGAAATGGAATAATCCAAGCTGGGTCACTTTTTTTATTCTTAGAGAGCCATATGACTTTAGCCAGAAACTGAATCACTTTTTCTCAGTATCCAGAAGATTGCCATCTTTCGTGTTTACTAAGGATGAGCAGATGTAGAGTTGTCGTCAATCCCATTGTGCAATAGTTTAGACCACCACATTTTCAGGGGGTTTCTCTGAACATTTCAAATAACTAATGGCTTCCTTAAACTTCCCTAAACCACAGACAAACATTGTACAGCCCTCTTCCGATAGGCTTCCTTTGCTTTTAAACCCGTTCGCTCCATCCTGCTGTGAATTTTATGTTTTCTACCTCAGGTTTAAAGTTAGATTTTGTGTGTGAAACCTTCACTGATTCTGGTTTGCAGCTTTATTATTATGGTTTAGTCTTCTAGATGTGTGAATGGAGGTCCCAGAAGTGTAAAGCAGGATTCAGAGTCTGCTGAGTGGGCATTTTGCCCGTGTAATAAGCCCATCTCATCGGGGCACTGTAGAGTTTAGCTAACAGTTCTAGGCAGAATTAGATGCTTCCTCAGGCTCAAGCATCTGATCGAAGGCAACGATCCCCTGAGGACAGTAGAAAGGATTCAGCAGGCTTTGTTTCATGTTGCTGGACACAGTCCTGGTACGATGAACAGAATTTCAGATGATCTAACACTGGATTGTTGGATATAAATATGATAATCATCCCTATATTTTTTTCCCTATATTATGGCTACCCTCTATAACACTTTAAAACAAAAGTGTTACGAGAAGTTGCACGCCTTTTGATATTTTATCTTTCAGGTGCTCAGCATGCCTGGTCCATGTTTTTAAGGGATAGTTCACCCAAGAATGGAAACTGATTTACTCCTAATTCTTATGACTTTCTTTCTTCACTGGAACATAAAATGAGAATAGAACAGATTTTTCAAATGGCTCTTTTCCATATAATAAAGTACAGCTTTTGAGCTCCGGAAAAAACAGTAATATATAAAATTGGTGTCTTTTGAAGCCACAAAATCTGTAAATCCATTTTTGATTTACTATTCAATTAGGTACTTATTCACCTCTGATCCTTGTTCATGTAAATTCAAGTATGCTATTTAAAGACGTGTCACATCTATAATGACTTTAGTTTGATATGAAGACTTGCACAAGTTGTGCTGCTTTTATGATTTTTTGGGGGTACTTTTTGGAGCTTGACTTGAAGGGTTAGTTCATCCCAAAATGAAAATTCTGTCATTGATTCCTCACCCTCATGTCGTTTCAAATCCGTAAGACTTTCGCTCATCTTCGGAACACACAAATGAAGATCTTTTTGATGAAATCTGAGAGCTTTCTGCTACTCCATTGACAGCTACGCTTCAAAAAATTCATAAAGATATCGTAAAACGAATCCATATGAATTTAGTGGTATATAATCGCTTTGTTTGATTAACAGATTTAATGTAGGCTTTTATTTATATATAAACATTGATCAATGGGCATAAACAGAATGTCAACCAAACTTGCTTGATGCGCGAGAACAAACCTCACTGGTTCTTGTGGAAGCTCAAACGTGACGCGTAACACGAGAATGAACCTCATTGGTTCTTGAGGAACCTCAAACAAGCTGTGTAACACAAGAATGGACCTCACTGGTTCTTGAGGAAGCTCAAACGTGCTGCTTAACACAAGAATGAACATCATTTGTTCTTGAGGAAGCTCAAACGTGCTGTGTAACACGAGAATGAACCTCATTGGTTCTCGCACGTCAAGCAAACATGCTTAAGCTTCCATTTACCATAAGTGATTTGTGCATTGATAAATGTTTATATGTGAATAAAAACCTAATTTTGGACTAAACCACTCAGTTCATATGGATTAGTTTTACGATCTCTTTATGAACTTTTCGAAGCGTCAAAGTGGTAGTTGCGTAGCTGTCAATGGAGGGACAGAAATCTCAAATTTCATCAAAAATATTTGTGTTTCACAATTGAACAAAGGTCTTACAGGTTTGGAATGACATGACGGTGAGGAATTAATGACAGAATTTTCATTTTTGGGTGAACTAACCCATTAACCGATTGTCATCATTATATGGAAAAGAACCGCTGGAACAATCTGCTTAACTTCTCTTTTTGTGTTCCGTTGAAGAAACAGAGTCATACAGGTTTGGAACCACATGAAGTTCAATAGATTATTACAGATTTAAAAAAATGTGATCTTTCCCTTTAATCACCCTAATTAGATGTAAAATCGTGCTAAGAACATCAGCCATTGATGTTTCTTCACTCCCGTCCAAGTATCCATGATAAAACCAGCCGTGTTAAAGTAGGTCAAGTCAGGCACTGTTTTCCAGTCTTCCTCTTAGAGTTTCACACCCTGTTAAATGAAATGGGAAGCAGCCTCCTCTGCATCGGAGGATATGGCGTGCCTGATGGGGGTATGTGGGCGTCTGCGAGCTTGTCTTGGTAGAACACATGCAACTTTGTTTATTTGTACGCCATCAATCTTACTGTGCCACATGCCACTCCCTTCTCGGGCTTTCCCAGATTTACAGTCTTTTTTAATGAAACACATCTATCACAAAGGTTTTTGGGCGGCCCTTGGCAATTCACCACCTGAACGCAGCCGTGTACACGAGCAGCTGTAAGGAGGAAGCTCTTATTTCCAGTCGACAGGGATGTGCTTTATCTGATGAACGACCCACAGCATGGATAATCACACATCAAGCGCTGCAGAAGTGCTGCAGGATTCCTAAGCTACGACAAGAGATTTGATCAAATTTGCAAGTTACCCTTTATGATCTGTATTTTCAAACCCAACGTGATGTGGTATAGCTGCTGTCAGTCAGCTACTACAATGTGTTCCTAAGGACGAATCTTTAGACTTGAGTCATTTACATAATGTAAAGCTCATATCCATACATACATATTCATGAGGAAGTATGCAGTAGGGACTTCCTTACCCTTTAGGTTAATAGACTTCTGCCAGTGGTTTTAAATTTGACCGTAGTCTATGCTACACCGTCATTAAGCCAGTATGTCATCCTCATTAAGATTATATACGAGTTTGCGATTCTAGAACGCGGATCTATTAACAATATAAGCTGCTTTTGACCAAATTATTAATTTTTGTCCTATGAAACCGAGTGATGCGCTCATAAAAAGAACCGTTTTTGTATCTTTTCTGTGAAGTCTTTCATAACAAGGCCAAATTTATTAAATAATGATCAGAGAATCTACTTCAAAGAACTTTTGTTTTCAAAACTGTGAAATATGCTGCTTCATACCATCTTTCATCTTTATTAAAAAATGTGTCTGTGTTTTGTTCTTAAAGCGAGATCAAAACGGACGTCGAACGCGTTGCCAAAGTTTGGTTTAAATAATCACTTGCACATCCCCCTCCCCAATTTTGCAAAATTGTATGCTTATACTGGTTATGGTTCCATTTATGGTTATGGAAACAAACAACAGGCCTCATTCTAGAAAAATGAGCTTAACGAATATCTGTCACTCGCAAAAACATGCAACTGTGCATTTTAATTCCATGCAACAATTTACACAAATAATTTGACAATGCATTTCCACAATTCATACTGTGCGTTTCAACGATTGAGATTCAGAAATCGTGTTTGTACTATTGTAATAATGCATCCTATGACAGGGTCAACCCTTTTGTAATAAGTGCCCCTCATAATAGTGAGATTACAAAAGACTGTGCGTCTCTAACTCATTTCATTTTAGAAATGATTTTGAAGCATTTTTGGTACAATTGTAATATTCTTGGAAAGGAGCTTGTCAAAATGTGCTCGGTGTTGCTAGGACTCAAAGACTGTGAAATTGGTTTGCGAATAGTTCCATAACAACACGTCGTCCACACGGATAATTTCAGCCTCTCAGCTCTCGCTCTCCATTGTGTCTGGGAGCTCATTGGTTTACAAGGCTGCAGCTGAGATTGACAGGTACAACCTTAAATACTCTGCGCTTTTTATAGTCATGCCAGTCAGTGGCCTGCAAATTCCTGGTGCTCAGCTTAAAGACGGTCTTAACTTTCCATGTATCTGAAGCTTTTGGGGTTTATCTTTCTTACGCGTTCAGCTTTACAGCAGTAGTTTATCGAGGGTACGTTTAGTAATGTAGCTTTACGGTTGCTTATATTTGAATTATAATTCTAGGCCAGTGATGCATGGCATTGACATGCTGTATAAGCTTCTGTATAGAATCTTAAAGGAAAGCTTTTCTGTACAGGGGAGATTGTCGACACCTGTCTACTGATCAGCGTAGCGCTAACCTGCGGCTTTGCCCCCCTGTAATGCCAAAGGTGTCGCCCTCTGCCTAACGCCCTCTGTCTCTCCCGGCCTGAAGCGCAGGGCCACACTGCAATACGCCTGACGCCTTACCTCACTTTCAGCGTGTGGAACATCATGCCATCGCGAAACGCTGCTTTTAAATGCCTTATGTTTTTTTTTTTTGTTGGAGAAATCTGTTTGAATGGGTGCTTGCTAGTTACCTGGCAACCCAGGTATGCAGTTGATACGCAGATTATAAAAGACATTTAAGTAATAGAGAAAAAGAGGCTGAAATCAAAAGCTCGACAGAACAATCAGTCATTTTCGAGGCGTTCAGCTGGAGTTCAGCTGACGGTGTATTGATCTCCAGGAGCGGGTGAAGGCAGAGGCGTATACCAACAACGGTCACAGGTGCCTTTTATCGCATTGACTCCTCCCAAGGAATGTAAATGTTTGTACAGACCTTCTTTCTGTTTGTTACACGTGCATGCAACCAAACTGGGTGTAAAATATCTGACTGTAAATACTGTACAGGTTTTATTTAATGACGGTTCAAGCATTCCTCCAGAGAAAATAAAAATAAATAAAAAATTGCATTTTCATGGTTTGCATTTTCTTTTTCTTTCTCTCGTGGCAAGAGTTTGTTCTGAGTGTTCTTATGCTGTTTCCTTGCTGTTTATCTCTCAGATAGAATTACGGTCGAGTTCCTTCCTGTTCCCTGTCTGTGATGAGCCGGCTGATATGATCTGTCCATATAGAATCACTGGCTTGCTGTCATCACACACATCAGACCACAGGGTGAATCTCATGAAAACATCAGGTCACTTTTCACACCAAAGTCAAGACTAAAATTAAAATACATTTTGCTTTCTTGAAAATATATGCAAGTGTGTCTATGTGTACTGATCAGGCATAACATTATGATATTGGGTACCTAATATTGGGTTGGTCCCCCTTTTTTCCTGCCAAAACAGCCCTGACCCGTCAAGGGATGGACTCCACTAGACCCCTGAAGGTGTGCTGTGATATCTGGCACCAAGATGTTAGCAGCAGATCCTTTAACCCTGTTAAGTTGCGAGGTGGGGCCTCCATGGATCGGACTTGTTTGTTCAGCACATCCCACAGATGCTTGATTGGATTGAGATCTGGGGAATTTGGAGGCCAAGTCAACACCTCAAACTCGTTGTGCTCCTCAAACCATTCCTGAACCATTTTTGCTTTGTGGCAGCGCATTATCCTGGTGAAAGAGGCCACAGCCACCAGGGAATACCGTTTCCATGAAAGGGTGTATATGGCCTGCAACAATGCTTGGTTAAAGTAACATCCACATGGATGGCAGGACCCAAGGTTTCCCAGCAGAACATTGCCCAAAGCATCACACTGCCTCCGCTGGCTTGCCTTTATCCCGTAGTGCATCCTGGTGCCATGTGTTCCCCAGGTAAGCCATGCAGACACACGCGGCCATCCACGTGATGTAAAAGAAAACGTGATTCATCAGACCAGACTCTCTTCTTCCATTGTTCCGTGGTCCAGTTCTGATGCTTGTGTGCCCACTATTGGCACTTTCGGCGGTGGACAGGGGTCAGCATGGGCACCCTGACTGGTCTGCGGCTATACAGCCCCTATACGGAATAAACTGCATTGCACTATGTATTCTGACACCTTTCTATCATAACCAGCATTAACTTCTAGAGCAATTTGAGCTACAGTAGCTCGTCTGTTTGATCGGACCACACGGGCCAGCCTTCGCTCTCCACGTGCATCAATGAGCCATGACCCTGTCGCTGGTTCATCACTGTTCCTTCACTGTTCCTTCTTTGGACCACTTTTGATAAATACTGACCACTGTGCAGACCGGGAACACCCCACAAGAGCAGCAGTTTTGGAGATGCTCTGACCCAGTCGTCTAGCCATCACAATTTGGCCCTTGTCAAATTCGACCAAATCCTTACGCTTGCCCATTTTTCCTGCTTCTAACACATCAACTTTGAGGACAAAATATACATATACATATACATACACACACAAACAAAGCTTTAGAAAGTGTAAAACATTAAAACGCATGAAAAACAACCAATTTCAGATGTAATAAGGGGTTTTAAATATATTGTATTTCAACATTGGTTACACTTTATTAATCTTAAAATATGTCAGTGCCATTGTTTTGTTTCAAGATGCACACCAGTAAAAAAAAAAAAATTCTAAGGCACGTTTATAAAAGCTATTTAATTGAAGTAAGGCCTAATCGTGGCTTAATCTAAACCTGTCTGTGAAACCAGGCCTAAATGTGATCAATATATTGCGTCCTCCTTGCAGAATTAAAGTAGGCTATCCATTTTTTTTACTGACATCAAACTTTTGAATGGTAGTGTATATCTTTAGTTAATGTAATGAATAAAATAACAATATCATGTTTTCACTGTGTTCATGTCAGAGATAATACAAATAATGTCTGCTGGTCATATTATGGCCAATCTTTGAGGGGAAAACCTTCATTATTCATCACAGAAACTGTGCTTTTTTCCTGGCTAATGGTGACAAAAGACTCGGATGTGACATTTCTAGTAAGGATTGATCGAGGTTTCTGTTTCCCAGCGGATGTCTCTGAAAATGTCGAAGTTTAAACTTGCAAAAGCATTTTGCGGTGACAAAAATGTATTTGTAACAACTTTATATTGACTGTTGTTTGAACACTGACTCAGCCTAACTGCGTCGGCCCCTGATGTTGTTACAGAGCGCATAGGGAGATGAAGCTTTCCGGAAAACCGACGCAATTTAAACGCCAGTCATACATCTTCATTTCATGTGTAAATCATCATCATTAACTGGCGAGGCTGTGCTTGTCTTACTTTCCTCGGGAGGACCAAGGGATGATGATGGACGAGTGGCATCAACATGTGATTGAGGCGATACGGCCCTAGAAGGCTAGGCGCTCTTTCAGACCGTTCACAAACATCCTCCATCACACCCTCCCGCCCTCAGTGTAATCTTCAGCTTGAAGGGATAGTTCACCTCAGGTCATTCCAAACCCATGTTACTTGCTTTCTACTGCTAGTATTTCATCAATATATTTGGTTAGTTTTACTTTGACTAAAATGGCATCTAATTAAATGAATTTGTTATAATTTAGGCCTATATTAAGTGAAGCTGCTTCTGGAACAAGAACAAATGTAGGGCGAGGCTTAGTTTTGTCCATCGTAAATTGATTGGATGCTTGGATGGTTGTGGTTGTTTGCTATTGGTTGATTTCATGTGAGTGACAGGTAGCCCCACCCTCATCATCAGAGAAGAGATGTCGCTGCTAGAGGGAGGGGAAGTTATTTTGATTATTTTGAGATTCATAAATACTGAATTATTGTGAATTATAGTTAACAACTCAACAATAACACCTTAAATTTGTCTGTTTGCTATGCACAGTTTTTTTGTCATATTGGAGAGTACTACATAGCCTACACCCCATGGGCTTTTCAAACTTTTAGATGCTGAGTACCCCCAAATATGAGCATCCTCATGTAAAGGACCCCCATCCTGAAATTTAAAAGACATGTGTCTATTATAAACACCCAATTATATATATACTGTATATATATATATATATATATATATATATACGTTTGTACAGATGAACAACAACACATGACATATTACAACCATCCATTTATTTAACAAAAATAAAGTCAAGATGTAAAAACCATGGGTGACAAAGTTAGGAAACCCGATCATTCAATTGCCTGTAGAGTCACTTTTAGCGGAAATAAGTTGAAAGAATGATTTTCTGTATGGATTTATCAGTCTCTCACATCATTCCGGAGGAATTTTGGTCCACGTTGCTTCAGTTTTTTTAGGTTTGTGGGCATTTGTTTATGCACAGCTCTTGCCACAACATTTCAGTCGGGATGAGGTCTGGACTTTGACTGGGCCAGTGCAACACCTTGACTCTTTTCTTTTTCAGCCGTTGTGTTGTAGATTTGCGATCAGTTCTTGGGATCATTGACCAGTTGCATGACCCAATAGATCGATGGCCTCACATTTGACTCTAGAACACTTTGGTCTACAGAAGAGCTCATGGTTGACTCAATGATCGTGAGGAGCACAGGCCACAAAACAAGCCAAAATCATCAACCCCCCACCAGCATGCTTGACTTTTGGTATGAGGTATTTTCAGTGTTTAGATTTCACCAACATCTCCACTTTGGTCTCGTCTGTGTGAAGGACATTGTTCCAGAAGTCTAGAGGTTTGTTCAGATGCAACTTTGCAAACCTAAGCCGTGCTGTCATGTTCTTTTTAGAGAGAAGAAGCTTTCTCCTGACAACCCTTCCAAACATGGCAAACTCATCCCGTCTTTTTCTAACGGTGTCATGAACTTTAACATTTAACATGTTAACAGAGGCCTGTAGAGTCTGAGGTGTAGCTCTTGGGTGTTTTGCGATTTCACGGTCTGACCTTGGAGTGAATTTGCTGAGACGTCCACTCCTGAGAAGATTGGGTGCCTGTCTTGAATTTTTTCCACTTGTGAATAATCTTCCTTACTTCATATTGTTTGGAAATTGCCGTATAACTCTTCTCAGATTGATGGCAGCACATAATTGCTTCTCTAAGATCATTGCTGATGTCTTTCCTCATTGGCATTGTGTTAACACACACCTGAATGCTCCAGACCAGCAAACCGCCAGAACTGGTTCTATAGAGGTGATCACACTTCCTGATGATCAATGAATCAAAGACATTTCATTAGCAGCGCCTGACCGTCACTAATCCACTTAATTCCTGTTAACAGTAAGGGTGTATTTAGTCTGTCACCCATGGCTTTCCTATTTTGGCTTTATTTTTGCTAAATAAGTAATGACATGGTTTAATGACATGGTGTTGTTAATCTGAGGTTTCATTTTCCAAATTAAGACTTGCCAAGTTTATCCAAAATATTTTCTGATACAAAAAAACATGGAATTCAATAGGGTGTCCTAACATTTTCACATTACTGTATATGTATATGTGTGTATATATATATATATATATATATATATATATATATATATATATATATATATATATATATATATATATATATATATATATATATATATATATATATATATATATATATATATATATATATATATATATATATATATATATACACTCACCTAAAGGTTATTAGGAACACCATACTAATACTGTGTTTGACCCCTTTCGCCTTCAGAACTGCCTTAATTCTACATTGCATTGATTCAACAAGGTGCTGAAAGCATTCTTTAGAAATGTTGGCCCATATTGATAGGATAGCATCTTGCAGTTGATGGAGATTTGTGGGATGCACATCCAGGGCACGCTCCGTTCCACCACATCCCAAAGATGCTCTATTGGGTTGAGATCTGGTGACTGTAGGGGCCATTTTAGTACAGTGAACTCATTGTCATGTTCAAGAAACCAATTTGAAATGATTCAAGCTTTGTGACATGCTGCATTATCCTGCTGGAAGTAGCCATCAGAGGATGGGTACATGGTGGTCATAAAGGGTTGGACAGGTCAGAAACAATGCTCAGGTAGGCCGTGGCATTTAAACGGCACTAAGGGGCCTAAATTGTACCAAGAAAACATCACCCACACCATTACACCACCACCACCACCAGCCTGCACAGTGGTAACAAGGCATGATGGATCCATGTTCTCATTCTGTTAACGCCAAATTCTGACTCTATCATCTGAATGTCTCAACAGAAATCGAGACTCATCAGACCAGGCAACATTTTCCAGTCTTCAACTGTCCAATTTTGGTGAGCTTGTGCAAATTGTAGCCTCTTTTTCCTATTTGTAGTGGAGATGAGTGGTACCCGGTGGGATCTTCTGCTGTTGTAGCCCATCAGCCTCAAGGTTGTGCGTGTTGTGGCTTCACAAATGCTTTGCGGCATACCTCGGTTGTAACGAGTGGTTATTTCAGTCAAAGTTGCTCTTCTATCAGCTTGAATCAGTCGGCCCATTCTCCTCTGACCTCTAGCATCAACAAGGTATTTTCTCCCACAGGATGCCGCATACTGGATGTTTTTCCTTTTCACACCATTCTTTGTAAACCCTAGAAATGGTTGTGCGTGAAAATCCCAGTAACTGAGCAGATTGTGAAATACTCAGACCGGCCCGTCTGGCACCAACAACCATGCCACGCTCAAAATTGCTTAAATCACCTTTCTTTCCCATTCTGACATTCAGTTTGGAGTTCAGGAGATTGTCTTGACCAGGACCACACTGTAAATGCATTGAAGCAACTGCCATGTGATTGGTTGATTAGATAATTGCATTAATGAGAAATTGAACAGGTGTTCCTAATAATCCTTTAGGTGAGTGTACATTATATATATATATAATATATAGTTGTGATCAGAATTATTGGCATCCCTGGTAAACACAAAGATGGCTGTAAAAATAAATCTGCAGGTTCTCATTTTGATCTTTTATTTAAAAATGTGCAAAAATAGAATCTTTCATTTAACTAAAAGGATTGAAAGTGGAGGATAAATCACATTATGAAATAAATGCTTTTCAAACTATTATTGGCACCCCTAAAAAAATGTATGAGTAAAATATATGAAGTATATTCACATTTAACATTCCCATTTTTTTAGCACACCAGGGTGACTGAATGAGAAAATTGTCCAGCTGTGACGTCTTGTTTCACAGGAGTATAAAAATGAGGAAGCACAAAGGCCAAATTCCCTTAATCATCATCACAATGAGTAAAACCAAAGAATATAGTTCTGATGTGCAGAAAAAGATTGTTGAGCTTCATAAAATAGAAAGTGGCTGAAAATAGAGAAAGCATTGGACATCCCCATTTCCACCATCAGGGCAATAATTAAGAAGTTCCAATCAACTAAAGATGCTACGGATCTGCCTGGAAGAGGACGAGTGTCTATATCGTCCACTTAGTAGGTTATTTAAATCATAGATATATACATATCTAGGGTTAACATACTCTGATTTGTCTGAACTCACTTCAGACGTGTTTTTGGAACCAGTATACCTCGAGTAAGCAAGGTATGGGTTAATCAACCGAGAATTCAAAGTATATATTGCGGTAGGTTAACCTTCCTTTCTGGAATACCCCCCTGGTCTGGTGTTCCCCAAATTCATCAGGCATTATAGGAGAAGACGCTGTTATCTATGGAAGACGAGGAGTGACTTAAGTATAAATAAATGAATGAATATGTAAATACAGAATTAAATATAGAAATACATAAATTGTGGGCGGCACAGGCTCATTGGTTCATGTAGCTTGTCTACAAACCGGACGGTTAGTGGTTCGATCCCCGGTTCACACCTGACCAAGTGTTGAGGTGTCCATGACCAACACACCTAACCCCAGCTGCTCCCGACGAGCTGGATAGCGCCTTGCATGGCTGACACCACCGCCGGGGTATGAATGAGTGAATGAATGGGTGAATGTGAAGCAAGATGTAAAGCGCTTTGGATGGCCATGGTTCTGTTGAAAGGGCTATATAAATGCAGTCCATTTACCGTAAATAAATGAATAAATAAATAATTAAATGCTGAAATGAATGCATGCAGAAATAGACAAATACATAAATAATAATTAAATGCTGAAATAAATAAATGCAGATAGCCTATGCATAAATGAATGAATACATACAATTTTTTTGTCAAAAGTATCATTTTTAATTGTGCTATTTTTGTATCATTTGTATTTAAGGTCCCGTTCTTTGCGCGTTTTCAAAGCTTTAATTATGTTAACAGTGTGCAATATAACATGTGTTAATGTTTCGTGTGTAAAAAAACACACTATTGTTCACACATTTTTACTTATCTGTATACCGCTGTTTTCACTGATGAGAAAACGGCCTGATGATTTCCTTGTTCTATGAAGTCCCTCCTTCAGAAATACGCAACGAGTTCTGATTGGGCCAGCGCTTCCCGTGTTGTGATTGGACAGCAGCTTAGCGCACGTTGCCTGGAAAGGTCCCGCCTCTTACCATAACGGGGAGATACGCGCGCTCAATGTTATTGCAAAAATGTCTATATTGCCTTATCAATTTGAGCCGGAATCAGACCCGGAGAATATCGAAGAGGATCGATTACAACCTGCTCAGGAAAGACTTTTGCAGGACGTTTCACGATGGTAAGCTGTCTATTCAGTAGTTGTCATGCTTTTATATTTGGCTAACGTGGCTGCAGCTGAACGAGCATGTGGTTAAACGGTAAACAACAGATATAATAAACAAATCATTTAAACTGATCATTACAAGCACCAACAATCAATGGTGTCTGAATACACTTTTTTAAAAAGTTTTTCGGATTAGTTTCAATTACCATCTAACGTTAGTTAACAAAGCTAAACAGTGTTGCACTTTGTGTAATGAGTTACAAAAACTGTTAAACGGACCAACTTAAATAATAAAATACACTTACCGGTTGTGTTCCATAAACAACGCCTTCTCCAGACAAAGAGGGAACTGCGTCATCTTTTAAGAATAATCTTTCTGCGAATCCGGCATTAAACTGATTGAGATTGAGGAAGCAGTCCTCAGAAAAATGTGCTGCACATAGTTTTATATTGTGATTATAATTTTCCGGAACCGAGTTAAACATAAATTGTAACCATGATCTCTACGTACAGCGTCAGTGGGAAGGCCAAACAAAGGTGATTTGACTCCGGGATGAAAATAACAGCGTCTAGATGACATGGTGACAAACACACTCTACAAAAACAACACTTCCTCTTCTCCACGTGGGAGAGCAACAGGACCACGCCCCCTAATTTGCGTGTTCTTGTGGGTGGAGGGTTAGTCAACAAACTGTTCTAGTGACATCATTAAAGCAGGAAGTGCAGGGATGTAGTCCAAACCGGCCGTTCGCTGTAGGCTTTGAAAGGGAACTTCTGTTAAATAAAATATCTTCGGGCATTGAACTTTGAGCTTTATAATTTTACAGGTATTATTTATGCTCTAACAGCAACATTACACACTAACTAAAGTTTGAAAGATGGAATCGCGGAAAACGGGACCTTTAAACTATAAATGTTCTACATTTATTTATGTATTTATTCATTTATACAACCCCAAATCAGAAAAAGTTGGGACAGTATGGAAAACGCAAATAAAAAAAGAAAGGAGTGATTTCTAAATTTACTTTGACTTGTATTTCATTGCAGACAATATGAACACAAAATATTTCATGTTTTGTCTGGTCAGCTTCATGTCATTTGTAAATATGCATCCTTTCCTGTCATTCAGACCTGCAACACATTTAAAAAAAAGTTGGGACAGGAGCAATTTAGGGCTAGTAATGAGGTAAAATGGTTAAATAATGATGTGATTTGAAACAGGTGATGTCAACAGGTGATTGTAATTATGATTTGGTACAAAAGCAGCATCCAAGAAAGGTCTAATCCTTTAGGAGTAAAGATGGGCCGAGGATCGCCAGTTTGCCAACAAATACGTAAGAAAATTATTGAAATGTTTAAAAACAATGTTCCTCAAAGAAAGATAGGAAGAGATTTGGATATTTCACATTCAACAGTGCATAACATTATTAAAAGATTCAAGGAATCTGGAGGAATTTCAGTGCGTAAAGGACAAGGGCGCAAGCCTAAGCTGAACAACCATGATTTCCGATCCCTCAGGCGGCACTGCATCAAGAATCGTCATTCATCTATAGCGATATCACACATGGGCTCAGGAGTACTTTGGCAAACCTTTTGTCAAGTACCACAATACGTAGTTACATCCACAAATGCCAGTTAAAACTGTAGTGTGCCAAAAGGAAGCCCTATGTTAACAGTGTCCAGAAGCGCCCGATGACAGCACTTCTCTGGGCTCGGAGGACTGGGACTGGACCATAACACAATCTCAGATGAATCAGTATTTTTTGGAGGAATGGACGCCGTGTGCTCCGGACCAAAGAAGAAAAGGATCATCCAGACTTCTTAAAAGCAACAAGTCCAAAGTTCCAGGGTCTTTGTCTGGAGAAGGGTTGTGTTATGGAACACAACCGGTAAGTGTATTTTATTATTAAACCTGGAGCATAATATGCTGCCTTCAAGAAGACATCTTTTCAGGGACGTCCATGCATATTTCAACAAGACAATGCAAAACCACATTCTGCACACATTACAAAGTCCTGGCTGTGGAGGAAGAGGGTACAGGTACTTGACTGGCCTGGCTGAAGCGCAAAATGACCCGTACTGTTGCCCACCTTAAGACTTGTTTGCAGGAAGAATGGGACAAAATTACACCTGAAACACTTCATCACTTGGTGTCTTCAGTCCCTAAACGTCTTTTAAGTGTTGTGAAAAGGAATGGCAACATTACAAAGTGGTAAATGCTTTCCTGTCCCAACTTTTTGTTAAATGTGATGCAGGTCTGAATGACAGGAAAGGATGCATACTTACAAATGACATGAAGTTGACCAGAAAAAACATGAAATATTTTTTGTTCATATTGTCTGTAATGAAATAAATTTAGAAATTAGTTTTTTGTTTCTTTTTTTTTGCGTTTTCCATACTGTCCCAACTTTTTCTGATTTGGGGTTGTATATTTTTTTACATTTATTTATGCATTTCTACATTGTTTTATTTATGCGTATTTATTTATATGTTAATAAGGAAGGCAGTCCTAACCTCTCTCAATGCAGGATTGGCCATTTTTTTTACTAAATCCTGGTAAATCCTGGTAATTCATACTCCCAAGGGGGTCCCTGGACCCCAGTTTGAAAACCCCTGGCACAGTTATTTTGTGCTCCATGAATGAAAGTTTGGATGACATATGGGTAACTAAATACTGAAAACTATTCAATTAAGTCTTTAATATGCTTAAATGGAACGACTATATTGTACGACTATTAGACTTGCCAGGAAATGCTTAATATGCTCCGGAGGAGTCATTGCACATGCAGGCAGACGCTAGCACAAGCCTTTCATTCATCTCTGTGTATCTTGCTGAGGCACATCTGCCATTTTTTTGGCGGTCCCGCCCCTTGGCTGCGGTTCTGAACCCCTTGAGCTGCGGTGCTGAGGCGGTCTTTGCTCCCTGCGCTCTTTGGGGCACCGCTGCGTCCTGCGGAGTCTGCTGAGGGGTGATAATGAGAGATTGTGTCGGAGGCGGCGGGAGAGATGGAGGATGGGGCCGCGGCTGCACTGTGATCGCTGAGTGCGGAGAGGCCAGGGCTCATTGAGCTCACCGCAGGGGGACCGTTGTCTCTGCTCCGCACTAGGCTGTGTGTGTGCGCTGATGACCCGCTTTTACACAGTTTGTAAGAGACTTCTCTACTGAAAACAAAGCTGGAGGCTGCAAGTAAAAAAACTCAAGCGTTAAAGTGTGACAGAGTGTTAGAGAGAGACAAACGGAGAAAGAGGAGAGATTTGGATGAAAACATCTACGATGATAGACCACAGTACCACGTATATCTCCAAGATGGCTTTTAAAGAGCACTCGCAACAACTGCTGTATACAAACATCTGATAAACCGCTTTAAAAAAGCAGTTTTAGACACATTTTAAATCAAAAACATCTTTAAATAATATGATGCTTAATGTTTAACGTTTTTCTTTAATGTGTAATGCATCTGATTGTGCACAGTTACAAAGCTCTTATAGGCCTAATTTCACAGGCAGGGTTTGGATTAAGCCAGGATCATGCATTAGTTCTATTAGGACATCTATAAACATGCCTAGGAAAAAAAATACTGGTATACATCTTGAGGCACTGAAATGTTTTAAGATATGTCAGTGCAAGATGCTTTCTGTTAAAACGGCTCAAACATGCAGTTTAGTCTGGGACTAACTTAAGCCTTGTCTGTGAAACCAGGGGCTAGTTTCCCACAAAGCGATAACAGAGAACATTGATCCAGACCTGCCTAAAATGCCTCAATCAAAGTCCAGATGTTATTTCCTTAAATGTCCAAGTCACACTGTGAAAAAATAAAGGAACACTCCACTTTCTTTTGAAAATAGGCTCATTTTCCAACTCCCCTAGAGTTAAACAGTTGAGTTTTACCGTTTTCGAATCCATTCAGCCTATCTCCAGATCTGGCGGTAGCACTTTTAGCATAGCTTAGCATAATTCATTGATTCTGATTAGACCGTTAGCAGCTCGCTCAAAAATGACCAAAGAGTTTTGATTTTTTTTTTCTATTTAAAACTTGACTCTTCTGTAGTTACATTGTGTACTAAGACCGACGGATAATAAAAAGTTGTGATTTTCTAGGTCGATATGTCTAGGAACTACACTCTAATTCCTGCGTAATAATCAAGGAGCTTTGCTGCCGTACAATGGGTGCGTCAGGCGCAATGATATTCTTGGGGTTAAAGAGGACCAATTGTTGGTACGCATCTCACTGGTTCATCTGTGACCAGGACACCAAGTGTTTGTGGTGTGTCTGAGCTATAGCGTCCAGGGTAATGTCGGCATACTCCCACACAATGAACAAACCACATCCAACAGGAGTAACTGTCGACGCAAGAGGAAGTTGTCTGAAAGGGATTTCCACACTGTGTCCAAAAAAACATAAAACCACAGATGCAGGGTTACATAAGCATCTCAACTCTCCTGTTTCCACCAAAACAGTTCATCTGGAGTCAATATTCATGGTCGGTCTGCTATAGCCAAATCTGTGGTCACTCATGCCAATGCCAAATGTGTCATTAGTGCCAACAGTGCAAATTTTGGGCCGTGGACAATGTGAAACATGTATTGTTCCCTGATGAGTCCATCTGTCTTTCCCACATCTGTGGGAGTTATGGTGGGGAGAATCCCCAAAGAGGCTCAACACCCAGACTGTTGCTGCCCAGAGTGAAGCACGGCGGTGTATCAGTGCAGGTTTGGGCTGCAATATCATGGCACTCCCTACTGTCACTGCCAGGGACCACCGAACCATTCTGGAGGACCATGTGCACTTCAATCATTGTAACCTGAAGGTGGAGCCATGTATCAGCATAATAAAGCAACAATACACACAGCAAGACTTGTGACAGAATGGTTTGATGAACATGAAAGTGAAGTTGAACATCTCCCATGGCCTGCACTGTCACCAGATCTGAATATTATTGAGCCACTTTGGCGTGTTTTGGAGGATCAAGTCTGAAATCGTTTTCCTCCGCCAGCATCAAAATGACCTGACCACTGTTCTGGAAGAGGAATGGCTTAAAATCCCTCTGGCCACTGTGAAGGACTTTTATCTGTCATTCTCAAGACTAATTGATGCTGTATTGGCTGCAAAAAGATGCCCTAAAGCATACTAATAAATTATTGTGGTCTAAAACCAGGTGTTTCAGTTTCATTGTTCATTGTAAAAAAAAAAACAAGGTAACACTTTATTTTAGGGTCCAGTTCTTACTAGTTGCTTATTAGCATGCATTTTACTAGGATATATTGGCTGTTTATTAGTACTTATAAAGCACATATTAATACCTCATTCTGCATGACCTTATTATATATCCCTTATCCTACCCAATACCTAAATTTAAACACAACAAGAACTACCTTACTATTAGTAAGCAGTAAATTAGGAGTTTACTGAGGCAAAAGTAGTAGTTAATAGTGAATGTTTCCCATACTAAAGTGTTACCAAAAATGGTTTTCTTCACCAACCACTTTTCTTTGTTTGAGCATAATACAAACAATATACAGTTGAAGCTTGATAGTTAAACTTTAATTTAGTAAAAGATCATATTATATTATGTACAATTTTATAACTTATATAAGTTCATCCTTGTTAATTCATTGCACATTCCCAGTCAGATCGGTCTAATTTTCTGGCACATTCATAGATTCAGATTCATCGACAATAACAACAACAACAACAACAAACAATGATATGCATGAATGGTACAGGCAGCAAAATAATCATATTTAAATAGGTATTATAGAAGTGATATACAAGTAGTTAAGGACAGGTATGGAAAAAAATATTTGCAGTTTGACCAGAAATCGAAGTAATCAGCGTGTTCCAAATTGCAACCTCTTTAAACTGTGTTCGGAGCGAGTCCTCACAGGCAGGCGTGTAACTACATTGTGAAAGTGGCATTTAAAGAGACAGCCAGTCCATCGATCCACTGCTGTAGATCAACAAGACACAAACACACCGGCACTCATGGCTGTACATCTCTATCTTCTTCCTGTTTCTCCTAAAGTGAAGGATACATTCTGCTTTTCAAATGTTTTTAGGCCAAAGGTTAAAATTCACAGCTGAGAGAAGAGAAAAAAATTGAACATCCAGGTACACATGCAAGAAATGCAAAGCCTTTTCTTTATAGCAAATGAACCGCATGAGATCTAGCACATGGCTTTGCATTTGCACTTTGTTCCTTCCTACACAAAGCTGTTGTTTGAAGTCTTAATTAAGAGCGTCTTAATTAGTCTTTGTCTTCTTTTTCTTCTTTTTCTCCATATCCTCCTGCTGAGCAGCTGACGGCTTTTTCCAGGGTAGGACACTGTAGGAAACATATGCGGAAATCAAGTACGTGGCCATCCCTGTGTATCCACCTATAATCAAACACAACGGCTGAATGAGCACGAACAGGCAGAAGACGTTGACCGAAGCGCTGTCGGGCAGATCCACACGGCCATCCTTGTTTGCCTGTAACACTCCGAAGAAATAGATGAGCGCCACGGCTGGGTAAAACGCTAGGTCCACCATGGTGTCAACTCTCGAGAGCCGTGAATGTGTATGAATGCGTCAAAGCTAGTGGGGGACGCGATATAACGACTGCACTTCCTTTCGACCTTTCATCCGGTTACTGAGGTAAAACATTACCTTCTTGCCGAGATAACATGCGCAGGCATGTTATCAAAGAGCGAAGTGCAAGTTCCTCTCCCAACATCAGGAAGCCTCCAGAGAGTGACCTTTACTCTCTAATGGAGTTTGAGAAGGAGCCAACAGCCGCCTGCAGGGCTGCTAGTATTAGCATCGAATACATGAAAGGAGACAGCCGAGAGTCCCCAGCTTCCAACACATGCTTGGATTAGTCTAGTGCACTGTGCTTGGCAGAGATTAGGCCGTAGGAACGGCCTGCTTTGAAAAAGTCCTCAGCCACCTCTATTCTATGCCAGGGACTGGGGGAAAAAAAATCACTGGTGGGATGCAAAAATCGCTGTTGGTGGTGGAGATGTGATTTATTCACAAGCGCTTGCCAGCAGCTGATGGTCTCTTGAGCACCTGTGAGCTGTTAGAATGTTGTCTTAGTCTCTTATTTAAAAGACGGCACCACAATAGATGCGATGTCGTATAAATTCTGGCTTAGATGCCGAGCAGGATGGGAAGTATAAGCCTGTCTGTATTCGACCCCCCAGACCTTTTCGCACCCGTATTAATCATCTTATCAAGACCTCGCAAGGGTCTTCATTTGGACCTTACCCCTTCAATTCCCTCCGTTTAATTGCACTCAAACAGGCCTATTTCTGGCCCCGTTGACGCAATGTGTGAGAAACACAGTAATTAAAGCCCCAAATCACAGTGAATGGTGCAGTTTGGCTGACATTATGGAAAACATTCTTCTTTCCTCTCTTTGTTCTATGTGGCAGCTTTGCCTTCCCATCTGGTCCCAGTTTTCCAGTGCAGAGATCCAGTTTTGCATCCCATCCTCACCCTGGCATCGCCATCAGATCACCTACAGAGGCTTTTTTTGGCACTGGGTGTTAATTAGTATTTGTCACAGGGTCAAAGTTGAATACGGGCACTATTTCTTCTCATTGGTGTGGTGTTGAAGGCACCACACAGGGCTCAATTAGACCTCAAAACTGGGAGCACATCTGCACGTCCTCATGTCCACCCACACGCCCATCCGAATGCCCACTCGCTTTAACATTGCCTTTACAATCATGACTCACTCGGGCGGGTAAGAGAAGTCGAGGGTGGTCTCGATGCCAGCGTGAGGCTGTTTCCGTGCCCATTGATTTCCAAAGTGGCTCCTGCCCCTCACCCCAGAGCTTAGACCATTCTACTTAAGCCGTTTAAGGAAAAGGGAGGAAAACAATCGTGTTCGCTTTTAAGAGACTCACAAGAAAAGGAGAAAAAATGCAGCTGCTGTGAGGACTTTGTGTGAATTTACGATGTTAGTACTTTTGTTCTGTGCGCTGGCGTTTCTTGGAAATGGTTATTTGGTCTGCTGCAGTCGAACACCACGATTGCTTTCCCCCAATATAAACGAAAAGGCATGTTAATTGCGTGATGTTTTTTTACAATCCCCATTTTACACATCATTTAATTTTTTGCACACAAACAACACTTAGCTTTTAGGCCACAGGGAAAGTGTTTGCAAAAAATAATGGCTTTTCTGTGGTTGAGCTGCTATTCAAGAAGTCTGCCATTTGGGAAACATGCTGAAATTACTGACTTTGGCTTTGGGAGCTGTCCACACGTGGTGGTGCTGAATTCATACAATCCTTCACAGTATCTCTCTCTCTCTCTCTCTCTCTCTCATTTTATTTATTGTTATTTATTTATATTTAAACTATGGATGCATTTTTTGAGAATTACACATCTGTCCCCTGCAATAGAAGATAGTTGTAAATATTACAGAGGTACTAAACAGCTTTAGCACAGAATCATTAGTGAAGGCCTTGCATCAGCAATGAATAATAGCATAGGGTGGGCTGAGGCGAGGTGTAACACAATTGCAACCGGTTTAACCAATTAGAAATTAGCTACAGGGATGAAATCACAAACATATATGACCAACACCCTCCTGAGGTTAAAGCAGCATATTGTATATAAAGTAATATCTTTGTATAAAGGATTTACATGACAATCGCCAGTTTGGAGGTATGCAAGTAAAATGTAATTTTGATTTGATTAATTTTGATTAACCAGTAAATGACAAAACTGGTCTCATCTGCATCAACAGGTTCTCGTCTTTAATTTACAGTTCAGGGATTAGCTGTAGACTTCTTTACTTCATAGCTTTATAGTTACTTTACTATTTACTTCAGACAGATATGGGAACATTATATTCAAGTTTGAGACACAGAGAGCAAAAGAAAAAAAAATCTTGGATTGTTCAAACTCAGTTTCTGATTGGATGAGTTGATACCCTAACCCTAGTCTCGCGTAGCCAGACCTTCAGACTGACGGCAGCAGGTCTGAACTCAGGCCCTGCCCCAAATGGCACCCTAAACCCTCACGGTCTTCCTCTGAGTCCGCACTTACACAACGTAATTCCGATTTGACTGCCGGGAAGAAGTCCGCTGTGTAACCCGCACCAGTGCGGGCTCGGCAGAAGTGCGCATTGAGGGTGCAAATCGACCTCAAAGGGGGCGCTCGCGAGCACCCTTCTGAGACCTAAAATGACAAATGGGACCTACGGTCTCGTGGACTTAACGGACACGCGCACGCAGCGGCCATTGTAAGTCCACAAGACCAAAAATCACATGAAGTGTGCCATTTGGGACAGGGCCTTTATAGCAGCTTTCATTGGTCAAGGACCGCCCAAGAGGACATTTGACTGACATGTAACGCAACCAATCACAGTTTGTTTTGTTCCGCATCATGTTTAGGGGTGTGAAATTCGATTTCGATGTCCCTGCAATGACAGACTGGTGTGCATCTATAAATGACTCTTTCAAGAACGTTGTGCAGGTTTACTGCAACAATGGAGCTGCGAACTTCACATACTTTTGATAATCCAGTTTTTAGTTGATTCTGGTAAACGTTCATTGTCACAGTTGTAAACACTACGGTGTTCTTCTTCCACGAGGGAGTATGGAGTCGCAGCATTTGTTTTCCATGCGGACGGTTAAAGAACGCAACACACACGTCTCCCGGACATCCTGTAGAAATCAACCAATCAGATGACGACTTCGAAACTCCTGAAGTGTTTTCAGATAAGTGTGCCATATGCATCAGACGTTCAGCCAACAGTCAGTGGCGTCTGAGGCTGAGACTACAAAAAAACAATTTACATTAAAAAAACAAAAACATAATTTTCATAAGCTGTTTTATGGGGAGCAAAAATGTCCCCACAAGGTCAAAAATGACTGGTATAGATAAATATGGAAAAATTATATCCAAGTTTGAGACACAGAGATAGTATAGGTCTGTTGTTTAACACAATTTACAAACACAGTTGAATTTTGTGTCAATGTGTCAAGTTGCTATGGCAACCATATAGAAACTACTACTCGGCAGAATAATTCCTTTATTAATTTAATGAATTTATTTAAGATGACAGATATAAAATTGTATTGAACTCAAGGGTCTTTTTTGTTGTTGTTATTGCTTCTATTTGATAAAAAATTAGCCTTTTAAATCAAAAAGTCTTTATAAACGTCTATAAATTATGTATTAAATCAAAAAGTCTTTATAAACGTTTATAAATTATGTATTAAATCAACAAGTCTAAACGTTTATAAACATCCTTACACATGGTAAAATCAGTAACTCCCGTGTCTTATTGCTTTAATATATCTACTACATTTTCATTCCCCTTATTTTGACGTGTATTTCAAGTCTTCTGCAGCGCTATAAGCAGACCGCCTCTGTTCAGTGTAGCCTACCGGAGAGAGCAGCAGTACGCATGGGCGTGTTGAAGAGATAGTAGGGTAGGGCTGGAGCGCGCGCTGGATGCTCTTCTCGAGCGCACATGTACAGCACTTGATGTGCAGAGGAGATCATTTTCTCTCTGCTGATGAACGGCAGCTCACCACAAGATTCTCCAGCACAGTTTTAAGCGACTTTCCCCTGACTTTAACCCCATTCAAGTTTCTTGAGTTGTAGGGGAGCTCTTCATTAATACCCTGGCCTTGTTAACTCCGGGTTGGTCCGAGCGGGACCGTGATAGCCTCCGCGGGGCCAGGCTGCGCGAGCCGTGGAACTGCCCCGAGCCGCGCGCGCTCATGGAGGGAGACATCATGGACAAACTGGAGGACATGGCTTCGGTCTACGAGTTCGACCCGTTAACGGGGAACATCCCCGCCACCAAAGTGGAGATCACAGTCTCGTGCAGGTAAGAAACCCGGCGTGCGGTGTGACAGCACGCGCAGCTAGAGGGAGAAAACGTCAATAGCATACTACGTACGCTAGACTCAAACCTCTTTCAGAATATATCAACGACGTTTATAGTGAGAGAAGTTATCCAAAACTATCATTATTTTAAGGTGTCGTTGTTACAGTGTAATATTTAATTACTGAGTAATATTTACGTGTACTTACTAGGGTTAGGGTAGGGTTAGGGTTTGATTTCGTTGCATATAATTATGCATACTTTACTGTTATTACTATGGTAAGTAGGCTATATGTAACATATATAAGGTCACTGTAAAATAAAGTGTTACCTTATTCTGTTGGGAATGGCACTCTAATGAATAGATGTTGCGCGTTAATAGAGCATGCAAGAAAAAGCATGTGTTTATAACACTGAAAGAAAACTATTGTTTTCTTTTTTTTCTTTTACATTTTATAGGCCTATATATTTGTAGTTGTTTATGATTTTTGTGAATTATGAAGTTTTGATTATGGGTGGGGTGGGGACAGTTACCACTAAATGCAACCGGTATATGTAGGCTATCAATAAAACATAATGCTTCTAGTTTAAAGTGTTACAACTGTTGAATAATTATGCAGAGGATATTGTGCATTGTATATTCTCATTGATTTCTCTTACTCTCGCAAACACAAGACTATTAAATTGATTTATTTATGCAAAAGATGATTACGGAATATGTGTGTCGAGATGTAACATCTGTGATGAATGCACAATGTTTGCTTTGCTCTCATGTTCATTATATATTCTCTGCTTGATATTTTCACTGGCTAAACAGGACTCTATGTTGAACAGCAGCTGTAGCTGCACTCATTGATTGATTGCCTGTGTAAACACACTCTCGTGAATGCAGATAGAAGCTCTGGGTTGCATCTGTATTCTGCTTTACCTGTATTTCATGCAACATGCATTTTTTATGGTAGTAATTGCTTAAAGATATCTGGATTTCACCGATTTTCCCTAAAGCCAGAGGTTGAAATTAGTTTGGTGGACCTTCATGAGATTTTGAAGCAGGAGCAGAGGAGCAGACATAATCCCTCGATCCTCATTTTGACCACATACAGAAATAGCTTTCAAGTAGGCACATGGCAAATAAATATCACTGTGCAGAGCAGTCCTTCCCGCAAACTTTTTTGTGACGGTTAATTTGGATTGTTTGATACATTTGTGATTAAGATTTTTAACATTGAATTCATGCAAAACAAAATTGAATTAGTTAAAAAAGTCATCCACACGGGACTCCAAATAGATACAAATATCTAAATGTTTTACAGTTTTAGTTGTGTCAAGTCAACACTAACTTCTTACTTAACTGTAAAATTTCTTCCCAATCTACTAATTTGTAAGTCTCGTATACAGATGTTGTCGATTATATCAGCTCAACATGCAATATAAAAGAACAGTGTACCAAACATCAGGAATTTCCCAGTTATTGATTCACTCGTATGAATATTCACATTGGCGTGCTGGAAGTGGAAGTCTCTTGTTTAAAAATTAAATCTGAATTACTTTGTACAAATGATGAGGGGATTGCTATGAGATGATTAATTGCATATAAATGGAGATGAAATCCCGTGGAACGGATAAGTGTAATTATTTCGTGCCAAGATGATTTGTCTTGATTTGAAGTTACTTGCAGATAAGGAAAGAGAAAGAAGTGATTTGTATGGTGATTTATGGCTGCCTCCACCTGTGGACCATTTATCCTTTTCCTGCATTTATTGCTATCATGTCGTTGATAAATAGTGGGCGATATTGATTTTTAGGACCCTTTGAGGATAACTGTGAGTGAAAATAACAATGAATAATAAGTGTGAAATCCATTGGCTGATTTCCAATGCTCTTCTATTATATGTGTCATACAAAAACAGCATGTATTTTCTTGATGAATGCCACAAATGCCAACATGCTTAATATAGATATAGATGCACACATGTAATGCGTATTCATTTTGTGCTAATGACCAGCTGACTGCACATAATCCATTATTTAACAAGTAATAACTAATTACTGATCTGGATCGTAAAATAAGGTAATGGGGTGAGCATGACCTCAGGCACTAGAGCAGGATTGACATACATCAGCCTGAACAGGCATAAACGTGATTTCATTGGTTCCATGAAACGGGAGCTTCGTTTACCCTAGAGACCTCAATTGGCATTCCAGTCACATATATAGAGCCTGACCGAGTGCTGTTGTCATAGAGTGACAAACAGAAGGATCAGGAGATGAAATCTATAATGGATTTCAACAAGTTTGCATTCAAAGGTCCGGCCAATAGACTCCATTATATCTGACTGACCGTGTGACGGTTATGCGATTTGCAAGCTAAATGGAAAGAAACTCTGTGTGGGAGTTTGGATCACATGGTGGTCTTTCAATTTAAGCTCTTTTATTATCAATGAGATGTGTTCTTTCAGTGCATATGTCACATCATGATGACTTTGGACATGATTTGGCAGTGGCTTCCTTTTCAGGAGCTCCTTCCCAAGCAATTCCTGTGCAAACAGGAGACTGTTATCAGAATGCCAACCATGTTTGCTCATGCAACATTCAAGAATTCATTTGGTTGCTCCTCTTGCTGTTTATATAACACATCCAAATCTCTAATTGGTGCTTGACCAAGAAACACTTTGAGCTAATTATGCAATTCATATAGTTGTGTGATCAGTGTTGCTTGCTTGTGAATACATTTTTTTCTTTTACTGTAACTAGACATGTCCTGATTTTAATCGCAAGCATTAAATTATTCAAAAGCTTGAAAGGGATGTGGCACAAACTTGTGTTGATTTGTATTTGTGCTTTTGGGAGACTTTTGAGAGGGAGGGAAATGCTGTGATGTTTTTCAGGTGCACTCTGGGGTGTAGCTCCCTTGCATTGTTCCTTTAGTTTAGGGTTTTGTAAATACTTTATCTGTAAAGTGCATGATTCACTAGCATATGAGGCTCACTGTCGATATTTGCCACCAGAGATCATACCATTTTTAATACCCGTGCCGTTAGCAACATACACTATATTGCCAAATGTTTTGGGACGCCTGCCTTTACATGCACATGAACTTTAATGACAATCCGTAGGGTTTAATATGGAGTTGGCCCCCCCTTTGCAGCAATAACAGCTTCAACTCTTCTGGGAAGGCTTTCCACAAGGTTTAGGAGTGTGTTTGTGGGAATTTTTGACCATTCTTCTAGAAGCGCATTTGTGAGGTCAGGCACTGATGTTGGACGAGAAGGCCTGGCTCGCAGTCTCCGCTCTAATTCATCCCAAAGGTGTTCTATCGGGTTGAGGTCCCACGAAATTGAGAGCATGAATTTGTCCAAAATGTCTTGGTATACTGAAGCATTAAGGGCATGTGTCCAGAAAAGTGTTTTAGCCAGCTGAAAACGCTAGGCTCTCTGCTGAAAACGCCTCACTGTGAGTGATTGAGAGCGTTTTGGCAGTGCAGCATTTTTCAGTTGAGACTCTTCATGATATGGAATATCCGCTTAACTGTTTCTAGTATCTCATTTCACAGATAGTTTGTTTCTGTATTGATTCTATATAAAAATGCAGATACAATATTTGCTCTTGCTATTGTTTTAAATTTTGTTCTGTTATTATGTTGCATGTTTTCATCTGTTGAGGTTGTACAAGCAGAATGTGGCGGTTGGTCTGTTGTTTTTGTCCTGCCTCCCTCCACTGTGATTGGACGGCTGGGTGAAAAGTGACAGTGATGAGCGCTGCGTTTTACTCAAAGTTGAACATTCTTCAACTCTCTGCGACCAGTAAAAATTGCTGAACACTCAGCGCTTGAGCGTGAAATACTCTCTCAGCACCTTGTTATACTCATGGCTTTCTAAAAACATTTTGGTGGACACACAGCCTAAGAGTTCCTTTCACTGGAACTAACGTGCCAAGCCCAACCCCTGAAAAACAACCCCACACCATAATACCCCCTCCACCAAACTCTACACTTGGCACAATGCAGTCAGGCAAGTACCGTTCTCCTGGCAACTGCCAGACCCAGACTCGTCCATCGGATTGTCAGACAGAGAAGCGTGATTGGTCACTCCAGAGAACACGGCTCCACTGCTCTAGAGTCCAGTGGCGGCGTGCTTTACACCTCTGCATCCAATGCTTTGCATTGCAATTGGTGATGTAAGGCTTGGATGAGCTGCTCGACCATGAAACCCATTCCATGAAGTTCTCTACACACTGTTCTTGAGCTGATCTGAAGGCCAGATTGTTGTCTGGAGTTTGGAGGTCTGTAGCTATTGACTCTGCTGTGCACTGTGTGCCTCAGCATGCGCTGACCCCACTCTGTGGAGTTGCTGTTGTTCCCAATTGCTGCCACTTTGTTATAATACCACTAAAAGTTACGATGGAATATTTTGTAGTGAGGAAATTTCATGAATGGACTTATTGCACAGGTTATCATGGTACCATGGAAGTGATTGAAACACCCGAATTCAATGATTTGGAGGGGTGTCCCAATACTTTTGTCAATGTAGCGTATGTGCAATTCATTTCAGTGTGCAAAGAATACCTTCTGCTTTCATATTCTCTGAGCATTGTGGTAGGCGTGATGTTTGTTGATTGATCACTTCCAGCAGCCAATCACAATACAGATAAGCATCAGTGTGTACTTGGAGACAGATCTCTCAGAAACACCCCCCCCCTCCCGTCGGCTCTTCAAACCACACAGATACGGTGATTCACTGTTCTTCTCTGGATTCTGGGGAAAATAAAAATTACAACCTGTCTTTTGCATGTAATTACTGTGATTTTAGAGCAATTACCGGTTGTTCCCTCATTAAAATCCCTGTCACAATGGTAAGGCATCAGAAACCTGTCAGAGAAAAACCCTTGTGACGCATTTTTCTCTTGCTCGGGGCGGGAGAGATAAGGCTGGGATTACTGTAGCCGGATAAGGTGGAAGGCAGATTACACCACACGCAGTTCAAGACTTTTCAAGTGTTATCGACAATGGAAACGTCAAACATCTGTTTTATTTATCAGGAGAATTGCTGTCTGATTACAGAGATAAGCTGTCATCTAAAGCAACACATAACTGCTTCATTGGCCTTCATCAAACGTATTCTTCCCACGTCTGCGGTCGCCGCAAATAACAGCGTATGTACAAGTGATTTGAGCACTTGAAAAGAACAGTCATCTAGACTGTGCAAGAGATGAAGCTGAACATGGAAAACGAAGTATACCTGATCCTTAAGACAATAGGATCATTTAGGGTTGAAAAGGATCCTCAAGAGCCCGCTTTACTGCCCCTTCTCACCCTTCACAGTGTGTACTACCAAAAGGTCCATATGAGTTATGTCACCAAAATGCTGTAAATGTGGCTAAGATTGCTATTTAGTACTGTGAGTAAGTGAAGCCAGTGAGATGCCAAGCAACTTAATAAAGTAATTAAAGTAATGGGCATGTATTTTCCAGTAGCAAAGCAATTTTATTGATTAAGTAGTGAGGTAGCATTGTGAAACTCTATTTGTTAAGTGTCTTCAGTATTCTCTATTGGCTATTTAGAATCAGAGCATGCAATGTGCAATTTTTTACTCTTTTGAATCAGTTCTTTTCAATGGATCAGACAAACCAATCTAAATCATTGAAGTTGCTAGTTATTAGTTTGAGCTTGGATCAGTTGGAGTGGTTCCAGCATAAATGACTCACTCACTTAACTAAATCAGATGGTGCAGTTGACTTATACTGAGACCGTCTAGAGGGTCCAGCAATATATTACTTTACATTACATTACATCCAGTGTTGGGTAAGTTAAAAAAAAGTAATTAATTACTAGTTACTAATTACATCTTCAATAGTGTAATTCGATTACTGTACAAATTACTCTCTCAAAAAAGTATTTAATTACTTATTTAATTACTTATCTTATATCATCCTTGAGTTAAGCGATTCAAGGATAGACATGAAACAGCTCTTTTAATTCATTCAAATACTGTACATAATATAAAACTACATAATTTATTCTTATTAACTGACCAAAGTATTACAAATGTGAAATGTGAAAAAGATACATAAAACCAAGCATTTTAAAGTTAGAATTAAATTTTTTATTTTAATTCCTCTGTTCTACGGTCTATACACAGTATTTAATTCAATTATATCAAAAGTAACTGTAGTTAAATTACAGAAGCAATCCCTTACTTTACTAATTAAATTACGGTAACTAATTACTTAGGAACTAGTTACACCAACACTATTATTGTTATTATATTATATTATATTATATTATATTATATTATATTATATTATATTATATTATATTATATTATATTATATTATATTATATTATATTATATTATATTATATTATTTTGATGTTATGTTACAATAATGTTTTATAAACAATAATAAATATTTGAATCAAATAATATAATAAAATGTTTTACTTGTTTTGGGTATAATTTAAATTTAATAAATATATTATATTTTATTATATATCTACGGAGCCCTAAAGGGACATGGTGAAGGAATAAAATATGAGATGGAGGAAAAAATATTTGAGTTCCCTAAGAAACTTTGCGTACCCTTGCAAAAACATTTGCATTCCGCCGAGAAACTTTGTGTTCGCTCGCAAAGCACTCAAAAGGTTTTGTGAGCCAATGCAAAGTTTCTCGGGGGAACGGAAAACATATGCGAGAGAATGCAAAAGCATTGGCTTATTATTTTTCCTCCCATCTATACCATGTATTTAGAGGCTCCGTATATATAAATATAATTCAAACTTAAAAAAACATCTCCAGATATGTTTTAAAACATATGTTATGCTATATACTATGCCTGATATGATATGTGTTTTATACCTATTGTGGGCATTTTTAACAAACAGGGATGTGAATACATTACCTTACAATTTTTTATCATGAAAATATCATGATGTAGCTTTAATGTAGCAAGCTGCCCTATAGTTGGTAGTGTAAGTTTTTTTTTTTCTTCTCTAAACAGTAGTTTTTAATTAGCTGAACTGTTTATAGAGAGTATTTTGTAGCGTAACTAGCTATATTTAGCTTCATGCTAAATATTTATTGTACATTTATTCCCCTGGAGAAACCCGGGGGCAAGCCCATTGTGCCAATGGTAATGATTTATGGATCAGCCCTTGTGCAACCTTTTGATTATTATCCAGAGGTTGTAACCACTACACCAGCCCAGGTGATTCGCAAGTGGTCCATTGAGCACTGATGCTTCATTCTCACATCTAACAGGACCTCATATTGTGTTATAGTTTCTGAAAGCTTCTGCCATTTGGTTCAAGGTCCCCTAAGAGTTTCCTGAACCCTGGCTTTATTTTCTCCCACATCAAACAGTGTCTCTCCAGGTTGCTCCGCTGGGCAGCGGACAATGGCGCTCCACGGGCAGGTGGCATCGCTTCCACTCCACTGCTCCCATTTGTAGCCCTTAATATCTCCTTCGATTTGCTCTGCCCTAAATACTGAACCGAGTGGGTGGCTTTCAAACTTTTAAGCCTCTCTACAGAATCTGCGAGGAAAAAAAGGACGTTCTTTCTTTAAAAAAAGAGGACTGGAGAGAGAGTTGGATGTCTTTGAGGTGAGCAGTGTTGAAAGCCTGCCCACATTCTGCAGTCACTCCAATGACAAAAACATATTCAACAGACAGTCTGCCATGAAGATGCAGTCCACTGAAGTAAACCAGAACAAACTCAAGCCAACAGAGTAAAATACATTTCTTGAAGCAGAATTTTGGTCATTGTCGTGATAAGGATCACAGAGTGATTGGTGCTCGAGGCGGAGGCGGTGACAACCCTGGAAACCCCAGCGGAGACCTAGCCCAGCCTGAGCTGTTATGATCACAAGCAACATTGATTTTTCGGATCCTCAGTGGTGTGACTCTTGTTCCCTGTATTCTAACTTGTGCAGACACATTGGCAATTGTCGATCTCGACTCAGTCTCTCACAAAAAGCTGTTCAGTATGGCTGACTGGTGCTTTTTATTGGTTTTTCTGATGGACGTGGGAGAGATGCCGTAAATAACTTCATCCAATTGTTCATTTTCCCGGTCATGGTTGCCATGCCGGCAGAGAGCCTGAGTTTTCTTCAGTTTGATTTGAAGCAGAAGAGCCTCTCTGTTGTGAATTATTTTTAGTGAGTGTGTTCATGAGCCAGTCGACTCTAATGATTTTCTCATATAGGTCATTTTTAGAAAGCATTTTCTACAAATCCATGTCAAGTCAGATGCTAAATATTTTTTTTTACTGAAAGATTCATGCTGTACTCTAGGTGTACTCTAGACCTTGCAATGGCTTTCTATATTCTGAGTGCCAAATTTGTACAGATAAAACTTGACCTTATTAACATAAGTCTTAAGTCTTGGCTCAAAGTAATTATTGTAGCATTGTGCTTCTTGACCGATTCTTTTCAGTGAATCAAAATTTGACCTGTAAGACACTGTATTTTGAGAACATATACAATAGAAGTCACCAGATCTCTTTGTCTACCAACAAAATTGGGGATGTCAGTTAACAAATTCATAATAATACTAATAATACATAAATTCCAATTATCGATCGTTGTTAAAATTAAGGATCAATTAATCAATTAATCTTTAACCTTAACCTCTTAAATACGAAGCAAGTGCTTACTCAACAACCACTTGCACTTCCCCCTGTTTTTTTTATGTCTATGAGGTGTTTTTAATATGCTTTAAGATAAGCCATGTGCAGATTCATAAGTCAACTCCATTAGTGAGTATCTTCTCCTTAAAACTGTCTCAAAAACACAGTTTCAAATCGCTGGTGTTTCTGCCGTCACAAACTACCTTGTCACCAATCAAGTCAATGTGTGATCGTTCCTTTTTAAAAAAAAAATATTTTGGTGATCAAAGATGAGTTTAAGTGATACAAATGATTGACTACAGGGGGACTTTAACCAACACAAAATAGTCGTCATTTTAAAGCTTAGGGGCTGTTTACTCGACACCGTTTTCAACTGAAAACGGAAAACTTTTTCATGCGTTTTGGCCGTTGATTTACACGACAACACTGTTTTGGGGGCCTGAAAACGCAAGCTTTTGAAAACGTTTTTCAGAGTGCTAGGTTTTGAAAGCTTTACCGTCTCCATGTAAACAACAAAAACGCAAATCTGTGAAAACTGTGACATGCGTATTACGTGTTCGCGGTGTGTTTCTTGACAAAGCGACATCTCCAACTACTGGCCTGGCATGCATAATATAGCCTTTTTTGTGCCATTTTCACAGATCCGTGTGAATGGGGTTCGTTTTGACAACACTGTTGTGTGTTTGTAGTGGAAACATACCCTTAGAAGCAGTGAAAATAAGGAATATGACCATCACTTAAGTGCTTTTACATTAGCTGGAATATTAGATATTACCTATTTTACACCCTCTAACCCCCTCCCTTCACATATTTCATATGACATATTTTATTTCATGAGAACAATATATCATATAGTTATTTAATTTTTGTTATATGAAAAAAAGAACAAAAATGCAAATACGATAGAGATACAATTGGAATAAACTACGTTTTCAGGCACAGTAGGTTTATTTAACATGTATACATTTATTTAACGTCTTTTGTTGTTTGATTAATGTTAATGATATTAATTTAGGTGATTTAGGGCTAGATTAACTAAACGGGGCAAATTTGTGTAAGAACGCAATTTCATAAAAGCGCAGATGGGAGTGGACAGTTCAGTGACGATCTACTGACGACAAGTAAATTAATGAACACAGACCCATAATGACCAGCGCAATCTACCCGTTAGCGTCTGGTTTAAGACATGCTTTTTGGGCTGTAATTAATGGCGCAAAACACCAGTAAATTGACGAGCGAAATCCTTTGTAAATCACCTTGTGATTCATTTAAATACTCTCCTCCCATAAATGTTGCACCTGAAAGGGAAACTCCAACAAATGCATATGCAATCAGGTCAGCTGCAAAAATAACCCTGCCCTTTAGTAAATCCTGACAGTAGTTTTTTAACACCAAAAGAGGGTTTGTGCTGGCGCAAGCTGTTAGTAAATCCGGCCCTTAGGCTGTTGTCACTTTAACACAGAATGCTTGGATCTAATATATACTGACACACATCCGGTTTTCACCAAGCTGTTTACATTCACTAAGGCCATAACCTGTTTTTGACCATTCAGGCGCGAAGAGAACTAAATTTGGGCCTGCATGCTATCTAAGAGAGCGATTCTAGTGCACGTCATTCAGCGCAATACCGCATTGGTCTCCTCTCGCTCCTCCCACGTCTCTCCCTTGTCTACCTTGCCACAAGGCTATTCTCGCGTGACAGAAGACTACTACTCACTTTTATATGATCACTTAGCAAAGACAATTTAGAAAAGAAGAAATTGGGATGTCTGGTCAACCTAACCATAGGAAGCCTCGTTTCCACCAAAATTACCCAGAACAATTTGTCCCAGGAATTTTTTTCCCCCAGACCTGTTGCTGTCTGTGTTTCCATCATGGTCTAATGATGATGGTGAAGATTAGTTCGGTGACATAGGACTGCACTGCAACAGACTTTTAGGTTGAAATAAAATGCTGCTTGAATTCAACCAGTCAGCATGTTTAGTGCCCAAGTCCCACCCCTGAAAGTTCCTGAACTTTGAAAAAGTATTACCTCATGAGCAGGGACTTTCTGAGGGGGAAATCTTTACCCAGAAATGAAGCTAGCGCAAGTTCTGCCAGGAAGACTCAATTGTTATGTCACTAATTACCTTCTCATCTATCCAATCATATCCTTTACGTAGTATAAAAAGTTAGTACTTACTCATGTCTGAGTTCGCAGATACTGTCACTTCAGCACCACCATCCTTCCCACCACCACCAAGATTGGACCTTTCCTCCACCCCTACACCACCAGTGGGCCTCCTGTCATCCTCAACACCACCAGATGGGTTCTCTACCCCGAAAACTTCAGGATGTTTTTTTCCTCCATCTACCCCACCACCATCAGATGGCCCCCTTCCTTACTTTGCGGCCGTGGGCTGCCCCACGCTTTCATATTCAGGCAGGATACGCAGATTCCGTACCCTCAGAATGTGAATTACGAACGGGGCCTATGCCAAAGAACTTGATTGCTTGCTGAGCTCAATATTTCATTGTTACAGCATTAATTCTCCCGAGTCTTTCTGGTAGAACTTAATTTAGATCCTGGTCCCTGCGGTCGAAACCCATACAGTATCCCCCAAAGTCCCTAGTTCTTGGGGAAAGTTCTTGCAGTGGAAACGCGGCTGTAGATTGCATATATATCATATAGAGCAGGTGGTCTTGAATGAGCCCAAACACAAAATAGTACAATATGTAGATCACAGAGTGACATTGACATGCTGCTTGGCCAAAGCTATTGGACTTCCATGATGCAGATCATGATGCAGTGTTTTCCAATTTCTTTGAAGGTTCAACCAATGGAAACTGGATCTCGGGTGTGAGGGGGTGGGTAAAATCGGTAGGGACAATGTGTAGAAAACAATCGGACACTGTTACAGCTAGAGAGCGCTTGGATTGGATTGATTGCTCAGATTAACAGGTCTTGAGTTACCACCATCTATGTGCACCACAGCTGAAACAGTGCTGGAGATCATCACTCATCAACCAGGATCTTATGACTTGTTTATTTTATGTACTTTTATTGTGACGTTAACACAAGTAAGTAGTGCTTATGTTCAGTAAAATCACTTGTTTGGTGGGTTTTTTGGACCCTCGGTTAATAATGTTTTGAAATAAACGTCTAGCCTCCCTAATCCATTGCGTCACTTGAATATTTTGAATATGTAACTACGGAGTGCTGGTTTCATTTTTCCTTGTGTCTGCTGCACTGCTTCTTGTGTAAGTACTGTAGGTGGTTCTTGGCCAGAATAAACTGCAATGTGGACCAGACTTTATAGTTTTAATGACTTGTGAACTTCCCAGCATAATCTGTGCTAATCGTTCTTAATCACTATGTTTCTTTGAAGTGCATCCTTAATTTGTGGCGAACACGAGGTCCTCCTTCACACATCTTTCTAGTTCTCTGCTATCCAGTTGGCTCCCTCCATTTCCATCTGCCTTTGACTCATGTGCAGAATATCTTCCTTTCTCTATCAAAAAAGAAAAAAGGGATCTGCCTCCTGTTCTTTGTGGCTAAATTGACCAGACGCGCCTGGCAGTGCGAACCCTTTCTCGAGCTGATAAATGCTCCGGGCCGAGCATGAAGGCCGTGAAACTGAAAGGAATGCCGATTGCGGTGGCGGAATTGGATGTGTGTGGGACAGTGGGACACCCCTGTGCTTCTGTCTGTCTCATCACAGTGACACACACACACACACACACACACACACACACACACACACACACACACACACACACACACACACACACACACACACACACACACACACACACACACACACTCACCTGGCTAAGGGCTAGTGGAGCATAGAGGGACCTGCGTTTATATGCAGACCGACTCAAAACTATACCAAAGAGATAGGTCCAGTCTGGAATACAAGAAAGAAAGTGTCATAATGAGTCTCTGAAGTTATAATTAAATTACTGGTGGATGAAAGGAGTTTGACACCATTGGGTTTAAAACCAGTGATGAGGTTCAGCTAATTTAAACTTAGGGAAAGTATTTCAGCTGAAAAGAAATCTTGCTAATTAAAAGGATATTTCACCTAGAAATTCTCTCTTAACCTTTCTTTTTTTCTTTCTTTCTTTCTTTCTTTCTTTCTTTCTTTCTTTCTTTCTTTCTTTCTTTCTTTCTTTCTTTCTTTCTTTCTTTCTTTCTTTCTTTCTTTCTTTCTTTCTTTCTTTCTTTCTTTCTTTCTTTCTTTCTTTCTTTCTTTCATATCAGTTAATTAATTATTTTTAATAAAAAAATGTATACATTATATTAAATTACAGATTCCTTTTTTTAAAGAAATTCTGTAGTAGGGCTGTCATTTTATGTTAATATTTAATATGAATTAATTAACAGTTGTAATGCATTATTACATTAATTAATCAAATATTAATTATATCAATACATTAAATTTGAATAATAATAAACTAATAATAACAATGACAAAAAATAGACATGTCCTTGACATGAAAATAATTTGTCTACACTATCAAAGCTAATCAAGTACCTTTTATATTTAATAAAAAATAAAACAAAAGACTTCCAAAGCCACTTTATATTCCATGCCTAACTATTTTACTCATCTAAATAATGCAATACTCCATTCAAAAATATCTGAATATTTTAAGAAGGGGGATTTAAATGTCTCTTTTAACCTATAATGAGAAAAGAGGCTCTAAATGCCACACAATGTCCTTTTTGCTCATTTAGTGCCATTTATATTAATCCAATTAAAATGACACAGAGACTAATCCAGATGTTGCATACTAATTCAAATAAGGTCTGAGGTGATATCGAAGCACACATGGAATGCCTCATTAGCATTGAGAGTGTTCGAATGATTGATTTCTTTTGTGGTCGAGGCTGAAAATGCCGGCTCTGGTTGTGTCTCAACCAATCTGCTTGTTGAAACATGTCATTTCGGCTGGCAGATCTACATTCACCAGTGGTACTTTTCATTTTGGGCAACATATGTTCCCTGACAGGGCTCATCACGTGTGCCGTCGCTGTGTTTTCCCTAGCTTGATGATGAATTAGCAGCATTAGGTTTTGCTTTATTAGAACGAATGCACATGCCAAGGCAGAGCATGCTGGGTATACAGCTGTTAAACACCAGTGCTGTTAGAAACTGTTATTTTATTTTTCGATTGATTCCATTTCTCAGATATGCATGGTATTAATTATTACTTTTGAATTTTTGTACCTCAGAGTTTCTGTTCTGTCCATTGCATTTGAGTTCAAGATTAGATTTGTGATGCTACATTATCCATATAATATCTAGTTAGTCCCTTAGTCTCTATAGTACTCTCTAAGAGTTAGTCCCTCACTCTTAAAGGTCCAATGACACAGAATAACCATTTTTTTCTTAGTATGAAGAACTATTTAACAATCTAAAGAACCTTTTGTGCAATGGAAATATTCCATGGATGTTAAAAGTTCTTTATGGAACCATAGTTACCAACAAAAAAACATTATTTTTAAAAGTGCGGGCGGCCTGAAGTCTTGGCTTCTTGGGTGAAAGATTTCAAATAAGGCTTGAACTGCACTGCTGGAGTTCTGAAGCCTCAAGTGCTGCTGCTTTATTCTGAGTTTTATTCTAAGTGCTTAGACATTTATTTGTCACTTTCTTACCAAAACTAAAGAAATATTTTATGTAGGAGTAACTCTTGTGCTTCTCTATAGAAAAAAATAAATCCCTCATTTAGGGATGTAGGAGTCTAGAGACACATACATGAAAGGTGCGTTTGGGAAAACTTGAATATTAGCTCCACTTATAATAAGGTATGAATGTGCAATTTATAGTTCATACGGTCATGTAAAAAAAAAGGAAACCCTATTGAATTCTTATGTTTTCTGTAAAATCATCTTGTCCTTGGCAGGTCTTAAAATTAGGTAAGTACAACCTCAGACGAACAACAACACATGATATATTACACCGTGTCATTATTTATTTAACAAAATAAATTTAGCAATGGGTGACAGACTAAATACACCCTTACTGTTAACAGGAATTAAGAGGGTTAGTAACGGTCAGGCGCTGCTAATGAAATGTCTTTGATTCATTGATCATCAGGAAGTGTGATCACCTCTATAGAACCAGTTCTGGCGGTTTGCTGGTCTGGAGCATTCAGGTGTGTGTTAACACAATGCCAATGAGGAAAGACATCAGCAATGATCTTATAGAAGCAAATATGTGCTGCCATCAATCTGGGAAGGGTTTAACGGCCATTTACAAACAATATGAAGTAAGGAAGATTATTCACAAGTGGAAAACATTCAAGATAGGCACCCAATCTTCTCAGGTGTGGACGTTTCAGCAAATTCACTCCAAGGTCAGACCGTGAAATGCTCAGAGAAATCACAAAACATCCAAAAGCTACACCTCAGATTCTACAAGCTACAGTTAACATTTTAAATGAAAAAGATAGGACAAGTATGGCATGTTTGGAACACGGCTCAGATTTGGAAAGTTTTGATGAGTTTGGACAGATGAGACCAAAGTGGAGATGTTTGGCTGTAATGAACAGCCTCAAGGTGAAAGCTAAACACTGTATAACACCTCATTCCAGCTGTTCATCATGCTCGGTGCTTGGCTTGTTTTACAGCCACAGGACATGGGCTCCTCACAATCATTGAGTCAACCATGAACTCTTCTGTATACCCAAGTATTCTAGAGTCAAATGTGAGGCCATCTGTCCGACAGCTAAAGCTTGGCCAACATTGGGTCATACAACTGGCCAATGAGCCAAAGAACACCAGCAAGTCTACAACACAACGGCTGAAAAAGAAAAGAGTCAAGGTGTTGCACTGGACCAGTCGAAGTCCAGACCTCATCCCGACTGAAATGTTGTGATGGGACATTAACCCTCTGGACTCTAAGGCTAATTTGTGGCCCTGAAGAAGTTTGACATGCTCTGACATTTTTTTTTGTTTTTCAGTTGCTTTAGAGCATATTAATGGCTAGAGTCTGATTACACAGTGTTCAGTACAAACAGGGCTACAGTAAAATATGTGAGCAACATGTACATAAAAAGTTTGAAGTTTTGAGAAAATAATGTTTATGCATAGTTTCTTAAAAAAACTAAAATGTTAAATCACTGAAATAAGGCCATCTAACACACTTTTAACATTTGTTCACATGGCTTTTCAGAACTGGATGCTGTGCATAAATCGATAAAATCTCAATGAACTGGAGCAAAGTTATAAAAAAGAATTCCTCCAGAATGATGTGAGAGAAAATGATTCCTTCAACTTATTGCTGCTAAAAGTGACTCTACAGGCAATTGAATCATTGTGTGTACTTAGTTTGTCACCATTTTGGCTTTATTTTTGTTAATTAAATAATGATACCGTGTACTGTCATGTGTTGTTGTTCATCTGAGGATGTATTTACGTCATTTTAAGACCTGCCAAGGACCAGATGAATTTTATTATGTTCTGATATGGAAAACCATAAAATTCTAAAATAATTTTTCACATGACTGTATGTCTCTTAAAACTCTCCATTAATGATTTAAAGGAATGTTATTGCCTTAAAACAAGCTCAACCAACAGCATCAGTGACATGCTGTTATTACCATTGATAATGATTTGGACTCATCCTTCAGTTTATACACAGTGATTCATTTACAGTAGAACTGTAGAAGTGCATGCATCTTGAAGGGGGTAAAAGCAGAAATCTGAAGCTTGAATGTTTATTATTGCACTTACATACATTTTTTACATACTTTGCAAATAGGCTACTTTTGAAAAATTGAACTTAAAACACAGAAATGTACTATATGTATTCAAATAGTAGTCTGTGTTTTTTTAATGCTTTCGAAACTTTTATTTAATTTTCAAGCTTTGAAATGTAATTATTGTAAAAATATCATGTTATGTAACATGTAAAACATTTTCCTTAAACCTTGCATGCATGTTCATTTACACATCTTAATAATTTCATTAAAAGAACCTCAGACTACATGACTTTTAACAACCTGAACTAAACTTGATTTTGTCATATTTAATACAGTATTGTCAAACTACTTAATTTCTGGCTTTTTTTTTCTTTTCTTTTTTTCAGGGAAAAAATAATAACATTATCATCCCATATTCGCATCATTGTAAAACATGTATAAATTGCATATTTGTTTCAATTATATATATTTTTATTTTTATAAATAAGTAGATTCAATGGCATCATGTAATTTGTCCCTGAACTTCTGATTATGTGTTACCAGCATAATACTTGCAGGTATCATGGAAAGGTTACCGTGGTTACCAGCTTCACTTGGTAATGACATGTGTTGAAAAATTTAATGGGCAAGGTAACTGATTATTCATTTATTTATTTCAATTAATCTCATGTTATGACATATAATGTCCAATATACAGGTCCTTCTCAAAAAATTAGAATATTTTGATAAAAGTTCATTATTTTCCATAATGTAATGATACAAATTAAACTTTCATATATTTTAGATTCATTGCACACCAACTGAAATATTTCAGGTCTTTTATTGTTTTAATACTGATGATTTTGGCATACAGCTCATGAAAACCCCAAATTCCTATCTCAAAAAATTAGTTATTTAAAAACTAAAATATATGAAAGTTTAATTTGTATTATTACATTATGGAAAATAATGAACTTTTATCACAATATGCTAATTTTTTTAGAAGGACCTGTATGTGGTCATATTTTCTAAATGTTGCCTTTAGACTTCCATACAGCGTGCATTACTGAAAAACATGATTTATTTTTACAAAGCATTGTCGTGTGTTGTAACTGACAGCATTACACAGATGCTTGAGCATATTAAACCCAGAGCATTGCATTAATGAGTACATGTAAGCAGGACTGCTCTCACGTGCATGTGCCTCAAGTGCAATTTTCTTTAAGTAGGTTAAAGCTGGTGGGGAAAAAATGATCATCAACACCAAATGTCGCATTTGGCTTCAGAGAACAGCTGTGTGGGCTTGGTGTGTGGCTTTGGCTTTAAAATCGAGGAGATCGGATCTGTTTTTGCTCAGGATTACACTGGCAGTCACTTCCATTGAATGTGATTCAGCAGTGTCATGGTCAGGACAAAAAGCCTCCAACAGTCCTGCAAAGGAGTACTTCACACACTGTAAAGATTGTTCAGATAAAAGCAATTGTGCAAAGCAATTTTTATCTGTTTTTTATTTATATAAGAAAAATATTTAATTCACAAGAATGTGTCATAAATGAGACTCGTGGGCTGAAGATATGTGCCATAGAGTGAGTGTGTAAGTGAGAAAAAGGGAGACAGAAAGACAGAGGCAGCAAAATAGGGAAATAGGGGGTTGTAGAGTAGCTGGGAAGCTTCAGAGAGCCAGAGCCAGACCCTTAAAACAGATTCGTGGAAAGAAAGCTTGGAGGAAAAGGCAGGACAAGACAAGCGTTCTACAGAGAGCTGGAGCTCACTTGGATGACACTATGCAGGAAAGCACTTGGCAGGTGTTGTAGAGATGTTTCCGCCACATGCTATGGTGCACTTCTCCTGTTCTGTGACCCATGCCTCATTCTTTAAGCATAGAATGCAGCAGTGCTGAGGCGACCCATGAGGTACAACCAGCTCTGCATCAGTGGGTTTGTTGACAAGAACCATCAAACTCAAGAAACATCAGACTTTTTTTCAGTAGAACACAAAACAGGATATTTTAAAGCAGTGTTTCTCTACTGGTGGGTCGCAGAACTGTTTCGAGTTGGTAGTCAAATACATTTTTCCAAGGTGTACATATTAAATATTGTGAATTAATATAGAATTAACTCTACTTTAGTGCTGCAAGGATATTGCACAGCACCAAAATCTCTTATCTGAGCCTTAGAAGTCTGTCAACACTCATCAATGTCAAAATATTTGAGATGACCAATGAAATCGAAATAGGCGGGCTTTATGTTCACAGAAGCTGCTGAGCACAAATGTCTGCCCAACTCGACGCTGTAGTCATAAAGTGCGAGATAAGATGTATAGCTAAACTAAACATTTCATATTTGACAGCTAATTTAGGATAGAAATGTTAATAATCAGGCAAACTAATAAACTTTTTGTCTAACTTCACCATTTTGAATTGATAAAATATAAGAACTAATTTACATGATTTATACTGTAATAATTAGTAACTGTCAATGTGAAGGGGACAAGAAACATTAAAGGGTTAGTTCACCCAAAAATGACTCACCCTCATGTCGTTTCAAACCCGTAAGACTTGTGTTCAAAAAGTATTCTCGTCTCTTCATAAAATTAAGGTTGAACCACTGGAGTCACATGGACTATTTTAACAAACTCTTTACCTTTCTGGACCTTGAAAGTGTTAATTAAATTGCTGTCTATTGATGCTTCAGAAAGCTCTTAATTTGTGTTCCAAAGATGAACAAAGGTCTTAATGGGTTTGGACGGACATGAGGGTGAGGAATTAACCCTTTAAAAAGCTGTTTTCATCATATTACGCATATGATTAATACTGAATGTGTACATATTGTGATTGAATTTAATAAACGTATTTACCTAGTGTTCTTAACCTTCGGTAAATTAACTTGATTAATAAAACATATAGACTAAATATCAGTTGACTCTATGTTTACTTCACTGATAAAAAACTATCAGTCAGAGCTCAGCTTCAGGAGCGAGGGAAGAGACAGAGTGAGATAAGGAGATTGAGAGAGAAATAAAGAGTGATTGAGATGAGGAGAGAGCAGGTATTGACAAATAATCTACTGCCCACTGACATTTTAAAGCTAGTTCTTATCAATTTTTTTGGCCTTTAAATGTCTTGAAATGCACATACTGTATGTAGATCAAAGAAAAAAATTTGGGGGAGCATGTCCATGAGCCCCCATAATTACCTCAAATTTGGGTCCTGTGTCATTATTCTAAAAAAATTTTTGAGTGTATTTTCTAACAGACTCTTCAATTGCACGCACAAATGAAGGGGCGCTCGCTGTATATCACTTCATTATACGATAGATACGATATGATATGATATGGTATGAAACGATACACAATACGATACACAATACAATACATGATGCGATACACAATATGATACACGATACGATACATGGCTCATGATACCGATAATAGATTCTTTTTTTTTTAATTTTTTTGTAACTTTAGGGGTACAACAGCTTGCCGCTGGGGTAGTACCCTAAAAATTACATCTTTAAAAATGACACCTTAACGTAAATATTGCTACTCTAAGTTACTAATATGCACCTTTTAAGGGTGAATAAAGTACAAAGATGTCATTCAGTGACAAGCTGTTGTACCCCTAAAGGTTAAAAAACTACGTTAAAAACCTTTTTTTCATAGGCTGCATCATGCGAGTTGGAGAGAATCATGGACAAGTACAGTCTACTTTGGGCTTTGTGCTTGAACAAATATGCGCTAAAATATGTCAAAATATCCATCTTTTTAAACGCATTCAGTTATGTCTTTAGTAAACATAAACAGCTGAGAACGTAATTGAATGCTTGACAGTGTATTCGACATTTGGTCTTAAAGTGACAGCAGCCTAATAAACCCACTACTAATTTAAGTATGGAATAATGAGTCAATAATTCGACTTATACTGCTGTTACTGTTGTTCAGATGATGTATCTCAAGACATTTGTCAGGTTTTGTCCTTAAAATGCTTGTGTGCAGGACTAATTTCTTGTGCATCTAAACCCAAGCGTCCGTTGCTAAATCCAAAACGTCATTTTAGAGCTAGTAAAGAAGGCTTGAGCTATTGATAGCAGACTAATGCTGTTATTAATGCAGTCATTAGAGAGAGAGCGTATGTGAATTACCTCAGTCTGTGCAGCTCTTTCAACAGTGTTCAGCAGCAGCGTCTACTAATATGAAACTGTAAGAACAGCGCCATTATTACCTCGCTAGTGAGAAATGCCATGTAGCTTTTAGGTTACTAAACTATTTTACTGATAAAACCATCATAGCAGTGGTTGTAGGTGCCCCACTCTCCTGCTATGTGCTTTCCGTACATAATAAAATGTAATTTTGTGACAAAAAACATGGAAATAATCTGTCATTTATATCCTGTTGTTTTTACTTGCTTGTTCAGTGTCGTTGTGGGTTTCGCTTCTTTTGCTGTTGTCAGCTCTAAAGATATTTGAATGAACTGAAATCATTTTGGCGAGGTGATATGGAACTGTAATGCGTTCAAGACCTGACTGGAACTACTTTTGGCGTGCATTTCCCTGAAAATACTTGCACACATTAGAACGTTCGTCAACCAATCAGATTCAAGTATTCAACAGCCCCACAGTATAATGTTCATCAAACAAAAGCAAACAAGAAAATGATTCACTGAATAACATTAGTAACTTTAATAAGAATCAGTGTATATTTAATTCATACAGTGAAGACTATGCAGTGTTTTACTTATATATTCTGTATAGGAGACTATTATTAGTAGTAGGCTTAATTGTAATTGTAATGAAATTATTGACTATTGTTTTTCTTTTTTTATTGTATTACTGAACGTTTCATCTCCCTGTTGTTGCTTGGCGGTGAAGCTGCTCTGAAAGAGTACATTAAGTGGTTGGGGGACAGGTTTACCTAAAAGTTTTACCTCAAAAATTTACAGGACATGAGGCTGAGTGAATAATGACAGATTTTTTTATTGAGTGAACTATCCGATTAATGTGGTTCCCTGTGAGCTGTATGTGTGATTTGGTGTCCCGGTCTTCCTCCAGAAAGTGGGACGCCACATCGCTGCAGTAATACATCCTGCAACAGCCAGGCCTGCCTCAGCATCTGTACCTCTGACATTCCACACACTGCATGGAAAGCCCTGGAGGGGACGCTGGCTGCAGTGAATAATTAAAGAGATGGTGGGAAAAGCATGCTGCGTGGGCATGCAGATCGATCCGGAGAGTCCAGGCTCGGTTTGCATTGCTCGGGTTCCCATTGCCGGGCACACATCGAGTTTTTTATTAAAGGGATGAAAGCCAATTAGGCCTCACGGCAACCTGGCCCTATCCACCACAGATTGCACCGTGGGATTGATTCATTCTGATATGGGTTGTGAAGAGAGGCAAACATAGCATTAGCATGCAGAGAAGAAGGCTAGAATTCCCAAACGCCACCACAACTGAAAGCTCTCAGACTCTAGAGGTTTTCCAGAACGCCGGTGACATGACAGGACTGGAAGATTGTCTACACTCACAAGCAGTTGGGTCACTTCAAGAAAAATAATTTAAACTGGAATATTGCAAACTGCGGCATATAACTGCGCTGGTCTCTCTTGAGATCCGGGACTTAATTGCTTCTGGGATTGGAGGGGTTTTGTTGTTGTTGTTGTTGGGAGTAAATTGTATCTGTCCAATATCCATTATAAGAGGCTGCCCCGACAAAACGTCTGTTCTTGGGACAAGTAATCAGTCATGCACTATGGCCTCGGATATCAATTCTAATATATGCTAATAAAGAGATCATTCGAGCAATAAGCAAACATCGCCATATGCTGCTGTGTTTCTTGTCAGGATATAACATATGCATATCATTTGCATTTTAAATCTCAAAGGATGCTATAAGGAGACTGTCTTCTGTGGTTTCCATCCAAGATGAAACTCGAGAACTTCAGTTTGTGTGGGTGTACCGGCTCAGTGAGTTCATCTGAAAGTGTTGTGATGAAAATGCATTGTGTTATGATGCAGTCAGGCGTTATTTACATTTGCCTTCGATCTGTGTGTTGACAGCATTAATTACACTGATGGCGCCTCTCCGGACAGGCAGTTTGCAGCTCTCCTCTGTGCCGCTCACTTTTATTGCTGTCACGCCTTTGATGTTTCTTTTGTCTGATGAGGAAAAGACTCAAACACTCCCTTTACTTCAGAAGCAAGCGACTCACTTGCTCTGTTCTGCTGTATTCTCTGTATTTTCTGAATCTTTTTCTCTTGACTCTACCTCTCAATTTAAGCTCTGACGCCGCTCTGACCAATGCAACAGTCCTGTGATTACATCAGTTACATCAGTTTGGTTTCCTGTTGAACCAATCAGAGAGATGTTACATCTGAGGGAACCGGTGCTTTTGGCTGGAGAGCATGGGAGTTTAGCTGATTTTTGGGGGGACAATGGACAATCCCTATTAACTAGTTGCTTATTAGCTTGCATTTTACTAGGATATTGGCTGTTAATTAGTACTTATGAAGCACAAATAAATGCCTTATTCTGCACAACCATATTCTACATCCCTTAATCCTACTAAATACCTTAATTTAATCACTACAAAAACTACGTTACTACTTTTATTAATAAGCAGTAAATTAGGATTTTATTGAGGTACAAATCTTAGTTAATAATGAATGTGTTCCCCATACTAAAGTGTTACCACTATTAGCAAACCACAACCATCCAATCAATTCCCCATTTACAAAATAAAGTTCCACCTTTAAAAGTAAGAGTTTCAGGGTTCAAACCAAGAGGAGCTGTAGCATTAGCATTCCTATTCAATTCTATTAGCATTTCCATACATCTCAATGGCATCGCAGTACGCGCTGAAAGAATGCAATTTGAAATATTCCTTATTTCACAGCAGTAATTCACATTACAAAAGTAAAATGGCATGCAAATGCAGTTTAATGTTCACTTTTAATATAAATATTTAAACATGTTCTGATGAGCTGTGTGTGTTAGACCCTCCAGCATTGTTACGTCTCTCCTGGTTCAATCACAGCACTAAGGCTTGTGTACACCAAGAATGATAACTATAAAGATAACTATAATTATAACATTCTGTTTCTAATTGGCTGTCAATGTTTTTATCGTTCATTAGCTGGAAAAAATGCTTTGAAATTGATTCCTCTGTGTCGTTATCATTATAGTTATGGTGGAATCTGCTATTTTTTTTTAAATTTAGAAGGATTTTTAAAACTATATCTGGTAACACTTTATTTTAAGGGGACGTAGTTTAGTAATGAACCCTAACCTTAACTATATAGTAAGTACATGTAGGTTATTTAATTTTATTTAGTACTTATTTGAGTAAAGTACAATATAATGTCACCTTAAAATAAAGTGTAACTCTATATCTTTTATCTATATTTTTATAGTTGTTGTCCTAGGTGTGAATAGGCCTTTTTAGGTTCTGGTGTTTGTAGCTACAACATATTGTTGTTAATGTTTAAATCTCAGTTCACAGTGTCTTCCTGTCTCATGCTGTTGAACAATTCTGTTTGTTCTGACAACTGATTTCAGCTGCTGCAGAACTCTCTCATAATGCGTGTCAAATTATCCCATGTGTTTCTAGAGAGTGCTGGAACAACATGTTCCCGGTTTGGGCCGTAACAAGCTCAGAACACTTTTTAATTTCCCCTATTTGACATTTTACCAACATCCTCAGGACGGCTGCAACCAGTATTGGAATATGCAGTGTATTGGTAATCTTCAAGTGTCCATAAATGTTTAAACAAAGCCACAGTAGACTGGAGCGGATCATATATATTGCATGCAAAACCATATGTGTAGTATGCGCACTTGTGCGTGAAAATAAAATACCTGAATAGAAGGAAACACGGTGGAAGATGCGGAGAGAAAGAGTCAGCGACCCAACAGACAGGGGGCCGAAGGTGACCGTTATTCAGAAGGCATTATAATCAGCTCTATATTACAACCTCCCTCTGCCCCACTCAGGGCCAATTCACTGCTCCCACCCCTGGCTTAAATAGAGCTCCATCTCCGAGATATCACAGGTCTTTCCCTCAACGGCTTCTCTTTCTGGCAAGAACAGCGGACATTATCTCCAGCCCGGGGACTAAAATAGTCCTCTAATGGAGCAAATGGAGCTCAGCCTTCTCTGGCCTCTCTGACTTCACTGCTCAGGTGGTGTTGAGCGGGAGGCTGGCAGTGGTGATTGGAGGCACTTTAAGGGCAGGAATGGGCACTCCTAGACGCAGTATCTCCAGTGTGCTCTCTGCGGGGTGTGTGTTAAAACTACAGGGGGGCTCGGTTGGAGAGAAAAAAGGAAAAAGTCCTGTTTTATGTTGCATATCGCCCCCTGAGTGCACATGACACATGCTGTTAGCCTAGCGCTGGAAATTCTCAAGAGAATCCATCATGTGTGCTGACCAAGGTCTAACCATGTCTTGAACATGGGTGGGTGGGGATTTAAAGAACTAGAATTTATTGTAAGGTCATCCATTTGAACAATTTTTTCAAATATGCATGCGGTCACTCTTAATTGCATGCCTAATATGCAGACAATGGCTCTGTTAATGATCCTTGTCTTATTGCATTCAGTTAGGAATTTTGTTACATGAATCATAAATGAAAGCCTTATGCTGCGTTCCAGGCAGGTTTTGAGCCCGCAAGTCACAACTTCAAACAAAGTTGCTTACTCCTTGCTTATTTGAGGGAAATGGAGGAGAAAAAAACACGCATAAGGCTAGAGAAGCTGTTATAGCTTCTATGAAAACTGCATCCGTAGGGGCTGCCATTGTTGTTTCACTCGTTGGGTTAGGGTTTGACTATGGTTTGACTGCCGTTCCAGTGCACTTTCATGGGTAGAAGGTTGGGAAAACACGGGTTACGGGTTGCTTGGAGCACAGCATTATTTTCAATGCATTGACGTTGTTTTCTTTGGGACACGCCCCTTCAGTCGGACTGAGTGGCAAAACATCCTGCAACATGGCTGCCTTAAAATGGGGAAACTGTAAAAACTGATGTAAAAAAAACACATATCAGCTTAATTTAATGGCAGCTGGACTTGACAGTGATCCTTTCAACTTGAAAAAAACATGACTTTCTGTAAAGCTGCTCTGAACAAAGTGCATTGTGCGGTATACAAATAAATTTGAAGATCTTGATCTTGATAAAAATGAAGTCTTGATGCTCAGTCTCACATACATCAATAATATCATATCATATTTAATAGGTTTTGGTGCAGAACATCATGTATTAAAATCCATTAGTTTCTATTCCGTCCGTCTGTCCTTTGTGTAGTACCCACTTGAAGGGAAAGCTGGGGTTTTTTTTTTCACTAACACTAACCACCCTCTGTAGAACACAGTTCATCATATCAGATAACAGATCGGACAAAAACTTAAAGGAACACTCCACCGTTTTTAGAAATAGGGCTTATTCAACATCTTTCCTACATTTAGATATGTGGGTAAATGCATTTTTTGTCTGTGCATGCATTGTTTTAGTTTGGCAGGGTCGCCGCTAGCTTAGTTTAGCATAATGAATGGAATCCTATGTTGCCAGCTAGCATGTCCCGAGTAAAAAAATGCAAAACACATATGGAGCTGGTTATGTGCCGCAAATGTTAAAATGTAGTAGTCAAGTAAACTTTATTTATATAGCGCTTTTAACAATGCAGATTGTTTCAAAGCAGCTTCACAGTGTTAAACAGAAAAATAATGCAACAGAATATATTTCGATTATCATACAGTAACAATGTGGGCTTTAGATCAGTAATTAGATCAGTAATTTGGTCTATTTGGTTAATTTAGTTTAATAATTAGATTTATTTGGAAATTTATTTGAAAAATTGTTTTTCCCCAACTGAGCAAGCCAAGCCAGAGCCGACAGTGGCAAGGAAACCAAAACCCCATCAGGAGACCTAATGGAGAAAAATAAACCTTGGGAGAAACCAGGCTCAGTCGGGGGGGCAGTTCTCCTCTGGCCAATTAACAAACAGCGTATTATTATTATTCTGGCAATTTTATAATAGATCTGAATATTCAAAAGATCTGAGGCAACACGCCGGAGATGGGTTTATTGAGGATGATGTATCGCTTAAATAATTATTAAAAATAATTAATTTGAGACAGGTTTTATTGAGGATGCCGTATTGATTAAACAATTACTAAAGTGTAATATTCGAAAGATCGGCGGCAACACGCTGGAGACAGGTTGTTTTGAGGATGACATATCGATTTAAAGAATTATTAACAAGGACTATTCAAACAATCGGAGTCATCACATCGGAGACAGGTTTATTGAGGATGCCGTGTCGATGAGGCAGCTGAAGGTGGAGTCTAAATGACACGGTCTCTGCAGACATTTCAAGGTCATGTGTTGGTCACATCTGGGTGCAGGTCCACCGGCTGATCTGGATACAGCCTGGATCCGGCTGACTGCAGTAGACCTCAGGATAAAACGGAGACACTAACATTAGCGTGGATGCCATTCTTCTGATGATGTAACGAGAACATCAGGTGTTATGGGACGTGTTCCTGGTTCCGGCTGACCTAGATAATGCAGCCTAATAATCATTTAATTGAAAAAGTGTTTTATGTGTATGCCATAGAAAAGAGATGTGTTTTAAGTCTAGATTTAAACTGACAGAGTGTGTCTGCTTCCCGAACAATGCTAGGAAGACTGTTCCAGAGTTTAGGTGCTAAATAGGAAAAGGATCGACCACCTGCAGTTGATTTTGATGTTCTAGGTATTATCAGCAGGTCAGAGTTTAGAGATCGCAGTAGACGTGATGGAGTATATTGTGTTAAGGGCTCGCTCAAGTACTGGGGAGCTAAACCATTTAGTGCTTTGTAAGTAATAAGCAAGATTTTAAAATGTATGCAATGTTTAATAGGGAGCCAGTACAGTGTTGACAGAACAGGGCTAATGTGTTCATACTTCCTGGTTCTAGTAAGACCAGCTGCAGTTTATTTATTAAGCGAGCAGGGCAACCACCCAGTAGAGCATTACAATAATCTAGCCTTGAGGTCCTGAACGCGTGAACTAACTGTTCAGCATTTTGCATTGAAAGCATGTGACGTAATTTAGATATATTTTTAAGATGGTAGAATGCAGTTTTACAGATGCTAGAAACGTGGCTTTCAAACGAAAGATTGGTATCAAAGAGCACACCCAGGTTCCTAACTGACGACGAGGGCTTGACAGAGCAGTCATCGAGGGTTAGACAGTATTCTAGGTTACTACTTGTGGAGCTTTTTTGTCCAATGATTACAAATTCAGATTTTTCTGAATTAAGTTGCAGGAAATTACTGATCACCCAATTTTTTATATCATCTATACATTCCGTTAATCTTGTGATTGGTTAGTTTCTTCAGGGTGTGAAGATATATAGAGCTGAGTATCATCAGCATAACAATGAAATCTAACGCCATGCTTCCTAATGATATGTCCCAGTGGTAGCATGTACAGGGTAGTAGCTTATAAATCTTGCACAGTGGTAAACGTGCGAGGAACCGTGTGAAAATAAATCTTTATTAATCGATAACCTGCCCCTGTAATTTTCTGTGAAAAGGAATACAAGTTGTTGGTGTTTTACTGCCACTAGTGTTCATTTGAGCTTGAAAGTACATTGAATTGTATGTATATTGTGACGGCTCGGCATCCTTTCCCTTATTATTAGCGCCACCTCATTCCTGAAATCGTTGCCCTTCGCCAGGTTCCGGACTGGTGTGGGTGAGAGAGAGAGAAGCGTGTGCGGCCGCCGGACCCCTGCCTCTTACCTGGACCCATCCTTTCTGAACACTACCCTTCCTTCACGATTCCCTGGCACGTTCGAGGATACCAGACCCCCTGTTTCTGTTACACTTTATTCCCCGTTTTGGACATTTTATGTTATTAAACACCCCTTCAAGGCCTTTTACAAGGCAGGAAGAATCGTGCATGTCAAAAACAAAGCAACAATTTAATATTATTCAACATATCCTAGTTTTTTACAGAAAATATTCAGATGCAACCCCCTTTATAATCATTAACATTTTCATGTTAGTAGCTGTAATTTAATTATATATTCTCTACCCGATCAGAGAAAACACATGAAGTGACCAGGTGTAAACAGGCCCAAAAATTGACCTCAATGTAGATTTATTGTCATTTATTGAGTTTTTAATGTGAGTGAATCCTAGAGAGCTAGCAAATCCAAAGAGTTTGCAAGAATGCACATTCTTTGTGGCGTTTAACAATCTTCAGGAGTCCTTTAAGCGCATAATGTTTCAGTGTCATTTTGGGGTTATTTCGTGTCATTACATGCACATTAGACATTAGTTAATCATGGCTAATTATATGACTCGCTCCCTGAAGGGAACTTTACTGAGACTAAAAGCAGCAGAAGAATGCAATTTTAAAGAGGAAGTAAACAGAGGGAACGAAACATGGCCTCCCACAGATCGTATCACAAATATTATCACACCTAGCCCCCGCATTCACACTTATATATACAGAACTCCACAAAAAACGCATGAAGTACATGATGTCCGGAGACTGTGGGTGTGTTTGCTGTCAGTTATAAGTACACTGTATACTCTGAAGCTAATCGCTCATATTTACAGCATGGAAAAAACGTCCTTCTTACATTTTAATAACACGTTTCCCACATGAAAATCAGCAGTTATTAATAGCTTCCTGTTGTATGCAAAGTAGGCCTATACTCTCAAAAAGAAATGTCCCTCTATCTATATTTTTTTCTGAAACTCTTTTTCAGAAAGACTTATATTTGGATCTCTTGTTCTACAGATCCCCTATAGGGACATGGTGATGGGAGGGAAAAAAGATATTTCAATGCTTTCTGCACTCGCTCGCAAAACTTTTGCTTTCGCTCATAAAGCTGGTGAAATAACATGAGATGGAAGGATTTTTTTTTTTTGCTTTTACGAGCGAACGGTTTCTTGTGGGATGCTACATTTTTGAAGTCGAACACAAAAGTGTGGAAGTGGCAGTCTGTGTATTAGTGCTATTTTCTGTGACTCTTTCTGCTAGTTACATCGTTAAGTCACTAGGTGGCAACAACTGACGGTTTTTATGACTGAATCATTGAATCATTTATTCAGCCTATTTAGATTCATTCAGGAACGCCAGTATACAGTGTATTTGTCTGAATGCTCTACGTTACTTCTGCTTTGTTTGGAACTATTTCAATGTTGGAGCAAAAACAAAGGCAATATCCTGTCTAAAATGTAAGTTAGTCATTATTTACTTCTTGTTTATTGAATTGTTGTAAAAAAAAAAAAAAAAATCAACATCAGCTTCACGTTACATAAAAATCAGCTCCAATTAAGTATTTATATAAATGTTTTTTTCATTAAATAATAAATAGGATATAGTTATTTACTTATTTTACGTTGTTAGTAGACATTCTGTGTTAGTAAACAGCCTCATCTGTATATTTAACTGTATAAACTGTTAATCAATTTAACCAATTGATTCGCAAAATGATTCACTGGTTTGAAGTGTTCGAAATGAAAGTGACCCTTGCTGAACAGAACAGTGTAAGTGCAATGAAAACTCCAATTGCAAATGTTTGAAGGTGTAATCTTTTAAATCTCTTGATTACCTACAGAGTAGTACAGCATCCTTCATATCTCAAAAAAGACAGATAAGCTGTGCCGATGCTTTCCGAAAACAGCCGAACTTGTGAAGGCGTGCAGTGGGTGGAGCTAAAGACACACACACACACAGCATTATCCCTCTCTGGATTTCTTTATTCATTATACGTTCGTGTTGTTGACATTATATGCACTTGCGCTCCAATTGCCAACAAAACAGACATTTGAGGCAGTTTTACTTACCGCTTGCGGCCGGCTTGTGACAGGAACAAACACACACACTTGCAGAAATCCGTTGCTGCTACGGAGAAACAAACTGCATCCAATGTTTCCTTAACGCTGGGTTATTTGGGAAACTGAACAAGGTTATCTTTCCCTCACAACCAGAAACACACTTCTTTAGTGACATTGTTGATTTTGTGGTCTAAAAACAAAGCGATGCCATAACCGAACATTCGCGCTCGCACACGCTCATCCGGGAAAAGTGCCCATACAAGGGATTCCACCCATTTTGACATAATACAACATGGCCATACTCGAAAAAACTTTCCAGAACTAGTTTGAATCCGGATGGAGTGTGTTTGGCATAGAAAATACTCTTTCATACGTTCAACTCATTTGTTAAAATTTTGGCCATGTTTAGCATTAGCATCCAACGGTTTAACAGTGTGAATAAAATATTTAATGGTCTAATACCATTAAATATGAAGTGTTTTATAATATGTGTTATTTTATTAAATTGTATGGCTTGTTTTTGTGTTGTTTTATGGAGAGCTTAGTTAATCAGACCAGTTCATAGTTTTCACGTGACATCACACCGTTATAGGACCGCCCACTTGGAGGGCAAAACACAGCTTTCCTCCATTGACCGCCTGTCGTTTTTACCACTTTGTAGTAAGTTATGATGTAGTAAAACAATTAAATTAAAGGACCAAATTCAATATACACCTTATTGATGATGCATACTTTGGACAGGCGAACAGATGAACACGAGGTTTCTCGTTAAATATCTTTTTCCATCGAAAACCATTATACAGAATTCTTATTCTAATGGGCTCATCTTTTCGCCTGTATATAGTATGCAGAAATGAATCGATCGAGGAAATTGATCTTTTAATATCACAGAAAGTACTAAGCACTAAAAGTACATTAAGGCACTTTAAGGGTGTGTTGCACAAATAAGAACATGATCAGCCCTTTCTTTCTACGTATTTATCTGTGTTTAAAGTGAAGTGGTGCAACACAGCTCGATTAGAAATAAAACCCATATCAACAAATCCATGATTAGCGTTAAACTTTGCTCAATTGAATCCTTATTGGTGCAACCTACCCTAAGTGTTTTTCACGTTAAGCGTTTTAGATTGTCCCGCTGATTTTAGTGCTTGAAATACTACAGCAGGTGCTGTATATGGATCACGAATGCCCAAAACTTGCATCTTATTCACATATTTTTGTTTTAAGATGGAAAATTGACATGCTTATGCTGCAGTTCTATGGCTGTTTTGCCCTCCAGGCCTCCGCAACACTCACATGACTGAAAACTTTGAATAAGAGACTTTAACTACAACTCTTTGTATTAAACAAATGTGTCCACAAATTCATAAAACTGAACCAAGATCAGGTAAAAATCATAGACACTGTTTCATTGAAATACCATTACTGAAATCATGTGACTTCGACAGTTTGATAATGCTTTCCGAATAACAAGTTTGAAACAAATGATTCGTAAAAAATTCAAAGCTTCACAAAGCATGTTTCGAAAGCTCCCATCACTAGTTTACCGTACCATATCGTGCCTGATCCTTCCCCATTCATGCTTGAAAAAAATTGCTCTAGCTGATCAAGAGAATCTTAACCAGTTACCACCATACTAACTAGTGGGCTAAGCTATTAGCTTGCTAATTGTGAATTGCGAATTGTCTTTATAGGTTTGATGCTGAGGGGTTTGCTTAGCGTACTAAATTTGAATGAATCTGTCATCCAGTGATAGAAGCCAAGTCTGAATCTTCATTGCCATGAAGATGGTTTTAGGTGGTCTCTAGTTGGCAGTTCACACCCCTCAAACACATCATGTGTCAGCTCCCCCTGAAGACTTCCTTTATTCAGGGATCCTGCTGTCAAATTGATACATCCTTCATGATATTGTGAAATGTATTACATCATCTCCTCTGATCCAGCTTGAGAAAATGGGCTTGCCTGCAGCTATTTCTAGAGGACAACAAAGCTCTGTTGCTTTGAGACGTAGAGGATCGATTTGGAATGGTGACAGCAAGTGCAGTCTTATTTTTGAGACTTCTTCATTATAAGCCTTTTGTTTATTGAGACCAAAATTTAATTATCTTTGAAGCTCAACTAATATGAAATACCACAGTACAAACAGTACACAGATCATATGACTCGTCAACACAAACAGACAAAGCTTACAAATACGGTTTCATTTTCATTCCTTAAAAAAAAAAACTGAAAAAAACAACAACAACAAAAAACCCATGAGATTATTCTCTATTACTTATTACTTATTATCTCTGTGTGGACATTTTGTCCCCATGATGTAGGGTATACCTGAACCACACACACACTCACACACACAAAGAGGATTGTGACTCCAGGGCATTGACTTACTGAGGGTCGTGCGCTGTGTTTTAGCGATCAAAGCCTTGGAGCTCATAGTAATGGGAGTTTGAGGCCAGAGAGGGAGAGAGGGAAAGTGACAATGAGAGAGACAGCGAGAAAGAGAGAGAGAGATGCAAGGAGAGAACTGATGAGATAAAATATGTGAAATCAAGCAGAAGGTTGCAGAAAATAGAGCTGGCATCTTCTCCAGAGCCGTCAGTATGTTCTCTCTTGAGGGAAGAAGCCTGTAGACGCTTCCTTTATAGTCTTTCTGCTGTGCCTGACGGTTCTGGTGGCAAAGCAAAACTGCCACCTCACAACACTCCACTACTCTCATGTACCAGCCCTCTCGGGATATGATAACAGCCAGCCGTTCGTTTCAAATGCCAACTCACAGGTCACTTCGACATTCCCTTGCTCAAGTCAGGAATATCTTCAATTGTTTCCAAAATGAACCGCTGTCCTGGAGCAAAGATAACAGTCTGATTTTGTGTTAAGGGATCAGTTATTTTCAACCTGTCTGTGGACTGCAGCTGCTGCATGCTGTCAGTTAGGACAGTATTTGACACTGATCCCACAAGTTGGAAAAAATAGCAGGAATTGAATTGAGTAAATACGCATAACAGAAGCACATATCAAAATAATACTCTGTGATATGATTCCCCCCAAAAAGCCATACAGTTTAACAGCAATCTATATTAAAATGTGGCCTGATGAAATCCATTTAATTTTTTCCCAAATACCGTTTTCCATGATAAAGACGGTTACTTTGATTAGTGTTCCATACCTGCAACAGAAGCTGCAACTAGGGATGTTAATGATTAATCGATGATGATAATAATGTAATCAATAAAACGTATTGATTGTCGATTAAGCAAGGTCCTGTGCGTATGTTCTGCTCAACCGTGAAATGGTTTGGGACCATTTTAAAAGGTTTAACATTTAACATTTGATAAGTTGTAACATTGTGTTCAATTTGTGTAGGCCTATCTATATCTGATCAATCTCATATAGGATGTGTATAACCCACTAGCAAAAGACTTCAGCTCTTCAGTCCGTACACTCAAACAGCAATGCACAATTAATAATAACTATGTCATATTACATACCTTTATACACTGTTGTAATTAATCATTGTGAATTATTTGGGTTTAGATGAGGGGTTTCTGCACGTTCCATGAAGAGCACATCCATACATTCTGAATAGCACACATCTGAGGCAGTGTTGGTGACACGTTGTATTAGGGCGTTTTCACACCTACCTTATTTGGTCCGAATCAGCCTATCAAACAGCTCACAAGTACCAGATTGATTTCTTTTTTGCGGCTTATTGTCCTGAAACAGTCAAATACATACAAAATGATGACAAAATCCCTGTGTTGCAGAGTATTCATGTAAATACGGTCAATTTTGAAATGTAAATAGTTGAGAGAAATCACATGTTGTGTATCAGTATATTGGATCTGTGCGTCAGCTCTTAAAGTGACAGCAACCTAATAAACCTGCTTCTTTCTGTCAATTTAAGCAAAGAACAAAAGGGATAGAGAAAATCACTCACAGCACTCACAGAACATTTTAAGAGCAGCATTTATTTATTTTGTAATCTTTTTTTAAACATTACAAATGTCTTCACTTGTGCTCTATTTAATGCGCCATTGCTGAATAAAATGTATTATTTTATTAAATGAGCCATCCAGCCGGCTGGGTTCAAATGAGTCACCTAACATGCTAGGTCAGTTTAAATGTGTTCTGCCCAATATTTACTCAGTGTGTTGTTAGCAGTTGAGTTATTTTTAACCCAGCCACTGTTCATGTCCAAGACCTTAAGTGTATCATCGTGAACCTAAAAGTGCATACGAGAAAAACACAGTGTGTCAGTACAATACAGGGATCTACAGTATTCTCTTTATGGATTGTATCATCACAAGCATACACATTGGAAATATATTAAGTTGAATATCCCTTTTAGCACAGGCTTTCCTTCACATTACCACAGAAAGAAAACTGTTCATTGATCTTTAAAGTCACAAAAAACTGCTTGACCTTTATTCGCCTGTGATATGATCACTCCATGTCACACTCAACAATACAATCTCTTCCATTGCGACAGGAACTCATAATCCTGGTACTCCAGACGTGTCCAAGTAGCCCGTGCCCATCCGCACAGCTCCAACATAACCTCTCCAAAATGAAACAACCATTTTGATTAATCTTTAATGAATTCTTTGCTGACCTCAATAGCACATTTCTCAGGGTCACGAGTATCGAACTGGGATATATAAATTTCACAGGAGAAAGATGGAAAGACACGGATATGTGGACTAGAAGGGAACAAGGTGGACTTGTTCCCTGCTCTCGAGACACAGGGGTTCAGAGCTGCACTCATAACGTATTCAGCTTCATCTCGCAGCTCTTAAGGGCTATAATTAAACCTCCAGTAGGATTCCTGGAGACATAGAAAGGAACTGAGCTTTGGACAAGATATTCTGATTTTCAATAGGTGCGATGAGAAGGACATGAATGGCGTTTAATGATGGCACTTGCTGCCATAGAGTAAGTAATGAAGAATGACAGGTACCGGTACTCATGCTGAGCCATCATCACTATGATATAGAATAGCTGTTCCTCCTGCTACTATCTTATATGGTCTTGAATTATGATTTCAGTGTTAGATGTTATAAGTGAGAGGGTTTTAGTTTCGGCAAAGCAGGGGGAGGGTTATCTTTGGTTATTTTCTAAACGGCTCCTGCTCTTTTTTGTGCGAGCGCTTGCAGTGTCTTTCAACAAGAGTGACGGAGAAGATCGGGCTGATTATTTGCTCTTTGATATGCAGAGGACCATACTTAAAGTTAATTACATTTTGGGCCATTGAAAAGTGGATGAGTAATTGAAATTAAACTCACCAAGCAAAGAGTGCAATTTATGAACATAATCATCCACACCTGCTTCATGCTTTTATTCATGGGCTCTTTGGATACAGGCTCAACGTTTCACACATTGTTATCAGAACGCTTAAAATTCTCCTTTGAAAATCTCTTCATATCTCTCGCAAATTTGTTGAAATTGGAGATTGCGAGATGTTTTCATGTAAACACTTGATTAAAGTGGCGTTTATATAGCTTTACTATCAGATCATTTGACTGCTGAATGATAGTTCATGTGGTGGGATTCACCAAAATCTTTATGATGTTCCTAGATGTCTCACAGCGAGCGTCAATGGCGGAAGAGCAAACCCACTATAATTTTACAAAACATCAGCATATGAGAGTCAAATTACAGGGACTCATTTCAAGATCAATCATTAACAGTTCATATATAGCCAAAATTATGAAAAATTTTTTTTTGATTTATCATTGACCCAGTTTTTGTGTCTAACATTATCGAGCAGTGGATCACATAAGCATCATGTCTGCACTGGAGTTGCTAGTCAAATGTTCATTTGCATACATTTTATGCTCTGCTCAACTTTGTTACATTGCCATCGCTCATCTTGCCTGAAAACATCAACTCTCGTTGAAAATGAAAGACTTCTGGTAGCTTTGTTGCAGCAAATTCGTCGCTGTAAACGGTGTTAATGGAAATGCCATGAGCATTTCATATTTTCATGTTAAATATTCTGAGCATAAATGGATGAGTGTTATGCATGATGATGAGTTCAGAATAAATTTAGTATTGCTGATCTCTAAATGTTTTGCAAAACCTTATCTGTCATCTGTGTTCATTCTGCATGCGAGGAAAGTAATAACGTTGCTGACATTTGGCCTCTGAGCAACCTTTAATGAAAGCGCAGGGCAGATTCATTTCAATATTAGAAATCCAGAGTGAATGAAAAGAAGAAAAATTGTTTAGCATTTCCCGAAGGATATTACTAAAGAATCATGTTAAAGTTTAAGGTAAGATTAGGTTTGGTTCTGTGTAAATGAAATGCTGCATCAGAGATGCTTGTTTTCAGGTTGTGCTTGAGAATACACATGGATGAATACTGTACCAAATGACATTTACACACACACACACACACACACACACACACACACACACACACACACACACACACACACACACACACACACACACACACACACACACACACACACACACACACACACACACACACAATGTTTTATGGGGACATTCCATAGGCGTAATGCATTTTATACTGTACAAACCGTATATTCTATCCCCCTACACTGCCCCTGCCCCTAAACCTACCCATCACAGGAGACATGCTGCATTTTTACATTTTAAGAAAACATCACTTAGTGTGATTTATGACCTGTTTTCCTCATGGGGACCAAAAAATGTCCCCACAAGGACAAGGATTTCGGATATTGCCATCTTTGTGGGGACATTTTGTCCCCATACCGTAGGATTACAAGTCCACACACACACACACACACACACACACACACACACACACACACACACACACACACACACACACACACACATACACAGCACTTTCATAGACCAATCAAGTAGCTTCTCACCATGAAATATTATTGGAGCGCCCATATAGATAGTAGTATAGTATATATATATATATATATAGTATAAAGGTCCTTGCACATTCTCGTCCAAAATTTTCTCACATTAAAAAAAAGCAAATGCCAAAATCCAGACAAACAAATTGGTGAGCTTCTTTTTAATATGTGGCTTCAGTGTCGCTAGCAAAGCATCAAACTGAGCCACTGACATCTTGAAGTAAACTTTGAATTGCTTGGGATAATCCTGCAGCTCCTTGATAAGGAGGTGGAACTCTCCTCCTCTCTACGCAGTCTCAGGATTGGATGGACCCATTAGTTCCTCTTCCTTTTTCTCCTTTTAAGAAGAGAGAGGACAACAAAATCATCCTCACTACTTAAAGACTCCATTTTGAATTGTTTTGCAATTTTTTCACAACGTATTAATTCATACTCATCGGGCTCAGTGTGCAAGGATTCTGTGCATGACAAATTTTTAGGAGGACGAATGCGAAAATTTCGGACTCTGAATTAAGTCATCAACTTCTTTGAAGAAGTTCGCCTCCCTTAACTTCCCAACCAATGTCTCTACAGTGTGGACAGCAGAAGAGGAGTATTATTAACAACACCTGCCTCAACTCTCTCTGCATCAGATTTATGACAATTAGACATAGGATGTTAATAAGTTAGGTCGGTAGTGGCCATACAATGACTTCCTGAACCAACATGAAAGCATCAGAGCTAGCAGGACAAGCCTGACAAGAGACAGACTTCCAGTAAGACTCCTCCAATGCTCCACCTACACCTCCCATTATCAATCCCGTCTTGCCGCCTCAGTGGGCGCAGGACCCGATCTGCGAGGTGAAGGTGGAGCGTGGGAGGAGAGGAGCTTCTCACAGCGACTTCATCAGAAAGAAAGCGTTCAACTCCCTTGAGACCCCAAATGCGCTCCGTTCAAACGCTAGATTAGATCACTGTATCGAGAATCAAGCGAGAACAGAGTCTGCTATCAAAAGCGCTTCGCTATTAGTGTCTCCAACTCCCACGAGATCCAAACGCGCTCATTCTAATGCTAGATTAACATCCTTCGGGAGAGAATAAAAGGCTCCTTATCGCGAATGCATCATGATGAGCACAGCCAGCTTTATTCAGGTCTTACAAACAAGCGTCTCCTGAAGACAACAGAGCTGATGACATACTCTTACATATCTCATCACCAGTGATGATGTCATGGACTGTCACCAGCCAATTAAATTGTTGTGTTGTGCTTCAGACACCGGTCACACTGATGGTGTTTCCCATAGATACAGTGTGTTGTTCCACTTCAAAAGGAAACTGAAAGGATTAACATTACATTATATGTCTTTTTTTCTGTAAAATACTTTGCTTTTTTTCAAGTAAAAACTATGAATTAACATATAATTTACTGTAAAAATATAAAGCTGTAAAAAGACGTTTGCTTAAGTCCCTGCGTTACATATGATTCAAATGTTTTATGAATAATTTTGGTTTTATGAATAATTTAACCACGGATGCCTGTTTTTTACTGTAAATTTAATGGGATATTTTTTTTACAGTGTATGTAAGCATCAAGCATGTAAAAGCAAACCAACCAGAGCACACATTACGGGAGAAATGTGATAATATATATTTGCACAGACACCTTATTTAGTTGTGCAATTGCAAATGTACTTTATCTAATGTATGTTTGCTTTGTGTTTATATTTTTACCATACATTGTGTCTGAATTGTTTTTATTTTATTGGGCATTGGAAATGTTTCATGGTCAAAATTCTGGTATATACTGTACAAACGTCAATGATGTCTTTGTAATAAATAAATAAATAAAAACATTTTAAAATAATTTACAATTACTTTTACAGTGACCTAAATTGCTCTTATACACTCAAATACGTTTTATGTTTGTTTGTTTTTACCAATGGCAAGTTGAAATATTCTTATTTTCATATTTTAATAATAAAAAAATGTATTACAGTTGTTTCAACCATTTATATATATACAAATATAAATTATGAATGGGTAAATATGACTATGAATCGGTAAATATGTGCAAGACCAATCACAATTCAGTGTGTGCTGTAAAAAGATAAACTGCAAAAAGTTTACATAAATGAAACATTCTAAATTACAGAGAGCACAAGCATGGCCAACATGCTTATTATCATCTGCAGTGTAAACATGGTTGATTTTAGGTAGATGAGATGATTATGAGCAGAGCGATTCCTGTTGACGTGAAGGTGAGGTGAAGCAAAAACATGTAGGGTGAGGGCCTTTCCAGACAGATGCAGAGAGAACCTATAATCACAGCTGCTTTGTTAGTGATACCACAACCACACATTTCCCTCTGATCATCTATTCTGCCTGAATCTATTCTCTCTCTCTGTGTGTGTGTGTGTGTGTGTGTAATCCTCATAATAGAAATGCCATCTCTGATTTAGACGTTGAGATGTGATGACAGTTGAGCCTCTGGGAATGAGGCAGGGCCATCGTCCTCATAGCTCATATCAACAGAAGTGCAACTATAGCTTTGGAATTAATATCTGTGTTCAGAGAAAAGATTTTTAAATGGTTTTGAAAGAAGTATCTTATGCTCACTGAGGTGTGAATTTATTTAATCAAAAATACAGTAATATTGTGAAATATTATTACATTTTAAATTATTCAATAATTCAATTATTACATTATTCAATAATTTATACTTGTGATGCAAAGCTGAATTTTTAGCATCCATTACTCCAGTCTTCAGTATCACATGCTCCTTCAGAAATCATTATTGCTGCTCAAGAAACATTTGTTAGTATTGTTATTATTGTTATTATTATTATTATTATTATTATTATTATTATTATCAACATTGAAAACTGGTATGCGGCTTAATATTTTTTGTGGAAACCATACTACACTACAATTCAAAAGTTAGATAATTTTTTTTAGAAATTAATACTTTTATCAATACTTTATTTTATTTTATTTCTATTCATCAAAAAAAAAAATCATCCTAAAAAGTGTATCCTAATATAATAAAAAAGTCTTGGGTGTCCCCAGAATGTGTCTTTGAAGTCTCAGCTCAAATGACCCTACAGTTCATTTATTAGGCCTACCATGCCGGGTGGAAGCAAAAGCTGTTCCCAGCATGTTGTGTCAATGTGGTGACAGGGAAGGAGCCCCAAACACCTGTGATACTTCAGAAAAGGCCAATGAGAAGTGGAGTTCCATTCACTTCTTCTTAGAATCTTCGTTGGTTTCCTGTGGCACTTTTCAGCGGTTCTCTATCCCACACACAGATAAGTGCAAGAGAGTCCCCTGGGCGTGAACCTAATTTCTCAAGATGCAACCGCAGCATCTGAGGGATTCTGACATGGAAGACTCACCTGGGCCCCACCAACTGTTGGTTGTGCACACTGAGCCTGACGCTGAGATGGCTTATGTGCTTGCCCGGGCTACCGCAAACATCAGGATTGTTGAGTGGATTCCTCCTGCCCCGAGCATTCGCATTTAGATGATTTGTTTCTGGTCTTGGAGGACCGCACACAGCCTCTCTTGGCCCCAGTTCCTTTTTATCCCAGAGGTGCACGAGGAGCTCACAAATTCATGGTAGGTATCTTTTTATTTCCAGAACCCGCTTCACAGGTTCGTCCACCCTTACTATGGTCCGCCTCCGTCTTGCATGCCACAGACACCATAGGCCCGACCCAGCACTCATACAGAAACTCGGCTCGCTGACCCATTTCACCCCAGTGTTTCGAAGGTCACAGCGCAGGCGTTTGATCAGGTTATGGCCACATTTTTTGTTCTTAATATCGAATTTTGGCGATTTCCACTATTATGATCCAGGAGGGCTACCTATGGTACTTAAAGACACTTTCTTCTAAGGGGGCCTATTGGGCAACACTGTGGAGGACTTTTGCCTAACAGTGCTTCCGTCCTGTTTACAAAGGTTGTGGTACTTCTGCAAAGGACGTGATAAAGCCTATTTGAAGAACTCTCCAACCAAGTTGAAGAGAGGGTTATACAGCCCTCATTCCATCATACCGGAGATAGGTGGTGGGTTGCGGACTTGCGGCCAATCTTAGGCCTGTATTGAATTGGGTCCTACGTAAGCACTCATTCCAAAGGATTAATGCTGAAACACATTTTTATATGTGTCCACCATCAAGACAGACCTGAAAAACCTTGGGATGCCCTCGTGGGACGAGCATATCAGCACAAGGTCCTCGCCTTCGAGCTGTCCCTGTTACCTTGCGTCTTTACGAAAGGTGCGGAGGCTGCCCTTGCCCCGCTAAGGGAAGTGGGCATTTGCAGTCTCAATTGTCTCGATGACTGGCTATTTCTAGCTAGTTTACACTGTCAGGATTAATTGCGTGCACACAGAGACCTGGTGCTTAGACACCTCAGCTGGTTGGGGCTTTGGGTCAACTGAGAAAAAGCCAGTGCTCCCTGGTACAGAACTCTCTTTTTCTCAGTGTGGATTTGGTCTCAGTCACTATGATGGTGCGTCTCATGGCTGAATGCGCACAATCAGTGTGGAACTGCCTGGGGCGCTATATGCAATGGGCATTTAGCATTAGGGTCCCGGACAGGACATCGACTGTGCTGGCACATCAACTGCCTCGAGCTGCTGGCTGTATTGCTGGCCCTGTGGAAGTTTTAGCCGTTGATCCAGGGTAAGCATGTGTCAGTCTGGATGGACTACACAGCAGTGATGGCTTATAAATCGCCATGGTGGTATACACGGTTTGCACTCACGTCGCATGTTGTAAATCACCACTCACATGCTAATCACCTCCTTTGGAGTCACTGCAGATCACTCATCCCAGGCAAACTATCACACAGCCGACATGCTCTCACGATGAGTGATGCTTCAAGTAGAGTGAATACTTCATCCCTCAGTTCGGCAAAACACAGGTGGTCCTGTTGGCTTCCTAGGAATCATCCCATTGCCTGCGGTTATTCCCTGTCTGAAGCTCCACTCAGCATAGACACGCTGGCACACAGCTGGTCACGAGGCCTTAGAAGTATGCATATCCCCCAGTGAGCCTGAATGCACAGATGTTGTGCAAATTCAGGGAGGGCTTAAAAACGGGTCTTGATGATTGAACCATACTGGCCCACCTGGACTTGGTTCTCAGAGCTCATGCTCCTTGCGACAGCCCCTTCCAGGGAGAACCTTCTTTCCCAGGGGCAGCGCACAATTTGGCACCCACGCCAATACCTCTGGAACCTTCATGCCTGGCCCTTGGACAGGACGTGGACGACCTAAATGGACTATCACCTACGGTGAATATTGGCGTCTGTCCATAGATTGGTGTTTTTCCTGAGGAAAGAACCACAGAGATGCACAGTCGGATCTGTGCTTCCTTCTTGCAGAACAGGATGGAGAAGTGGCTGTCCCCTCCACCTTAAAAACGTATGTGGCAGCTATAGCGACACATCTCAATGCAGTGGATGGTAAGTCCTTAGGAAAGTCACAACCTTTTCTTTAAGAGGCGTCCAGGAGGTTTAGTCCTTCAAGGAAAAGGTGGTGCTGCCAACTGAAATTGGTAGCACTGTGGAGCCCTGTGTCAATGTGAATGAAACAACAAGAGAAAAACAGAAAATCACTTCCTGCTGAAAAAAAGAAGAAACACCTGCCCTGACAGAGAGCAAAAACCTTAGCAACAAAAGAACATGTCTGATTATTATTTTTGGTTAAAAATAGTCTAGGTAGGATGTTCACAAAGATCTGCTGCATTTAGAAACAGAGACAATAATCTATCACAGTTCTAAATATCTACTAAAAATCCATATAGTACTGTACACATTCGCAGCAAAACTCTTGTCTGGTCTCTAGAGTGTAGTCCAGTCTCTGGTGTTGGGAGTATGTGACAGTTGGGAGTATGTGACAGTGTGGATGAATTAATGGAATAAGAGAAACTTTTGTGAAGAATCTCTATACTTACACAAAAAGTACTGTAGTGTGCATGATACTATATATCATAGTACCTTGTAAACTAAAGTACTTTTTGTGGAAGTATACCTTGGTACTTGATGATTATCATATGATGGTATTCACTCTAATGTGATTAAAAGAATACTATCATGGTATATATCCAAAACAAACTTTATAATGCTATGGTACATGTCCACATTAAAGTAGATGCTGGTTTACTGGCTGCGATGTGATTTTTTATTTTATTTTTTATTTTTTTACATATAGAAGTATTTTAAATATAGTATTTTTTAATATATATATATATATATATATATATATATATATATATATATATATATATATATATATATATATATATATATATGACTGAATGTCATTATTGAATGTTTTTGTTTGTATATTCCAGTATATTTTCTTGTAATCAGTTGAAAAATTGAACATCTGTTGCAAAACAGAAAAGGAAAATATAGTGAAGCATTTGCCATCGCATTGTGACATTTTTAACTGTTTACCTTACAAAGTGGAACCCTGCTATAGTATTTCAAATGACAAATGTGATGTAACTGCGGTTTAAACATGTGAAAATGCCCTTAGAATCTTCTAGGGAGCCTATACAGTAAAGACTTTGCATGTCATCTTTATCCTGATATCTGCTTTTGTGGAATTCTAATAATACAGTTTAATGAAATTGTCAAAAAGCCTCTTCAGTAAAGCTTCACATGTCAGTGTGTCACTGATAGTGTTTAATCAAGCTGTCAGAATTATACTGATCTTGTTTTTTTCTTTCTCTGCAGGAATCTTTTAGACAGAGACACGTTCTCCAAATCTGATCCACGTGAGTACAGCCAACATTCTTTTCATTTTATTCTCTTTCTGCATTAATTAGCGACCCCAACTAGTTTTCTCTGTGATCTCCTGTCTTTCGCCTCTCATCAAACATCAGCGTGATTCTGATGAGTTATTCTCATCTGCAAAGCTCTGCATGTCTCCGACAAACCTGAATGCACAATGGCAGCAAGTTCTCTTCTGCTGGAGTGCTAGACAGGGTGTGATAATAAAGGAATAGTTCACCTAAAAATGAAAATTCAGCTCACCTTCACAACATTTTTAAGTGCCCTATTGTACTTTTTCGAATATGACCTTTCATGCAGTGTGTAATATATCTGTTTGTGAATGTAAAAGGTCTGCAAAAGTTTCAAAGATGAAAGTGAACGTCAAATAAAGTTATCGTCTCCTAAAAGAATAGATTCTGAACTGCCGAAACAAATTGTCAGTAATTCCAGTCTCACTTCTGCTGAACCTGTGGTTTGTTACAAATTTGAAGACGCTGTTTTCTGTGCTGCAAATCCACTTTGCTGCACTTCCAAAGGATGAGACTCACGCTGGAATTGATACAGGAAATCAAACGAGGCCTCAATACTGTTCGTATCACTGTTTATCAAGTGATGAAGATCTGGAGCTGAAATTCAGATATGATTTCTGACATGCACTGGAAGCGGTCGACCAATCACAACAGACTGGGCCATCTGACCAATCAGAGCAGAGTAGACCAATCACAACAGACTGGGCCATATGTCCAATCAGAGCAGAGTAGACCAATCACAACAGACTGGACAATCTGACCAATCAGAGCAGAGTAGACCAATCATAACAGACTGAGCCATCTGACCAATCAGAGCAGAGAAGACCAATCACAACAGACTGGGCCATCTGACCAGTCAGAGCAGAGTAGACCAATCACAACAGACTGGGCCATCTGACCAATCAGATCAGAGTAGACCAATCACAACAGACTGGGCCATATGTCCAATCAGAGCAGAGTAGACCAATCACAACAGACTGGGCCATCTGACCAATCAGAACAGAGTAGACCAATCACAACAGACTGGGCCATCTGTCCAATCAGAGTAGAAAGACCAATCACAACAGACTGGGCCATCTGTCCAATCAGAGCAGAGTAGACCAATCACAACAGACTGGGCCATCTGACCAATCAGAGCAGAGTAGACCAATCACAACAGACTGGGCCATCTGTCCAATCAGAGCAGAGTAGACCAATCACAACAGACTGGGTCATCTGACCAATCAGAACAGAGTAGACCAATCACAACAGACTGGGCCATCTGACCAATCAGAACAGAGTAGACCAATCTCAACAGACAGGGCCATATGTCCAATCAGAGCAGAGTAGACCAATCACAACAGACTGGGCCATATGACCAATCAGAGCAGAGTAGACCAATCACAACAGACTGGGCCATCTGACCAATCAGAGCAGAGTAGACCAATCACAACAGACTGGGCCATCTGTCCAATCAGAGCAGAGTAGACCAATCACAACAGACTGGGCCATCTGACCAATCAGAGCAGAGTAGACCAATCACAACAGACTGGGCCATCTGTCCAATCAGAGCAGAGTAGACCAATCACAACAGACTGGGTCATCTGACCAATCAGAGCAGAGTAGACCAATCACAACAGACTGGGCCATCTGTCCAATCAGAGCAGAGTAGACCAATCACAACAGACTGGGTCATCTGACCAATCAGAGCAGAGTAGACCAATCACAACAGACTGGGCCATCTGACCAATCAGAGCAGAGTAGACCAATCACAACAGACTGGGGCATCTGTCCAATCAGAGCAGAGTAGACCAATCACAACAGACTTGGCCATCTGTCCAATCAGAGCAGAGTAGACCAATCACAACAGACTGGGTCATCTGACCAATCAGAGCAGAGTAGACCAATCACAACAGACTGGGCCATCTGACCAATCAGAGCAGAGTAGACCAATCACAACAGACTGGGGCATCTGTCCAATCAGAGCAGAGTAGACCAATCACAACAGACTGGGCCATCTGACCAATCAGAGCAGAGTAGACCAATCACAACAGACTGGGCCATCTGTCCAATCAGAGCAGAGTAGACCAATCACAACAGACTGGGTCATCTGACCAATCAGAGCAGAGTAGACCAATCACAACAGACTGAGCCATCTGACCAATCAGAGCAGAGTAGACCAATCACAACAGACTGAGCCATCTGACCAATCAGAGCAGAGTAGACCAATCACAACAGACTGGGCCATCTGTCCAATCAGAGCAGAGTAGACCAATCACAACAGACTGGGCCATCTGTCCAATCAGAGCAGAGTAGACCAATCACAACAGACTGAGCCATTTGACCAATCAGAGCAGAGTAGACCAATCACAACAGACTGAGCCATCTGACCAATCAGAGCAGAGTAGACCAATCACAACAGACTGGGCCATCTGTCCAATCAGAGCAGAGTAGACCAATCACAACAGACTGGGCCATCTGTCCAATCAGAGCAGAGTAGACCAATCACAACAGACTGGGTCATCTGACCAATCAGAGCAGAGTAGACCAATCACAACAGACTGGGTCATCTGACCAATCAGAGCAGAGTAGACCAATCACTACAGACTGGGGCATCTGTCCAATCAGAGCAGAGTAGACCAATCACAACAGACTGGGCCATCTGTCCAATCAGAGCAGAGTAGACCAATCACAACAGACTGGGTCATCTGACCAATCAGAGCAGAGTAGACCAATCACAACAGACTGGGCCATCTGACCAATCAGAGCAGAGTAGACAAATCACTACAGACTGGGGCATCTGTCCAATCAGAGCAGAGTAGACCAATCACAACAGACTGAGCCATCTGACCAATCAGAGCAGAGTAGACCAATCACAACAGACTGGGCCATCTGACCAATCAGAGCAGAGTAGACAAATCACAACAGACTGGGGCATCTGACCAATCAGAGCAGAGTAGACCAATCACAACAGACTGAGCCATCTGACCAATCAGAGCAGAGTAGACCAATCACAACAGACTGGGCCATCTGTCCAATCAGAACAGAGTAGACAAATCACAACAGACTGGGCTATCTGACCAATCAGAGCAGAGTAGACCAATCACAACAGACTGGGCACAACAGTATTGCATTTTAAAGGGATAGTTTCCCAAAAATGAAAATTTGATGTTTATCTGCTTACCAACCGGGGCATCTTTGTTTCTTCAGTAGAACACAAATGAAGATTTTTAACTCCAACCGTTGCAGTCTGCCAGTCGTATAATGCATGTCAATGGTCACAGTTGAGAGTATGAGAGCGATGAGAGTAAAATAAACATACACATACAAATCCATATTAAACATATGAAATATTAAGACATGAAACGATCTGTTTGTGCAAGAATACGAACAATATTTATATAATTTTTTTTACCTTGAATGCGATCTATGCACAACAGCCTTGAGCGCGCCATCACTTCCGGCGAGTGAGGTCAATGTACACGATATGGCGTATCTCAATCGGATACAAGCGGCGGAAGTGATCTCTTGTGCGTATCTCTATGCCATATGTAAGGGATAATCCACGGCTAGCCATGCATTAAAGGATTTTAATGCACGACGTAGAGGCGAAGAACCACCCGGCGAAGCAGACTGATGTTTACAGTGTCATTTTTTAACAGACGGGTTAAAATTATTTTCTTACGTTACGGCTCGTTAGTTCTAGCACTCTGTCCGCTTTAAATAAAGTAGAGCCATCGGGTTGAGCGAATTATCACATTTATTTAAATTAATTTAGAGAGAGAGAGAGAGAGAGAGAGAGAGAGAGAGATGCGCGCGCGAGTTACCTGCACTGTGTGCATATCTTCTTTAAAGTCTACAGTCTGAAGTCCCCTCGTTGCTTAAGCATATAGCTAACACAGGCTAACTTAATGATTCTTCAATAGATTTATTCAAAATATTTATGAATGACAGGCAACACTGACAGTGACAAGGCAATCTTTATTTGAACTAATCATATAATTTATTTAACTGAATTATGTAGAGTATGAAATAAAACCGGTGTAGTTGAGGCTACTATAAATATAAAGACACTTTACATGTATTGAAATTCATTAAATAAAAAATAAATAAAACAGTTGGAAATTTCGTTTGGGGATTGTTTTACTTATCGTTATACTAATTGATGTTAAACTCAACATTTCCATTTATTGAGAAATTGGACATGGAAATGGGTAGGGTTATTTCAGATTTAGAAAAAACAGCTTGTTGAGGTTCTAGATGTCAGTATGTCGCTCCATGCCCTCCTCTCTGACAAAGATGAGGCCCAATATGACCGCAAACTCGCCTCCCATCGGTGGCCTGTCACTGACATGACCTGGCGACTTTCTAGTCCTGCATCAGAGAGTTGTCCAACGGCAGTGCTCCGTAAACTATGGCTTGTGTACATTTGTGAGTTTCACCTGAACAACAAGAATTTAAAGTATACAATTTAGATCTGGAAAATAATATAAACAGTTTAAATTCATGGGCAAAATTGAAATATCTATTAACCTTTTCACAAATATTTTTTAGCATATTGCCAGGGAAGTTGAGCCCCATCGGCTCCCTGGTGAACCACACTTCGGTGCTCTCGAATTTGCACAGAGGGATGCGGATGCAAATAGAACGCTCCGGCCTATTCTGGACACTTTGACAGATATGTTTTAAAGCTGTCCACGGGACAAAGTCGGTCGCCGGGGCTGGCAAACATAAATCCTCGTAAATTTTCTCTATCCGATGCAGTGGGATCCTTGTGGTTTTTTGTCTCTGGGTTATGTGCCAGTGTCAGGTACTCTTTCCCATTCTCGTCTTGCGGAGAACGAAATACTCGTTTGATAGATTACGGTTTCCTTCTCTTCCCCTCCGTGCAAAACACAGCTGTATGTCAAACCAAACTTTTCTTACATTTCCTGTGGGTGTGAAAGGGGAGAGTGCAGGTGCATTTCTAATTTTCTCCAAGTAAGACTCAGTAATACACAGATGATGAATGCTGGTGTCTTTTCCATTTTTCCTTTAGCACTTTAAATATGGCATTGCTTGACTTGAAGTCTTTATCACTTATGATGTTGTATTTTGTAATGTGGCGGTTAATACCTGCTCTGAGACACATCAAACTTGCAACACTGTATTCACACGGGTCCAGCGGTTGACTGAACAGAGGCATAAAACTCCCGCAATGTCTAATTTAAAAGAGATGCAGAGTAGGTCTCGACATCACAATTGTTCTGTCTTTGGCGCAAAAAGTAATTAAAAGTGTTAACTGCCCATTTAGTTGTCTTTTTCGTATTGACCTCATCTTTGTCGCCTTCTATCTTATCTAGCTCTGCCGGTGTTAATTCTTTGTGCTGCTTTTTGTCATTCAACGTCTTCTCCAAGTCTTCTCCAAGTCTTCTATTTCGTCTCGTGCCTGGGCCCATTTCTCAAAATTGCCATATTCACTGCACAAATTAAACAATATGCAAAAATCATCCATTTAGCCTAACTAAATAAACGTTTTAATATATTTCTCTCACTCTCACTCTGTTTGCAAGCGTACCTGTGTTACTATGGTTACCAATGTTTATAGTGTCAGATTCATTTCAAACTGTAATCAAACTGACTGGAACTACCTGTGCATTAAACGGTTTTACTGCACACCTTCCAGCCAATCAGAATCGAGTATTCAGACAGATCATGGTATAATGTGTATTTTGACCTCACTTACCGGAAGTCATCACGTAGTGAACACTGTTGAACATAGTGTTGTATTTGAGGTAAAATTTGTACAAAAAAAATACTGTTCGTATTCTCACACAAACCGATCGTTTCGTGTCTTAACACATCAATGTGTCGTCACGAGCTGCAGGGTTTAATATGGATTCCTTTGTGTATGTTTTTTATACTCTCATACTCTCAACTGTGACCATTGACATGCATTATATACGACTGGCAGACTGCAACGGTTGGAGTTAAAAATCTTCATTTTTGTTCTACTGAAGAAACAAAGACACCTACATCTTGGATGCCCTGGGGGTAAGCAGATACATTTTCATTTTTGGGTGAACTATCCCTTAAGGCATCATATTTGAACGGATGCATTTCTAGATTGACAAGATTCAGTAAAATTCAGTAAAAAAAAAACATATATATATATTTTTTTTTGTCTCACAAAATTATGATATAGTTTCATAACTATAATGTCCATTTGAGAAGTTCATAATATTATTGTTTAATTTCTGTAATTTTTGTATGTAAGCAAACATTAGCACTAATTTTTTATATTTGTGTCCCTTTTTCAGTGTGCGTGTTGTACACTCAGGGCGTGGAGACCAAGCAGTGGAGAGAGGTGAACACACACACACACACACATGGTTCACTATCTTTGTGGGGACTCTCCATAGACGTAATGGTTTTTATACCGTATAAACTGTACATTCTATCCCCCTACACTGCCCTTGCCCCTAAACCTACCCATTATAGGAAACATTCTGCATTTTTACTTTCTCAAAAAAACTCATCCTGTGTGATTTATAAGCCTTTTGAAAAATGTATGTGATCTCAGGTTTTACTATCCTTATGGGGACATGCCCACAATGTAATATAAACAAGGACACAAACACACACACACACACACACACACACACACACACACACACACACACACACACACACACACACACACACACACACACACACACACACACACACACACACACACACACACACACACACACACACACACACACACACACACACACACACACACACACACACACACACACACACACACACACACACACACGTTCCATGTTTTATGGGGACTTTACATAGACATAATTAATTTTATACTGTACAAACTGTGTCCCCTAACCCTAAACCTACCCATCACACAAAACTCATACCCATCTTTCTGCATTTTTACATTTTCAAAAAACATCCCTTGGTATTCTTTATAAGCCGTTTTCCTCATGGGGACCAAAACAATTCCCCACAAGGATTTCGGATATTGCCGTCTTTGTGGGGACATTTTCTCCTCATAATTTAGGGTTTACCAAGACACACACACCTTGACTGTTTCCAGCTTGCATTGGTATGGTTTCATCTCTGGTGTTGTTGTCCAATCAGGCGTGTCAGTTCTCCCTGCAGCAGCATGCGGTCAAGCGAGTGTCTGTTCTTTCTCTTCTGTACACCATCAAAACACCTCCAGTGTCTTATAAATAACAAGCAACACCCAGTTCAGCGCCTGTACTACAGCTCTCTGTTCTGTCTCGACCTGCTGCACAGAGCAAGGGTTGTTTCTCCAACTGTGTTGTTATAACGATGAGTCAGTTTCCGTACTTCCCAATTCGAGGTAATGAATCTGAAGAAGGCCTTAACAAAGTGAACAAACCTCTAACTATCTTAAAGATTTTTTTTAAACACAAACAGTGTTTTTTGGGTCCCACTTTATATTAGGTGGCCTTAACTACTACGTACTTACATAAAAAGGTGTGGTGGGATGGGTTAGTTTAAGGGTAGGGTTAGGGACAGGTGTGGTGGTATGCGTTAGTTTAAGGGTAGGGTTAGGGACAGGTGTGGTGGTATAGGTAAGTTTAAGGGTAGGGTTAGGGACAGGTGTGGTGGTATGGGTAAGTTTAAGGGTAGGGTTAGGGACAGGTGTGGTGGCATGGGTAAGTTTAAGGGTAGGGTTAGGGACAGCTGTGGTGGCATGGGTAAGTTTAAGGGTAATGTTAGGGACAGGTGTGGTGGTATGGGTAAGTTTAAGGGTAAAGTAAGGGACAGGTGTGGTGGTATGGGTAAGTTTAAGGGTAAAGTTAGGGACAAGTGTGGTGGTGTGAGTAAGTTTAAGGGTAGGGTTAGGGACAGGTGTGGTGGGATGGGCAAGTTTAAGGGTAAAGTTAGGGACATGTGTGGTGGTATGGGTAAGTTTAAGGGTAAAGTTAGGGATAGGTGTGGTGGTATGGGTTAGTTTAAGGGTAGGGTTAGGGACAGGTGTGGTGGTATGGGTTAGTTTAATGGTAGGGTTAGGGACAGGTGTGGTGGTATGGGTTAGTTTAAAGGTAGGGTTAGGGGCAGGTGTGGAGGTATGGGTAAGTTTAAGGGTAGGGTTAGGGAGAGGTGTGGTGGTATGGGTAAGTTTAAGGGTAGGGTTAGGGACAGGTGTGGTGGTATGGGTAAGTTTAAGGGTAAAGTTAGGGATAGGTGTGGTGGTATGGGTAAGTTTAAGGGTAAAGTTAGGGACAGCTGTGGTGGTATGGCTTAGTTTAAGGGTAGGGTTAGGGACAGGTGTGGTGGTATGGGTTAGTTTAATGGTAGGGTTAGGGACAGGAGTGGTGGTATGGGTAAGTTTAAGGGTAGTGTTAGGGACAGTTGTGGTGGTATGGGTAAGTTTAAGGGTAGGGTTAGGGACAGGTGTGGTGGTATGGGTAAGTTTAAGGGTAAAGTTAGGGACAGGAGTGGTGGTATGGGTTAGTTTAAGGGTAGGTTTAGATACAGGTGTGGTGGTATGGGTTAGTTTAAGGGTAGGGTTATGGACAGGTGTGGTGGTATGGGTAAGTTTAAGTGTAGGGTCAGGGACAGGTGTTGTGGTATGGGTAAGTTTAAGGGTAAAGTTAGGGACAGGTGTGGTGGTATGGTTTAGTTTAAGGGTAGGTTTAGGGACAGGTGTGGTGGTATGGGTACGTTTAATGGTAATGTTAGGGACAGGTGTGGTGGTATGGGTAAGTTTAAGGGTAGGGTTAGGGACAGTTGTGGTGGTATGGGCAAGTTTAAGGGTAAAGTTAGGGACAGGTGTGGTGGTATGGGTTAGTTTAAGGGTAATGTTATGGACAGGTGTGGTGGTATGGGTAAGTTTGAAAGGGTAGGGTTAGGGACAGGTGTGGTTGAATGGGTAAGTTTAAGGGTAGGGTTAGGTGTAAGTGAAGCATCAACAGTGTAATTATAAATGTACCTATAAAATAATTACAGATGTAATTACATGCAGGTAATTTTTTAAATGTGAGTACAATGTAAAAACATGTATGTACACAATAAGTGCACTGTATCAAATGATTAATTAAAATTTTTGGCCACCAAAAATGTGGTGGTATGGGTTAGTTTAATGGTAGGGTTAGGGACAGGAGTGGTGGTATGGGTAAGTTTAAGGGTAAAGTTAGGGACAGCTGTGGTGGTATGGCTTAGTTTAAGGGTAGGGTTAGGGACAGGTGTGGTGGTATGGGTTAGTTTAATGGTAGGGTTAGGGACAGGAGTGGTGGTATGGGTAAGTTTAAGGGTAGTGTTAGGGACAGTTGTGGTGGTATGGGTAAGTTTAAGGGTAGGGTTAGGGACAGGTGTGGTGGTATGGGTAAGTTTAAGGGTAAAGTTAGGGACAGGAGTGGTGGTATGGGTTAGTTTAAGGGTAGGTTTAGATACAGGTGTGGTGGTATGGGTTAGTTTAAGGGTAGGGTTATGGACAGGTGTGGTGGTATGGGTAAGTTTAAGTGTAGGGTCAGGGACAGGTGTTGTGGTATGGGTAAGTTTAAGGGTAAAGTTAGGGACAGGTGTGGTGGTATGGGTAAGTTTAAGGGTAAAGTTAGGGACAGGTGTGGTGGTATGGTTTAGTTTAAGGGTAGGTTTAGGGACAGGTGTGGTGGTATGGGTAAGTTTAATGGTAATGTTAGGGACAGGTGTGGTGGTATGGGTAAGTTTAAGGGTAGGGTTAGGGACAGTTGTGGTGGTATGGGCAAGTTTAAGGGTAAAGTTAGGGACAGGTGTGGTGGTATGGGTTAGTTTAAGGGTAATGTTATGGACAGGTGTGGTGGTATGGGTAAGTTTGAAAGGGTAGGGTTAGGGACAGGTGTGGTTGAATGGGTAAGTTTAAGGGTAGGGTTAGGTGTAAGTGAAGCATCAACAGTGTAATTATAAATGTACCTATAAAATAATTACAGATGTAATTACATGCAGGTAATTTTTTAAATGTGAGTACAATGTAAAAACATGTATGTACACAATAAGTGCACTGTATCAAATGATTAATTAAAATTTTTGGCCACCTAGTATAAAGTGGGTCCGTATTTTGTTATTGTGACCAACGATCCATCGCTTCTCTATCCGTCAATGTGTTAAACCCGCCAATAGCGCACCAGGTGCATAAGCCGGTTTGTGATTGGTCCCTGCAAATTTGTAACAGAAGCAGGATAGAAATACATACAGGTTTCCAACCTGAGCTGCAGGGCGTTATCAAAGCGCCGTCAGATCGGGCTGTGTTTACCCAGTCTATATAATACTTTATAATATGGACTATTTTTATATCATTTTGTGTTCCACGGAAGAAAATACTGTAACCTGAACCTCAATGTAACTACAACTGATAAAGAAATCAATAAAATCTGATACAACAAAAAACACTTCTCAAAATGTTAAATACAACACAAAGGTCTTTGTATTAAAAAAAAAAAAGTAATTTTTCTAGTGGCAGGTGATTTTGCCTTGTCCGCTGATGTTACATATAAAGCTGAGAGCTAGGGCAGTCTCGTACACCTGCAGAATATTTGTAGAGTTTCGTGTAGGTGATGACAGCTCACCACAGCAATAAATCCTGGCACGCTTCGTTTCTCAGCTGCCTATTTTTATAAGCAGTCTGCTCATATTCAGTGTGAAGAACAGGAGAGACTGTCATTAACTAAGTCAGGTGATCTGAATGAAAGGTTATTATTTGTGATTTTTGTTTAGAAGCTTTCATTTCTTGCTTATGTAATGTTATGAGAATCACAGATCACTTTAGAATCGGATTAACATGCAGGAATAACATGAAGGACATAATCTACATAGGTTTGATGAAGAAGTACTTTTTAGGGCTGCATAAATGAATGGAACATTTTAGTGCGCCTCCCATCCAATAAATTGCAATAAGATTTGTGCTTTGTTACTTTTGATATGAAACAAAATCTCAGGGCCCTATTTTACCGATCTAAGTGCATGGTTTAAAGCGCAGGTGACCAATTTTGTGCTGGTGCACTTAGGGCATGTCACTTAGAGTCATGGGATTTGTTTTGAGCGTAACATGAAGAGTCGCATCTCTCATTCCCTTTGAAAGCCAGTTGCGCGCGCACAACGGCGGATTTGCTATTTACATGCCGGAATATAGGCACCCTCAACCTGACGAGTCAGTTTAAATGCATGTGTGTATTGCCAAGATTGGTTAAATAAGTAGCCAATTTCATGCGTCATTACTGCAAATAGGTAATTCTGATACATGCATGGCTATCCATTATGACATGTAGGCATTTTTATCTCTATTTACACAATAATAATCTTTTACATTGTAATCCTTTTATTTTTAATATTTAAACGTGTGTGCTGCTGCATATCCATTTGTGTGTGTAATAAGCATTGTGCACCTGAATTTAGGCACATATTACTAACGCACCCTTTAAATAATACAAAACATACAATGTTTATTGACTTTAGAACAGGTTTTTGTTGGTCAATGGCGCAGTTGTTTTCAGTTCCTCAAAAATAGTAACGCACAAATAATGTGCCTGAACACACCTCATTTTCAGACCAGCACACTCATGGGCGAACAGATGAGAGCGAGTGCATTTGCTATTTAAATAACATGGCTCTGGACATGAAAATGATAACTGCGTCAGGCTGAAACTAGCAAAAAACACTTGCATCGCACCTGACTTTGCATTTCACCAGGTGTTTGATAAGGCCCAAAGTATTTCAAAATGTATCCATTTTACTACGAAAGTCAAAAAATAAATACCGTTTTGGAGCTGTTTATTGTGACGTGACAAATCACAATAGCGCCTCATTTGAAGAAAAGTGGAATTGATCTGAGGATCTCCTCCTCTTTAATACCAGTTACAACGCGAAAGAAACATCAATGAACATCTGAAGGTATGTTAAAAGATACATAGCTGCGGAAAGACGTCAATAAAACAGATAAACAATGACACGTATCGTCACATTTACCTCAGAAAAAACATATTCAGTGACCATAAACTCATTAGTAATAGTCAACTAGAAAGAAAAAAATTCCTTGAGAAAATTTGCCATGTATTGTACCTGATATATATCCCAAAATGTGTGAATTTGTGTCAATACCCAGCCCTAATACTTTTGAATAATACAAACATTTGAACAACAGGAGAGGATTAGTGTGGATTCTGTTCACTGTCACTGCACTCACACTATACTTCACAGAGACACTATACAGAACTGTCAGGCATGGTCTCCTCAACTCATTTCTGAGGATCTTGACTGGTTTCCTGTACTGAGAAGGGGCTTTGGGCCTTTTTATTATATAGGCTTCAGTGCTTTCATGACATCCTGCCCAGTGTCCAGCAATCCCTGTGCAAGAGCTCGCTTTCTGACAGAACTGTCACCTCGGGATGTTAAGTTCTGGAAGAGAATTTATGTTCTGTGAGTACAGTGAGTGTAAATGATACTAGCTATGGTAGCTATTGTAGGGTTTTTCCAGTGTAAAATCCAGCATAAAATCCAGTGTAAAACAACATTTGATAGCTCTTTGTGAGAAATTTGATACAAATACTAACCCTTTATTTATTTTTTTTAATAAATGAATCCAGATAAACAACCAGATGTGATAGATTTACACTGGGCATCGAGTAGCGACACAACACAGATTACAAAGGTAAAAAAAAAAAAAATGCAGAGAAGTAGAGACGGCACAATTACAAGGATAATTCTATAATCCCACCAACTTTAAAGCCGAACTGGTTGTACCAAGCAGTGGAAAAGCGAAGCGAGCTAAGCCAAGCCGTACCGTACCGAGCCGTACCAAGCGTTACCATGCAGTGAAAGATCCTGATCAGAGCATCCCAATTAATAATGGTACATGATAAAAAGAAGGTTCAAATAGACCCATAATCTCTGCTTACTGTGATCAGTGATCTGTGAAAATCCTGGCCCGAAAAATCCTGATCGGAGCACCCTTAAAAGTTTCTTGACGTAATTCTGATGTTACATTGATATTACAATGTACATCACTGGTAGTTCCTATTGTGCTGGGCTAGACCCTACTCTGAAGTAGGAGATAATTTAGTTCCCCCTATTACACCCGGCTCAACTGGGCAACATAAAGGGAGATGAGACAGCGGAATAAATCCAAGCAAAATATTTATTAAACAAAATAACATAAAATAAAAATGCTTCAAAACTTTCTCATACATCTTTTTTACACCCAAATGCCCGGCTATATAGCTGTGAGCCAACTGGAGTTCACCATCTCTAAGTTTCTCTGGTGCAACACTTGAACCATTGACTCACCACCACAATCTTCTCTTTGGGCAAGCCACTTACGCAGCAGCACTCCATCCTCTATGAAGTATTCAGTCGCGGAACTCTCGACATCCTCCGATGAAAGAAGAGCATCAAACAAAGCTTTCAATGATCCTTCTGGGCGTCCATTATTTCTACACAAGAAATTAGACAATAGACACAATCCAGGAGCGACAGACTTAACTGGTGTCCGGGTGTCACACAAATTAACATCCTCATTTAGTCTTTTGGACTTAGAGATACGTTCAGAAAACTCACCACAGCCCTGATCGGGAAGGGAAAATGGAGTGACAATAGGTGGTGGGGCCAATACCGGCCACACACTCTCACCTGCCAGGTTGTTTCCCAAAATGACCTCCACTCCCTCCACCGGCAGAGAAGGGCGCACTCCTATAGTCACTTCCCCATTGACCAACTGGGATTGCAAAGTGAACTTGGACAACAGGAACAGACACCATTTGAAGTGCAATTCCTTGGATCAACACATTCTTACCAACATATGAAGTGGGCGAAATTGAAAGAACAGAATCCAAAATAAAGGACCTTGAGGATCCCGTATCTCGCAGGATTCTCACAGGTACACATTCCTGCCCCTCAATAAGAGAAACAAATCCTTCAGAAATAAAAAGGTACATACCCCTTATTATATTCATTCTCGGGACAGTTCCTTTTTATCATTTTATAACTTTTATTCTTGTCCCTGTTTGCTTTTAAGTACAGGACAGTCGCTCATCTAATGTCCGGCTTCCCAACAGTTATCACTCCTCGATCACTTTGTTGCAATTGTTTGGGACTAAAATTTCCGTTACCACCATTCCCATAACCAAATTCACTGCTAACGATGCAGCTTCAATAGCGGTGGAAGGTTTATTTTCATTAATATAAACTGCAATTTGATCAGGAACAATGTTTTTTAACTGTTCAATAATCATCATTTCACGCAACTCACTAAAGGACTGCATGTTAGATGTTGTACACAAGCGGTTACTTAACTCTCCTGTAACCTCAATGTGTTTGTCTCTCACCTTTTCTCCACGTACGAAAATGTTGGCGATAAGCTTCTGGAAACAGCTCAAAAGCTTTTAACACAGCGGATTTCACACGATCATAATTCTTTCTGTCCTCTACTGAAAGAACAGTGTATGCCTCTTGAGCTTTCCCCACCAAAACAGATTGAAGCATAACTGTACGCCATCCTCGTCCGTCAGCTATACTTTCAAATAATTTTCTCAAAATCCATTTCGCGTTGTTTCATCAGTCATCTAATTTACGTTTCTCTATTTCCTTTTCACGTACACGCATCTACTTTTCATGCTACTGTTGCATCCTAATAAGTTCTTTCTGCTGCTCAAAATGACAACCCAACCAATGAAACTGCTATCAAACTTGCTCCAGCTGTTACTTGTTCTAACATAATTGGCAAAATCTGAAGATCACCTAACTAGCGTCTTACTATTTCTTTAAGCTCATCTTTTCCCAGCTGCTTATCAGTGCCACTCAATTCATATTGATCCACAATTTCCATAACTGTTTCTTAGAACACAGATTTAATAACTCATCTGACGGCACCTTACAAAACTGCTCAACTGATGTCATAATGCAACAATCCGAAATCAAATGAATAAATCGCAAATGAATCGAACAAATTCAGCCTACTCACTTTTAACCACAATTCAGCTCAGGTAATTCTTACAGCCAAAAACTGTGCACACATTCTCCACCTCCCCACCTAATCCTAACAAAAACCCTCTAAATAACTACTCCCTTGTCTTCGTGCGGTCCCAAGAGTCAAGCCCTATGAAGCACCCAAATACCGCTGGGGTTGAACTGAACAAACAGCTCCGGACTACCACCACGGCAGTGCACTCGACCCAGAAGACACACAAAAATAACAAACTAAAAATAAATAAATTAATTAAAAAACGTTGCTAAAACCTAACTGGGGAGTATTCAAATTACACAGTTTCAAACCTCAAGAACTTATCTTTTCCAGAGCTGACCAAAAATACACACCAATGCTCCAACAAATGTTCCGCTCTGCCTCTCCACCTAATCAACCAAACGGAATAACATCAAACAAATTAACCAAAATTAATTGAACGGACCCCCAAATGTTACACCCGGCTCAACGGTGCAACATAAAGGGAGATGACACAGCGGAATAAATCCAAGCAAAATATTTATTAAACAAAATAACATAATGAAAAGTCAATATCATTGAATCAATCAGTATGATTTGCGCGTGAATGGATGCAACAAATGAAGCAATGACCATGTCAATGAATGAATGAACGTACAACACAACAAAACAAAACATGAGCGCAGGAGCACTGCTCCTAAACAGGCGCTGAGCCACTGCCCCGACAACCTTTTGTTCCGTGCTTAAATCATATCCTGTGACCAGCAATAGGTGCACTCAAAACCAAAACACCAACCAACACAACCCTAACACTCCAAAAGGGGTTCCTGTAACTAAAATCATTCCCAGTTCCTGCGGTGCGAACATGCCAAAAAGCGTGTACTTCCATAGTTCTAGGAACTATGAAAATGTTCCTCCAGTGTGAAAGCCCCTATAGTGTGCATTAAATAAGAAAACTGACCATTTTATTAACCGCAGCACAAGTGTAATTTACCAGCCTACTATACATTTCTCATTATTATCATGTAAAATAACTTAAATTGTTCTAAATGTGATCACTGTGACCACCAAAAGAGCCCTTGGTGCTGACACACTGTCTTAAGCTCACTCTGGCTTGTGTGTGCATTCTGTAGATATGACAGCACTGACCAATGCGGGTCACTGCTTTTCATTGGCAGGTTTGTGTGTGTGTGTGTGTTGTCAGTGTCACTGTCAAGTCACATGGGAGAATCTTGGCTTGTGTTGTTTGTCTGATAAAGCCGTGGGCCAGGGGACTCACATAACCTTTCTGTAGTGATGGAAGTATGAACCTAAATATTTCAAAGATATTGAGGTTTGTTTGATTATTAAAGAGCTTCATATGCACCAGAAATAATGCATAAAAACATGGTGCATTGTGTTTATACTAAATGTTTCATTTTTATCAATTTACAAATTGCAGGCCAGTCCTGTTCAACTGTTGAAGTTCCAATTTTATCAGATATGCTTTGTCTACTTCGTAATTGTGCCCATGTTTTTACATTGTACTTATACAATCACCTAAAGGATTATTAGGAACACCATACTAATACTGTGTTTGACCCCTTTCGCCTTCAGAACTGCCTTAATTCTACGTGGCATTGATTCAACAAGGTGCTGAAAGCATTCTTTAGAAATGTTGGCCCATATTGATAGGATAGCATCTTGCAGTTGAAGGAGATTTGTGGGATGCACATCCAGGGCATGAAGCTCCCGTTCCACCACATCCCAAAGATGCTCTATTGGGTTGAGATCTGGTGACTGTGGGGGCCATTTTAGTACAGTGAACTCATTGTCATGTTCAAGAAACAAATTTGAAATGATTCGAGCTTTGTGACATGGTGCATTATCCTGCTGGAAGTAGCCATCAGAGGATGGGTACATGTTGGTCATAAAGGGATGGACATGGTCAGAAAAAATGCTCAGGTAGGCCGTGGCATTTAAACGATGCCCAATTGGCACTAAGGGGCCTAAAGTGTGCCAAGAAAACATCCCCACACAATTACACCATCACCACCAGCCTGCACAGTGGTAACAAGGAATGATGGATCCATGTTCTCATTCTGTTCACGCAAAATTCTGTCTATCAGCTGGAATCAGTCGGCCCATTCTCCTCTGACCTCTGACCTCTAGCATCAACAAGGCATTTTCGCCCACAGGACTGCTGCATACTGGATGTTTTTCCATTTTCACACCATTCGTTGTAAACCCTAGAAATGGTTGTGTGTGAAAATCCCAGTAACTGAGCAGATTGTGAAATACTCAGACCGGCCCGTCTGGCACCAACAACCATGCCACGCTCAAAATTGCTTAAATCAGCTTTCTTTCCCATTCTGACATTCAGTTTGGAGTTCAGGAGATTGTCTTGACCAGGACCACACTGTAAATGCATTAAAGCAACTCCCATGTGATTGGTTGATTAGATAATTGCATTAATGAGAAATTGAACAGGTGTTCCTCATAATCCTTTAGGTGAGTGTATTTATAAAATAGGATATCTATAATTATACTTTTAACCCTTTAATTACACCTTAACCCACCCCTAAACCTACCCATACCAACCTGGTCTCACGGAAAAAGCAATCAGCAACGTCGAGTCAATCCGCCGAAGATCAATACATATAAAAAATTTTCGCCGAAAGAAACGTTACGTCAGCTTTGACAGCATTGGCTGTCGTATGTCTTGTGACCAAATGCGTCATTAAGTCAGCTTTGATTGTAAAATGCCATTGGCTCTCGTGTGTCTCGTGACCGATTGTGTCATGCTAAAGAGTCGTGTGTATCATTTGAATGAGATATGAATGAGTGCTTTCACAGAGCGGCGGGCATCATCATTTCAGTGATTAAAACATTAAGATTTAACTCATATATTGTATGACTTCAGAACATTTGGAATGCAACTTGAGTTAATACTTGTATACTGTTTTTGGTCAGTTTTTGCAATATATACCTGTGACTGTACTTTAATTACCTGTGTTATGTGTTTTATATTGTTGGTAGGTGGGGAGGAAGTGGGTAGGTTTAGGGTAGGAGTGGAGTTAGTTGCTCCAAAATATAAAAGTAGGCTATAAATATTCATAAAATCATGTCTACTTTTACAAATGCAAAGAATTAAATGTGTGTTGGAACAGGGAATCTGTGTGTGTACCACGGATGCAGCCTGTCATTGACTATAGAGTGCCGAAGTAATGACGTCACTTTGTAGGCCAACCCGGAAGTTAGCGGTGCATGGGTTCCCTCGGTCAAAAAGCCATTCATTTTCCCCATAGACTTTTGGAAAATCGCAAAAAATAAGATCTGTGTTCAACAAAGAGTTATGACCCTTAGACGTTTTGTCTACCAAGATAATCTTTACAAGTTAATCCAAAATGTATACATTTTGAAGCCGTCAGATATAAAATGCTAACGGTAAGCTATAAACGGACTACAGCACACCATCGTCGTGGATCAACGTCATCATCAAGCTTCCTCAAACTTTATTTAAAAACACGCTCGCTCATTATGATCTGCGCTGTGTATGAACACTTACGAAACAGCTTAGTATATTCTATCACCAAACATTTTAATTACAAGGCTTCGTTGCTGTCATTCCTGACAAAGTAATTGCAAAGCTACATAGACCTTTAAGTTCTTTTTGTGCATAATGAATGTAACATGAAACATACAGTAGAACATTAATATCCAGTCTACAGAGAGAACTGCCATCTATCTGTTTTAGACGAGGAGTGATTATACCAATTGTACACATTTGTCAATAATTACTAATAATTAAGGCTCTCTTTATATAGCTTTTAGCCTGCCGGTTGAAATGAACAGAGCAATCTGAAGGGTTCATTTCTACCGGCACAGCAGCGCACTACTTGTTTTCTAATTAGATTTTATTCATTAGATGGTTGAAAGCCCTTTGTGGATACTGCAATTAAAGTTGTTACTTAATTGTTGCATAAGTAATTTGAACTCATGACTTTTACAAGGTCTTGCAATTGAAAAAAAAAAAAAATAATCTGTTCAAAAACTATTATTTTAATGACATTGTATGTCCAAATATATTATTTAAAAATACATAAATATGATTCATACAGAATATGAATATATATATATATATATATATATATATATATATATATATATATATATATATATATATATATATATATATATATATATATATATATTCTGTATGAATCATATTTATGTATTTTTAAATAATGTATTTTTAAATTTTTATATATATATATAAAATGATCATGCTTTCGATGTCTGAAAATAAAAATATTTCTATGAGGCTTAAAATAATAAATGTCTAGCCAGTGTAACTGTCCCAGAATTGCTAAAAGTGTCTTTAAAAAACAATCGGTGTACATATTTTGACAAAATATTTTATTAAAATAAGCAGTGTGGCTAGAAGTTTTCATTTGCAAGGAACAGTGTTTTGACTGTTGAAAAAATGACTATAAATGAATGTTGTGTTTTTAACTAGTTTTAACTCAGACATTTTTTTTTCTCATTGACCCTTTTCTCAACAGACCCTATTTTAACGATCGGAGCGAATGGTCTGAAGCTCTTGATGCAGGTGCACTTAGGGCCTGTCCGAATCCACTTTTGCTAGTTTAACAATGGAAAGTCGTGGGTGTGTTTTGGGGCGTAACGTGCAATAAACCAATCAGAGTCTAATCTCCCATTCCCTTTAAAAACCAGTTGCGCTTGCAACATGGCGGATTCACTATTTACATGGAAAGACTGAGCGCTTCTCCAGAGAGGAATCTTTTTATTTGTAATATTTAAAAATGTGTGTGTCCTGCTGCGCATCCCTGTGTGTGTAATAAGCAGAGTGTACACACGTTGTGCACCCGCATAAAGGCACATATTACTAACACACCCTTTAAATAACACAAAAAATACTGCGCTTTTGACTTCAGAGCAGGTTTTTGTTGGTCAATGGCACAGTTGTTTTCAGTTTCCTCAAAATAGCAACACCCAGACATTGCGCCTGAACAATCCTGGTTTTCAGATGGGCGTGAGTGCATTTGCTATTTAAACAACATGGTGCTGGATGTGAAAATGATAACTGCATTGGACTGAAACTAGCAGAAAAACACTTGCGCCTGCCATCGCATTGCGCCAGGTGTATGATAGGGCCCAAAGAGTTACATGATAATTTATATTTGCTCAAATATCACTTTAACTTGATCGCTCCATCTTTTTGACTCAAAAGTCTCTCATTGTCCAATACAATATTCAAAGGGCCCCCATACTGGCTTAATAAACTTTGTAATAACAGAAACTGGGAGTGCTGCATTATTAACTTATTTAGAGATGATTCACTTTGAAATTCTATAAGATTCAATAATCTGTGATTCTGTATGTTTTTCAACACCACTTGTTTAAAGTCCCATCTGAATAAACTGTGAAAAACACTTTATGATCCACAGAGTAATGCAAACACAACACAAATGTTTTTTTATCAGCTCATGGAAACAGACTGTTTGCAGGCTATTCATTCATTTATGTAAACCTTTCCAGACACTGAATAATTTATGGCCGACATATATTTCATAAAAAGTCACTAAGCCTTTAGGTGAAATGCAGGCCACTAAACAAACATTCGCTTTGATCAGTTTAATGTCAAAAGGTGGACTCGGTTTCATGTAGTGCATTTAGCCTTTGAAAGAGGGGAGGGGACCTGTCCAATTATTTTTAAAGAGAAAAGGGGTTAATGACTGAGTGAGGTGCCCTAGACTGGGTTCCAGGAGGATGCAGCTCGCTGTTTGGCTGAACCCACCTCTAATTATGCAGATGTAATTGTCAACGATCTTCAGAGTTGTCGAATAACCACACCGCTATAATTAGTGCTGCCACTGAGAACTTAAAGTTTCACTAAACCTTTCCAGTTCTCAAACAAGATCGCACACCTCAGCAAACCAACCCTCAATCAATCAACTTTATTTAAATAGCGCTTTTACAATGATGATTGTTAAAAGCAGCTTCACAGTGTTAGACAGGACAACATTGCAACAAAATTTGATTTGGCTAGTTTAATTTGTATAGTTTATAGAATTATATATGACCAAATTAATAAATTATATTTGTATATTAAGTTGAGTAACTTGGATCATAATTTGAGTGTCCCCAACTGAGCAAGCCAAGCCAAAGCGACAGTGGCAAGGAACCAAAACTCCATCAGGGCATGATGGAGAAAAATAAACAGGAGAAACCAGACTCAGTCGGGTGCCAGTTCTCCTCTGGCCTATTATTGCAGTGTATAATTATTACTCTGGCAACCTTGCAGGTCATAAATCATATTAGATAGGAATATTCGAAATTTTGGGTATCACGCAAGAGACGGGTTCATTTAGGATGGCGCGTCGATTACACAAGAATATGAATACTTGAAAGATCCGAGTTATTGCGCCGGAGACGGGTTAATTGAGGATGGCGTGCGGTGAGGCAAATTCAGAGGAGACACTAATGGACACGGTCTCAGCAGACACTCCAGGATGAGCTGGTCATGTCCAAATGCAGGTCCACCATCCGATCCGGACACGGCCTGGATCCGGCCGACTGCAGTAAAACTAATTTTATGATGTAACGAGTACATCAGGTGTTATGGGAAGTGTTCCCGGTTCCGGCTGACCTAGTTAATGCAGCCTAACAATCAGTCATTTGATTTGAATAAAGAAAGTTAAAAATGTTCTATGTGTATGCCATAGTAAAGAGATGCGTTTTTAGTCTAGATTTAAACTGACAGAGTGTGTCTGCTTCCCGAACAATGCTAGGAAGACTGTTCCAGAGTTTAGGTGCTAAATAGGAAAAGGATCGACCACCTGCAGTTGATTTAGATATTCTAGGTATTTTCAACTGGCCAGAGTTTAAGAGCTTGCTTAAGTACTGGGGAGCTAAACCATTTATTGCTTTATAAGTAATAAGCAAGATTTTAAAATGTATGCGATGTTTAATAGAGAGCCAGTGCAGTGTTGACAGAACTGGACTAATATGATCGTATTTCCTGGTTCTAGTAAGAACTGTTGCGTTTTGGACCAGCTGGAGTTTATTTATTAGGCGAGCAGGGCAACCACCCAGTAGAGCATTACAATAATCTAGCCTTGAGCTCATGAGCATGTACTAATTGTTCAGCATTTTGCATTGAAAGCATGTGACGTAATTTAGATATATTTTTAAGATGGTAGAATGCAGTTTTACAGATGCTAGAAACGTGGCTTTCAAGCGAAAGATTGGTATCAAAGAGCACACCCAGGTTCCTCACTGTGAGGGCTTGACAGAGCAGCCATCGAGGGTTAGACAGTATTCTAGGGCACTACTTGTGGAGCTTTTCTGTCCAATAATTAAAAATTCAGTTTTATCTGAATTAAGTTGCAGAAATTACTATTCATCCAATTTTTATATCAGCTATGCATTCCGTTAATCTTGTGAATTGGTAAGTTTCGTCAGGCGTGAAGAAATATAGAGCTGAGTATCATCAGCATAACAATGAAAACTAACGCCATGCTTCTAATGATATCTCCCAGTGGTAGCATATACAGGGTGAAAACAGCGGTCCTAACACTGAGCCTTGCGGTACTCCATACTGAACTTGTGATCGGTGTGACATCTCTTCATTTACTGCTACAAACTGATAACGGTCAGATAAGTAAGATTTAAACCATGCCAATGCAGTTCCACTAATGCCAACATAATTTTGAGTCTATTCAAAAGAATATTGTGATCGATAGTATCGAATGCAGCGCTAAGATCGAGTAACACTAATGAGAGATACAACCACGATCAGATGATAAGAGTAAATCATTTGTAACTCTAATTAGAGCAGTCTCAGTACTATGATACGGTCTAAATCCTGACTGGAAATCCTCACATATACCATTTCTTTCTAAAAGGAACATAATTGTGAAGACACGGCCTTTTCTAATATTTTTGATTGAAGCGGTAGATTCGAGATTGGTCTGTAATTGACTAATTCTTTAGGATCAAGTTGCGTTTTTTTAATAAGTGGTTTAATTACAGCCAACTTAAAAGTTTTTGGTACATATCCTAATGTCAAGGATGAATTAATAATATTAAGCAGAGGATCTATGACCTCTGGAAGCATCTCTTTTAATAGCCTAGTCGGTATAGGGTCAAGCATACATGTTGTTGATTTTGATGATTTAACAAGTTTAGCCAATTCTTCTCCTCCTATAGCAGTGAATGAGTGTAATTTTTCCTCAGTGAGACTACAATGTTCTGTCTGAAGTGATACTGTAGTAGACGGCTGCATGGTTATAATTTTATTCCTAATGTTATCAATCTTACTAGTAAAGAAGTTCATAAAGTCATTACTGCTGTGTTGTTTACAAACGTCAGAAGTTGAAGCTTTATCCTTTGTTAATTTAGCCACTGTATCGAATAAATACCTAGGGTTGTGTTTGTTTTCTTCTAAAAGAGTTGAGAAATAAGCAGATCTAGCAGTTTTTATGGCCTTTCTGAATGCAATCATGCTCTCTTTCCACAAATTGCGAAAAACCTCCAGTTTTGTTTTCTTCCAGCTGCGCTCCATTTTTCTGGCTGCTGTTTTAAGGGCGTTGGATTATTTGCTTTAATCTTCTTTAAGCGCCGAGGAGCAACTATGTCTAAAGTGCTAGTAAAGAGAGAGTCAGTAGTTTCTGTTGCTAAGCCCTCTGGCTTTAGACGAGTCTCTGGAGGATAGTAGAAGAGAAAAGGAAAAAGACAGTAACAAGGGAGAAAGAGAGCAAAATCAGGGGTATTACATCAATTGTATTAGAGAGGAGGTGCTGTTTTAGCTTAATTCTCAAATCTGCAGTGTTTTGTACCAAACTTTTCCAATTCACAATTTTTTGGTCCTCTATGTCTCATTCGGTACCTTGTATCATCCAATTTCATTTTCTCATTCTCTTTCCTCTCTCCCTGAACCTATCTCTTCCTCCGCTGTCCCTAATCCACTTTCTAGTTTGGAAGAACGGAGGTGATTGACAACACGCTAAATCCGGACTTTGTCAGGAAGTACATCCTGGACTACTTCTTTGAGGAGAAGCAGAGCCTGCGCTTTGATTTGTGAGTTATTTGTTCAGACCCCTGTCCTGAAGAAATCTCGCATCCACACCAATGTTTCTTCAGAAAAGCCTCTCACCTCCTCCATCTTCCTATTTCTTCTGTCACTGATCTTTGATGTAACCAACAGGAATGGTCCAATGCAGTGTGTCAGATCCCAAAATGAATCTAACCATCTGGTTACCATCAATTCCTAATCATTTAATCTTAACCATGTTAGTAAATAAGCAGCCATGATTGTTTTGTGGTTTATTTAATTTGCAAATCGTTCTTGGTGTGAAGTCTAAAAATGAAAATGATCCCATAGTTTACTCACCCTCAAGTCATCCTAGGTGTACATGACATTCTTCTTTCAGACGAATACAATCTGAGTTATATAAAAAAAATGTCCTGGCTCTTCCAAGCTTTATAATGGCAGTGAATGGAAGTCCAAAATTTGAAGCCCAAGAAAAGTGCATCCATCTATTATAAAAGTAATCCAAATGGCACCGGGGGTTAATAAAGGCCTTCTGAAGGGAATCGATGGGTTTGTGTAGGAAAAATATCCATATTTAACATATTATAAAGTCAAATATTTAGCTTCCGACGGACCACCGTATTCCGTATTCAACTTACGGAAAAAGCTTAACTTGCACAATGATGACCTAAGCATTTTGAACTGCGAGAGGCATTACACTTTCGTGAGTTGAATACGGAAGGCAGTCTGGCGGGAGCTAGATATTTTACTTTATAAAGTTTTAAATATGGATATTTTTCCTAAACAAACCCATCGATTCACTTCAGAAGTACTTTATTAACCCCCGGTGCCATTCCATTCACTGCCATTATAAACCTTGGAAGAGCCAGGACATTTTTTAATATAACTCTGTATTTGTCTGAAAGAAGAATGTCACATACACTTAGGTTGGCTTGAGGGTGAGTAAACTATGGGATCATTTTCATTATTTGACTTCACACCAAGAACGATAACTATAATGGCTGTATTGGTGTCCAATGGTACCGATAAGCTTGTGCTGCAGTTTTGTCTGCCACTTTAAATGCTTGAGCTCTTTAAAATCAGGTGGATTTTGATTGGCTATCAATCATTTTATCATTAATAAGCTGGAAAAAATCGTTCTGAGGGAAAGTTTACACAACACCACTTTCAACTAAAATCTGACATTTTTTTATACTATTTAGCCATTCATGTACATTACAACGCCGGTTTGGGGCCCTGAAAATTAACTTTGGAAAACTTTTGAAAACAGGTTTTAAAATGCAAGTTTTGTACCGTTATCGCCTCTGTGTAAACCACAAAAACGCAAATGTGTGAAAACGGTGATGTCATGCGTATGCGTATGACTTGTTCAATATAATCTTTATAAAGTGACATCGCCAACTACTGTTCTGTCAGCAGAATACTGCTTAATAGTTAATAAATATATAAATGTTTTAATAGTTTTTGTGAATCTGTGTGAACAGAGATGGTTTTGACAACCCTGCATGTAAAAAACGTTTCTGCTTTTAGTACATCGTTGTCGTGTAATCGTACCTTAGCGATTCCAGTGATATCAATATTAAGTGCCGTTATCATTATAGTGATCATCCTTGATGTGCACAAATCTAGAATATTAAGTTAAAAAATAATTAAATAATTTTCCATATCCTGAAAAAAAAGTGTGTAGGTTTTACTTTGACAATTTTCACTCAGAAACTGCTAGGAAATGTCACAAATTATTACAAAGAAACGTTGAATTAAATGTTCAGTTTTTGACATAGAAAGACTGAAATAGTATTTTCTTGTAAAATGTACTAATCCCTGTTTAAACTTTGAAAAATATTTTTTTACAGTGTAGAAAGACAAGCTATGTACACTGCTCAAAAAAAATAAAGGGAAATAAAGGCCTGACCAAACTGTCAGAAACAGACTTCATGAGGCCTGACGTCCCCTAGTGGGACCTGTGCTCACAGTTCAGCTCCGTGCAGCTCGATTGGCGTTTGCCAGAGAACACCAGAATTGGCACGTCCTCCATTGGCGCCCCGTTCTCTTCATGGATGAGAGCAGGTTCACGCTGAGCACATGTGACAGACATGAAAGAGTCTGGCATATCCAGCATAAGTAAAGATTTTCAAATGGGATATTTCATTCATTGACATCCAATGTGATTTAAGTGTTCCCTATATTTTTTGAGCAGTGTATTTGTAGTGCATTCAAAAGAAGAAACTTTGAAATAAATTCCTCTAAAGACTTGTTTAAAGCTTAAGTGTAATTCCCAGATTCACAAAGTAATCTTCTTAAGAAAGAAGTAAAAAAAAATCTTAACATGAAGAATGTTCATCTTTTGCACTGCCTGCAGTTTACATCATAATCATAATGAGGACTTGATGGAGTTTAGCATTTAATGTAGTATTTTTTAATGCGCTATGCAAGTTGGAGGTTAAGCTAACTTTAAGACAATGATTTTTAAGAACATTCTTTTGGATTCTAAGGATTTCAAACTCTTAAAGGAATAGTTCACCCAAAAATTTAAATTCTGTCATTAATTACTCAACCTCATGTCATTCCAAACCCAAAACTTTTGTTCAGCTTTGGAATACAAATGAAGATATTTAAAGGAAATCTTCATAAAATCTTCATAAAAATACCATAAAACTAATCCATATGAATTGAGCGGTTTAAGACAAATTTTCTGAAGAGATTAAATCGCTTTATATGATGAACAGATTTAATTCACACATAAACATTGATCAACAGCATTGTTTTAATACTAAAAATGTAAGTTCTAGTTTTTACTTTATGCAGTTTATGAAACTTGACATGCGTTAATGAAATGTCTGTGTGTGTGTGTGTGTGTGTGTGTGTGTGTGTGTGTGTGTGTGTGTGTGTGTGTGTGTGTGTGTGTGTGTGTGTGTGTGTGTGTGTGTGTGTGTGTGTGTGTGTGTGTGTGTGTGTGTGTGTATTTAAGCATTTCTCTAAGCATTAAAGTAGTTGTTTCCTTTTATGTCATATCTTTTAATTAGCTACTCAATGTGTTTGAAGACTTCGGTTAACAATGTTTTTTTCTTATTTTTGTGTGTGTTATTTCCTACTCAATTCAGATATGATGTCGACTCTAAAAGTCCTGATCTTTCCAAACACGTAAGTAGTGTTGTAATGTGACCGCCTGAATGAAAACATTTAATATAACATTTCTTTTAAAAAGTATCCAAATATATCTTGCAATACTCATCTTTTTGAATGGAAAGTCAAAAATAGCCCTTTTCACACAGCAATCCTGGTAAATTACCATAAAATTGCCCGAATGACTTTACCGGTAAATACACAAAGATGCTGTTCACAACATCGACGGCGCTCTGGCTTTTTACCGGTAAGAGACCATTCACACATCGGCACCAAAATGCCGGTAAATCCTGTGAAGTCAGTCATTGGAAATGACCTTAAACGTTGCGCCGTACGAACCATAGGAGTGTTCAGTAAAGTTGTGCCCCTATCGACAATATTTTAATTACTGAAATACGACCCATAGGAGCGTTTTCTAAAGTTGTGCTCCTGTTGAAAACAGGATACTTGAAATTTTAAAGCATTTTTCCATTTTATCTGCCTTATATTTCAGGTTTTGCATAGCTCAATTGGTAAAGCATTGCAATATACAACATGTGACCATGCAATCGTGAGTTCGATCCCAGGGAATGCATGTGCTCATAAAGTGTGTATGCACTATAAATGTAGGTAGGTTTAGGGATGGTGTGGGTGTAGTTGTAAATAAAAATATATATATTTTTGCTAAATGGAAATATGACAAATGGTGGTAAAAAGTCCACACATTGCATTCAAATGAACACGCATTTTGATTGGTAACGACATTTCATGACGTCAGACGTAACACGACATTATTTTTACTCCAGCTAGAGGGCGCATGACTTTAAAACGTAAATATAGGTCGTAATAAGGTGCTTGAAAAACGACCTATAGAGTCAAGTTTTTTTTGGAGGACAGTTTGGTGTATTTACATAGAAAAACTATTAAAAAAGCTTACTGTAAACAGTGCTGAGTAATCACGTCATCTCCATAAGAACTTTATGATTGGCCCAAATCAGACTTCTCACGTCGGCGCTTTCTGACCTCGTATACATGATCATACCGGTAATCTTCATTCTGCGTTCACACAGAGCACATTACCGGCAATTTACTGGTACTGTTACATCTTTATCTTACTGGTAAATTGCCGGAACCAATTTACTGTTATTTTTGAAAAGGTCCTGTTCACACATGATCTCTTACTGGTTATTTACAATAACTGTATCGGTATTGTAAATTATTATTAATTATTTACAAATGTGTGAAAGGGGCTAATAATGACACATTGTTACTTTCAATCCACAGCTGAGGTATAGATGTCATAAAAATTTACCTCATGTAGAATTATATATACAATTAAAAAAATTTGAATCCATAATTAAATGTTTTGTATAAAAAAAACTGACTGTTGTTAGTTAAAAATAAATACAGTGTTTGACATCACTGGCATGTTTACACAAAGAAGCAAAAAGTGAGAAGGATTTGCACATATATATTTGGATATTTTTTATTTACATTCGCCCCATTCCTGGTACTTTCATCACACCTCATTTAATGCATGCAGACTGATCATGTAGATGCCACTAATCATCACTATCTCTCTCTCTACCCTGGTTTGATCACCCCCTGAAAGTGTGCGTGATGTTGTCCGTGTGGCTGGTATTGTATTTGTGTCTTGTGCTTTCTGTTACATGCTGTGCTCTGTTGTAAACATGGCCGTGCTCCTTCCCAGAAGCCCCTTGAACTATACGTACGTCTTTGCCTTTCAATTCACTACTATAACAAGAGGGCAGAGCGTTGGGATTTGTTAAATTTGATAAACACTTACCGCCTCTTCTACTTGATCCTACCCGCTCCATCTAGGACTTTCTTGGCCAGATGTTCTGCACACTGGGTGAAATTGTGGGGTCACCGGCCAGCCGACTAGAGAAACCTCTTGGGTGAGTAGAATTCATCGCAGGTGGCATCTGCTGTGTTTCGTACACCTGTGCTGGCTTGTTTCCAGGGTCCAAAATTAGGCCACACCTGCTAGTGCGGGGTGCATTTAGCAGCCATGAGGTTTTTTTTAGTGCTTTTGAAAATGTATTCAATAAAAACAAATACACACACACACACACACACGCGCTCAGTTGAGTTTTCATGTTTTATGGGGACATTCCATAGGAGTAATGGATTTTATACTGTAAAAAACGTACATTCTATCCCCCTACACTGCCCCTGCCCCTAAACCTACCCATCACAGGAGACATGCTGCATTTTTACTTTTTCAAAAAACATCACTTGTGATTTATGACCTGTTTTCCTCATGGGGACCAACAAATGTCCCCACAAGGACAAGGATTTCGGATATTGCCATCTTTGTGGGTCCCCATACCGTAGGGATTAGCAGGACGCAAACACACACACACACACACACACATATATATATATATATATATATATATATATATATATATATATATATATATATATATATATATATATATATATATATATATATATATAAAACATATTTTTTTTGTTTAATATACATATTTTTGTCAGCCAGCACAGGTCATTAATATAATTTACATCAGTGAAGGTGAGATTATTTGACTTTATTCATTCTTACAATTCAGTTTAAATCATGTATGTAAATGTTCTTAATAAGGTTTCTGGCAAGTCAGTTTTTTATTTACACGACAGAGTAATTTTGCACCCTGCATGTTTCTGTTGGCTGTTTCAGTGTTGGCAGAGGACACATTAGCAAACACACTCATCGGTGGCCCATTTTTTTACGGGCATTGTTAGTCTTTTTGTTTCCCCGTCATTGGCCCTGGTAGAGCAGGTCTATCCAGATGGAGTCTGATCGTGGAGCGCAATATTTCTGGCTGAGAAACTCTTTAATTAGAGCGGTACCCTGATGTGTGAGATCAACAGATTTCAAGGCTGATCCTCATTAGCTGTAACTGTGCATTGTGGCTAAACATTGTGAGATATTTTCCTTCATGTAAAAATGTTGAGACATGCATTTTGTGCTATTCTCCATAAGTTTTTGCTCTGCATTATGTCTTACAAAAGCAGAATCGCAGGCTATTCAGAAAGCAGACACAACTTTTAATGAGAGCTGGAGTTAGTTGAAAAAAAAAAAATCAAAACATTTGTGAATCGGGAAGGTATTTACATGAACTCTACATTAATGCAAATGACAATATTGTTTGAAAAATGACTCAAGGTCTTCATACATGAAGCATGCAATACATGTATTCCTCAAAGCTTGTGTGTGTGTGTGTGGAGACATGTTTTCCATTAACTGTTCTTTTGTGAATACCCGGACTCAAACGTGTGCTAAATTGCCTCCTTCAGGCTTGTAGACCATCTAATAAGCTGAAAGGGATAACGCAGTACACTTTTGAGGCTATGTGAGCAAGTCCGGGGATATTCACTGTCAGCATGTGTGTTTCTATCATGCCCAGGAGAATTCAGTTTTGCTCTGCCGGTATAGTCGTGCTCAAGCTGAGTTAAGCCTGAATCCCCCTGCAGGCGTCGAAAGAGATGCTGACCACAAGAGACTGATGAAAAAGATCTAAACTCAGTAAACCTGAAAGTTTAATGTTCGCCTAGCCTGCTCTGGACGTGTCAAGGTTTTAAACACCCTGCAGATGCTCATTCAGACACTTCTTTTTTAGAGATCTTACATGCCACTTTCCATCAATAGGGTAGAATTTGGTGTTCCGTTACTTTTGTTCATTGTTAAATCAACAATCCCTTTTTCAGTGGAGTGATGATGATATGTTAGATAATGGAGTTATCGACAAACTTATACACTGGAGAAAATAAATGATTACTCTTGGAATATCTTTTACAATACAATTTGTGTAAAATAATTTTAAAATAATGGAATAAGATTATTTACTTGTCTTCCCACCATGTTTTATAAATGCTCCATATGATGTTATTTTGTGAGTGAAATGTTACATTTTGCAGTATCAGGCTGGAACGCATGACAGCCATCATTTGGCCCCAAATGCATGAGAGAGGCTGAGTGAAAAAAGACAAATAAGTCATCACCTTCATTTATCTAGCACTTTTCACAATAAAGATTGTTTCAAAGCAGCTTCACAGTGATAAAAGGAAATTAATGGAAGATTGTTTTGGGTCTACATCAGCTCTAAAACAAAAGTTATTGTTTAGCTAAAGTAAAGATTCATTTCTGTTGTAAATAATCAATAGTTATTTACTTTGGGGCCACTTACACGACACCATTTTCACCCAAAATAGAAAACTCTCAAACTCTCTGGCCGCTCATCCACACAGCAAATTACAGATATCATCTCAACTGCTCAAAGACTGTTTATCGGCTTATCAGAGTGCTACAAAGTCTGCAAAAGCAATGTTTTTGTTTGTTTTGTTTTTTATATTTAAAAAATCATTCCCAACCTAAAGATTTATTTTTCGATTATTGATTCTGTTGTAAATCCTCCAGTCAATACTATGTCTGTTGCTTTTGATGTTCTATGTGAAAGCTTCTTGAGATTTTTTATTATTTTGAATGGCAAAATCTCTCATTTAAGACCCAATGTAAGCCCGGGGGGCGGGGAGTACTGTCCTCAAGCGGTTTCAGTCTTATTTGTCAAACAGAAGGTTTTGGTAAAGACAGGTCATTTCTCCTTCTCTGTTGCTCACCTCTCCTGTGGCCTCCCACAAGGCTCTATCTTGGTGCCCTCCCTTTTCTCATTGTACATGCTGGGATCTATTTTAAGAAGACATGGTGTATCCTTCCATTGTTATGCTGACAACACCTAAATATATTTACCTATCAAGAGAAATGATCCGTCTGCATTATCATCTCTTTTATTGTGCTTAGACAAGGTTAAATCTTGGCTTGCTCAAAACGTTTTATCTTTAAATGAAGATAAAACTGAGCTGATAGTTTTTGGCCCCACTAATAATTTTAAGACGCCCAGCTTCGATGTGAAGATCTTGTCTGCCTTTAGATCTACACATGTCATGTACACATGTAAATGCTGCTGCAAGATTTATTCGCAAAAGTCGTTATGATCAATTCACGTCAATTCTAATAGATCTTATGCCTATATATATACAAATAATATGCCTATTCAGCATATTATTTGTATATAAATGTCTGCATAACCAAGCTCCTATGTACTTAAGCTTCTGGAAGGGGTAATGGGATGCAGCATTTCTTAAGATCAAGCGGCTGAAAGCTCCCACATTCACGACTCAAGTGTAGCGGGGAACGAGCGTTTTCTGTGGTTGGGCAATGGTTATGGAACAACATACCCATAGAAATCAAAGTGGCATTATTTTAAAAACATCCTTGTTTTCTCTGGTGTTTTGATTTTGTTTTTTTGTCAATATCTTTGTATAATTTACAGTGAAAAATGTAAATTGACATTCCCAGAATTCCCTGCGTGACTTGTATTGTATTTTCGTTGCAATACCTGTTTCTTAGGGGTTTTTTTTCTAATCAGACAAGGTCTCATATTTTGGTAACATGGTAGAAAATGCTAAATATATGTATTATTTTGTATGTATTATATATGATAAGTAATGATGTTTAGTTTGAGTCTAAGGTGGACAAATAACTTTTTTTAATCTAAGCACTTTCACTCCCTGATACTTTGGTCAAAAAGAACAAACCTCTGACTTTTCAAACGTTTTCTATCTCTATTTGATACAATATTCATGGAAAGTGGCAACATTTTCCACAATATTTCCTTGAAAGATGTTATGTAAGCTGTGTCCTGCAGTGAGCTGCTGCGTATCCTGCAAGTATTCCAATTAATGTACTTGAACTGTCCTCGCATGAGCACCATCTGCAGATGGCAGGGAGCTAACTTTAAGTATTGGACGACCCCCCATCATAATGAGCTCTATTACATGTTGCAGTAGATGTAAATGTCAGTGTATAATTAAATGGAGAGATAGCTAAAATGAAGGTATGCGAGGTTTTCGTGTACACTGTGTAAACTGGGTTTTCGTGTAGACTGGTGATTTGATTTTGCCCTGCAGCTCAGGCTGGAAACCTGTACATTCATGTATCCTGCTTCTGTCACACTTTTGCAGTAACCAATCACAGACTGGCTTATCCACCTGGCGCACTATTTGCGGGTTTAACATGATTACAGATAGAGAAACGATGGGTCATTGCCTGTTGATCATGCCTCTTGTGGTCTGATTGGTTGAAGGACTATCCAAGTGCGTCCAGAGTCATTTGAACTACGCCCGTTGATCACGCCTCTTGTGCAGTAGAACATATATAGCAGACTCCCCAGACCAATGTCCAATCTTAAATTGAGCTTGTTCTGGTGATAGGCAGACAGGTTTTCGTGTTCATTTCCCACCATTCCGGACCCAGACAATCCCTGCGCTCTCAGCACACATATGTCTGAGTCTCGGGAGGGGAGAGCTCAAGCCCGCACACCAATCTGTTTTCAACGGTTTAATAAGCTCTCCTACAACACTTATTCAGTCTTTGAGGCTTCATTTACACTGCAGTGTACACTGCGATTTTCTTTTTGACAACCAGCTAACACCTTCTCTAAAAAGTGACCAATTTTCAATATCTGCATTTATACTGTACACTTGGCAAAACAACCCAGGGTAAACGTTCCGACACAGAAAATCTTAGGCTGAAACGAAAGTAATAACGGCACGATTTGCAGTGGACATTTATTCTGTTACAAAAGTGATTCAGTCAAGAGTAGTGAGAGATTTTATTTATTTTTTGTTGTTTGATTAGCATTAATAATGACATCAGGTATAGACCGACTGAATGGATCCAATATACTCATGCGTTTTTTCTCTTAGACATTAACATTGACATAAATGTTTACTTGCAAAGACATGATCACTTTGACACATATGTATGTGTCTTAAATCGCTCAAGCCTAATTAGGCAGCAAAAAGCAGTCAGTTCAGTTCTCACAAGCTCTATGAGAAGTGGCTTCAGCGTTCAGAAACGGTCTCAGAGAGAGCGTGCATATACCAAAATGAGTTGTTTCGCTGCTAATTGTGCTTCAATGGTTTAAAATCACCTGTTTTTAAACTGCAATGGTTAAAAATGCATGCAAACGAAAAGCTTTTGTGACTGCACAGCACAGCAAAGTTACGTGAGTGTAACCACGATAGAGACAATAGTCCCAAATCTTTACCGGTTGACACATTTCTACCGTTATATCGTCCACCCCCAATACAAGTTTTTACTTTCCGCATCATCTTTAAAGGTCAGCGAAACATCGTCCTCCACTGCGCCAATCAAACACGTTTTCAATAACAAAATCATGTTAATGGCCTATATCTCTGCATGTCAATTAGTTGGACAAAAGGTCAGTTGGGTTTCTCATTTGGCTGGTTTTAGAGGTTTACTAGAATTTTGTGAGTGTTCCAGATAAACCCAGACCCCTGTAAAGCGAACCGAGCAGATCGACAGAGGAGGTGTGAAGACTACAGTTTACCAAAAATGTGTAATAAGGGGTGCAGCAGATCAAGTAATTTTTGTTGGAAAGTAAGAAGTAAAAAAACGGACATCTTTCCGACCAAAAACCAGAGACTCTCTCTCCTCTGGCCTCGGATTTGTTTTAATTTCTTGTGGGCAGTGGCTCTTTGAGCAACATAATACATTTCAAAACCACCTCAGTGCTGTTCTCCAAACAAGCAAACAAAAGCTTCTTATCTGCATTTCTTCCTCCATTTCCACTTCCTTTCTGTGCTGCATTTAATTGTTTTGCCTTTAATCTTCAGGAAATTGGACCTCACATTAATTATGAGGCGCAGGTTGGGTTTTGATGATGAAAGAGGGATGTGAGAGAGAAAAACACTGAGCATATTCAGCGCAAAAAGCTCTATAGATCAAGTGTGTGTGCTTGAATGGCAAATGAATAACAGGCTAGAAGGTAACAAGCAGTAAGAAAGAGCCATTTCTGAGCAAGTACAGAGACAAAGAGGAAAACACCTCAAGAGGTGTTATATTTGATAGATTATATTTGAAGATAAAAATAAACGGGAGCTCTCTGTTAGCATTCCCATTCATCTCAATGGCAGCCGAGCGGCTAATTTATCTTTACTCATGGAATTATGTGTTGTTGAGGAAAGTTTTATTTTGTCAGAATAAACATCGACGAGCAGTGTTACACATGCTAATTTTGTGCCCTTCTGATTGGTCAGTCAAAAATGAATGAATTGAACATTTCCAAAATTCTGTGGAATATCTGTATAATATAAAGCCACTGGACTCTTGTTAATGAATTCATTTATACTTTTTTATGTGTCTATTAGAAAATCAGAGATTGCTTTTCTATTCCAGTTAATTTCATTGAAATATATTGACTGTTAAAACTGTAATGTATGTGAACTGACCTTCTTAGAAAGTAGCCAACACTTACAGTAAGTTGTGTGCGAAGTTTCTCCGCTACAGAGAAGCCAAAGTGTATTGATGCACTTTATGCATTCTAATGTGAGAAAGATCAAAGCCTCTTGAGATGAGGAGATTGATGTAGACAGTCAGATTAAGAACTAAAGTGCTTTCTCTCATCTTTACATGAAATGCTATTATTTCTGAGAATCGTATCTGAGAGCCAAACCCCCAGACTTTTGTCTCCCCCTCTATTCTTGAAAGGCTTTGTTAAGAATCCAGTATCAAAATTAAATGATTTATTTGCTGTTCAGCAGATTGAGAGATTGTTTAGGAGTCAGGAGAATCTGAGAGATCGAGAGATTGAACTATCAAACTATTCAAAAGTTTGGGGGTCAGTAAGATTTTTTAGGACACATTCAATTGATCAAAAGTGACTGTGAAGACATTTCTAATGTTGCTGCCCTTTTGAACTTTCTATTGATCAAAAAATCCTGACCGGTTTCCACAAAAATATTAGGCAGCAAAAACTTTTTTCAACATTGATAACAATAATAAATGTTACTTGAGCAGCAGATCATCATATTAGAATGAGACGTGTGTGTTGCGTTCTTTAATAGGTGGGCCAAAAATCGATATGCCGATTTATCGCGATATTTCCGGCGCGAGGCGTTATCGATCGCTGTCTCCAAGTATCGATATTTGATCCCAATATTTAAATTCATATCAACATTGAAGCGGTACCTGTTTACCGCTTTGGCTTCCCAGTGGCAGTACCTCCAGACTTCATGTGGTGGCGTGGCGCTTCACGGCGAATACAGAAAATCGCGTCTAGTTTGACGCGTGAACATTTTGAATCCATTCGAGCGTCCGCAGTGAACTGGACACGTGTAGAAATCGAGCATTTGAAGCGGAAGCATTCAAAATGCTCCAGCAGAAAAATGTCATAAAACACGACTCTGCCTCTTTTCATTCTCATAAAAAAATATTAAAGCATTAACAGCCACACACATGTGGTTCAGCCAACGCACCACCTGGATTATCTGCACTGCAAAACAATACGTTTAAAGTTATGAAACTTTACTTTGCCCTCAGTCAAAATGATTTGGTAGACAACAATAGATTCATTAGACCAAAGATCGCCCATTAGATTTACACAAGACGAATATGTCATGTTTAACCACTACAGAGACATCCGAGCCAGCGGCAAACGCTAGAAGGACTGGCCGAGAGGCAGCTCTCGCTGGGGTTAACGAGCGCTGAGCGCCGCTGATCGCCTCAAGTAGAGGTAACTGCAGGCTGGAGCAATGGGCGTGCCATAAGGTCGGAAAGAAATGGGGCGTGCCATGAGGAATGGGGCGTGCCGTAAGGTCTTTTCAATTGGACGCGAAAAGCTTCCTGATCCGCATAAAAGCGAGCCATAAACTTAATCACTATAATTACACAAATAATTATACAAGACAAAATACATTTCTTTCATTGAAAAAAAAGCAATAATGATATTGAGAATACATTCAAAAGTATGTTACCTTCGAAACTTTCTGTATGGCGCGGGTTACGTGACGTCATCACCACCGCGACTTTTTAAGGTTCAATCATAAAAAACATTCATACTGTTTGTGATAAATGCACTTTTTGTAACACATCACTTGAAGATTTTAAACATTTATTTTTGTATTGCCCTTTTTCTATTTCATTTTGGACTGACTTTAAAATAGATATTCCTAAAATAGAAGTTCCTATTAGAATTTAGAACCTCTTGACATTTTACTGTTTCCAAAACCCATATTTTTCTGAAAAACAAAATATAATTAAATGTTGAAGTTTTATATGCATGACACAAATAAAAGAAACCCTACTATATTACCTTTAATAAGACTGATCTCACAGTATACTTTGAAACCCTTTCAAACATGAGATCACAAAACAGTTTTCTACCTTGATTCATAAACTTTTATTTTTGTATTTATTAGTATTGTTCATTTTATACTTGTTATTCTTTGATTTATACATTTTGAGCTGTATTTACAATGCTTTGTATTAATCGTTTTTTATTGCATTATACTTGAAATGTCTGTAATAGTAAAATTAAAATAATTTGTTTTTTAATTATTTTTTTAAGATAAAAATGTCTCCTGACACTATTTAAGTCATACTAATTTTGTACTTTAATTTAAAGTACATACAAAGTAAAACTAATGTTATTTTTATAATAGTACAGCAAATGTTTTTGTTGTATAAAGGCATATATATATATATTATATATTATATATATATTATATATAGATAGATAGATAGATAGATAGATAGATAGATAGATAGATAGATAGATAGATATAGATAGATATAGATAGATTCTTCTCACTGTAACATGTGTCTGTCAACAACAATTAAATAATTACCAAAGGGGAAAAATGTCAAGCAAAGAGACCAACAAATTATATCGCACATATATTACCCCGTCATCTTTTTGCCTTCTAAAGGAAATAACGATTTTTTTTTTTAGCTAAAGGAAATTACGTATAACTATGGTTACTGCTGATTGGCCAACGCAGTTGCCAGGAGGAAGCTCCTTTGACCAATGAGAAACCTCTTACCACGCCCCTACCTCTTGCCCCTACCTCTTGCCACGTTACTCCAAGCTGCAGCTACCCGTGTCTCCACAACTCCAGAAACGCAAGATTATTATAAATACAATATATTATAAATAGGCGCTGTCTTTACAAATAAACCACATAATTTCGCTTTAAGCAACTACGTTATCAACTGAAAAGCATTAAAACTACATTTAGTGACAAAATATCAGTATCTTTAGTTATGCAGGGTTTCTCCTCACGTCACTTGACCACGTGACAGCAGCAAGCAGGCTCCTGATTGGTTAACGCGCTTGGTACTCAGATGTGACAATACTTTATTATATAAGGTTTTATACTGGGTGTTTTTCACATGTGTCTATTTTGCAATTTCCAAATATGAAATGTTGCTGCTATGAATAAGTCAGAGATAGTGACTTTTCTTTATTATAAATCATTTAGTCACATAAAACTGTTCTCTCATGTCTGTTTGATGGCTTTATATGCGCTTACTGAACTTTAATGCCATTTCAAAAAGATTAAATTATTTAGTTTTAATAATGAAATACATGATCATATGACTTTTTTGACGTTTTTCCATTTACAAAATGATATCGTGATATATCGTGAGAGATTTTCTTGCAATATATCGTCTGTCACAGAATCGCTGGTATCGTGATATTATCGTTATCGTGGGCAAAATATCGTGATATTATCGTATCGTGTGTTGACCTGTGATTCCCACCCCTATTCTTTAACGGTCCGCCTGGAAACATATGTCGTGACTCCATAATCCCTCGTGGAAGAAGAACACCGTAGTGTTTACAACGGAGACAATGAGCGCTTATCAGGATCAACTAAACGCTGGATTTTTAAAAGTATGTGAAGTTCGCGGCTCCATTGTTGCAGTAAACTTGCACAACATACTTGAATGAGTCATTTATAGATGCATGCCGGTCTGTTACTGTAGGGGCATCGACTTTACATTTTCACGCCCCTAAAAATGATGTGTGTCACGATGTGTTGGTTCCGTTTCATCTTCTTATCTTGTTTTCCTATCAGTCATGTTTCCTGGTCTTGTCATGTGTTCCTGCCTGCCATGTGCTGACTTTGTCATGTGATTCCCTTGTCCTCATGTGTTATGTTCCTATTGGTTGGTTTAGTTATGTGTCATATCCTGATTGGTAACCTTGTTTCATGTGTCTTGTTCTCATTGGTTGTTTTAGTCATGTGATCCCACTAGTCCTGTATATATAGCCCTCATGTTTCCATTGTCTCTTTTTGATTATTGTTCCCTGTAACCCTGTCGGTGAGTGTCTGTCATGGTTTAGTCAAGTCTTCATGGCTCAAGTCAAGTCATCGTTTGTGTTGTAGCTGTTCACGCTGTAAATAAACTGCACTTGGGTTCTAGTGGAATATCGTTACAACGTGGAACAAAACAAACTGTGATTGGGTGTTACATGTCAGTCAAATGTCTTCTTGGGCGGTCCTTGACCAATAAGGGCAGACCTTCTGTCGTAAGTCTGAAGGTCTGGCTAAGTGAGACTAGCCTCCAACTAACTTAAAATACTTTTATTTATGAACCAGATTTTGTCTAATTTAATCAACATGGATTTAGCCTTACGTGGCTAATGATGACCTGTAATTAGGCATGAATACAAACGACACATTAATTGAAATTCAAAGACAGTTCTGCAGGCCGAGTAATAAAATGCAGCTAAATAAAAGCAATTAGCATCTCTTGAGCTAAAGTTTTCTTAGTTCAAGCTTAAACCTGTTACACACACAAAGCTCAAATTAGTGCAGTGCGGTGGGATGAGTTTTGGCTTTTTGTTTCTCTTTGGAATATCAAATTAGATTAACAGTACTGAATACAAAACACCTGAATTGCTTGTTGTTGAATATAATTGATTTAATATTGAGTTTTATTTCTCAATTCTGACTTTCTCAGAACTGCTACGTATAAACTCGCAATTGCAAGTTATAAAGTCAGAATTGTGAGATATAACCTTGCAATTCTGACCTTTTCATGCAACTGTGAGTTTACATCTTGCAATTCTGACTTTTTCTCACAATTGTGAAATATAAACTAATATAAAGTCCAGAGTTATCAAGTGACTTTTTTTCTCTCTCAGAACATAATATTTCAAAGAAATAATGCGGAAACAAGCTTCCATAACAGTATACATTACATTATGGGTCATTTATATATATATATATAATTTAAAAAAAAAATGCGATGGGGGAAAAATACATGAATTTTCACCAGATGACTTGAATAGCTACGGAGCCCCTAAAGGGACATGTGTACTTTGGTAACTCGGGTATTGTTTTGACAAGTAGCCAACTAGTATTTAAAACAAATATTAATAATTTACCCATTTAATATGACAACATTTAATATGTTGTCTGAGGTCAACTTATGACGTTCGCATGGTTTTTACATTCAAAATCATCATAATGAATAAGTATTAGGCTATTTTCTCTTGAAACACTTGGTTTTTATGGACATGCCTCATTTAAGACTTCGAAGTTAACGCCCACTGCTATGATTGGATAACAGTTTTGCATATTATAATGAGCCTCGACTCTCCCATCACTCAGTTCATGTGTGGAATTGTTTTGAAAACTTCCAATGTGGAAACGGCAACCGGAATGATTCGCTCACAGGTTCGCAAAACGTCTTTATCAAACAAACACAATGATTTATCTCTCATCCACCCGCAATTAATTGGAATGTTATTTTTTTATTACTTGGCCCACCCGATTGGTGGATATAACGCGAACCATTCATAACTAACACAACCACAAGCCAAGTACGTGCAACAGCAAAACTTCAGACACACCTCAAACAAATCAGCATGTTCAAAACTTCCACAATTTTATTTTTCCTTCAAATTAAAAAACAAGAGAGTGAATAACGCACATCAAGAATGGAATGTTATTTAACTATTTAAGATAGCCCGTCATTATCCCCGGGATGTCAGGCTTTGCGAGCCCGCCTATATATGTTCTAGTCTGATTCCAAATCGCAGGACAATGAACCAACAACACCTCAAATACAAAGGATGCTTCAGCCTGTGACAGCGTGGAAGTTATGTTTAGTAGAGACACGTACATAATCAATATATATAAATGCAACAATGCCACACTATTACATATAAAAACATATGTTTTACTTACATAAGTGTGTTGCACCATTCCTGTCAGATCTAATACAAGGCACAGCATGGTTTTTTATCTCATCCTGTCTGCAAATCCAGTCTCTTGTTTACAAACGAATCCACAGTGAAAAAGTGTTTTCCCCACATGAGCTGGATCTTCATTAAAAATTGAAGTTTAACCATGCATTGCTAATATTTGAATCCGAAGGAAGCTTATGGCATTATTGATTGGAATTTCGATCGGGTTTAGCTCCATGTAGGCCTGTGTTATTTATCGTGTCAGGCACGAGTCGGTGGGCGGAGCTACAGAATTAGGCATTCGTCTTCTTTGGTTAAGACAGTGTTTCACAACACTCTGACCTCACAGGGAAGCAAATTCGTAGATCTCTCATTTGATGAGCCAGTTGTCAATAAAAGCTTTTTACTAACAAGGAGGTTTTCAGTTCTGAAACGTACAGGATATTCTAATATTAAGATGACCTTTTATATATCAAAGGCTCAAGGGAAAGTTGATTTCTCAATTCATCACCCCTTTAAACAAAATAGGAAATATATTATTATTTTGTAATTAAAAGTTTTTTACATTTTTATTTTACAACTTTTATTTTACAACAACAGAAACAAGCCACAACACAACGAAATCGCCACAACACAACGAAATCGCCACAACACAACAAAAACAAGCCACAACACAACGAATCGCCACAACACACAACGAAATCGCCACAACACAACGAATCACAACACAACGAATCGCCACAACACAACGAAATCGCCACACAACACAACAAAACAAGCCACAACACAACGAAATCGCCACAACACAACGAAATCGCCACAACACAACAGAAACAAGCCACAACACAACAAAATCGCCACAACACAACTAAATCGCCACAACACAACAAAAACAAGCCACAACACAACGAATCGCCACAACACAACAAAATCGCCACAACACAACAAAACAAGCCACAACACAACGAAATCGCCACAACACAACGAAATCGCCACAACACAACAAAAACAAGCCATAACACAACCAAATCGCCACAACACAACAGAAACAAGCCAACAACAGAACGAAATCTCCACAACACAACAGAAACGAGCCACAACAAACGAAATCACCACAACACAACGAAATCAAGCCACAACACAACAAAAACAAGCCACAACACAACGAATCGCCACAACACAACGAAATCGCCACAACACAAACTAAATCGCCACAACACAACAGAAACAAGCCACAATTCAACGAAATCGCCACAACACAACGAAATCGCCACAACACAACAAAAACAAGCCACAACACAACGAAATCGCCACAACACAACGAAATCGCCACAACACAACAGAAACAAGCCACAACACAACGAAATCGCCACAACACAACGAAATCGCCACAACACAACGAAATCGCCACAACACAACGAAATCGCCACAACACAACAAAACAAGTCACAACACAACGAAATCGCCACAACACAACGAAATTGCCACAACACAACGAAATCGCCTCAACACACACAGAAACAAGCCACAACACAACGAAATCGCCACAACACAACGAAATCGCCACAACACAACGAAATCGCCACAACACAACAAAAACAAGCCACAACATGACAAAACAAGCCACAACACAACGAAATCACCACAACACAACAGAAACAAGCCACAACACAACAAAATCGCCACAACACAACGAAATCGCCACAACACAACAGAAACAAGCCACAACACAACAAAAACAAGTCACAACACAACGAAATCGCCACAACACGACAAAAACAAGCCACAACACAACGAAATCACCACAACACAACAGAAACAAGCCACAACAAAATCGCCACAACACAACGAATCGCCACAACACAACGAAATCGCCACAACACAACAGAAACAAGCCACAACACAACAGAAACAAGCCACAACACAACGAAATCGCCACAACACAACAGAAACAAGCCACAACACAACGAAATCGCCACAACACACAACGAATCGCCACAACACAACAGAAACAAGCCACAACACAACGAAATCGCCACAACACAACGAAATCGCCACAACACAACAGAAACAAGCCACAACACAACAAAACAAGCCACAACACAACGAAATCGCCACAACACAACGAAATCGCCACAACACAACGAAATCGCCTCAACACAACAGGAACAAGCCACAACACAACGAAATTGCCACAACACAACGAAATCGCCACAACACAACAAAACAAGCCACAACACGACAAAAACAAGCCACAACACAACGAAATCACCACAACACAACAGAAACAAGCCACAACACAACAAAATCGCACAACACAACGAAATCACAACACAACAGAAACAAGCCACAACACAACAAAAACAAGCCACAACACAACGAAATCGCCACAACACAACGAAATCGCCACAACACAACGAAATCGCCACAACACAACAGAAACAAGCCACAACACAACGAAATTGCCACAACACAACGAAATCGCCACAACACAACAAAAACAAGCCACAACACAACAAAAACAAGCCACAACACAACGAAATCGCCACAACACAACAAAAACAAGCCACAAACGACAAAAACAAGCCACAACACAACGAAATCACCACAACACAACAGAAACAAGCCACAACACAACGAAATCACCACAACACGACAAAAACAAGCCACAACACGACAAAAACAAGCCACAACACAACGAAATCACCACAACACGACAAAAACAAGCCACAACACAACGAAATCACCACAACACAACAGAAACAAGCCACAACACAACAAAATCGCCACAACACAACAAAACAAGCCACAACAACGAAATCGCCACAACACAACAGAAACAAGCCACAACACAACGAATCGCCACAACACAACGAAATCATACAACACAACAAAACAAGCCACAACACAACGAAATCGCCACAACACAACAAAATCGCCACAACACAACAGAAACAAGCCACAACACAACGAAATCGCCACAACACAACGAAATCGCCACAACACAACAAAAACAAGCCATAACACAACCAAATCGCCACAACACAACAGAAACAAGCCACAACAGAACGAAATCGCCACAACACAACAAAAACAAGCCACAACAGAACGAAATTGCCACAACACAACGGAATCACCACAACACAACGAAATCACCACAACACAACAAAAACAAGCCATAACACAACCAAATCGCCACAACACAACAGAAACAAGCCACAACAGAACGAAATTGCCACAACACAACAGAGGCCTGTTGCACAAAGCTAGCTGAACAAACTCTGAGTTTCAGAGTAGGTTTAGAGTTGACAAATCCAGATAAATCCAACCTGGTTTAGATAAAGTTCAATTGTTTCTCAAAGCTTGGTATAAACTTTCTCTGTCAACTCAGGTTCAATCCAGAGTTTGCAATTAACACTGAAGCGCGTGCACCTGAGAGTGTGACACGTGCGGCAAACAGCCAATCACAGTGTCTGTTCGATTCACTTCTCTTCTGAAGATTGAGAGATCGTTCTGAAAATTATCATGAAATTAAATGTGTTTAAAGCAGGAATAAACACATATACTGCAGCGTCAATTTAAGAAGGCAGCTAAAAGAATATCTGACTATATCAATGCATGATGTGAATCAAAGAAATATGCCTAATAATTATAGGTTCACAAAGAGCTCAAATAAATACACGTTGTTTGAAAGAATTATGAATGCATGTTTTATATTTATATTAATATTTGGCTACTTGTCAATATAATATAATTATATGAATATATTATGTGAATTAAAAGTAATTATAATTCATATATTATAAATATAATAAATAATTTGCACCAAAAGATGAGCAATTTTGTCTCTAAAGTTTTTTAGAGACAATATAAACTACTTTAATTTGAGAGATACAGGTGGTGTGAGTTTTACTTGCAGCTGATTGGTCCAGTTTGAGTTTGTGATCCAGAATAAAACCTGCTCCAGAGCAGGTTAGCTGTGTAGTGTAAGTTACCATGGTGATTAACACTGCTAAAAACCAATCTACCTTCTTGAGCCGGAAAAAACAGAGTTTGCTTAAACTAATCTCAAACTTACCTGGGTAGCAACTGAAACCAGCTTTGTGCAACAGGCCACAGAAACAAGCCACAACACAACGAAATCGCCACAACACAACGAAATCGCCACAACACAATGAAATCGCCACAACACAATGAAATCGCCACAACACAACGAAATCGCCACAACACAACGAAATCGCCACAACACAATGAAATCGCCACAACACAACGAAATCGCCACAACACAACGAAATCGCCACAACACAACGGAATTGCTCCCGACCACGAGGGGGCTCTCGGAGTGCAATAAACTTAGTTTTCCTTGCCATTGTTCTATAGATTGGCCAGTCTTACAAATATATAAACACTACGATCAGTTTTAAGTGTGCAACCATTGTATATCGACATGAAATATACATTTTAAAATCACCTATAGCTGCATATTTATACTCGTGAAGCGTTTTTGCGCTGTCTGGCGCTTGATGCCCAAGAGAACGTCTGCCAATTCCACCAAGTGGTTGAAACGTATAATTTTATGAATAAAAATGACTTTTTTGTTTTGTTTAAATGTTCCAATGTTGTGCATTATTGAATCAGTTTTTTAGAATACAACAAAGCTGTGGAATTTTAACATGTCTGTTTTTAAACGTTAAAAGTTTCAACTGCATGGTGGAATTGGCAGACGTTCCCTTGGGCATCAAGTGCCGTGTTAAAGCGTTTTCATGTATAAATATGCAGCTATAATGCATAAGTGATTTCGAATTGATATTTAATGTCGATATACAGTACAATGGTTACACACTTAAAACTGATTGTAGTGTTTATATCTTTGTAAGACTGGCCAATTTATAGAACAATGGCAAAACTACGTTTATTGCACTCCGAGAGCCCCCTCGTGGTCGCGAGCATTTCCGTTGTGTTGTGGCGATTTCGTTGTGTTGTGGCGATTTCGTTGTGTTGTGGCTTGTTTCCGTTGTGTTGCGGTGATTTCTTTTTGTTGTGGTTTAATTTAGTATGGCTGCACTATTGGGACCACCGTATCCGACAACTGCAGGAAACCTTTTTGCAGCTTTTGTGATTGTATAGTAGCACTAAGCCATATCGTGTGTTTATTTCAATATATTGCATCCTACTCAAAAACATGACTTATAAATGTATACCCTAAAACATTCTTTTACAGAAGAATTAATGTAAGCACTAAACTGGAGAAATAGAGATTTCTTCTTCTTCTTCTTGACAAAAAAAGTAAACCCTTTAGTATGTCTGGCTGCGAGACTTCCATTGTAAATGCATTAATGTAAATGTATTTTCTGCTCTTTGTGTGTGTGTGTGTGTGTGTGTGTGTGTGTGTGTGTGTGTGTGTGTGTGTGTATGTGTGTGTGTGTGTGTGTGTGTGTGTGTGTGTGTGTGAATTGTGGAAAGAGTCAACAGGGATTGTTTGCCTCTTTATAGGGACCATTATGAATGAGATATTTGTTTTTACTGTGCCATATGCAAAATTTCTATACTGAACAGTTTATGACCATGCTTTCTTACGATATTAGACATTAATGTATTGTTCCTGTAAATTCCCAGCCCATCATACAGCACTATTGCCAGGCAATTTTACCAGCCATTTCTAATGAACTCAACCAAAACAGTCCAGGCATGCTGTGCGAGATTTCAGCGAGACGGAAATAACCAAAGACCTTTATCTGAAATTAGCCGTCTGATTTGGGTTTCAGGAGGCCGTGTTAATATCCGTACGAGCCTCCTTCATTCCTGCGCTGCACTGAAAGCCAGAGGAACTGAAGACTTTGAAGGATCTTTTCTCTGGTTCATGTGTCAACATCAAGCCAATATCTTCCTCCTTTGATCCGAATGCAGAACCCTCTATTGATTGTCTTTCAGAAGCATGCGCCGTGAAACAAGCTATTTATTTGCTCTGAATCACAATAGATGATGAATTCTGCATGTGCAATAGGTGAGAATTTAGATTTGTAATGTCTCCCAGAATCACTCCAAGTTTGAGACTTCCTCCGTGGATCACAGGAGACATCACACACCTCATGTCGCTGTCACAAACGCTACACCTTGTCGTTGGTATGGCGACCAGCTATTTTAGATCCTCACCTAAATAGTGGCGGGTCCTTTGAGGTTTGTTATTGTGTATCTCCGATATGCAGATGTGAATAAAAGCAACTGCATAATAAGTTAGCCTCGCTGGCTTTCCAAACCCTTTACAGCCTGCCGTTTGGGTTTGATAAGGAGAGTATTTTTAGCTCCTGGAAAGAGATGGCATTTTGTTTCCAGCTCATTTCTCTTTCTACACTGGGAGATCCGTGATGTGCACGATGTGTAATCACACACTCTTAATTCAGTTTAAATGTGGAAAGAAATATACACAGTGCCCTCACTAATATTGGCACCCTTGGTAAATCTGAGCAAAGGCAGCTGTGAAAATAAATCTGCATTGTTTATCCTTTTGATCTATCATTCAAACAGTTCACAAAATTCTAACCTTTCATTGAAGTAAAACAGTTGACAGTAGTGGGGGTGATCTCATTATGAAATACATGTTTTTCTCTAGTTCGCGTTGGGCACAAATTTTGGCATTCCTCCAGAATATCTCCAGATCCTTCAGATTCCCAGATCCATGTTGGTGCTTCTTCTCTTCATTTCAGCCACTCATTTTCTATAGGGTTCAGGTCAGGGGACTGGGACGGGCAGAAGCTTCATTTTGTGCTTAGTGACACATATGTGTGTTGATTTTGATGTTTGTTTTGGATCATTGTCCTGATGGAAGATCCAACCACGGCCCATTATAAGATTTCTAGCAGAGACCTTCAGGTTTAGATTTTTTTTAACTGCTGGTATTTGCTAGAATCCATTATACCATGTGTCTGAACAAGATGTCCAGGACTTCCAGCAAAAATAGGCCCTCAACATTAAAGATCCAGTGGTATATTTAACCCTGGGCATGGGGTACTTTTTATCCCTGGTGGGTTTGCTGCCAAAAAGCTCTTTTTTTCATATCTGACAACTGAATATGCTGGAGTTTGTTTCTGGATGAGCGAGGAGGATTTTTCTTGAAACCCTCCCAAACAACATGTGGTGATGTAGGTTTTTTTTAGGCTTTCTGAACCCAAGACTCAACCAATCTCTGGAATTCTCCATCTGTGAGTGTTTGTCCACTCAGACTCTCCTCCTCACGCATTACAACAATATTGACAAGTCCTCTTCCAGGCAGATCCGTAACATCTTTAGTTGATTGGAACTTAATTATTGCCCTGATGGTGGAAATGGGGATGTCCAATGTTATATGTATAATGTATATATGTAGTTATACATTTATATGCCAAGGCTGCATTTATTTAATAAAAAAACCCTTGCAGTAGCATCTCAAATACTGTCTGTATGAACGTGCAATGGGAGTCAGGCCCTTATTCTCTTACCAGTAAGCACACACGAAACCCCCCAACACACAATAGACACAGGCCTTTGTTTTTTTCCATGTATTGACTGACAGCTCTTCAGTCCATATACTGAGAGAAATCGTGAGTAAGGCATTCATTTGCGCTGTGTGAAGCATTCATCTTATCTCACTTGCACAAAAACAGATTCAGTATTCCTCAAAATGATTAAAAAACAGTAAAACGCAAACAGAATATTACACTTAATTAAATGTTAAATAACACAAATATACGTTATGTATTTAATCTCACTTTAGTAGCCAATGGTTTTGCTGCTGATCTTTAATGATCCAATTCCATACTAATAACCAAAAATTACTTTAGATAAACATCACATTTGTGTTTTTGTTTTCTTTCTTTTACTGCTGAAGAAAGAGTGCTAAACTTCCTTTCCCTGTGTCCTATTCTTCATGCGATCCAGAATGGCAGCATAGCTGAAAGGTTTGTTTGTCTACTGTTCACACGTGATTTTGCATTTTCTTCAGCCTGAGGCTTTTGGCTCTATTTTAACGATCTGAGCTCATATAGTCTAAAGCGCATGTGCACGTGCGCTTAGGTGTCCGAATCCACTTTTGCTAGTTTAACGATGGGAAAAATGGTTGGCACACCAGGCGCATTGGTGTAAAAGTGTTGTCCCTATTCTCTTAATGAGTCGTGGGTGTGTTTAGGGTGTAACGTGCAATAAACCAATCAGAGTCTCATCTCCCATTCCCTTTAAAAGCCAGTTGTGAAAGAATGAACGCTTCTCCAGCATTGTCTAAGGTCGCCTGCTTGCTCATGATTACTGCAAAAACTGTAGGTAATTGTATAACAAAATAGGTATAATAATAGGTAATCTAATTCTGAAACATGCAATTACTATTCATTATGACATGTAGGCATTTCATATTTATGTAAACAAAAATAATCTTTTAAGTTTTAATCATTTTTCGTATCTAAAAATGTTTGTGCTGCTGCGCATCCCTGTGTGTGTAATAAGCAGATTGTATGCACATTGTGCACCCGCCTATTGGCACATATTACTAACGCGCCCTTTAAAAACACAAAAATACTGCACTATTGACTTTAGAGCAGGTTTTTGTTGGTCAATGGCTCAGTTGTTTTCAGTTCCTCAAAATAGGGCGAACAGACGGGCGCGAGTGCATTTGCTATTTAAACAACGTGGTGCTGGACGTGAAAATGATAACTGGGTCAGTCTGAAACTAGCAAAAAAAAACACTTACGTCGCACCTAGCACCGCATTGCACTGGGTATATGATAGGGCACACAATCATTGCACTTTTGGTGTGAAAGGGACTTTACATTAGCCAAAAATATTACTTTTTAAAATTAAAAAAGAAGCCCATTCCAGATGAGAAAAAGTAATGCAAAAGTAACATAATGCGTTACTTTCCATTACTTTTAAAGTAACTTTCTCCAAAACTGTTTATATGCACAGTATATTTGCTTACCGTTTCTTTTCAGCCTTGATTTGTTTTCTTGACTCTTTCATTGCTATTTTAATTATTTGTCTGTTTTTTTGTCTTTTAGAATTTTCATTAGTATACCATTAGTGTGTAATGTTTTATTTTTATTTTAGTATTTAGTATTAATTAATGCACAAACTGGTATTATTTAAAAATGTTAAATAATACAATAAAATGTATTAATTGTCATTTTTATTTTAGTTTATTTGTAAGATTTTTTTTAATGTCTTCGAAAGAATTTTCTTTTGCCTTTTGCATTTATTTGATCAAAAATGCATCAAAAACTACAATTTAAAATGTTTTTTTATGTGGAAATATTTTTAAATATAATGTATTCCTGTGATCAAAGCTGAATTTTCAGCATCATTACTCCAGTTGTCCGTGTCACATGATCCTTCAGAAATCATTCTTATATGATGATCTGCAGCTAATTAAACATTTCATTATTATTATCACTTTAATTGTATGGAAAAAGAGCAGCTTGAATATTCTCATTTTGTGTTACAAAGAAAATGAAAATACATACAAAATGAGGGTGTGTAAACGCTGACATAATATTTATTTTTCGGTGAACTGTTCCTTTAAATGTGACATAACTAATACAATCTCTTAATCTATGAGCGATAATATTTTCCTCCACTGGAAACAGCTACATAAAATGATTTCTCTCAGTGCTTTCATCTGTTGTTTAACGTGACAGCAATTTTCCAAACAGAAACAACAGCAGGAGTGGCGGGTGTTCCTGCACACCTGCAGAAGTGATGCTGCTCCCTATAGATAGTGGACGTCCCTCCCGCTGGCCTTTGGCTGTAAACAGCTGAGACATAGGTCGTGTGACCTGCTCGAGCGTGTCTTGATTAACACATCACAAACTCCCCTTCATGCTTTACTCTTTCTCTCCCTGGTCTTCCCGTGTACCCATCAGCACTTGCAGCAGTGCTCAGAGAGCGAATGCTGAGCTGTTCTCTGTAGTGTGATGAAAGATATGATTTCCATCACTCGTGTCTTTGTGGTTGTCCTGCTGTAAGAGTATGATGACAGGTTTGGTGTGTCAGAGACAGAAGTGTAACATGCGGCAGAGAGCAGCTGAAGAATAATGACCATCTATGTACTGTAATTAGTTCTTTGGGGTCTCTTTTTCTTCCTTTAACACACATCTCTTTTTGTCTTACTCTATTCCTGCTCTTTTTTCCCCAGTACCTGTGTGATGAATGGTTTCTTGTTGTCCCGTTCATGAGCGAAGGTAGGAGGGCCAGTGGGTTTGTTTGTGCTGTGAAGCAGATCTTGTCTGTGGAGAGATTTTATCTGCCTGTGAGGTGCTGGATGTTGTTGTTGGTGTTTCTTTCTGCTGATTGATTGATTGATTGATTGATTGATTGATTGATTGATTGATTGATTGATTGATTGATTGATTGATTGATTGATTGATTGATTGATTGATGCAGCTGCTGCCTCTTAAATTACAGTGCTGAGGAATGAAAGCTGTGAACGTGATTTTCTGATGATGCCCAAAGACCTGCTCTTCATGGATGAGAGCAGGTTCACGCTGAGCACATGTGACAGACATGAAAGTGTCTGGAGATGCCATGGGGTCGGTTACTCTGCATGACTGGTTTGGCGGTGGGTCAGCAATGGTCTGGTGAGAAATATCCTTGGAGGGTCGCACACACCTCCACGTGCTAGCCAGTGGTTCCCTTACTGCTGTTAGGTACTGGGATGAAATCCTCAGAGCTTATGCTGGTGCAGTGGGTTCTGGATTCCTCCTGGTTCATTATAATGCCAGGCCTCATGTGGCAAGAGTGTGTATAGATTTAAGATGACTTGTTTTAGATAACAAAGGCCACTGACTGGCCCTCACATTCCCCAGACCTGAAGAACCTCTGAGCATTGAAGAATGCTCCGGAGCATCCAAGTAGCCTCACTGACTGTCCAGGAACTCCATCCAGGTCTGGTAGGAGATCCCCTAGGATACCATCCGCCATTTCATCAGGAGCATGCCCAGATGTTGTTGTGAGTGCATACAGGCAATTGGGGGCCAGACACACTACTGACTTATGATTTGCTGTGATGAAGTTCATGCAGGTTGGATCAGCCTAAGGATTTGAGTGAGTTTGACAAGGACCAAATTGTGATGGCTAGACGACTGGGTCAGAGCATCTCCAAAACTGCAGCTCTTGTGGGGTCTTCCCGGTCTGCACAGTGGTCAGTATCTATCAAGAGTGGTCCAAGGAACAGTGGTGAACTGACGACAGGGTCATGGGCGGCCAAGGCTCGTTGATGCACGTGGGGAGCGAAGGCTGGCCTGTGTGGTCCGGTCAAACAGACAAGCTACTGTAGCTCAAATTGCTCAAGAAGTTAATGCTGGTTCTGATAGAAAGGTGTCAGAATACACAGTGCATCGCAGTTTATTCCGTATAGGGGCTGCATAACCGTAGACCAGTCAGGGTGCCCATACTGACCCCTGTCCAAAGCATCAACAGTGGGCACGTGGCAAGGCAAGGCAAGTTTATTTATATAGCACATTTCATACACAATGGCAATTCAAAGTGCTTTACATGAAAATGAAATTAAAATAGTGATAAGAATTAAGAATACCACGTGTAAGACTTAAAAATAAAACAGGATAATTAAAAACAGTTGTAAAGAGAATTTTTAAAATAAGAAGACAATAGAAATATATAGTTGTAAAGATATTTAAAAAGAATAAAATTATTACAGTGTATATATAGATAAAAAATAAAATAAAAATAAAAATTAAGATGATGCATAGATTAGAATAGGTGCAATCAGTCGGACGTACAGTGGCACAGTGCTCATTCAGTAAAGGCACAGCTGAACAGATGTGTTTTGAGTCTAGATTTGAATGTGGCTACTGTTGGAGCACATCTGATCTCTTCTGGAAGCTGGTTCCAGCTACGGCTGGCACAATAGCTGAACGCAGACTCTCCTTTCTTTGAGTGAACTCTTGGTATTTCTAGCTGACTTGATCCTGATGATCTGAGTGATCTGTTGGGTTTGTATTTAATCAGCATATCTGCAATGTATTGAGGTCCTAGGTCATTGAGTGATTTATAAACAAGTAATAATACTTTAAAATTGATCCTAAATGTAACTGGAAGCCAGTGTAACGACCTGAGGACTGGCGTGATATGGTCATATTTTCTTGTTCTGCTCAGAATCCTGGCAGCGTTCTGTATGAGCTGCAGCTGTCTAATGGTCTTTTGGGAAGGCCGGTTAGAAGACCATTACAATAGTCCACCCTGCTGGTGATGAAAGCGTGAGCGAGTTTCTCTAAGTCTTGCCTGGAAACAAAGCATCTAATTCTTGCAATATTTTTCAGATGATAGTAAGCTGATTTAGTTATTGCTTTGACATGACTATTGAAACTCAGGTCTGACTCCAAAATCACACCAAGATTCCTGACTTGATTTTTGTTATTAGACCTTTTGTCTCAAGATATCGTTCACCTTGAGAATTTCATCTTCGTTTCCAAATGTAATGATTTCAGTTTTGTTTTTGTTTAACTGGAGATAGTTTTGGCTCATCCAACTGTTAATTTCATCAATGCATTTGCACAGGGAGTCAATGGGGCTATAGTCATTAGGTGATAGTGCTAAGTAGATCTGGGTGTCGTCAGCATAGCTGTGGTAAGCCATTTGGTTCTCTCTCATTATTTGGCTCAGTGGCAGCATGTACAGGTTGAATAGGAGTGGTGCTAGAATTGACCCTTGTGGGACTCCATGAGTCATGGATGTCCAGTCAGACTTATGGTCACCTATACTCACATAATAACCTCTTCCTTCTAAGTACGACCTGAACCATTTAAGGACCATCCCAGAAAGTCCGACCCAGTTTTCCAGCCTGTCAAGAAGTATGTTATGGTCAACAGTGTCAAATGCGGCACTGAGGTCGAGTAGCACCAGAATTGATGTTTTGCCTGTATCTGTATTGAGGCGAATATCATTTATGATCTTTATGAGCGCTGTTTCTGTGCTGTGATGTGGTCGGAAACCAGATTGAAAATTGTCAAAGTATCCGTTTGAGCTTAAGAATTTGTTCAGCTGACTGAAGACAACTTTTTCAATGATCTTGCCTATGAAGGGAGATTTGAGATTGGTCGGTAGTTGTTCAATATGGAGTTATCCAGATTTCTCTTTTTCAGAAGAGGCTTAACTACTGCGGTTTTAAGGGAGTTTGGAAAATTCCCATTGAGAAGTGATGAGTTTACCACTTCTAGCAGATCTGCTTCTAAACAGTTAAACACACTTTTGAAAAAGAAGTGGGAGTGTGTCAAGGAGGCAGGTTGATGTTTTAAGGTGCTGCACTGTTTCTTCTAAAATTTTATAATCAATTGCTTCAAAATCAGACATAGTAACTTTCCGAGGTTGTGGTCTGATCTGACCCAAAGCAACTCACGGATGTGCTGATCGCCTTCCTGATATTATTTATTTTCTCTGAGAAGAAGGAAGCAAACTCACTGCATTTTCTGTCAGAGAGCATTTCACTGGGAATGTGACTCGGGGGGTTTGTCAGTCTCTCTACAGTAGCAAAAAGAGTGCGCGTGTTGTTTATGTTTCTGTTTATAATATTTGAGAAGAAGGTCTGTCTAGCCTTGCCTAGTTCCACATTGAAATCATGAAGGCTGTCTTTATAGATGTTATAATGGATTATAAGTTTTGTCTTCCACATGCGTTCAGATTTCCTGCATTGTCTTTTCATTATTTGCACTGCCGTTGAGTTTCTCCAAGGTGCTTTCTGTCTTCCACTCTTTTTCTTGACTTTCTCAGGAGCAATATTATCAATTACACTCTTAACTTTTGAGTTAAAGGAGTCAAGGAGAGAATCAACAGAGTCTGCAGATATGCTTGGTGTTAGAGATATAGCCTTCATAAATAGCTCACTAGTGTTCTCATTTAAGCTTCTCTTTTTGACAGCGACAGATCTAGCTTCAATGGCAGGAGAGATTGAAATATCAAAGAAAATACAGAAATGATCAGACAATGCTACATCTTTAACAACAATTGATGAAATGTTTAGACCCTTGCTGATAAGTAAGTCTAGAGTGTGTCCACGATTGTGTGTGGGACCATGTACATGCTGTGTCAAATCAAAAGTGTTAATAACAGTCATGAGCTCTTTTGTTGTACTGGATTCAGCATTGTCTATGTGAACGTTAAAATCCCCAGCAATGGCAAAACAATCAAACTCTGAGGAGATTATTGATAACAGCTCTGTAAAGTCCTCAGTAAAGGATGGAGAGTATTTTGGAGGCCTGTAAACAATGATAAGCAGGATCGTGGAGCACCTTTTAACACAATACCCAGATATTCAAAAGACAGATAGTCACCAAATGACACTTGCTTACATTGATAGACATCTTTAAAAGAGAGCAATACCCCACCTCTTCTAAACGCTCTGGACATACTCATAAAAGTAAAGTTAGGAGGAGCTGTTTCATTGAGGACTGTTGCACTGCAGTTTTCTTCAAGCCAAGTTTCATTTAGAAGCAAAAAATCTAGGTTGTTTGTGGTTATTAAGTCATTGACTAGAAATGATTTGTTCTTAAGTGAACGGATATTTAAAAGTGCTAACTTAACAGTATTAATTTTTTCCCCACAGTAATCTTAGTTTGACATGTAATAGGCAGCAGATTAGATGGGTTTGCTATACGGTCTGAGAAGGTCTTACACTTTCTATCACGTAACAGAACTGAAATAGAGAAAGAGACAGGCACACTGGGTTCCTCGTTCTGTAAACATTTGATAAAGTTACTGTTATCATGGCGGGGACCCAACACACATCACTGAGAGCTGGTATCAGTTGTTTTGGGTTCACCTACAACAGATGGAGGAGGGTGTTGGCCTGGCGTTGTGACCGAAGAAATCTCACAGGAGGAGGCTGAGGCGAGCTGGGCCCACAGGCTTTGATGGTTGTGGGGCTCGGCGCTCTTTGGTTGATATCTGGGGCTCGCAGAAATCGAGTGTGATAGTCTGGTTCCAGCATAGACCATTTGCTCCATTCTCTCTGAGAAGCTCAGAAGCGGGGATGCTGGTGAGAGGGATAACATGTCTGGTGAGGGTGGCTGTTGTTCTGGTGTTATCGGAGGCTGAATTATGTTATCATCCATTTCATGGAGTGACTTAGACATTTCATGCAGTTTCCTGTTCAGACTAGTCATAAAGCGTAACAGTTCACTAGTCTGACCCCCTTAGAGCCCACCCTTTCGTGCACCTCCACAGTATGGGCAGAGATGTTACTGTTCAGTCCCTCAATCTGTGTTAGTTCTAATATGTCACAGTCTGTCTGTGGTGAGCACTGTGGGCGGGACTCAGATGGGAGTGTGTCCGTGAGCAGTGGCTGTTGTGGCTGCGTGATGTTATCAGTGTCCTTGTGGAGTGTGACAGCTGCATGTCCATTCAGATGCTGAAATGAAGTCCTGTAGTCGTCCATAGTCTGTTCAGGTGTGTGTGTGCCATTCAGGTCGAGTGAGTTAGCACACACAGCTGAGAGGATGGTGTAGGGAAAAGTGAATATTGTCCTTTAGCACTCTTGCACCAAGTTTGTTTGGGTGAAGGCCATTTGATGTAAACAATTGTCTCTGGCTCCAGAATAGATTAAAGTTGTCGATGAAGTTCACTCCTTTATGTTGCAGGTTTTTGCAGCCATGTATTAAGCCCAAGTAACCGTGAAAACCTATTTGTTCCTCTTGCTGGAAGTGGTCCACTGATGAGCGGTTGAACTTTTAGTTTTCTAAGTGTTTCAAAAGTACATTGAAATCCCTCTTAATGAGTTCTGACTGCTCTCTCTGAATATCGATTTTCCCCACATGAATGACAAGTCGATTTGCAGTCTTATGTTTCATCAGAATGTTCTGAATTTCCCTGTTTACGTCAGAAACTGTAGCTTGTGGAAGGCAGCATGTAGTTGTATCCCTGATGCTAATGTTTCTGACTGTGGAGTCCCCACTATCAGAGTCCTGGGCTCGGCTGCACTCTGAGCTGAGTGCGCTGTCTGCTCGACCTTGAGCGCCTGTTGGTATCAGTGTTAGCTGCGGGCTGATACGATCTGTGTTCGTTTACATTCATCACATTTGAGGATTCATCACCCACATTCATTAATACTTCAAATCTGTTTTCAAGTTGTATAGTTGGTGGTAGAAATCAGCATTTGCAATCCTTGTGTCTGGGGTAGAGCATGCTAATGTTGCAGTATGTGGCCTTCGTGACAATCTGATGTCTCGGGTCCCTTTGGGTCTTGCTCCCTGTTTGTGCCATCGATTAGTGTGTTGATCAGTTATTTGTTTCCCCTGTTGGGTAGCACTATGTTTATGGGACTCACCGGCAGTGTGCTGAGGCGTTCATTTTGAAGCTCTGTGTGATTCGTCTGGTTGGTGGTTCATAAATAACTTTGTTTCAAGAACTGCAATCCTCTGTAAAAGTCTGTGGCAGTTTGTGCAGCAAGTAGATTCTAGAGGAGGCATTTTCTTATCCTTTTGAATGTAGGCAGCTGTGTTTTCCCTTCTCCGGAATGTAAGCTGATGGCAGTGGGAGGCTGGTTGGATGAAATATTCCGCTTTTTGTAGTAATCCAGTCACCAGAGTTTCAAATTTTATCATTGAAGTCAAGCTTTGTTGTTTGAGCACTGTGCTGATTTACAGAAGTTGAAATTACGAAATTACGAGATAAAATATAGAAGCGATAGAGCAAAGCGCGGAGCAGTAAGCAAGAGCGTCGAACAGTAGCAAAGCAGGAAGCCAAAGCAGGAAGCCACATTTTAATCATTCTTTTTGATTTTGATGGCTTTGATCTGGCGAAGGTACAAAATATTAATATCCAGTGAAGTATTATTTATATTTATACACTGATCAGGCATAACATTATGACTACTATTGTGTTGGTCCCAGCCATCCACGTGATGTGGATGGCTGGGATAACCATCACGTGAGCATCAGAACTGGACCACAGAGCAATAGAAGAAGGTGGCCTGGTCTGATACATCATATTTTCTTTTACATCACGTGGATGGCTGGGACCAACACAATATTAGTCATAATGTTATGCCTGATCAGTGTATAAATATAAATAATACTTCACTGGATATTAATATTTTGTACCTTCGCCAGATCAAAGCCATCAAAATAAAAAAGAATGATTAAAATGTGTATTCACACACACACACACACAAGATATTTTTGTTTTCTCCATCATGGCAGCTCATGTCAGTTTAAAGCATATTGTTTTGTTAACTTTTTTCCAGATTTTTACATTTTCTTAAGATAAACACTTTCTTTTCTTTTCTTTTTTCCCCAAAAAGTGACATTCTGAGTATTTCTAGTCAAAGCAGCCCCGTTTAGTGACAACTTTGCATGGAGTAGTAACAGTTTGATGTGAATTTTAATGCTTTATCCTAAAATACAGATCATATCTAATTGTTTGTCAGCTAAATCTCACAACAGAAGGCGTGCAGGAAGACTGTTGTGATTATTTTCTCTCTTCCCATATGGCAGTCATCTTCCTAATATACAGATATGAAGTGATTAAATCTTAAGAACTGTAAATACGTGCTGCTAATTTTAGATGTATAACATGCTCATATGCTTTATCACATCACATTCCTCTTCCATTGTAAATGCCAACAAAGAGCTTAGAGGGCTGCAAATATTTAAATTTGAGAAGAACATTTTTTTTTCCACTAATAATATCTCAGTGTTATTGTACATTGTGTGGATAAATATTTAAACCTTTTGGCGGTGAGTATTCAAAAGGCTTTTTTTTTTTTTCGGGAAAAGAAGGAAAGGATAATCAAGGAAGATGAAACACGAAGATGAAAGAGTTTTTCCCACAGCTGTGCCAATGAGTCAGCTGCCGCAGGAGTGTTGCTGCAAGAATAGCTTCATCAAAATATTTATATTGTGCACCGAAGCCACTTTATCTATTTCAATCACACACTCACTGGAATCTAGCCAAGTGTGTAATATGCATATATTTTTTTAAACTGTCATATATTTAAGAACTTGAAGCAAGTCAACCAATCACTCCAAACATCACTCATGCACATTACATTCAGCCGAACTTACAGGAGAATTCATTTATGTTCAGCAAAGCTTCTAGAAGTCACTGTTCCTCCATTTAGAGGAAACAGTCAAGTCTTAGGGACAGCTTGCATCAGCACAAACCCTCTGTAACCTTTTGTAGTTCAAGGCTCAGGGAAAAAGGATGTGGGAACCAGCAAAAATTAACATAACTTTAATAGGAACTTTTACTCTGAACGAACATTTTCCTATTTGTGTCAGGAACACTACCGTCAAATATGATTGATTGACTATTAGCATATAGTTTGGATTTCCTGTTTGGTTCTGTTCTTGGCAAGAACTCCTGCGCATTGATGTAGCCTAGCATGGATAAGAGCAGAGAGAGCAGCGATAACCCCCCTTAGGGTAAACAGAACAGAACCAACATAATGTATTGCAGATATCATTAATGTTAATATTTAACAAACAAAATAATTTAAAAAATTCAGTCTGATTCAAGGGGAATTAGTATACCAAATCCTGACTGACGAGAGGAGGAGCTGGGGATGGAGAAGGGTAAATGAGCTCTGGAGAACGCAATAGCTGCTGATAGTACTGAAGGAGCTTATATATGCATGCTGTGGTAGACGTTGTATTCCTATAGGTAGACGTGATCAGCTGACAGACAGCTGAAGCGAGTTTGACTAACTGACGCTATATGCTTGATTGGCAGAAGTACACGCATTTTGGCGTGGGAACTGGGAACAATTTTAGTTACAGGGACGCATTTTGGCTGAACTAAATTAGATCCTACTTTAGGGTAGGGTCTAGCACAGGGGTAGGCAAGTTCGGTCCTAGAGAGTCGCTGTCCTGCAGAGTTTGACTCCAACCCTGAAAAACCCTCACCTGCCTGTAGCTTTAGTAATCCTGAAGACACTGATGAGCTTGTTCAGGTGTGTTTGATTAGGGTTGGATCTAAACTCTGCAGGACAGTGGCTCTCTAGGACCGAACTTGCCTACCCCTTGTCTAGCACAACAGGAACTACAAGTGTACGCTGATTGGCCGAACGCACATTAAACACCAGCATCCGCCATTTTTAAAAAGCTGTGTAAACACCTATACAGCCTATATATGAACTTCACGGACTAACTCTACAACCATGGAAAACAGCGATAGATGGTGTCACGTTTGGTTTTGAGTTTTGTTCATGTTTCATGTCTTCCTGTTTGTCATGTGCTTCCCTAGTATCATGTGTTATGTTTTCATTGGTTGATTTGGTCATGTGATATTCTGCTCTGTTTGTCATTGGTTTATTGTTTAATTTCTCACAGGTGTTCCTTGTTTAGTGATTAGCCCTAGTGTATAAATAGCCCACATGTTACCATTGTCTTTGGTCTAGCTTTCTATAACAAGTCCACTGGAGGCGAGTTGAAGTGAACCCATGAGTAGTGACCGAGGCTTCGTAAAACACTGAAACCGTTGAAGCAAATGTGCCGTACTGTGTCGAAGCTTCGATTCAATCCGACACCCGACTCCACGGTGACCCCTGCTGGTCAGAACAGTGTAAATGCAACAAAAACCCAGGCCAAACATGCATAAAAACACCTTTTACAAATCTTTCAAAATCTTTTTTTTAATGCTTATCAACTAGAAGGAATCAGTTCACAAGCAGCTTTAACTGGGGTTTTACAGTTATCACGACACATTAAAGAGCCACAAAACAGTATTTATTGTTTAAATTTCTTTAATAAATGACAAAATTTGAAAGTTGAGACTTTGTTTCATATCAAAAGTAACTTGCTCTGTCCTGTTTGTCTGCGTATTGTCTGTCCTCTTTGCTCCGCAATGTATTTTCTCCACATGAGAAAGTGTGCGGTGTGAGAGTGCCATGGCTTGTCGGACATAGCAACATTAACTAAAGGGAACTTTGCGAACGGTCAATTGATTCGAAACAGAAGATTTGTAAAGCTTCAAAGCTTCATGAAGCAGTGTTTTGAAATTGCCATCACTACCTGTCCTTCGGATGAGACGTTAAACTGAGGTCCTGACTCATTAAAAAGAGTAGGGGTGTAACCCCGGCATCCTGGCCAAATTTGCCCATTGGCCTCTGTCCATCATGACCTCCTAATCATCCCCAAATGCTGATTGGCTTCATCGCTCTGTCTCCTCTCCACCAATCATCTGGTGTGTGGTGGGCATTCTGGCACAATATGGATGCCGTCGCATCATCCAGTGCAAATGGTGGTGGTTGAGGAGATTCCCCCTTTCTATATGTAAAGCGCTTTGAGTGCCTAGAAAAGCACTATATAAATGTAACTAATTATTATTACCCATGAGCAGTTTATTTAACATAATCCAAAGTGAGCAAAACAAAGACTTGACACGATCATTAACAAAAGCATGGAAACAACTCACCAACAGAGGTCAAACGAACAAAAAAGACAATGGTAACATGAGGCTAATTTATACAGCGTCGACTGATGCGGAGGAAGTGCAACGTGACTTTTAAAGGGATCAAATGTATTTCTGCACGGTTAGCGACATGTAACATCAACCACAAGACAAATGCTAAAATACTATTTCATAAGCAGTTGCTTTCTTTGTTTAGCAATTCTATCTAAAGGACTAACGATTGTTAAACGATTGTTATCTAATAAAGAGAGAGAATGGGACTGGAATGAGTCTCTGTGCAATAGTCTGGCATGCCATCAAAATAAATGTCCTGTTCAACAACCACAACGACCAGGGCAGCAGGACATAATGAAGGCTTACGCCGCAAATGTAACCAGGTAAATAAATTAACATTTCGTTCTTAGAGACCGCCCGGGTACTGAGTTCCTATACCTACCCAGTGTGAAAGACCCTAAAAACTAAATAAACATAAACAACAAAACAAAAGTAAGCGGCAAGCCCATCATGGGCAACTGCCGCATACAAACAAAAAAACAACAACATAAAGTCTCAGACCTGGTCCTCTCTCTTGCACTGTCATCACTCCTTTTTTCTTCTTCTTGTGGAGCTCCTCCGTGTGACTTGAGTCATTAACATTAGCTTAATCGACCTCACTCCTCTCCCATGGCTCCCGGTTCCGCCCTGCTTCTCGCCACACCTCCTACTCTCAGGGATACATGTAGTGTCAAATTTGCAAGGAAAAGGTGTGGACAGCGTTTTATGTGCAGCTGACCTTATTGCATATGCAGTTTCTCTTTCAGATGCAATATTTATAGGAGGAGAGTATTTAAAGGGGTGGTTGATTATGGTTTCACTTTTGTAACTTTAGTTAGTGTGTAACGTTGCTGTTTGAGCATAAACAACATCTGCATAGTTCAATGCAAAGGGAGATATTTTCTTTTACAGAAATCGCTTTTAGGACTACAACAAATGGCTGAAGGGACTAAAACAAGCTTCTTCACGTGTTAGTGACATCAAACCCCTAAAATTTACACAAACCCTGCGGGAACACTCAACTAAAGGGGTGAGGCCATGTTGAGTGTAGTTACAGTTAGAGTTGTTGTAGTCGAGCACATTTGGGAGTCTACTCAAGCTGTCGCAAACGTCTTTTCATGTTTATTATAATACAGTATGAACAGAAATGCAATAGCATATTATTAAAGCATGACAACATAATTTATAACCATAATTAAACTAAACTATACATGTTCATGCAGCAGATATTCTCTGGCTCTAAAGGCATCTTACATCAGTTCCCACACGAGCGATTTATAGATTATCATGACAGAATATGCTAATCAATGACTTGAATATAGTAACTTATCAGCTACATAAATTCATCAACTAACCATTCAGAAACATCCTGTCTCATTCTACATGTTGTCACTTTGTCAGGTGTATAAAGAATGGATCCAAGAGCAGAGATGGACAGGATATCAACAGTCTTTAATGAGAAAATAAATAAGGCAGTCTGTCATTAAGGCACATAGAACTGAGAAAAGCAAACTCAGAAAGCAGCTGAGATGATCCTGTCTTGAAAAGGTGAAGGCTCGGGACACCCGTCAAGGTAGAGGCAGTTCTGGAGAGATAATAACAGCCAGGCAAAGAGGTCCGAAAAGATACTCTTGTAGCAAATGTAGAAACCAGACAAAACTTAGGCGCAAGGCTGTATCAGACGAAACAAGACAATGTGAGAACTTCCAAGAATAGAGCAGCAACCATAACGCATGACAAGAGACAATGATCCAACAAGAGGCAGCATGAACAAACACTAGATAAAGGGTAAGCAGTCAAACAAGAGTGGAAACAGGTGTCATCATGAAGCCAGCGACCGCTGATTGCGATGACTAACAAATGCAGGTAGATAGAGAGAGATGAGCGTAACGAGAGAGTGAATGAGTGAGTGTGTGTGTGTGTGTGTGTGTGTGTGTGTGTGTGTGTGTGTGTGTGTGTGTGTGTGTGTGTGTGTGTGTGTGTGTGTGTGTGTGTGTGTGTGTGTGTGTGTGTGTGTGTGTGTGTGTGTGTGTGTGTGTGTGTGCGTGTGTGCGTGTGTGCGTGTGTGTGTGTGTGTGTGTGCGTGCGTGTGCGTGTGTGTGAAACAATCAGGAAGGAGAGTACGAAGCAATAGAGAAGGAACCTGACACATGACACACTTCTTCTTGAGTCTCTCCATCATTGTCCGACTTCGGTTTGAACATAAAAGGCTGAGCAGTTTCAGACATTTTCAGTGTGTATCTGCATGAGGTAATCGGAGCTGCTAACATGAGCTCTTAAAGCTCCGCCCTCTTCTAGAAAGGGGCCGGGAGCAGCAGCTCATCTGCATTTAAAGGGACACACAAAAACGGCATGTTATTAAAAATTATCGGCGGGGTATTTTGACCTACAAATAAAGTTTGTGCTAGTCAACTTACTGTTATTTTTTCCATTATTTAATGCACAAATAAAGCACGTCTTAAGCCACTTTGTGCTAGTGTTGTAAGTAGATTTGCCGCACCTGATTATCATCAGCTCTCCTTGTTTGCGACTCTACGCTAATTTGCGTCGCACTGTTGATTTGTTTGGTCATAATGGACATGCGCTGCTGCCGCCGGCGCTTTTATGGGACTGCAGTCTCATGCTAATTTGCCCTGTTTAGTGAATCTGGAACTTCATAAATTAGTGGAACTTTAAAAATCAGATTACTGAGCATGTCAGAGAGAGCAAATAGTTTAGCTCAGAGAATGTGTTTGCAAACTTTAAAAGGAAACTGGCAGTTTTGTGTTTTGTTTGTTTTGTGCAAACCTCTTTAGTAAAGAAACGACGCCATGAACCATGCAGACTTTGGCAAATCCAGCTTTTGTTTGTCTTTAGTTTCTGGAAGCACTCATTGTAACGGCCTGCTAACTTCTAAACAAAACTTAAAACCACTCAGCAAATGCAATTATCACTTCCTGTCATAATTATCGTAATCACAAGTTTCCTAGTTAAAAAATTGACCCTCTTAAGTCCTATTTACCACTGGGAAGCTCAGGGATAATTTTGATACTCGAATTCCCAAGTTGGCCATGACTTCTGTTCTTTCCAGCAAAAAAGCTTTAGTAGTGGGAAGTAGGACATTTCCGATAGTACGTGAAGACAGCATTAGTCTTCAGTGCACATTTGAATACAGAAAGCTAAAAGGGCCAAAGAATTCTTTCAAAAGTTGTTCGTCTCAATTTCTGACCCGTATTTAGCTGTCATTAACTTTTATGTCACGGCTCCAGCTTTTTGTCCCAGTAACATTGACAGATTTACTTTATACGAGTAACTTGTTGGTGGGTGCCAGCAATGGTGATACATTCCCCATAATGACTGAGCAGTTGCGCCCTTGTGTGTGTGTAAATAGAGTGTGGGTGTTGGATGTCCTGGTGAGTTGTGAAGGCATTTTCTTTGTCACTTTGCTCTTCTGAGAGCAGGTTTTTAGCAGATTTTCTCGACAGCCTAATTCAGCAGCAACTCATTAATCCCAGCGTCTGAACGATGCCACTGCATCTCTGAGACCTGCTGTCTCCATTATAGATGACTGCACAAAAACCTGCTCCTCAAACCCTGCTAATTGGAAAAGTAAACTTTTTTCTTTTGGCTTCATTAGGAGATTAATCACATAAGTGACACCAGTGATTCTCAACCGGTGGTACTTGAATAGCTTCCAGTGGGATTTAGAGTTTTTGCTTTGTAGTCCTTATATAGCAACTTGTTAACAACTTACTTTTTTTGTTAAGAAAAAGCTTTGAAGCACACAAGCTTTAAAGGTGTCATGACATAATTTGCCTTGATCTTTTGATATGTTAGGCTGCATTTGTGGCACACAAAATAAATTTTACTTGTTGTGTAAACACAAAAATCTGCCTAAGATCTTTTTTTGTGCATCTGTTCTGACCCTCTTTTCCACCACAAGCTGACGGTGACACTTAGACAGTTTTTCAATGTTGTATTATGAAGCAAAGGAGCTTGTATGTGCACACTACAATTTATTTATTTATTTATTTTTATTTTTTTACTGAGGTGGAAACATTATATATTGGTAAGAAATTGCGCGACAGAAACATTCAGGAGCACAGAAACTTGTTTTCAACCTCTGCCCTGTGAATTGTATAAATATAACAGCTTTGCTGCTAAAAGATTCATTATATTGCATCAGGTGATAACTTCGCTGTTCTTGTAATTAAAGTCACAGCTTCACTATTACATATAGACACAGGTAATTCACACTCACAATCTCTCTCTCTCTCTCTGTTTAATTCATTCAAATAAATGTAATCATGTGTCGCTACTTTATTTCACTTGATTTCTAGATCTAAACGAACCATATAGATAAAATAAAGACAAAAGAAAAGCATGGTCATTCAATACGTGAGGGTCAACCATGTTGTTTTAAATATGGATTTTTTCTTAAACAAATACGCCACTTCGCTTTAGAAGGCCTTTATTAAAACCCGGAGCCATGTGGAGCAGTTATATGATGGATAGATGCACTTTTATGGACTTTAAAAATGACCCAACAATTCACTGCCAAACTTTTTTCATATAACTCTGATTTTATTCGTCTGAAAGAAGAAACACCTAGGATGACTTGAGGGTGAGTAAATCATGGGCTAATTTAAACTTTTGTGTGAACTAACACTTTAAAACATCTTCCTCTTTATAAACAAAGCATTTATTTAATCAAGCTCCAAAAACAGCTCGTTTTGATATTGGGTGAACTGTGATGTCACATGGGTAAATATGACTGCTTTCAAGGCAAGACATTGTCGAATAGTCATAAATGCGCATCATATGCCCCATCCACTGGTCTTCAGTCGCTTAACGGCTGACATTTGCCCACACTGGATGTAAGCATCGCGTCTAAAGCAAATAGAGCAAATAGATTATAATCACTAATGTTGTCTACACTGGTCAATTCATTAATTCAGTTTCTGATGTTCGGCAGTCGACAACAGGAAAAAATGGAAGATCGAAAGAACGTTCACTTTGTATTTATGTTGATTTCATATGGTTTAAAAACAACTTTTATTCTACTTTCAAGAATTTTGCCCCTTAAAACCTGATTATTCATTAATAAATGTTACATTTTAGGGGAGCTGTACTGTGATATTTTACAACATAAACTGATCTTATCTAAACATAAGCTAAGTTATAAAAAGTTTGTGTGTGTGTGTGTGTGTGTGTGTGTGTGTGTGTGTGTGTGTGTGTGTGTGTGTGTGTGTGTGTGTGTGTGTGTGTGTGTGTTTCTGCACCTATTGCTTGCATGTTTTGCAATTGTTTTTATTGGGCAGACCAAAAAGTAAAAAAAAAAAGTATTAATAAACTGTGAAACAATTTTGTTAAAATATTTTTGTTGCTAAAATATGACTTTTTGTCCAAAAGTTAATCATTATAATAATTGCAATAAAAAGAATGGTATTTTGAAAAAAAAAGATTATTACTATTGTTAAAATTATTAAGCAGTGTCCTGTGTAGTATTGCAGTCTGAAGCCTCTGTTCTGTAATATAATGGGAGAACTGTGCATGTATCTGTAAGCCCTGTTAGCATAGTTATTAGCAGCAATATTTTGGCCTCATGTAAACAAAAGAAATAGTTGCACACAATCTGACGTCAAACAAAGGAGATAATAGTCCGACGGCACAAGCCAAAATCACCGGTTTCACAACAACTTCTGAAAATCTTCACCCTGGCAGGAGTTTTCAAAAAGGTTCGGTTTCAGTGACCGGATACTGCGTTTGCGTGTGGACGAACGCCCGGTAAAAAAAGCTGCGGTGTTGAAAATACCCGTGTGGACAGGGCCTCACTCAGTACGTAAATTCACTCAATAGGTGTAGAAACAATGTCTGACGCACGTTTCTAACCTCACAATCTGCTGTGAATGCTGCGGGTTGTCGTACTAATGCGTTCTGAAAAGAGAGACCGTCATCACTGTTCACCGGCTACTGCCGAGACATCTCATTAAATGTACTGGCTAATCCAATCATGTCAGCGCGAGAGTGCATCGATGCAAATTATTCCGCAGATGCCCTTGAAATTAGGTGCTCACAAACAGGTTTCCTCTTGGGCCTCAGTGTATAATAATAATCACCTTTTCCAATTGCCCTCCTGATTGGAAGTCTCACTACTTCTGTCACGCCCCTTTTCATGCAACTATTGTATCCAGAATAATGCAAAGGTCACACTCTCTGTGTGGCGGCAACAAGTCATGCTGACTTAATTGCTTCGGGCTGCATTTGTAGTTGGAATCATGGGTCGGTAATCTGCATGACACTATTTGTGTGGGAAGTACCACTCAGCGAACCACTTTGCTGTTGTCTATTGTGATGGTACCCACACAGAGGTGTTTGTTTTGCACAGGTGCGCAAAATGCATCACCGAATCCTTTTCGGAATAGCGCTGCGAGTAAATGTTACAGCGCTCTTTTATCCTTTTTCAGGGACATTAGTGAAGGGGCTGCAGTACCTGCAGTTCAGGGATTCATCCATCTTTAAATCCATACATTTATAACAGCCGTTTCCAGACCTCTGCTGTTTCTTTTTGCTGTTTCCACAAATGATGCATCACCGAGTTTGAAAAAGCTGCTCTCGAGATGGATGCAGGCCTGCTGTGTAGATGTACAATCACCAGGGTGCCGACTTGTAAGATGTCAAGCCTGAAGACTGCAGAAACCTTCCTTAAAGCTCAGATTACAGCTGATAACTTCACTGCGTAACTGCCAACAGAAGTAGCCTTCGGCATTATGTGGCAAGCTAGCCAACAGAGCAAGCGCAGCACAACATTAGAAACCCATTACTGTGACTTATTGTACGTTTTAATGCCTTGAGAGTCTGTAGTCGCTGCTGTGAAGTACTAACTGGCAAACAGAAGACAGCTGCTCGTACAACAATGCTCGACAGTTTCTCCAGTGAGAAAGTGAAGATACAATGCCTGAAGAGCTTTTATACAACAGCCAGTTGGGTCGTTGACAAACATGCCTGTTTTGTTCTTTTGTCTGGGTATATTAGAAATGCAATGCCCTTATAAAATGACTGGAAGACACCTGTTCTGGGATGAACATGTTTTTATTATTTATTTATTTATTATATTTTTAGGCATAAAGTCAAACATGTCAGGGTGGTACAGCTGTCCTGATATTATAACAAAGGGAGAAAAAAAAGAATGAAATTGAGAAGTAAGTAGTTTAGTGTAATATTTTATTATTTCCTGCAGATGTTGTACGTTGTATATGAGTACGTGTCTCTATCTCTTAAAATCCTTTTTATGACAAGGCAGGTTAGTTCAGCTTGCAAAATGACATGTGCTGCAAATCCCCCAAAACATTAAGACCCTGTTTACTCCTGGTATTAAGATGCGTTTAGGTCGATCGGATCACAAGTAGACGAGGGAGACGTGATCTACTGATGACAAGCAAATTAAAGAACACAGACGCAGCCGGATCATTTCCATAATGACCAACACAATCTACCCATTAGCGTCTGGTTTAAGACATGCTTTTTTGGGCGGTAAATAAAGGCAAACCATAGTAAATCACCTTGCATGATTCATTTAAATACTCTCCTCCCATACATTTGCTCCTGAAAGGGAAACTCTTACAAATACACATGCAATAATGTCAGCCGCAAAAAAACCCTGTCCACACCTTTTCAGTGCTAATTTATCACTGCTTTAGTAAATCCTGACAGTAGTTTTTTAACACCAAAAGAGGGTTTGCACTGGCGCTGACTGTTAGTTAATCTGGCCCCAGTATTTTGTCCACTTTCATCCACTTCTGTCCTGATTTCTTTAGGCGGGTAAATGTATGTTTTTTCAGATCTTTCGATCTAATGGACAAAATAAGATCATGCAATTTACAAATGAACAGGCATGGGGATGACGGAAAAACAAACACGCTGTGAGTGTGTGTTAGAAATCAGGAATGGTGAGAGAACGTGCATCTTCAAACCAAACTTGGGTCTCCAACCAACAAAGTTTAAATCCCATCTGGCTAGTGTGTAGTTGGAGAGAAAGTGGTCTTTTGTGTCTTGTGATGTATGGTTTGTTAGGATATGAATATATTTATCTTAGATAGAACAATGTAAAAATATGGAATGCAAAAAAAAAGAAAAAATGGAGGGTGCAAAAAAACCTAAATATTGAGAAAATCGCCTTTAAACTTGTCCTTAGACAGTCCTTAGCGATGCATATTACTACTAATATATATATATATATATATATATATATATATATATATATATATATATATATATATATATATATATAAATATATAAAGATTTTCATTTTGACCCATTCAATGTATTGTTGGCTATTGCCACAAATATACCCGTGTGACTTATGACTTTTGTGGTCCAGGGTCACATTTATTGTAACAGTTTACATATGAATGCACTTCAAATTATGATGTGAACCCCCTCGCTTCATTGTGCACTATTGTGTTATTGCATGGAAATGTCTAGTCTTTATACGTTTAGCTGTAGCCACGATATATCATAAACAGAAGATTGTCTCCATCTAATTGTTCTTTTTGTTTTCGCTCTTCTGATGGTTTTCAGCTTTCTCTTTCCGCAAATTGTATAGTTGTGTGGTGTATAGCGATATGACCCAGCACCCAGAATACTATCAAAACACTCTAACGCAGCCTTCATTCTTCACAAAAGATGCATAAAAAGATGCACAGGAAACAAAAACCTTAAAAATTAAATAAGACCTCGCCAATTCGCACGGAACTAATATTATCACAGAACCTCTGTGTTCGGCAAAATATGGTAGGTCATTTGCGGGGGAATTTTTCTATTTACAAATTACAGACATGTAGCCTGACAAGCCAGACCCACATCAAGATGTTGGGTCTGGGAACTCACCATTGACAGGGCTCAATCCGAAGGGCGGGATAAACAGTTATCTTTCAAATTCTCTCTACACGCAATTGGATAGCGCTACAACCAACCAGAGCAACGTGAAGCGGAGCTAGTTGATAGTCTTCCAGAGTCACGGCCAAAGCCGAATCGAAAGACCGCCGTTCTTTAGCTTCTTTGTATACAAGTAGCATGCGGAACCTCTGCAACTCTGCCATCATGATGTTTAGCCCGCCCACCGACTCTATACACGATATATTGGCCTGACCAGGGTTTGGTTTTTCCAGCTCTCAGGCAAATTAGATTTTCTGCCTTTCTAGGCTAACAGAAATGACCAATTTAGAAAGCAATCCGGTCAAATGTGTTTTTGACTACCTCTGGAAGTGGTCGAAAATGTACAAGCTCAAAACGTTTTAAACGTTTACATTGTATTTAGTGTCCTCCAGCTGTGATCCGATTGACCAAAACCCATCTGAATACCAGGTGTAAACAGGGCCCATGATATTCATATTTGGGGAGTCACACCACATGACATTATACAAGTTGAACTAACCTGCCTTGTTAAATAAATAAATGTACACATTTATGCAAGGGGAAACATTTTTTTATTTGAAGAGTGCACCACATTACATTTTTTTAAATCAGTAAAATTAACTTTTGTTGAAAATTTTATGAAAGTTTTCCCAAACCATGAAACCAACCTGAATATAGTGATAACATTTCTAATAGCTTGGCTCATGCTTTTTAAAATGAGATTCTCCCTTTTCTTCATCTTGGGTACTTTTATTTATCATTGACCCAGTTCTTTTTCAGTATTTCATGCAGTATAGCGCTGCCGCTTCCGTACGTTTGCCTGCTGGTAATTATTATGAGTCGAGACAACCCAGCTAACCGTCTTCACAACACCGTCGACTGCAATATTCTACATTACGCCATATGTATATCCAGTAAAAAGCTGATGAAAAGCTCAAGATAACAATGGGAATCTCAAATGATCTCTTTGTGCACTGCCTGAAGAAAGTTTCTCTACAATACTTGCACCCCCCACACAAATCTCTCCAGCTCCCAAGGCAGATATGAGATGAATATGTAAAGTGCCGCCTCCATTATTACATTTCTCCTTTTGTTAGTTTTCTCTCTGTTGGGTTTGTAATTACGAGCTCAAGTTGCTGCAGAGAACAAAAGCAGTAAAGCAGGGAGTCATGATCCAGTCAGTGAGTGAACGCTCTGGGGTTTCGAGGAAGTACAGAAGTCCACATCCGTTTGATTAGAACTCAGTCCAAGTCCCACAGTGGAGCTTAGTGAATATATAAGTCAAGATCAGATTTTAATATGGATGGGGCGCACAAATTATCTGAGCCTTTCTGGGACCAGGGAGCTTTATGTGCAAAGCCTGAGCCACATGGTGACTTTGCAGGTAATGATATATTTTATTAATGCAGTAACTGGCAGGTTACTAATGGTAACGCACCCTGAAGCAATGGTAGATTTGAAATCTTGAGCAGAAATAAATCTAAAGCTCCAAAAAGATCCAAGAGCTACTGGAGATGATCAGGGTGTAGGTGTAAATGCACAAAGACTCTGGAGAACTAAAGACAAAGCAAATGAGTAATGCCCTCCGGGTTAACCGACGCAATTGTAGGAACTCGTGGCATTTTAGAGCATGACTTATTGGCATGAACAGATTTTCACATACAGGAGGGCTTACAGGTTCTTGCCATGAATCGTGAAATATATTTTTTTATTTTTTGCAAACTGTATCAGTCTTCCGGAGTAAACAGCACAGATAAATTAAGTGCTTTTAGATTCACGCAAACCTTGGATAAGTGGAAAGTGTATGAACCAATAGCAATAACATGTTGCCCTTTTCTTTGAAAAGTATAGGAATGAGACTTTGGTTTTGTTGTATATTTTGAATGCTTTAACTAGGCGAACACAGTTAAACTCTCTCTCTCTCTCTCTCTCTCTCTCTCTCTCTCTCTCTATATATATATATATATATATATATATATATATATATATGTGACATTTATAGAATATATATATATATATATATATATATATATATATATATATATATATATATATATATATATATATATATATATATATATATATATATATTCTATTTAGCATAATTATGAAATAATATCTGCATTCAGAACCGCACTGCTGCACACGTCGGCTTCTCGGCTCATACATTTGCCTCGTTGAAAGGTGTTTTTAGCATTTCAAATAGATATTAATTAAACCACTTTACCTCTGAGAAGGTGTTTTAAGTTTCATTTATTAATTTATTGTTTTCAGTAAGCATCAGCCTATTTAAAATGTCACAAATAATGGATCATGGTCCATATCAGACACCCAAATTAGTTCCACCTGGATCATTTACATTTCTTAATAAAACAACATTTTGAAACAAACATGCATATCAAACAGAAAGTGTGTGTGTGTGTGGGCATGTTTTTGTGAAATATCAGGACACAAATGTGTATAATGACATGGGTATGACATAGGTATTACAAAAAGAGGGTGAAATATGAGGACGTTCCCCATGTCCTCACTTTTCAAAATGCTTATAAATCACACAGGATGAGTTTTTTTTCACAGAAACCCATCACATCTCCTGTGATGGGTAGGTTTAGGGGCAGGGGCAGTGTAGGGGGATAGAAAATACGGTTTGTACACTATAAAATGCATTACGCCTATGGAATGTCCCCACATTTCTCAAAAACAAACGTGTGTGTGTGTGTGTGGACTGGTAATCCCTACGGTATGGGGACAAAATGTCCCCACTAAGATGGCAATGTTCGAAATCCTTGTCCTTGTGGGGAAATTTTTTGTTCCCCATGAGGAAAACAGGTCATAAATCACAATAAGTGATGTTTTTTGAAAAAGTAAAAATGCAGCATGTCTCCTGTGATGGGTAGGTTTAGGGGCAGGGGCAGTGTAGGGGGATAGAAAATACGGTTTGTACAGTATAAACACCATTACGCCTATGACGAGTCCTTAGAAAGATAGCGCACCAGACATGTGTGCGTGTGTGTGTAATGAACAATAGGACATTTTAATAAATAACTATATAAATATATTATATAATTATAACTATATAACATTTGCATAATAATTAGCAAATACACTATATTGCCAAAAGCTTTGAGATGCCTGCCTTTACATGCACATGAACTTTATTGCCATCCCATTCTTAATCCGTAGGGTTAATATGGAGTTGGCCCACCCTTTGCAGCTATAACAGCTTCAACTCTTCTGGGAAGGCTTTCCACAAGGTTTAGGAGTGTGTTTATGGGAATTTTTGACCATTCTTCTAGAAGCGCATTTGTGAGGTCAGGCACTGATGTTGGACGAGAAGGCCTGGCTCGCAGTCTCCGCTCTAATTCATCCCAAAGGTGTTCTATCGGGTTGAGGCCAGTCAAGTTTCTTCACACCAAACTTGCTCATCCATGTCTTTATGGACTATGCTTTGTTTACTGGTGTGCAGTCATGTTGGAACAGGAAGGGGCCGTCCCCAAACTGTTCCCAAAAAGTTGAGAGCATGAAATTGTCCAAAATGTCTTGGTATGCTGAAGCATTAAGAGTTCCTTTCACTGAAACTAAGGGACTAAACCCAAACCCTGAAAACAACACACCATAATCCCTACTCCACCAAACTTTACTCAACCTAACTCGCCAAAACCAGACTCGTCCATCGGATTGACAGACAGAGAAGCGTGATTGGTCACTCCAGTCTCCACTGCTCTAGAGTCCAGTGGCGGCGTGCTTTACACCTCTGCATTCGACGCTTTGCATTGCACTTGGTGATGTAAGGCTTGGATGCAGCTGCTCGACCATGGAAACCCATTCCATGAAGCTCTCTACACACTGTTCTTGAGCTGATCTGAAGGCCACATGAAGTTTGGAGGTCTGTAGCTATTGACTCTGCAGAAAGTTGCCGACTTCTGCTCTGTGAGTTTACATAGCCTACCACTAACAGTTGAGCGTGGAAACAGTATTTAACAGTATTTAGTCGTGAGGAAATTTCACGAATCGACTTATTGCACAGGTGGCAACCTATCACGATACCATGCTTGAATTCACTGAGCTCCTGAGAGCGAGCCATTTCACAAATGTTAGAAGCGTCTGCATGCCTAGGTGCTTAATTTTATACACCTGTGGCCATGGAAGTGATTGTAACACCTGGATTCATTTAATTGAAGGGGTGCCCCAATACTTTTGGCAATATAGTGAATTTTATTTTAATACTAAAATATTTTATTTTAAAATGTAAAATAATTATTTAAAAAAATACATTTAATACATTTTATTAAATGTAATTATATACTTTTTACTTATATTTTATATATAATTATTGTCTGTATCCCTCTTTGAGACAACATTGGCACTCGAGGGATATGTTGTCATTAATACTGTCTCAGTAGTGCAGTTGAGTAGTCATCATGACACTTTCAGCCGTTTATGACTTTGAGTGCTCAGTTTTCAGCAGCGGAAACATTTTCACATTAAAAATACAACCTTTAGCTCGCTGGAGGGTGTCAACAAAAAAGACTGTCCTGTTTGTTTCTCCAGACAAGCCTTTGTAGCTGTTTTGTACAAGGCCTTTTTGTAATGATACAACAATATAAACCAGGACTCCAGTTGTTCCAGGGGGGACGTAAAACTGAGTAATGAACCAATTAGCAAACACTGGAGTGTGAGCAAAAACCTGTGGGACCACAGTCCAAACAGACAAGATGAAATGACATTCTCTTACTCACACAGCCTAGAGTTTAAAAGGATAATAAAATACAATGCGGCTTGCACGCTTGGCACAACACGTCTTGATCGCAGGATATTGAAGTTGTAGTGAAGTCTCAGTATCTCAAAATTGCACATTTAGTCACAGAGGCATTGGAGTTCAAGTTTTTTAAAAAAGTGCAGACATTGTTTATCATTGTTAATCTAAAAACTGTGAACATATTCTACTTAAAGCTTGAAATACAATTTTCATGTGGTGTCTATGCGGTGCATTTTATATATGCATTAGTTTTCGTGTGTGATTTGTCATTCTAAGATTGGCTCGACGCCTGTGAAGAGACGACTCAACGCCAGCGCTGTTATGGCCTAAATTAATACATGATTGATTAACTTTTTCTAACATTTTTCAATGTACATTTATGAAATGCACTTCCTGTAAAGCTGCTTTGAAACAATGTGTATTGTGAAAAGCGCTATACAAATACATTTGAATTGAATTGAATTCTTCTGGAACTGTGTTGGGTCAGCATGTTTGTTTGATTGAGTTAGTTCATATGGATGAGTCTTTGCAACTTCAAACATTAAAAATCCATTTGCATGTTTAGTTTTATTGTTTGGCAGCCTTCTAGCCTCTGACTAAAATGGTCACAAATGGGCTGAAATGCACAAGAAATAAATTGTACAATAACAATATAAAGCTGAATAAGCATCACTTATGCAGTTTGGTAATACAGTATATCATGTTGTGAGGTGGTGTTCGCTACAGTGTGTTCCAGTGTTAGACTCAGCAACAAACACAGCGCTAGCCATGATGAGCGATTCCTGAACAAATTAATCTTATCAATAAATTCATTTTAAGTCAGTAACAAAAGGTTCATAAAACATTGAAATTAGTGGTTTGAATCAGATTTATTTATTCAGTGAATCATTCATGACCTCTAGCATCAACAAGGAATTTTCTCCCACAGGACTGCCGCATACTGGATGTTTTTCCCTTTTCACACCATTCTTTGTAAACTCTAGAAATGGTTGTGTGTGTAAATCCCAGTACCTGAGCAGATTGTGAAATACTCAGACCGGCCCGTCTGGCACCAACAACCATGCCACGCCCAAAATAGCTTAAATCACCTTTCTTTCCCATTCTGACATTCAGTTTGGAGTTCAGGAGATTGTCTTGACCAGGACCACACCCCTAAATGCATTGAAGCAACTGCCATGTGATTGGTTGATTAGATAATTGCATTAATGAGGAATTTAACAGGCGTTCCTAATAATCCTTTAGGTGAGTGTATATATATATATATATATATATATATATATATATATATATATATTATTTCTGATTATTTCTAATAATCAGAGTAAGGTCTTAATCGCAGTAAGATGTTTACATGACATGAGTAGAACTCTTCACTCCAGTTTGCATGCAATTTTTATTATTCTGATAATTTTCTAATAAGCATGGTTATACCACACTCAGAAAGCATACCGTATGCATGTTACCGGCCATTGTTTTAATGCTTGCATCAAATTTAAAAATACATTTTTATGGACACACTGGATATTATTCGGCGCCATGATGAACATTGCAATGCCGGGTTTGCCCACGCTCCTGACGCGTTCTTCATGCCGTCTGGATGAAGATACGGAGCGAGTTGTGTTGAGTTTGGTGATTTGGAGAAGAGAAAACTTCAGAATAATGTCACGGAGTTCATTCATGAAGGTGTCTGAACAACATACGGCATTCCGTGTACGTCCGAACACATGCAAACTTTGGTCAGAGTGGTAATAATGCAATTAAGATGTTTGCATGTCTGTTTATTGCGATTAAAATTGCTGTACGTCACATAATTTAATGCGAATATGGATACTGTGATTATGAGCTTAATCGCATTAGTTTGATCAAATTATGCATTATGAGAGTGCATGTAAACATTGATTTTGATAAGTCTGAAAATAAAAACTTGTTTTTAGTACATTGTTGCCGTGTAAACACACTTAGCGATTAAATAAGTAATTTGGCAAATGCTTTATTTCAGGAGTCATTGAATCCTGTTTAGCATATAATTTGTGAACTGCTATACCAAGTTTTATGCTGCCATATTAACTGATATCTTTGTTGTTTCTGAGCCATAGAATTTGAGGGCGTAGCTTCAAGAGTTAGTCAGTAGTTAAGGTTTTAGGCGGGTTCTTTCAGGGAAATTCTACTTATAAGAGACCCTTAGTGCCTTTCTATGGTGACGTTGTGTGGAAGTAGAAATACATTTGACTGGCCCAACCTCATTCAGGTGTGATGTTGTTGTAGAAGAAATTGGTCAAATGGGTTTTGAGAAATCAATTGTTTTGGTGACATTTTTGTTGTTGTTGTTGTTGTTGTCTTTCTCTGGCACAAGCCACAGGCTTCGAGACAAAAAGCAGGCTGTCCATCTGGTGACAATGTAACTTTGTTTTATGGTGATGTTATCCTAGAGAGCAGGATGTTTGCTGACAGTAGTCATGTGGAGCCATTATGGTTTTCAGCTATAGAAAAACATGTCTAGCAAAATGGTTTTCAGATGTGAACACATGGCTAAAGCACTAACACAGACTGCCTGCATCTGTCTCTATTGCAAATGAAGAATCCTGAAGGAGAAGTTAGCCATATGGACAAAATCAGTGCTAATGAAGCTGTTTTGCATTTCAGGGACTGTGTTTGTGATTTCTGTATTAATGAGAGTCTGGGAAAAGTGTCCAGAATCTGAATGTAGGGATGTGCAAATGATGGATCTCTTAAAACCCCTCTCAAATCCAAAACCCCCTTCTGCATGCTGTAGTTGCCAACTGCGATCAGCTGTTTGGAGTGAGATTTATTCACGGGCTATACATTTTACATGTGTGCCTATAAATATTACATGACCAGAAATTATCTCAAAACTGCCCATACAAAATGGTGGTAAAAATGGAACTGTGTTGGGTCCCTGTGTTGAGTTATTTTTATATTTTATTATTTCATACGTTGATTATGAATAGTGAGCAGCATGAGCAAGATAAGCTATAATATGCGTATATGTCTGGAGACATGGAGTGGGGTGAGACATGATTTTAAAACTTAATTGCACACTACACAGAGTATTGTTTTGTAGAAAGTCTTTCTTTAAAGTGAATTTCATTTAGTATAAATTGTATTTTCACTTTGATCAGTATTTCATGAACTAATACCTAATGCCTGTACCTATATTTAATTCATTCGAAGCAATCCAAGAACGTTGGGAATGGATTGACCTGCGTAACGAACAAACTGGCCTGTTTCCGCGGCCTTTGTGTAGCTAAGACTGGAACTATAGAGTCTTTTTGTTTTTAATACATTTCTTGAATATCTTAATTACAGTAGGGTAATTATACATGGGAGTAGGCTACAGTATGGGAGTTTTTGTGAAATTGACGGCAGGTGCAGAAATTTATAAACACGAACAGAAGAAATGACTGAGAAATTTGTAATTATGGAGAAACAAGAAATTACTACACATGACATGCAATTATATATTTATTGTGGCCACAAATTGAAAATTAATTCCATCGTTTTAATTAAAAGTTTTAATTAAAAGTTCCCCAATGAACATCAGAAGGTATGTTGGAAGATACAGCAAAGCATACTGAAATGTATCATCATGTCTCATGTAGTCGCTCAATGAGTGTTACAACATAAAACTCAAAAAGCTAAACTCAAAAGTTTGCAGCCCTGCCTTTTGTTTTCCACTTTTTTATTATCATGATGTGAAATATGTTTCCTACGGTGAAATGTTTTGAATTGAGGATCAAGTTTAATTGCATAAAACCATCTTAAAGTTCATTCACTTACTTTGGGAGTTCCTACGCCTGAAAATAGCATAGAAAACGACTCCTGTCTAATAGAACCCATTGACCTTGACTTCCTTATTGTGTTTTTACTTGGCTTTTATTTCATTACTGCTGTTGTGTAATCACTTTGGGTTCAACATCTAATGGTTTGATGTCATCGCTTTTTGTCTGTTTCAGGGGCATACCGGGAAAGAACTGCGGTATTATCATCTTATCTGCTGAAGAACTGGGGAACTGCAGGGTGAGTCTTTAGACATGCGTGTAGTGTTGCATTCATTGTTTTCCCTCTTCTTTCTTCAAGGAGAGGCAGAAGCCTTAAGCAGATGCCTGCAATTTACTCCGTGACCTTCAATTAAAAACGCTCGGTCTCATTAAAGCTCAGAATGCTACGGTGCAGATAGAAAGAAAGTTCCTAGTTTATTAATGCATCCATATGAGACAAAAACACAGCGACTCTTGTCTTGACTGTGAGGGTCTTTAAAATAGAAAAATAAGATTTTATTGAAACGGTCATAGATTGAAACCAACCGATGTCTTTTTGTGCAAAAGGCCTGTTAGGCCTCATCATTGCCCAACATTTAATAAACTGAGACCTTATTAAGGCAGAGGCTGCCAATTTACAGCATCACCCTCATTTGAAAAGGTCAATTCAGTCATAGTCATAAGAGCATTTTGTCAGTAAGTATGCCGTACAAGACTACAGTACTGAATGGCATTACAGTGTACATTAAGTTGTTAATCGTTAATTGTTACACAATTAAAAGCACAGTGAACCTCATGGAAGTGTAATGATGGGTGAAACTCAGAGACAAGGGAGAGCAGAATCCAAATGCAAATGCTTAATTAATATAAAAACAAAACAAATCAAACACGAGAACCATAAAAATAATGCATTCTGATGTCTAGCATTCAATAAAAAAAATGTAAAGGTCACCCAGCCACCCCTTTCTTAGAGCTATTGAAAGAATACAGGAACTATTGTAAACTTGGGGGCTTTAAGCTAATACAGAAAGTGCTTTTCCAACAAAAAATAAATAATGAAAATAAAAATTCACAATTCAACATTAATGTTGAACATGCTAAAAATAGCATCTTCATTCACATGCAAATAACAACTTACACACTGGCTCTTTCCTTTCACCTTAAGAATACTGTGTGTGTGTGTGTGTGTGCGTGCGTGTGTGTGTGTCGGGCTCGGTCACATCAGCGAGCGAGATAAGGCATTGAACATTTTAAATTTAAAACAGCTTATTATGTAGGAAGCCAATGTGCCTGATGCTTTCACTTGAACGTTTGCATCGTTTTTGTGATTAAAATATGTCGTTTATTGTTTATGTAGCCGTGACAACGAAACATGCCCGCCTGTCTTAAGAGCGCTAGTTGCTCCATGAGCACTGATGCTGTTGACATTTCCTAAAGCAAGCACTCGTTTTAGAAAAAAATGGGATTTTAACTGTCGGTCTAGGACGTAAATATCTTAATTCGCGTCGGATTCGGTTACTGATCTGTCGGACATGGGCCAGGGTTTTGGGTCTGACAAATTAATGCGCATATTTTGCATCAACGTATTTTTTGCGTTGATGTCATCGATGACGTTGATGCGTTGTTCCAGCCCTATTCAGTATATTGTAATATATGACAAAAAAATCACAATATAATTCTCATGTCGTTCCAAACCCGTAAGACCTTCGTTCATCTTTGGAACACAAATTAAGATATTTTTGATGAAATCTGAGAGCTTTCTGAACCATCCATAGAGAGCAATGTCATTGAAATTTCATGGTCCAGAAAGGTAGTAAAGACATTGTTAAAATAGTCCATGTGACTCCAGTGGTTCAAGCTTAATGTTATGAACCGATGAGAATACTTTTAATGCACAAAAAACATAAAAAAAAGAATGACTTTATTCAACAGTTTCTTCACTTCTGTGTCAGACTCTTACACTATTCACGTAGTAAACACAGTGCAGCACTTCCGGGTTCTACGTCAGAACTCCGGCTTACCATTGGCTGATGTTGTTCAAATGAGCACCACAACGCATGCGTGTGATGCTGACGCAGGAGCTGGCCAATAATGAGCCGGCGTGCTGACGTAGAACGCGGAAGTGCTGCACTGAATGACGTTGAAGAGGAGATTGTTGAAGAAATTCGTTATTTATTTTTCCGCATAAAAGGTATTCTCATTGCTTCAAAACATTAAGGTTGAACCACTGAGGTGACATGGACTATTTTTAATGATGTCTTTACTGCCTTTCTGGGCCTTGAAAGTTGAAAGCAATGACGTTGCTCTCTATGGATGGTTCAGAAACCGCTCAGATTTCATCAAAAATATCTTAATTTGTGTTCCAAAGATGAACACAAGTCTTATGGGTTTGGAACGACATGAAGATGGGTAATGACAGAATTTTTGGGTGAACTAACCCTTTAACCGATGAACATGCAAATGTAACTGAAGTGTTAAAAGTTTGGGAATCTCTGTTTTCATCAACATAAACAAACGTTACTGCGCATGCGCGCTTTTGTGGGCCAAACTTAACTTCCGGTAGACGTCCAATGAATCAATAACAACAGAGGCTGTTATCTTTCTCGTGCGTCCGATGAAACCGTCTATAGGACTCTTATAGGGCACTCATTGAAAAAAATATAAGACACAAAAATAAAATATATTGAAATTTTTTTAAACACATTTAAACTTAATAGAATATTTATTATAGTATATAATATTTATTATAGAATATTTATTATTTATTATATATTATTATATTATTTTCTTTAATTTAGGGACATTTTTTATTTTTCACGTCACCATTCCAGTTCAGTAACTTAGGCAACTGCTTCATGGTACTTGATACAGCAGTTGTGATCAGCATTGAGGCACAGGTGGACCTTACAGAAGATCTACTGTAAACAAAGAATATTTACATATAAATTGTAAATATATAATAATGAGTAAAAAATAGTTCACACTGGTGGTACCACTTATTTTAGCAGTAATAAGACTCAGTAAAAATAAACCAATATATGACATAATAATATAAACTGGGTTAGTAGTAATACTTTTAATAATAATAAATAAAACTGACCAAAATTACACATATTTCACTTTTTATGGCTTGATCATTTCAATAAATGGCTTGAGTTTCCCACTGGATCGCTGTATAATGTTATGCAAACCTGTGGCAACAGTCAATGCCCCATTGAATAGTAGTGTCCTATATGTTAAAATGCATTAAGTGAAAAACAGCACTATAAATAATGGTGGTACAACTTATTTTAGCAGTTATGAGGCTCACAGTAAAAACAAACCAACAGCAAACCAACTGAGTTAGTCATAGTGGCATTCATTATAAACATCACGTCAAGCCAAAATGTATTTATTTAAATTAAATGGTATTCTGTATAAATCCCCCATATGCCAGCAAACCAATGAGATCGTGGGACAATGATGACGAAACATAACAACAGAGCGTATAGGCGCCAAAGCTGCTGTGGATCTGCTTACCCAAAACCCTGCGCAACTGGCAGATTTGAAGAAAATTTCCATCGTTTGGCAAATCAATAAATGACTGAGAGTTACATATATGTATTACCAACATTTTATCATGTAAGCTTTATGGTACATCTCAAACAAGGGAATTTATAGTCATTTATTGTGTTAATACTAATCAGCGAGTCCATGAATGGCTTGGCTATGCGGAGCATTCGCAGCTTATGACCGCATGACCCTGCCTTTAAGGAAGTAGCGTCAGATCATTTAGGTTAAGCAATGCACCAGGATACCAGCCTGAACATCTGCAGCATCTGTTTATGTGGCTTCTGAGGGTCCGGAGTGGAAAATTTAACAGTGTCAAGGTTCAAGGGCCCATGTTTGTCTTTCAGAGAAAATAAATTGAACACAGGCAATATTGATAATATTGATCTTCTTTTAACACCCTCAGGCCATTGTCTTAGTCTGTCTCTAGAATTCAGCATATAAAAGCACCAAAGCCCAAAGATGATTGACGATATTAACATATAACCTTTCTTTTATACTGATCCCTGAAAGCCGCCTGCTGAGAGTCGATAGCTGACTTCACACATACACATCATTTGCTTATGAACTATTCTCACTTTCACACCAAATTGACTTCTCAATAGCAGAATGTACCTCAGATTCATTTTGAGCCAGAAAAACTCTCCTTCAGGCACACTTCCCAGTTCTTTTATCTGGTCATCAAAATGTAGACACTTAGTTTGTGAAGTGTAAGCTCATCTACACACACAAGTACATCTACCCCACACTAAATCAGATTTAAGACCTATTCGCACGGGATTAGTACTACTGGTGACCTCTGGTAATTTGTAATAATTGCGGAGGTTTTCTGTGATCTTAATCCCGTGTGAATCGGCCATGTCTATAATTTATAAAGTAAAGATTCCCTCACAAATGACCTACCATATTTCGCTGAACACAGAGGTCCTGTGATAGTATTAGTCCAGTGCGGATCGGCATCTCTGTGATTTGGCCAGGATTTGGAGGGTCGTAAATAATTTTTGCAAGGCTTTTGTTTCCTGTGCGCATTTTTATCCATATTTCGTGAAGAATGGAGGCTGCCTTCATAACGCGCACCGTTATAAATTACCGTGCGGCTGTGCACATTCTACTTTCACTTTAGAATTACAACCAATTTGGGAGCGAATTCCTTGAAAGGTGTGTTCAATATTATTCTAAATGAAAAACACTACAACAAAACAGTAGCTTACAATGACAAGTTTGCTTAAATGGGCGCTTTTATATTTAGCTGTCAAACCAAATCTTCGCCGTCATATTGTCAGCTCCACTCTTGTGATAAATGAAATCTGATTCCTTCTGCTGGTCTGTGCTCAGTTGAGTTTTTAATTGTAACATCTGTTCTCTAACTGATCTAAGATACTATACAAAATCAAAACAATGGTGGCAAAGTGATGTAACCGGTGTAACACTGACTGTCGCAACAAGCCTAACATAGCAGCACGCGGTAATAAACTGTTGTTTATGGTATATCATACAGCTATATCCTAATGAAAAAAACATTTACAAGTCTGAACATCATATCGGGAGATAAGTCAGTAAATGTAATTAAAATCACATGCTTTGCTTATCCCGTGCAAATGCGCCATGGGGGGCGGGGGGAGTAATTTCTAAATTACACGAGGTCCCCAGATAATACCAATCCCGTGTGAATAGGGCTTTAGTGTTTCTTGACCAACCAATTAGATTGCAGGATTGTGGCTTGAACTGCATTTTCTTATCAGCTCAATTCTATAGTGTCTATACTTGCCATTCTGATAACCTGAAGGTTTTTAAAATCTATCCTCACATAAAAATGTTAATCTTAACTATTGATTTTTATTATTTATTAATCACAAAAATTATTATTATAACTTCATGTGATGAGTTATTTAAAAGGCATTAAATAACTATTATGTTACTGTACTTTATTTATTTCAATTCTAATTTAAATTTGAAGAAGGCCATCATTGACACCCTCAAGCGAGAGGGTAAGACACAGAAAGACATTTCTGAACGAATAGGCTGTTCCCAGAGTGCTGTATCAAGGCACCTCAGTGGGAAGTCTGTGGGAAGGAAAAAGTGTGGCAAAAAACGCTGCACAACGAGAAGAGGTGACCGGACCCTGAGGAAGATTGTGGAGAAGGACCGATTCCAGACCTTGGGGACCTATGGAAGCAGTGGACTGAGTCTGGAGTAGAAACATCCAGAGCCACCGTGCACAGGCGTGTGCAGGAAATGGGCTACAGGTGCCGCATTCCCCAGGTCAAGCCACTTTTGAACCGGAAACAGCGGCAGAAGCGCCTGACCTGGGCTACAGAGAAGCAGCACTGGACTGTCGCTCAAATTTTGCATGTCATTCGGAAATCAAGGTGCCAGAGTCTGGAGGAAGACTGGGGAGAAGGAAATGCCAAAATGCCTGAAGTCCAGTGTCAAGTACCCACAGTCAGTGATAGTCCGAGGTGCCATGTCAGCTGCTGGTGTTGGTCCACTGTGTTTTATCAAGGGCAGGGTCAATGCAGCTAGCTATCAGGAGATTTTGGAGCACTTCATGCTTCCATCTGCTGAAAAGCTTTATGGAGATGAAGATTTTGTTTTTCAGCACGACATGGCACCTGCTCACAGTGCCAAAACCACTGGTAAATGGTTTACTGACCATGGTATTACTGTGCTCAATTGGCCCGCCAACTCTCCTGACCTGAACCCCATAGAGAATCTGTGGGATATTGTTGAGAGACGCAAGACCCAACACTCTGGATGAGCTTAAGGCCGCTATCGAAGCATCCTGGGCCTCCATAACACCTCAGCAGTGCCACAGGCTGATTGCCTCCATGCCACGCCGCATTGAAGCAGTCATTTCTGCAAAAGGATTCCCGACCAAGTATTGAGGGCATAACTGAACATAATTATTTGAATGTTGACTTTTTTTGTATTAAAAACACTTTTCTTTTATTGGTCGGATGAAATATGCTAATTTTTTGAGAATTTTGGGTTTTCATGAGCTGTGTGCCAAAATCATCAGTATTAAAACAATAAAAGACCTGAAATATTTCAGTTGGTGTGCAATGAATCTAAAATATATGAAAGTTTAATTTTTATCATTACATTACTGAAAATAATGAACTTTTATCACAATATGCTAATTTTTTTAGAAGGACCTGTATGGTTTGTTTACCTGAGCCACCCCTGTATTGTATTATTGAGTTGGCATGTGCCAATTCCAGGGGTGCCTTCATGTTTATAAAAGACTAGTAGTTTCAATCTCTGGGAGAGCGTGAAGTGAGAAGACATAAGTCTGTTGATGCTCTAAGTATATGGCTTGTGTAATGGTCAATTTCTAAGCAGCTGTAAAATTTTGATTGTTTTTTTTTTTTTGGACTCTCATGTCAATTTATTTTATTTACTAAATAGTATTTTTTTTTCTTGTATATATATTTTTTTTCTTAATTTTGATTGCCTTTCTTTGGCCTTAATTGGGGTAAATAAAAAGATCCCATCTGTTAAAACTCATCCAACTTCTCCTGAGTGCTTACATCTACTCACAATGCGATGCCTCAGTCACATCTACCCTCAACAGTATTCAATGTTTAAATTAGTGCATCTAACATTGTGACATTGACTTTAAGTTTGTACACACACACACACACACAGACACGTTGTATGTCAGACCACCTAATCCGAGACCAAGACAAGACTTTGAGGGGTTAGACCGAGTCAAGACCAAGACCAGACCAACTTAAATTCATAAAGATCCACATTACCGCCTCATAAATGACATTTTTAATCAATAAATATCATTAGAATAAGACACTATATGGGCCTGATTTACTAAAAGCTTGCACCAACACAAACCCTCTTTTGGTGTTAAAAAAACTACTGTCAGTATTTACTAAAGAGACGCAGTGATGAATTAGCTCCTAAAAGTCGTGGACAGAGTTATTTTTGCGGCTGACCTTATTATTGCATTTGTTGTGAGTTTTCCTTTCAGATGCAAACTATATGGGAGGAGAGTATTTAAATGAATAATGCAAGGTGATTGACTAAGGTTTGCGCACATCATTTTACTGGTGTTTGCGCCATTGTTTACTGCCCAAAAAAGCATGTGTTAAACCAGATACTAATTTGAGCTGCTCTTGGTAGATTGTGTTGGTCATTATAGAAATGATCCAGCTGCGTCTGTGCGCTTTAATTTGAACTTTAAATGTTTAACTTTTCACTTCCATTGCCGCTTATAATGGAATTGCGCTCTCACACTAATTTGCATTGTTTAGTAAATATAATCACTGAATAATATTGAGAAAAATTATTGAATGATTGTACAAAAGCAGTAGTAGTTTGCAGTCATGCTCAAATTTGTGAAAACAGCTCTCTTGTGATATTGCTTAGTTATATAAAGTTATAATATAAAAATCCATATCTTATACAAGTACTTTTTTGCAACAATATCTTGAATTTTCTGAGCATTTGTATTCATTTTGGTGACATTTTTTAAAACAATCCCTTATTAATTTCTGAACTGCACAAATAAATCAAATTAGAAATAAGCTATTGATTGCAGTAAGCAGTAAGTTTTACATCCAATCACATTAATGATGTTAATAAATAAATCAGACAATTGCAATTTATTAATATCCCAGCAGTTGTGGTCTTGAAACAAAATCATCAAGACCGACACAGAGGCAAGACCAAGACTTTTAAAAAATGGTCTTAAGACCGGTCTCAAGTACTACAACACACACACACACACACACACACACACACACATCACAGGAAACATTCTGCATTTTTACTGTCTCAAAAAAACTCATCCTGTGTGATTTATAAGCCTTTTGGAAAGTGGGGACTGCTGACCGCTGGCTGGTCCCCACAATGTAGGATACACACACACACACACACACACACACACACACGTCTGGTGCACTATCTTTGTGGGGACTCTCCATAGACGTAATGGTTTTTATACCGTACAAACTGTTCATTCTATCCCCCTACACTGCCCCTGCCCCTAAACCTACACATCACACACACACACACACACACACACACACACACTGCCCCTGCCCCTAAACCTACCCATCACAGCAAAGATTCTGCATTTTTACTGTCTCAAAAAAACTCATCCTGTGTGATTTATAAGCCTTTGAAAAGTGGGGACCGCTGGCTGGTCCCCACAATGTAGGTGATCTCAGGTTTTACTATCCTTATGGGGACATTTGGTCCCCACAATGTAATATAAACAAGGACACACACACACACACACACACACATTCACAAACGTTTGTTAGATGCGCTTAATTGATGTGACAGCACTAGTTTAAATATATTACATGGTTAATATTTATTTATGACTGCGGTTAATCATGTTTATTTGCACCTGACATGATTCAATTGTTGAAACAAATTTGCAACATTACTAAATGTAAAAGTTGAATCGACCAAACAGTGGCTAAATAACTGTGACGAGAGTGAGACTAGAGAATAGGGAGAGCTGGTTCCAAGGATTGGAAAACAAAATAAAATGCAAACAATAAAACCGAAGAAAATTAAGAACATAAAACAAACTAAGCATGCCAGCGATAGACAAAACCTGACCAAAATACACAGGTGTTTAAATGCACACATGGGTGCAAACCCTCACAAAGACAACTATGACACTGGCTGCATTTAAATACAGGTTCACTTGCTGCGAGGATAGACACTTTTAAACACAATGTTATCATAAAACCATTTTGGTACTGTGTTAGGTTACCACTTGATATCTATTGTGAAATCTGAGTCCTGAAGCAGAAGCCGTTGAGGAGCTCCTCACAGAGAATCCGGCATCTGATGTGATCAGAATATGTTTTGGCTGGCAGAGGGAGGCTTCTTTCTCCTTTATAGCCCTCATATCCAGGAACACAGAATGTATTTATGAGGCTTTAGGGCATCTAGTGCCATTATTTTTAGCTGTGAAGGGGTGTGTGGGTGGAGATTGCATGTCAATTCATGTGCATTCTGAACTTTCCACCCTTACCTCCCTCTCATAAAGTGCCCTATTTAGGGTGTCTGCGCCCCAGGCAGATATTCATACTGCCTCATTTCATCGGGCGTCACTGATGATTTCTAGTGAGAACCCTAAAGCCGCTCTTAAAGTGTTATGTCGCTTTACAACTGGCAGATTCCTGATGGTTGTCATGTGAAAAGGCACCAAGGCATCATTTGCCACTGGGCTTTTTATGGGAGGGTGATAGAGGGGACGTGATGGCTCTCATCTGTAATGCCACGCTATCTGGACAGCTGGAAGCACGAGGGTTGAGCTGTTGAAACAAGAACGAGTGACTTTGGAGGATAACAATGAGCGCTTAGAGAGGGGAAGGAGGCTTTTAGAATATGTTGATATAGCAGTCCAGGAATTCTCCTTTAGAGCAAGCACGCGTTTAATTGCTCTGGAAGCAGAGCGTCTTCGTGTGTGATACACGTGAATCCGCACTCATCAGCAGTAAACTAGCAGTCTATTAGCATGTCATCAGTATTCTGCAGGTCGCAGAGCTTGCAACAACAAAGTTTGTTTACTAAGAGCGATCTAGTGCTCTGACACAAGAGCTGTGCAGATAACAGGGCCGTGTCTAGATTAGCCGCGAGTCCGGCCCTGGAATTGCTCACACTTGTAGTCTGCAAAACACGCTGTACTCTTAAGAACTTGCTTTTTGTAATCCACTTGTAAAACATGTTGCCTGACTGCTAAGATGTAATGTGTTGTGTTATTGTTTTATTCAAATACTATATGAAAGCAGAATGAACCCAAAGCTGCATTTATTTGATCAAAAATACAGGAAAACAGTAATATTGTGAAATATTATTGCAATTTAAAATAACTGTTTTCTATTGTAATATATTTTAAAATAAATTTAAAATAAGTTATTCATTTGATGGAATTTCAGCATCATTACTCCAGTCTTCAGTGTCACATGGTCCTTCAGAAATCATTCTAATATGATGATTTGCTGCTCAAGAAACATTTCTCATTAATATCAATGTTGAAAAGAGTTCATATTGCTTCATATTTTTTGGACATATTTTTTTCGGGACTCTGAATAGTTCAAAATAAAAGCATTTGTTTGAAATTTAAATAAATCTTTACTGATATCTCAACTGACACTTTTAATCTGTTTTTTAATCATTGTTGAATAAAATTGTTAATCATACTGAGCTAAAACTTAGACCAATTTAAAGATTGTGAGAAATAAATAATCATTTAATTAATTTAAAGTGCCCCATTTTTCGAATATTACCTTTTATGTAGTGTCGCGAAAACACTGTTTTCTGCTCTGCAAAAGCACATTCTCTATGTAAACACTTCCAAAGGATGAGGATGTGAAGAGTCAGTGGTTAAAATTACAGTAAACTAGCAATATAACCTTTTGATAATTGCTTCTCAAATCTCTATGAGGTCTAAACTGGATTTACAAAATGTTTATCCCTTAAACATGGGACAGTACCCATTTTATTTGGACCAACTTGTTCTCCAGAATCACAACCTATAAGTAAGATGAATTATTAATTAGTGGTGGGCCGTTATCGTGTTAACGTGCTGCATTAACGTGAGACTCTTATCGGGTGATAAAAAAAAATATCGCCGTTAATCTATTCTCAAAGGTGGGTTGGGAGCTGGGTCTACTACGCAAACTATGATGACTTTCACCGGGATATTTTAGCGCGGATGTAAAGCTACCTAGCCGAATTGCACTGTAGGGAGCAAGAACGAGTCTTCGAACCTGCGTGTATGCCTTCTGTGAAATGACCACATCAAGCGTGAACGCTGGCTTCTGAACTCAGGTGCGCAGCCGCAAACCGTTCTCGAGTCAAATGAGAATTCAAATGAGCCATTTTAATCTAGATTAATTCCAAGATCACAGTGAGATTAATCTAGATTTAAAAAAATTAATCTATGCCCACCACTATTATTAATGTATGTATTTTCTTCCAAATACGTAGTTTTGTGTTTTATATTGTGTAAGACTCTGGCTAACTATGTTACGCTATTAATGTCAAACTTCTGCTAAGTAATGTTACCTAACTGTGTCTATTAATGCAGATTGTCTGTCGTTCTTACTACTTTGAGTAAAGAAAAAGGATGGAGCCACTTTAATGTTACATCAGTCATTCACGTTAGTGCTGGGCTAACATATGCACCGTTATTAATACAGTTCCTGCATGTGCACAACAATAAATTAGAAACACACACATGGGTTTGTTGACGGCCTACACTTGTTAATGTTGATGGTGAGGAAATACATCTGCAACATCTCATGATGTGCCTCAAACTAAGTAACGCATAACTGAGAAACGTCCTTGCGATAATGGTTCGGGCTGAATAACTAGTTCTTCCAATGTTTCATCATCTGACTCGCGCTCGGATTGATATGGTAAAATCAACACCATCATTACGGTCTTTACAGTGTGTGCAGTCACTGAGCTTCAGGAAGCCTCTGGACGGAGCTGGAGTTCAGTTATGGCAATAGGTGTTTCATTTCCGACATGCACAGGGCAGATTTGATTAAATAAATGCAGCCTTGGTGAGCAGAAGATACTTATTTCATCTTGGTAGCAATCGTCTTACACTCTAAAAAATGCTGGGACAAATGTGGAGAAACCCAACCATTTTTTTAATTACATTTTTCATGGGTTTGTCCATATTTGACCCAAACATGGGTTGAAACAACAATTTTTTTTAGAGTGTACCAAACCCAAACTTCTGAATGGTAGTGTGCTTTGGAGGAGTCGTTTGGGAATCATTGAAAAATGTGATGTGCAGTGTGCAATGAAAGTGTTTTTTGACCTTGTGTGCATGTAAACATATTGTAGGAGACCTTTAAAATAGCATAATTGGGACACTTTAATGCTTATATGATATCAATATAATTATTATAGAGGAATTACAGTTAGACCCCATCAAGAGACCAATACGCCAATGAAGAGCTGGAGTCAAGGTTGAAGTTTAAATAGTTGACAGAGTTTACTGAAGACAAAGTACTCCACACCTCCAAAGGCCATAGAAAATGGGTAGAGGATCCAGCCTCATACTACTTTAAAATCCAATTCCTGCCCTACATTTCCCGCTGCATATTCGGATTCTATTATTTATTATTTTATGTTATGAAGGTTAAATGGGTTCTGAAAGCCATGTTATCCAAGCTGTGTTCGTACAGCAGCCCTTTGGTCCTTCGTGGACAAATTTGAGCACGAAAGTCTCAGGTGTGATCCAAAAAAAAAATTTTTTTTAAAAAATGTCATATCACTATCTTCGATAAAATAAGAACTATCAATTTATGCATTTATTTATTTTAGGGGGTATTTTTTAATTTATTTACCACTAAAAATAGCATTTTTGATGTAAAATATGCTTATTTTTTATGTTATATTTAATGTTTCTTTCACTTCAAAAAATATCAAATTTAGATAATATGGAAACAAAACATGGCCATGTCTAAACCGCTCATATTAGAAATATATATAGAAAAATCCTGGAATGTTTTCATCAAAAACGTAATTTATTTTCAACTGAAGAAAGAAAGACATGGACATCTTGGATGACATTGGGGTGAGTAAATTATCAGCAAAAGTTTATTTAAAAGTGAACTAATCCTTTAAGGAAACTATTAAAAGATTTTGCCCACATTTGTCCTGAAGGCTCCTGGAGTCCACTGACTGAAGAAGTCCATTAGTGTTTCTGCTCATTGGCTCATTTTTGAGTGTGCACTGAATCTCAGTAGCCGTATAATCTCTAACAGTCTTCATATGCAAGGAACAATGACAATACCATCTTAAATCAATACTATGAAGTTTTCTTAAAACTCAGGAAAAATACTAGTCATTTCACAAAGGGAGACTAGCAGGGGAAGTAAACATTGATTTCCAGGGAGCTCTGTGAGTGCAAAAGCTGAGAATGAGACAATTCAGACATTTTCATTTGAACAGTGTCAATCATTAAAACAGCACTGACCGCTGCTGTCAAACTAAGGGCTTTATCGAGTTAAATGGAGGGGAAACTTGTCACAGTTGGGTGAGCAAATGAAGAGGAGAGAGAACTATTGCAGTCCTTCTTCTAATAAACACAAAAGAATGAAGATAATCCACACAGGAGTACTCTGGAGAACATGTAACACAGGTACAATGCAAGACAAAGAACTGAATAACGAGGAACAAGAGACAGGTGGGACTAATCAATAAACTCATTGGTAACCATAGAAACAATCAATCACTGGGAACACGGGCAAACAGGAACAGAACAAAACCAAACCAAGCATATGTTTACATGACAACGATGTATTAAAAACGGATTACGTTTTTCGCGTGAAGGCGACAGTGTTGTCAGAACGATCCTTGTTTACACACGGATCCGCAAAAACAACTAAAAACGCTGTATTCTGCTGCCAGGCCAGTAGTTGACAAATTCACTTTGTAAAGTAACACTACGCACCTACACACTGAAGACATCATGCGCATGCATATTGTTTTTTTGTAGTTTACATGGAGGTCATGTCAATAAGCAGCCAAAACACATTCAGAGTTCTATGTTTATTTGAAAGCGGTGTTGTAAACGGCCCCTAAAACACAAATAAACTAACAGAACCCTTACAAAAATAAAGTATTCAAATTAACACAATTTGTTTGCCTACAATGAAACAAGCCATTTTTTTCTGTGACGGATGAAAACAAATAAGAGAAGCTATTGTGAGGTTTTAGATGTGTTGAGTCTTTTGTCTGATGAGTTCATGAATAATGAAATTGAATACATTACAGCATCCAAACCTGGTCCTGGAGGCACACCAACGCTACACATTTTCGAACCACTCCTAATCAAACGCACCTGATTCAACTCATCAGCTTGTTAGACAGGACTCCAAGACCTGAAATGAATGGGTCCGATAAGGGAGACATCCAAAATGTATACTGTTGGTGTGCTTACAGGAGCAGGGTGGGGAAACGTTGATCCACTCGGAGGGCTTTTTGTTTCACATCTGACCATAGACTGTAAAAAAAGATGGACGACACTCCATTGAAGTAAGTGAAGCCACCAGTGCCCAAATATAGCACTGACATCTTGTGTCTCGAGTCTGCGCAGTAGTGAGCGCAAAGTGGAGCCGCGATATCAAGGTCCCGCCCAAACTCCCACCTAATCACCTTTTTTTTAAATAAACAGTAATGGAAATGTAGAAGTTAAAGTTAAAGCTCTAATCTCCACCTGAAGTTTCCCGAAAAATGTCAGTTCGTGCCTCAATGACTACATAGCTCAGAGGAGCTGTCAATCTCAGCTGTCAGTCATAACGTCACACCCCAGTTTTAATAGCATCAAATAACTAACCCTAACTAAATAACTAAAACCAAACTTATTTAATAAAATGAACACACATCAGCGTGATAAAAACTGCCTAAAATGACCGAAATCATCTTTGGAAAAAATTTATTTGAAGTGTATTTTATTGTTTAGTTTTTCTATGTCCCATTACATTACATGGAGAGGGCGGGGTTTATGAGCTCATCCAGACACCTGGGGGCCATCGAAACGCGTTGGCTTCACTTTTCAGGACTCGTGTGGCACATTAGTTTCTGACTCATTTGGAGCATTTGTATCAGAACCTAGCATGTTTTCTACCTTAGTTCAGTTTGTTTAGGCATATATGAACATGGCAATTTCGCTTGGATCCCCAACCAAAAATCTGAGAATGCCTGAACGAGGTGGTCTCGGCCCGCTTGAAAACGAGCTCCGGAACGGTTTACTTGCTGCAAAAAAGCAATTTGACCAAACAGAGCAGGCTGTATCAATGTATGATAGGTCATTATGTACGTTGCATGAAAAAGAGCAGTGTTTTTTTCTGCTAGGGCCTCCCAAAATTAATCATGGGGTAACATGGAGCAAAGACAAAGTGAAAAGCCTAATTAAAATTTGGTCGGACAAACATATTTCAGGACAACTGTCCAAAACACATCAAATACAGACAAAGCCTTGATTCATGCTCAAAATCATAGAGATATATAATGACAGCTGCAGAGAAAGCTTCAATTAGCCCACGGATCTGTTGTCTGACCATCCTGACGGATGACCGCTTATAATAACATAACATAACAAATTCTGTGGTCCATTTAGAACTGTTGCCTTGTGAACCGAACCAAGAAGAAATTGCAGCATTGTAACAATTTTGATCCATGTTTCAGAACAGAAAAAATCTTGGTCTCTTTTCAGAATAAAAACATATTTTGCTGTATTCGTTTATTGTCGTGTTTTATAGTGGTCATCACTTTCAAAAGCTCTCTTGGTATTACACTTGGAGTCATATGGCACGCAGTAGTGCTTCTAACAGCAGTGCCGCACCTCTAGGTCAAAGTAAGCAGTAGTGTTGTGTTGAGAAGAAGGGGCTGCAATTATATTGGAAAGGTGTTATACACAGGGGGCATTTAAACTAAAATGTTTTGCAAGCGCCTTATTGCAGAGACCACACAACCAGTGACGTGATGCAGGCTTTTGAAAGGCAATGTCCTCTCTCTGGTTTTGTGTGTGTGTGTGTGTGTGTGTGTGTGTGTGTGTGTGTGTGTGTGTGTGTGTGTGTGTGTGTGTGTGTGTGTGTGTGTGTGTGTGTGTGTGTGTGTGTGTGTGTGTGTGTGTGTGTGTGTGTGTGTGTGTGTGTGTGTGTGTGTGTGTGTGTGGACTGGTAATCCCTACGGTATGGGGACAAAATATGGGGGCAATATCCAAATTTTTGTCCTTGTGGGGACATTTTTGGTCCCCATGAGGAAAACATCTTATAAATCACACTAAGTGATGTTTTTGAAAAAGTAAAATGCAGCATGTCTCCTGTGATGGGTAGGTTTAGGGGCAGGGGCAGTGTAGGGGGATAGAAAATACGGTTTGTACAGTATAAAATGCATTACGCCTATGGAATGTCCCCATAAAACATGGAAACACAACATGTGTGTGTGTGTGTGTGTGTGTGTGTGTGTGTGTGTGTGTGTGTGTGTGTGTGTGTGTGTGTGTGGACTGGTAATCCCTACGGTATGGGGACAAAATGTCCCCACAAAGATGGCAATATCCGAAATCCTTGTCCTTGTGGGGACATTTCTTGGTCCCCATGAGGAAAACAGGTCATAAATCACACTGTGATGTTTTTTGAAAGAGTAAAAATGCAGCATGTCTCCTGTGATGGGTAGGTTTAGGGGCAGGGGCAGTGTAGGGGGATAGAAAATACGGTTTGTACAGTATAAAATGCATTACGCCTATGGAATGTCCCCATAAAACATGAAAACCCAACTTGTGTGTGTGTGTGTGTTCATGTTTTTCTCTCCTGGTGGGGACAACCTGACTGCACACAGACTCATGGGGACTCGTGTCACCCTGGGGACCTAAATTGAGGTCCCCATGAGGACACAAGCTTATAAATCATACAAAATGAGTTTCTTTGAAAAAGTAAAAATGCAGCATGTCTCCTGTGATGGGTAGGTTTAGGGTCAGGGGCAGTTTAGGGGGATAGAAAATACAGTTTGTACAGTATAAAATGCATTACGCCTATGGAAGGTCCCCACAAAGATAGTAAACCAGACGTGTGTGTTTATGTGTGTGTGCGTGCGTGTGTGTGTGTGTGTGTAAATTCCTAGACGTATCATCCAAGTCCCCTCCAATAATTAGAAGTAGCCAAATTGTCCCCCCCAATATTTGAAATTCTTGCACTGCTCTGCTGCACTCCATTTCGCAGCGCTCTGTATGTTGTTGCTAGGATGACAAAAAGGTTTAAAAGTCAGCAGTCTAACAGCGCTCATCAATGTCAAAATTATAGAGATTGCAAAGCAGAGTTTGCCAGTTATAGAAGCAGAGTGTGAATTCCAGTGTCAGTTTAACGTTAAAAGAAAGTGAAGTAAGAAAAACATTTAATAAATGTGTTGCTGTTTTGCGATAGAAATGTTAAACGACTGACTGCTTTAGAGAAGAGTTAAAAGTTGAGCACATTTGGGAGTCAGCTCAAGCTGTCGCATCCGTCTTTCCATATTTATTGCAATAAAGTACAAACACAAATGCAATAGCATGTTATAAATGCGAGATGACAATAAAGTAATAAACGTAATTAAACTAAACTAACTATAACTAAACTACAGTTCGGGATATACATGTTCTATCTTCATGCAACGTATTCTCTGGCTCTAAAGGCATCTTACAACAGTTCCCACACAAGCGATTTATAGTTTATCATGACAGAATATGCTGATCGATAATAACTACACATCAGCTACATAAATTCATCAACTAACCATTCAGAAACATCCTGTCTCATTTTACATGTGGTCACTTTTTCTTGAGTCGCTCCATCATTTTTCGAACATAAAAGGCTGAACATTTTCAGTGTGTGTCTGCGTGAGGTAATCGGAGCTGCTAACACAAGCTCTTTAAGCTCCGCCCTCTTCTAGAAAGGGGCCAGGAGTACCAGCTCATATGCAATTAAAAGGACACACACTAAAACGGCACATTTTTCTCAGTTGCAATTTGAACATGCTATTAAAAAAATGTCTGTGATGTGTTTTGAGCTAAAACTTCACATACTCACTCTAGGGACATCAGAGACTTATTTTATATCTTGTAAAAAGGGGCATTATAGGACCCCTTCACTTATACTATAATATTAAATGCTATAATATTTTAGTACACTGTTAATTTTATGTTTATAATAATGTGTATTAATCACGGTCAAATAACTTTAAAGTCTCATTTATACAATTTTATACATTTTCAAATTGTTTTGAAATTATCGTACAAAAATCAGTAACTGCTACAATAAAGACAATTCATTTATCTTTATATCTTTCATTTATTTCATTCTAACCGTTTTTCTGCTATTAGTATTAATAGTCACTAGCCTCTTTTTGTGCCATTAATCAATAATTCTTTAGTACACTTTTGCAGCTAGTTTATAATTCTTATACGCATATTTTCAGCAATTTTTGAAGGTTCTCACTAATGAACGGTTCACTCAGCGATCATCATTTCACATGATCATTTCAAGCTTATTTTGACTTGGAAGTGATTCAAAGTGGTGATATATCACTACTAAGCAGCACAACACTTTTCAACATTGATAATAATAATGAATGTTTCTTGAGCAGCAAATCATCAATCATTTCTGAAGGGTCATGTGACACTGAAGACTGGAGTAATGATGCTGAAAATTCAGCTTTGATCACAGGAATACATTACATTTTAAAATATATTCAAATAGAAAACAAGCTATTTTAAACGTATCATATTTAACAATATTACTGTTTTTACTGTATTTTTGATTTTTTACATGCAGCCTTGGTGAGTAGAAGAGACTTCTTTCAATCATCTGAATGGTTTGCATTCAGTATAGACAGCATTACTGAATTTAATGAGTTCTATGTGCTTTTGTCGCGTTGCGCCGCTCACGTCTGGTGTGAGAGAGTAGCTTTTCATTTATCTGTTTCCACCAGTTTGATCCATTTAGGACGATTTGTGGACATTTTGCACAGATTACAGGCAGGCATTATTAAAAAATACACCGCCACAAATTATTTAATTTTCTTATGTTTTGAGCTGATTATTTTGCCATCCAAATTTGCAGAGGAAACAATTGCCTCTTTATCCTCCTCAGGTAAAACACTCCTGCAAAGTGCAAACAACAGCCAGTAGATATTCAGTCAGTGTTTGGACAACTAATTGTCATTATGTAATTTCTCCATAAAACTTTCAAAACTTCAGAACTGGCAGTTTAATTTAATAACATGACCTTTCAAACTGCCTCATTCTAGTTGAAATAGACACATCTTCCACACTGAATGTGCTATACCGTTGAACTCAAGGCCAATCCAAAAATTACAAGCACGAGTTGATGCTCATCCAAAATTATCGTAGCATGAAACTGCTGATCCAGAGTTGTTTCTACATGGCAAGCATGGTCATATTCATAATGAGAAGTGAAGCAGAAGCTGATCACAGACCAGCACGCTTCGTCACTGAACAGAGCTCAAATCCCAAAGCTTCATCCATTTCTGTGTTCACTTCCATAAGATCATTCATCCTGCTTTAATGAGCCTCCCTTTCTCCCAGACGAATTAGATGAAAGCGTTTTGGATCTATTCTCTCTGCATTGTAAGCATTAGAATGCACGATTCAGTGCGGATTTTGTGTTGTTGCTGTCATGTCAGCACAGCTCATACAGGATTTTTATTTTATCCCATGCTGGCAAAAGGAGTCGCAATGAGCACATTTTCAAAAATGATTTGTTATATTCAATTAAATGATGTATGATTTGTTGGAATCAGGAAAAAAATGACTGAGGTATACACCTGTTTGAAGTCGAAAGAGCAAAGTACATTTTGAGAAAAATCCAGTTCAAGTTTTCTGAAGGTTCCAAAACATAATCACCCTGCAACCATAACTTAAAATCCCTTGAATATAGATTCAACTTTCTTCCCATGATACCACAATTGTTTGATTAACATTAATGAGACAGACAGGCTATATAAAGACCTACAGTAACGAACGGATCTAATACAGGTCCTTCTAAAAAAAATTAGCATATTGTGATAAAAGTTCATTATTTTCCATAATGTAATGATAAAAATTGAACTTTCATATATTTTAGATTCATTGCACACCAACTGAAATATTTCAGGTGTTTTATTGTTTTAATACTGATGATTTTGGCACACAGCTCATGAAAACCCAAAATTCCTATCTCAAAAAATTAGCATATTTCACCCGACCAATAAAAGAAAAGTGTTTTTAATACAAAAAAAGTCAACCTTCAAATAATTATGTTCAGTTATGCACTCAATACTTGGTCGGGAATCCTTTTGCAGAAATGACTGCTTCAATGCGGCGTGGCATGGAGGCAATCAGCCTGTGGCACTGCTGAGGTGTTATGGAGGCCCAGGATGCTTCGATAGCGGCCTTAAGCTCATCCAGAGTGTTGGGTCTTGCGTCTCTCAACTTTCTCTTCACAATATCCCACAGATTCTCTATGGGGTTCAGGTCAGGAGAGTTGGCAGGCCAATTGAGCACAGTAATACCATGGTCAGTAAACCATTTACCAGTGGTTTTGGCACTGTGAGCAGGTGCCAGGTCGTGCTGAAAAACGAATCTTCATCTCCATAAAGCTTTTCAGCAGATGGAAGCATGAAGTGCTCCAAAATCTCCTGATAGCTAGCTGCATTGACCCTGCCCTTGATAAAACACAGTGGACCAACACCAGCAGCTGACATGGCGACCATCACTGACTGTGGGTACTTGACACTGGACTTCAGGCATTTTGGCATTTCCTTCTCCCCAGTCTTCCTCCTGACTCTGGCACCTTGATTTCCGAATGACATGCAAATTTGAGCGACAGTCCAGTGCTGCTTCTCTGTAGCCCAGGTCAGGCACTTCTGCCGCTGTTTCTGGTTCAAAAGTGGCTTGACCTGGGAATGCGGCACCTGTAGCCCATTTCCTGCACACCCCTGTGCACGGTGGCTTTGGATGTTTCTACTCCAGACTCAGTCCACTGCTTCCGCAGGTCCCCCAAGGTCTGGAATCGGTCCTTCTCCACAATCTTCCTCAGGGTCCGGTCACCTCTTCTCGTTGTGCAGCATTTTTTGCCACACTTTTTCCTTCCCACAGACTTCCCACTGAGGTGCCTTGATACAGCACTCTGGGAACAGCCTATTCGTTCAGAAATGTCTTTCTGTGTCTTACCCTCTCGCTTGAGGGTGTCAATGATGGCCTTCTGGACAGCAGTCAGGTCGGCAGTCTTACCCATGATTGCGGTTTTGAGTAATGAACCAGGCTGGGAGTTTTTAAAAGCCTCAGGAATCTTTTGCAGGTGTTTAGAGTTAATTAGTTGATTCAGTTGATTAAGTTAATAGCTCGTTTAGAGAACCTTTTCATGATATGCTAATTTTTAATAGGAATTTTTTATTAGCTGTATGCCAAAATCATCAGTATTAAAACAATAAAGGACCTGAAATATTTCAGTTGGTGTGCAATGAATCTAAAATATATGAAAGTTAAATTTTTATCATTACATTATGGAAAATAATGAACTTTTATCACAATATGCAAATTCTTTTAGAAGGACCTGTATAGGGGAGCGTGGGCCACAACCTAACGTGGGGTTAATTGTAACACGCATGGTTTAACACTTTCCACACACACCATTATGACGAAACTTTGTGTATTTACTAGTTGCCATATCAACACTATATAGAGAAAAAATTGCGCCAAAATTAAAAAATCTGTGGAAGATATCACTGAACATCTATTTTACCATAGCAAAAGTACATTTCTACTTAATTTTATTTTCCATCTCTGTTTTTTGTGTTTATTTAAAATAAGAGAAATCTGATATTATTATAATCCTATATCTGTTTTTTAACAGTTGAGATTGTTCTTTAATGTTGATCTAACAGCAGAAGAAACGAGCCGCGTTTTAAATCCCAGTGGAGCAGGTGGGGTGTGTTGTCACACTGCGTTACAATGAGCCCCTATTACGCTATTATATTCTATACTTTTATGAATTCTTTTGAGAAATCATGAGAAAAAGGTGAATATTGACTGAGAGTCAATGTACAGAAATTATTCATTATTATTATGTTTTGAACTATGCTGTATAGCTGTATTTAGCGACATGTTTGCTGTCAAACTACAAAATGTGTGTATTTTTAATGATGAAAAAGGCCATTATTTTATTTTAAAAAGGTAATAATTGTATTTTATTGACAAAATATTTTAGTTTGTTTTGGATATGTTTTTGGATTTGGATTTTTTGATTATATCAGGTAACATTTTAAGCTGTCATTTGGTCATGTTACAATTTACCCCACCTATGGGGCATGTTGTCACATTTCACTTCCATTCTTTCAGGGTAAATCAAGAAAAAAGTATACACTGTATTCATGAAACAAAACCACATAATTGTACTAGACGTGTGAAATTAATGTGGGAAAAAATAACCCCAAGTGGATTTACACAAACTGAGACAGTCAAAAAGCATTAGGTTGTGCCCGCTCTTCCCTACACATCAGATGTTTTTCCCCAACAGTTCACCAAACGTTCACTTAAGACATAACAGATAATGTTTGCGTGAATACTCGACAAGACATATTTTGAAATACTGTAATTCTGTGTAACTTATATGTGTATATCGGGACTGTCTGAGGCGTCTTTGTGCGCACGCTTTGGATCTGTCAGTCAGCGCAAGCAAGATCGTTTTGTTAACATCAGCATGAGTTTGAAAATCACATTCCATTGGTTCACACTCATGCCTTTGCGAATTCGCTATCAATATTCTTAAAGTTGGAATTCTGCGCTTTAAAACGATACCCAACTTGTGCTGAGAGGAAGCGCCCGTCGTCGAGAAGCTAGCAGAGAAAAACAGCATTTTTCATGGACAAAGGAAAGGAGCTCTAGCCTGGTACTCCTCTCAGAAAACATAATTGCTATTAGGAGCATTGGGATAGCGAGGGCTTAATGAACTAATTTTTGTGAAAGACAAATTCGACCAAAATATACGCTTTTCCACTTGTTTTGTCTGTAGCTCGAAATTAGCCGTGCATGTTTTGCCAGCATGGGTCACTTATATTACAAATATATGTGTTGTAAATAGCATAGCTTAGGGTAAAATATCAATATTCAAAGGACATTCTTCAAATGGAAAAGCATTTTTTCGATTAATTAAAATACATTTTGCATGCATTTATTGATTAAAAATATCAAAAAAATTATCTGGAAAAAATATAACTAAAAGTATGTACATCTAAAATATTTATATATCACTATTACATATTGAGGCCATTTTATCAATTTATTTTGTTTGTTTTGTTTATAGGACAGTGCAACCATGCAGTTCTGTGCCAACAAATTGGACAAGAAGGACTTTTTCGGGAAATCCGATCCCTTCATGGTCTTCTACAGAAGCAATGAAGACGGCACGTAAGTGTCCTACATCGATTTATAATTGCCATACGCACTGTGAAAGGAATATTTCCCATGATTCTCAGCGCCCAACCTCATCCCATACTGTGAGACTGACGAAATATTTTGCTGCTCTGTGGGACATTTATGGGCTGGAAATGACTCTCTGTGTGCGTACAGGAACAGGAAAAGGCCTGTCTATCCTGATGTTACCCACAGTTCCCAACAAAGCCTCTTTACTTAAGTGACCGACGTATCATGTTTTCGAGCGCTGTGATCGTGTAGTTTGTCTTTGAGATCAAAAATACTCAACGGAGCATCTAAAAAGCTCTGCAGAGGCTTGGATGAGTCAGAAGGTTTAGGGTGTTTTAATGATGCTCTTGGGCGCTGATGAAGGGGCTAATTATCAAATGTTTAGTAATATCTGTTTATAGAACGGAATGATATTCTTTTTGCAGCTTGATAATTAGGCTAAAATGCAATTTAAAAGTTTACAAAGATCATTGGAGAGCGTTTTTATTATTTACATACATGAAACATAAAGAAATTTGCTAAGTTAAACCAATGTGAATGTCTGTAGACTTACTAACACTTTAACCATATGGTTTATCAGCTTTGAGATGAACGGAGCAGGTGGCGGAAGTCAGTCGTGTTCGAGTTTCCTCAGAAGTTTTGCAGTGCCTCTATGTCTTTGTGTTTTTGTTCGTTCTCTCTACATGAAGGTTTACAATCTGCCACAAGACAGAGGTGGTGAAGAACACCCTCAACCCTGTTTGGCAGCCGTTCACTATTCCGGTCAGAGCTCTCTGCAATGGCGACTTTGACCGGTAAGTAGTTATTTTTATGTCTTCATTGTGTGAAAATTATATATAATGCACTATTTCCAACACAGCCAACAATTTTGCCATTAATAATGTTTTTTTAACGGTAAGTATAGTTAGTTACCAAGGTGACAGCAGTTAGTGAAGAGCGTGAGATGAGACGTGTGTGCAACATAGGCTTATGGGGAAAATGTGTCCCCACCTACATTAGTGCAAAACCTACAGTATACTGTACAATTCACTGAAGTTTCCAGCTGAACACTAACACACGGTAACTTTCCTTTTCACACAATTATAATTACTGGAGTAGATTATCGATAATAAATGATAACAAATGGTCATTTTGTGTGGTTCCTCGCACAATACTATGTCATTATCACAAAACACTTTTACCACAGTGCATGATTTGTAAATGTAAACTAATACATTTTAATGTTTGCATCATATAACCAAATCTTTATGTGTGGCTTTTCTGATGTAGTAAACTTGCTCTTTTGCTCACCTGGTACAGTGTTGCACTTATATTTAATTACTACCATAGTAATTGCACTAGAAATTACATCAAAAGTGGAATTGTTGGTCAGGAACGTACATTTACACACAAACTGAGCATTGACGGCAACTTTCAGACGCCATATTTATATTTTAGCTCAAAGGATTATTAGGAACACCAGTTCCATTTCTCATTAATGCAATTATCTAATCAACCAATCACATGGCAGTTGCTTCAATGCATTAAGGGGTGTGGTCCTGGTCAAGACAATCTCCTGAACTCCAAACTGAATGTCAGAATGGGAAAGAAAGCTGATTTAAGCAATTTTGAGCGTGGCATGGTTGTTGGTGCCAGACGGGCCGGTCTGAGTATTTCACAATCTGCTCAGTTACTGGGATTTTCATGCACAACCATTTCTAGGGTTTACAAAGAATGGTGTGAAAAGGGAAAAACATCCAGTATGCGGCAGTCCTGTGGGAGAAAATTCCTTGTTGATGCTAGAGGTCAGAGGAGAATGGGCCGACTGATTCAAGCTGATAGAGGCTACAATTTGCACAAGCTCACCAAAATTGGACAGTTGAAGACTGTAAAAATGTTGCCTGGTCTGATGAGTCTCGATTTCTGTTGAGACATTCAGATGTAGAGTCAGAATTTGGCCTTAACAGAATGAGAACATGGATCCATCATGCCTTGTTACTGCTGTGCAGGCTGGTGGTGGTGGTGGTGTAATGGTGTGGGGGATGTTTTCTTGGCACACTTTAGGCCCCTTAGTGCCAATCGTTTAAATGCCACAGCCTACCTGAGCATTGATTCTGACCATGTCCATCCCTTTATGACCACCATGTACCCATCCTCTGATGGCTACTTCCAGCAGGATAATGCACCATGTCACAAAGTTCGAATCATTTCAAATTGGTTTCTTGAACATGACAATGAGTTCACTGTACTAAAATGGCCCCCACAGTCACCAGATCTCAACCCAATAGAGCATCTTTGGGATGTGGTGGAACGGGAGCTTCGTGCCCTGGATGTGCATCCCACAAATCTCCATCAACTGCAAGATGCTATCCTATCAATATGGGCCAACATTTCTTAAAAATGCTTTCAGCACCTTGTTGAATCAATGCCACGTAGAATTAAGGCAGTTCTGAAGGTGAAAGGGGGTCAAACACAGTATTAGTATGGTGTTCCTAATAATCCTTTAGGAGAGTGTAGAGAGTAAAGCACAGGATTGTGGGATATCAAAGGCAGCAAAGGGTACATCTGTAACACTGTATTTTAAGGTGACGTAGACACTTTACTACATGTACACTACTCTAAAATGTAAAATGTTTTTCTCTATTTAGCCTAATTTACAACAGTGATAGATAATGTGATCACGTATTCCCTCAGGTAGATTGGCTGGATGCTGGTGCACATGAATAATAATCAAGCCGCTGCATTTGCCCAAACTGATTTGCTGAAATCATAATGCGGACGGTGAAAGAGATTTGCCGCTAGCACACATCCTGCTCACTATAAGCTGGGCCGAACCAGCTGGTAAAGGATTCTACTTGGTCTTGGCAGTGGATATGTCCCACCCCCACTTTGGTATATCATGAAGAGTTTGATATACCATGGTCTCTCATATTCAGGTAGGCTTAGGCCTACATAAAATACAGGAAAAACTGCATTTTCATATGGGTTTAATACGGAACGTTACTTTGATGCTTTAAATACGGGACGATTCACTTACCCTAAGCGAGGGTCACCACCCTGTCATGACCAATCAGCTTGGGGAACCAAAACCGTGTGTCACAAAATTACGTTCTTGCATGTGTGTGCTCTAGCTGCTCTCCAGGGTTAATCGTTCATGACAGGCACTACACTGCAATACAGCGCTGAAATGTGCCGCATGCCATGCCAAATCAGGAAGTGATGCATTTCATAGTGCCAGACATCTGCAACATTGGTCAGTGGCAGGAGTTTATGGCGGGTTTATACCTGTTTGTTCAACCAATAGCAATAGGAACATATTTGTAACAGTCAATATTTCCACATTTCCATTTTCTGCCTCTAGGGTGCAAAAACACTTCAGCTATAAATGCGAAGAAATTATGAGCTGCGACTTATTGTTCACTCCAAAATAAAAAAGATCATTTTAGAGTGCTGCAGGGATGACATATTTTTGTTGGCCAAAACCCGTAAATGAATTGCGTTTTAGTGGTTCCAGTTAAATTTTCCAAAAGTCAATAGGTTTTTGGTTAAATGCCTAAAACAAGTTCTGTGGTGAACAAGATATTTTCAAGTTTTATTCAACAACATAAATTACATCAGTAATACCAACTTGTGATTTTTTTTAGCTTTTAAATTCATCAGCAGAACAACTCAAGTTGCTGCCTTAAGGTCGATTTATACTTCTGCGTCGGACCTACGCCGTATCCTCTACGGCGCAAGTTACGCATTGGTTTTCATTTATACTTCTGCGTCGTTGTCCGCGTCAATGTGCAATTCCACATGCAGACCGCTAGTTGGCAGTGTCCACGGGCATGTTGATGTCAACCTGCAGTATCAAGGCAAAAGCAGAAGAAGCGGCTTGTTTACATTGTCTGAGTATCAGCAGCCGTCATGGCGTCAGAAAGCGGCTTTATTGCAGCTTGAGTTGTTGTATGTAATAAAAATTAAGCATCTCTAGTTGATTAGTAGAGTTACATAAGAGGCGATCTGGCGCTGGAATGCGTTTGTGAAATCATGCAGAGCTCGTGGCGCTGTTTTCAGTATCGATAGCTCGTGCACAGGCTATAGCGCTTCAATCGATTGCTGTTGTGGAGACTATTCATTCTGTTGAAATCACAAAACGAAATGAACCATAATGTGTCCCTGTTCTTGATATGCAATCACTGATTAACATCTTTGGTTTTAATGATAAAATAAATAAACTATACACAGCAGATATATGTATTTATTCACTAACTAGAATCTCTGCACTACAAAATAGTGTGTTATATAGCAGATGTAAGAATGAAACATTCATCCCATTTCTGGACACACACACTCCTATCGCAGATTTAATTATTTATTTATTTACTGGCCTGAGGGAGGGGTTCTGGCAGACCAATCATAGCGCTGGTGGTCCGCGTAGAATTGGCGCGTTGTTACATTTTTGGAGACGTGCGTGTCAGGGTACGTCGAAGGGTACGCGCGCATCACACAGCCTACGGCGTAGCTACGGCGTACACCCGACGCAGAAGTATAAATTGGGATTTAATTTTTTTAAGTACAATCAACTTGGATTTTTAAGTCATTTACAACTTAAATTACATTAAAAAGATTTTTTTTTTTTTAAATAAGTTGAATTTTGTCTAACATTAAAAAAGCTGAAAATTGCTTAACTTATTTTGATTAGTTAAAGCAATGTAAAACCATCTTGTCATAACAATCGCTTTCACAGCCGTATGTTAATAATCACATTCTTGCAAACTATTATAACTCAAACTTTTAGGGAAAATAGTTTTAAAATAAAGAATGAGAGTTGTCTGAAGCTTAGTGATGGTGACGTTGAAGTCATGTGACTGCGGTGTAGTTTGTTTATTGTCTACGTTTGACTTTTTACTTCTGCCGATTGCATTCAGGCTTAAAAAATTCATAACAGTTGTGTAAGAATCATAAACTTTTGCTTGTTTTCTGCAATAATCCAAAATGTTTTTGTCGAGGAAATCAGGGTAAAGCGAACTGGCCTCTATGCAAAATACATAATCACTGCAGTGCTCTATTTACGCACACAAAAGAAGAAATTTTGAAAAAATGTTCCACTGTTTTTTTGTCCATACGTCGAAAGTCAATGGGGTCACTGAGAGTCTTTCATTTTTGGGTGAACTAACCCTTTCCCTATGTGATAAAAATCCTTCAGCCTGTTTCATTTCATATAAAAATGCTTTCAGCACATCTCTTTCTGTATCCGGCTGTTTGCTTTGGCTCATCATACTGCAGAGCCCTGGCACTTCACCTATCAGGCACAGCCATATCTTTGACAGGCCATACACATCATGAAAGAGCGCTAACAGCAGGGAAATAAACCAGGACAGTGAATATATATGGAACATAAATTACATGATGCTGCAATGCCACTACAGGCGGTTGTCTCTTTTGGCCTGAGGGACTGTGCTGATCTGTGTGAATGGAGTTCCCAAAGAGGGCAGTGTCAATATATCACCCATGCATTGATAGTTCCAGAGCCCATTAAAATAGATGCCAGTGTGCATCCATTTTATTCCAAGCTTCAAAAGAATAGATATGAAACATCCCCCACACATCTCCATGGTTATATTCTGATCTCAATTAATTTGAGACGGTAATTAAATGAATCACAGATGTTCTACTTTAGACTAAGAATAAACCTCGGAAAGGATATATGCCTCGTTTTATCTATGAAAACCTTAGGCTAAAGTTTTTTCGGGAATAACATTTTCCCTGATGTTCCTCTTTCAAACGAAGTCTGTCAGACTGAGTTTGAAAATGCAACTCGAAATATATGAATGATTTACCAAGAGACCGCCACAATTTTACAATAAACGCTGGTGTTGACATTCGTTGTGGCTTTTCCGGTCCCACACAGCACGTTTTTCCTACAGCGCCTGAAGCATCGAGAAACTCGGATCAATGTTTTGGTTTGAGGTCAGTGTATGGGAATTAAAAACAGCTCTGGATTGTACCTTCAGCCTATCTTCTGCACCGCTCCTTCCCCGCCTCCCGTCCTTGCTGTTTGGGCTCAGAGCGCAATCTATTTTCTTCTCCTCTGTTGTGAGGTTTGATAGACAGCAGCCGAGGGAGCCGTCTTAGCGGCTGCACTCTCTTACTGTCAGGGAACATGACGCCCAGGTGACAGATGCTCAGAGAGGTGCTGACTCACTACTTTGAAGATAACGAACGTCAAAAGATGCTACCGCCCACAATTCCATGGAGGGAGCACTTTTTATGCTTTACTTCTTCGACTACAGCAGATATTTCTGATATTTCGCATAAGCTTTGCCTCGCTGGTAAGGTGGGCAAAACTTTTGCCTACAAGTCAAATGACAGTGTTGAGGTGCAAAAAGTTTATATAGAGTTTCCATTTGTTAATATAGCAGTTACCCACTTAAATCAGGTCATTTACTCACCCTCATGTCGTTCCAAAACGATTTTTCTTTTTCTGTGAAACACAAAATAAGACATTTTGAACAATAGCTATGTTTCCAACTATAGTTGTGAATTGAACTTATGCACAATTCTATTTATACCGAACCACTTTGACGACAGACTTTGCTCAGGTGTTTCAGAATGACCAAAACGTTTTGTGCAACGAGATTGGTCTACTGGTTGGTCCAAAGTCGCATGACTTTTAAGGTATTTATTCGTAAAAGTGTTTCCATTGTAGTTTATGTGCATAGTTATTCTTTCCGGATAAAAATGTATCTGACCAATCTTTAGAATTTATGCTCATTTTAGCATTTTCATCCAGCTTTTTATATGCAATATCCCAAAATGCAGTGGATGGAAACATAGCTAATTTTTTGTCCGTACAATGAAAGTCAATGGGGTCCAAAACAACATCAGACCTTGTTGACTTTAAGGGTCCTATTTTAACGATCTGAGCACATGGTCTAAAGCGCACGGCGCAGTCCGAAAACACTTTTGCTAGTTTAACGACTGAAAAAATGGTCGGCACACCAGGCGCATGGTCTAAAAGTGTTGTCCCTATTCTCTTAATGAGTCATGGGTGTGTTTTGGGTTTAACGTGCAATAAACCAATCAGAGTCTCATCTCCCATTCCCTTTAAAAGACAGTTGCGCTCACACCATGGCGGAATTTGCAAGCGGAAAGACTGAGCGCTTCTCCAGAGAGGAATCCTTTTATTTTTTATATTTAAAAATGTTTGTGCTGCTGCGCATCCCTGTGTGTGTAATAAGCAGTATGTACTCGTGTTGTGCACCCGCCTATAGGCACATAATACTAACACACTCTTTTAATAAACACACAAAATACTGCGCTATTGACTTTAGAGCAGGTTTTTGCTTGTCAATGGCGCAGTCGTTTTCAGTTCCTCAGAATAGCAACACCCCAACAATGCGCCCTGAACACACCTGGTTTTCAGAGCAGCACTCCAATGGGTGAACAGATGGGTGCGAATGCATTTGCTATTTAAACAACTTGGCGCTGGACGTGAAAATTATTACTTTGTCGGGCTGAAGCTAGCAAAAAACACTTGGATGTATGATAGGGTCGGATGTATTATAGGGCCCTAAATGTTTCGCAAAACAAACCCAAAATATCTCCTCTTGTGTTCACCAGAAGGAACAAAAGTTATTCAACTTTAGAATGATATTAACTCTTTCCCCACCAAACACAGAATTTTCCGTTATTTGTGAGAAAACGCTTCCCTGCCAAACACAGAATTTTTCATTGTTAGACACTAGGGGGCGCTATTGCGCATCTTCTGAATGAGTACAGAATCTCCTGATCAAAACACATGTGAAGAAGATGCAGTAAAACAAGCGATCGTATGTAAGCAGATGCATATGCAAAATAACGTGATCATTAACATTAAACATCATATAAATCAAAACTATCTAATGTTACTGAATGAAATGTGGACCCAGGATGAGCTACAGGACTGTGAAAGCTTTAGGGGTGTTGATGGACTCCATCTACTCGCTCTGAATCTGATCTGGATGAGGTCTTTCACAAAAACTTGATTTTCTCAGCTTTTTGTTCAAAATGTTGCTTTTGAAACTTACCCATATTCAAATGTTGATAAAAAGGATTGCATAAGAATAAATAGTTTTTTGTTTTTTTAAATAGCTCTTCATTTTGATATAATTTTTTGTGAAAAAATGGTCAAAAACCCTGGCCGTGGCTGGCAAAAAAATGTAAACGCCGGTGGGGAAAGAGTTAATGCTCACGGAATTACGGATATCGAGGGACATATACTAGCCCACTCATTCGCTTACCCCTCCCAAAAGAACATCAAGACAACTCAGCAGAACTGAGCCAGCCACCCCAGGACATTCATTTGCGCTTTTATTCCAGAAACACTGTGCCCTCTGGGCATATACTTTGTCAATGTAATCATAAGAATAATTCACGTTCTCCATAAACGGCTGTAATGATTTGCGTGGGAGTTCTGGACTGTTTGCAGATAGGAAGTAAACAGGAACAGATTTTTTTGCCGGTCTATAGAGTTTTCTGAAATGCCTCTCAGTCGTGCTAATGAGCAAGCTTTAGGAGACTGTGTTTCATCCTTATTAATATGGGCAGTGGCTGGTTCATTTCTTCAGAAAATCGTGTCGGTGTAAGCCGTTGAGCGAACACCTGCCACAGGAAGCATTCGCCGACCTGTGCTGCTTTTGTTTAATTGTGACTGATGACTCAATTTAGGCCTTAGCATCAAGATGCAAGTCTTGCACACGTTTCTGAATTATTTAGCCATGAAATCCCCTTGAATCAACACAACATAATGTTCATTACTTTCCAGGAAAATGCTGATTTTATCACCATTATCTGTTGCACTTTAAAGTGTTATAGGATAAGATGATGTACATTCATTTTTTCTCAGTAGATAATTGTGATTTGTGAATTAATTTGATGCTGGATAGTAGAATTTTTTATGCAGATTTGTTTTATTTTATTAAATTAATAAAATTTTAGACATGGGGTTCTGCTATTTGTCAAAATTGTCAAATGACAAAATACTTTTTTTAGGTTATGAAAATTTATGTCAGATATATGTTAGTTGTTCTGCAAAAAAAATATCTAATAGGGATAAGTTTACCCTGGGGGCCGTCCAAAATGTACATTACACATTTTATATATTCTGCCAAAACACACACACACACACACATACATACACACTGCCCCTGCCCCTAAACCTATCCATCACAGGAAACATTCTGAATTTTTATTTTCTCAAAAAAACTCATCCTGTGTGATTTATAAGCCTTTTGAAAAGTGGGGACCGCTGGCTGGCCCCCACAATGTAGGTGATCTCAGGTTTTACTATCCTTATGGGTACCCCACAATGTAATAAAAAAGGACACACATACACACACACACACACACACACACACACACACACACACACACACACACACACACACACACACACACACACACACACATGTTTTATGGGGACATTCCATAGGCATTTTATACTGTACAAACTCTATTTTCTATCCCCTACACTGCCACTGCCCCTAAACCTACCCATCACAGGAGACATGCTGCATTTTTACTTTTTCAAAAAACATCACTTAGTGTGATTTATAAGATGTTTTCCTCATGGGGACCAAAAAATGTCCCCACAAGGACAAGGATTTTGGATATTGCCATCTTTGTGGGGACATTTTGACATTCCACACACACACACACACACACACACACACACAAAACAACAACAACAACGAAAAGGTTTTTTTTCTATAACAGCTAAATTAGCAAAGGTATTCCTTTATTTCTCAGAAGCAGTATATTGGATGAAGCATCATCATCTTGTACATGCTAAACTCATCTGTAAATATGCTAATTGTATGCAAATGAAGCTCATTATACAGTAGATACGAAGCCCACCACTGTTTTCCTGATGCAATTAATGATGCGTTATTCTTGCTTGTGGAAAGCGGGCGGTAGACTGAATTTATAAAAATACATGTTCTTGCGTATATGTTCTTAGATTTTCTATTGATCATGAAAAGAAAGTAAAAAAGTAATTTATCAAGTGATGGAGAAGTGGGCAAATATCCAGGCACACAGTGAAGCTGATGGCACTTTAAAGAGCCAGTTCAAGTGTCTGGTGATGCTGAACATCACAGTGATGTTGTACAGGAATTATGCTGTTTGAATGGCATTCAGCCTTAAATTTGTGGCTAAGTTGGCACCATTACTTGAAGCGCATAATTCCTTTAGTAAACCAGGACGTAAAACAACACAGACAGCGCATGCAAGTTCCTAATGTTTTGATCTGTCAAACACACCCAGGCTTTTTTTCTGTTTTCCAGGACAATCAAAGTGGAAGTGTATGACTGGGATCGTGATGGCAGGTAAGCTTGATGAATGGCTTTTAATGTCAATAATAAAGAAAGAGTTTTGTGCAGTGATATTTCACTGTAATGACTCTGTGAATCTTCTCATCTTTTTAGCCATGATTTCATTGGTGAATTCACCACCAGCTACAGAGAGTTAGCCCGAGGTCAGAGCCAGTTCAATATATATGAGGTGAGATTTTGATCTCGTAATTCTGCTGTATAAAGATTTTTTTTTTAATTTTCTCATCATTTATGTTACAGCATCAGCTCTTTTCTCACTGTGTCTGAAACGGTTCAATAAAGGATTTGGTCTCTCTAAACCAGTGGTTCTCAACTGGTTCCGGCAAAAACCGAGCACAAAAATGGCTGACACACAAGTACTGAACATACACATAAATTGTTAGAATAAACAGTATAATATAAGGCTATTATATAGCAGTCCCAAACTAGTTTTTGTTAATACAATAAAGTTAGAGTGGTTGTATGAGCCACCACAGTCATTTAAAAATATAGAAAATAAAATAAGTGAAAATAAAGTGGCATATTTGAAACTACAATCACTATGGTAAATAGTGACATGAACTATTAATGAAACGTATGGAAACTGATCCTGATGAATAGATTGCATGCAAATCCTTCCCTGATGTACCAGTTTCGTAATTTAGTAGTACTTCTCGGTTATATCATGGCTAATTGACAACACAACTACGACGTTGCATGTTCATTATTTAATTCGCTCCTGCGTAGGAGACTGGCTAGAAGAGATTGTTGAATAAAGTCGTTATCTTTGTATGTTTTTGCGCACAAAAAATAATCTCATCGCTTCATAAAATAAAGGTTGAACCACTGAAGTCACATGGTCACATTTTACCGATGCTTTTACTACCTTTCTGAGCCTTGAAAGTGTAAATTGCTGTCTATGGAGGGGTCAAAAATATCTTCATTTGTGTTCTGAAGATGAACGAAGGTCTTACAGGTTTGAAATGACATGAGGGGGAGAAATTAATGACAGAATTTTCATTTTTAGGTGAACTAACCCTTTCATTTTTCAGCTAACACATAAATCTCCTTCTAAATCCCCTCAAATATTTTCATTCTTAGTTTAAAATCGATTCCTCAATCTGAAATGAAATGACACAGTACAAATGTTCAATGCAAGAGTCCTATGTTTTTCTAGCCTGACGTGGTCATACTCAATTCTAGTCAGAATATGAGTCTGGTACCGCTCCATTGGGCTTTGATTATGGGGCGTGTTTCAACCGAACCAGGAAAGACCTCAATTGGATAGACCTACAACCAATCAGAGCAACAGGGCGACGTGTAACGTTAGTTGTGAAATGTCAACAGAACTCAACTGCACTGTGTTGTCAAGTCCAAGCAAAAATGTTGTGGGCGGGGCTAAATTCGGCTGGCATCCAGGCTAATGCTTTTCCATTTCTAATTGTAATTTTGATTCTTCTTTTTTATAGATATTTCCTTTCTATTGTTGCCAACCACCCCCATCCTCATTAAATGTTGCAGGGATCTAAAGTCTCTTTTTTTGTTTTGAAAGCCCTTGGTGAGCATGCAAATGGGAATTATTATGACAGTGTTCCCGAGATTATGAATTATTACAGTGATTTACCACCCCTTTCCCAACGGATCTGATATGGCAAGCATTCCCAGTACTCCTACCTTCCAGTGCGCTGATGCCAACACATCATCGACAAATTATAAAATATCTCATGGCAGATGAAGCAGTGATGCAGGTGGCCTGTGAAAATGTTGTTGGGAGCTCTGCATTCAGGGTTGATCAAACATTCATAGTGTCTCTTAGAGAGAAATTGGTATATGGTTGAGGCTTAACCAAAGGCATCGTCTGTTTATTGACCTTGGAATGAGTTCTGGTGTATTATATAGGGTAAGAATATTCCTCAATAGATTGTTTTGTAGAAAAACAATGTAATTACAGTGCAATAACGCATTTATTACAGTGTAATAAAATTTTCTATTACAGCCCATTACTTTTTTATACATTAGAGTCTTTAGATTTACATCTTACACATTTTTACTCTATAATCTCACCTCTCTGGTTTTTGTGAAGCTGAAGGGGTGATCGGTCATGCGTCTACAGCAAACATGTTCAAAAACTCTTCATCTCCAGATGCTTGCATTCATCTCAGCACAAAGAGTCTATTTGAGCTATTGATTACTTTGTGTTGTGTCATGAATGGGGGACGACCAGGGGTTGCTGGTCCTTTCTTCAGTACTTCACCCCTTACGACTAAGAGGTCGCCTGGATGGTTCCACTTTCATTTGTGTGCCTTCCAGCATCATTATCTGTCTTATTCTTCCTCGCTCTGCCTCTTTCGTTATCTCTTCTTGAAACAATAGTCTTGACCAAATATATCTTCCCAGCCTCTTATTGTTAATAAAATGTGTAGCCTGTCAAGTATTCCTAACAATCAGAATATATGCGGGATCAATATACAGTGCGGAACCATTGTGATTACATAGATCATAAATGATAGTGTCAAATAAGGGTAAGAAGTTAAGCAAAACGTCCACACTTTTCTGATAGTTAGGGCAACACTTTATTATACACTTCACTGCAAAACTTTTCTTGAACCGTTTGTGATATATGGACATATTGTAAGTTGTATATAACTCTCAATCTGTATGATATATTACTCTTCAAGGGACAGTTCACCCAAAAATGAAAAATCTGTCATTAATTCCTCACCTTCATGTCGTTCCAAACCTAAAGACCTTTGTTCACCTTCGGAACACAGTGAAGATATTTTTGATGAAATCTGAGAGCTTTCTGAACCATCCATAGGCAGCAACGTCCTTGCAACTTTCAAGGCCCGTAAAGGTAGTAAAGATATTGTTAAAATCACGTCTAGCCTGACATCACACACATGCGTGGTGCTCACGTGAACAGCGTTGGCCAATAATGAGCGTAGAACTGACGTAGAACCTGGAAGCGCTGCACTGTGTTTACTACGTCAACAGCATAAGAGTCTGACACAGAAAAGACGAAACTATTGAATAAAGTCGGTATTTTGGGGGGTTTTGCGCGCAAAGTATTCTCGTTGCTTCATAACATTAAGGTTGAACCAGGAGTCACATGGACCATTTAAACAAGTTGCAATGACATTGCTGCCTATTGATGGTTCAGAAAACTCACAGATTTTATCAAAAAGATCTTCATTTGTGTTCTGAGGATAAACGAAAGTCTTACGTGTTTGGAACGACATGAGGGTGAGGAATGAATTACATAATTTTCATTTTTGGGGGGGTGAACTAACCCTTTAATGTTCTTAATTTGATTGCTCCATTTCTTCTTAAAAAGTTAACTCACACAAATTTTTTTAATTTTGTCATTTATTCACCCTCATGCCATTCCCACCCTGTAAGACGTTCTTTATTTTGTCAGTGGGGTCCCGAACAACTGTAAAATATATATATATGGTCAATTAGTTATGACAACATAAGTTTTTACATTGCTTTAACTCATCAAAATAGCCATAGCAAGACTTTCATTTTCTGCGTTTTCCCCATCTTCAGAATCTTATCTGTATGAGCCTATTTTGATTTCTGATTTCTTTTCTAATGGCTCTTAGGTGGTGAATCCAAAGAAGAAGATGAAGAAGAAGAAATATGTCAATTCAGGCACGGTGAGTGGTGGCTTACAGAGATTAGCTTAACTAAACATGTTTCTCCAATGTGAGCGTTTACTCGCACACACATGTATGCACATAAAGAAAGAGCCTTTAATTACGGCGGTATTCTGTGTTCAATTATGTGATGGGAAAAGCAAAGACATGCACAGTAGCTTTCAAATGTCTTCCCTTTTTAAACCCATGCTAATTAAGACATGAGCAAAAAACGAGAGAGCTTTGCTTTGTTTTCCTTTGACGGGTCTGTGGTAAGCGCTTGTGCGTATGGCTCATTGTCATCAACATATAGTGGAGGTTGATGTTTAAATAGGGAAAATAGCCCAGTCAAGACGCACGTATTAAACCAAATGTCACGCCACTGTAAATATCTGTATGTGTGTGTAAGAGAGAGGAAGTGTGGGTGGATAGAGATCATGGAAGTGAATATGAAAGCAGGAATTTGTAGCTCAGCAGAGATAATATGATATGAGCCTCATGCTTTGATTGATGGCTGTGGCAGAGCCACCTTATTGCTCTATATTACCTGAGATCAGACTGAGAACGTCGTCGCCCCGAGGGTCTGACACTTTGCCCGCATTCATTCACTGCCTCGTTCACACCATCTGAAACATGGTGTATTAGGACATTTTCTAATATGACAGAATGACTTCATGTGGCATCTGCATGTTTTTGTTTTGTTGTAGATTCAGTTGTCTGTTTTGATCTGTTTTCTATGCAGGTGACACTGCTGTCGTTCTCCGTGGAATCAGAGTCGACTTTCCTTGATTACATCAAAGGAGGGTGAGTAGAGAGATACGAGCGTTCTTGCTGTGAATCACACGCATTCTAATTTGTCATTGATATTGTTTTTTTTTTACATTTCTATTTTACTTTAATGTATTTTTTTTGTTTGTTTAAATGTTTCATCTAATATTTATATTTAATTTTTTCAGCTTTATTTTACATAACCAAAAACTATTTAAATGGTTTTAGTTTTAATTAACAGTGTGTGTATGTGTGTGAATGTGTGTGTGTGTATATGTATATATATACATATATATATATATATATATACACAGATCAGGCATAACATTATGACTGGTGAAGTGAATAACACTGATTGTCTCTTCATCACGGCACCTGTTAGTGGGTGGGATATATTAGGCAGCAAGTGAACATTTTCTCCTCAAAGTTGATGTGTTAGAACCAGGAAAATGGTCAAGCATAAGGATTTGTGATGACTTAATGAGCATCTCCAAAACTGCAGCTCTTGTGGGGTGTTCGCGATCTGCAGTGGTCCGTATCTATCAGAAGTGCTCCAAGGAAGGAACAATGGTGAACCGGCGACAGGGTCATGGGCGGCCAAGGCTCATTGATGCACGTGGGAAGCGTAGGCTGGCCATATATATATATATATAAAAAATAAACAAAAAATAATAATTTAATGCATTTACACGCTAATTTGACAGCACTAATATATATATTATATATATATATATATATATATATATATATATATATATATATATATATATATATATATATATATATATATATATATATATATATATATATATATATATATATATATATATATATATATATATATATATATATATATATATAAATATATATATATATATATTAGTGCTGTCAAAATTTATACGTTAATGCATTAAATAAAACAATTTTCTTTTACGCGTTAAAAATATTTTAATTTAATTAATTAATGCAGCATCCTTTTTTTTCTGTCATCCTTTGGCTAGCGTTACATTATATGATCACACTCTCATTCATGCAAATTAAACCATTCAAGCACAAAAAGCATTTGAACGAACAATAGCACACAGAATTATGCCAAAAAAGCCTGTTTTAATATAGCTTAGATATAGCTTTAAATTATATTGTAATGTTTAATGTCTATCATTAATGTAAAAAACAAAATCTATTTCATAGAGACATCAGTAGCAGATTTAGTATCAGTGATACTGTCGTTCATTCATAAAAATGCCATTACAACAAATCTTTTATATATATATAATTAGGAACACCTGTTCAATTTCTCATTAATGCAATTATCTAATCAACCAATCACATGGCAGTTGCTTCAATGCATTTAGGGGTGTGGTCCTGGTCAAGACAATCTCCTGAACTCCAAACTGAATGTCAGAATGGGAAAGAAAGGTGATTTAAGCAATTTTAGCGTGGCATGGTTGTTGGTGCCAGACGGGCCGGTCTGAGTATTTCACAATCTGCTCAATTACTGGGATTTTCACGCACAAACATTTCTAGGGTTTACAAAGAATGGTGTGAAAAGGGAAAAACATCCAGTATGCGGCAGTCCTGTGGGAGAAAATGCCTTGTTGATGCTAGAGGTCAGAGGAGAATGGGCCGACTGATTCAAGCTGATAGAAGAGCAACTTTGACTGAAATAACCACTCGTTACAACTGAGGTATGCAGCACAGCATTTGTGAACAACACGCACAACCTTGAGGCGGATGGGCTACAACAGCAGAAGACCCCACCGGGTACCACTCATCTCCACTACAAATAGGAAAAAGAGGCTACAATTTGCCTAAGCTCACCAAAATTGGACAGTTGAAGGCTGGAAAAATGTTGCCTGGTCTGATGAGTCTCAATTTCTGTTGAGACATTCAGATGTAGAGTCAGAATTTTGCGTAAACAGAATGAGAACATGGATCCATCATGCCTTGTTACCACTGTGCAGGCTGGTGGTGGTGGTGGTGTAATGGTGTGGGGATGTTTTCTTGGCACACTTTAGGCCCCTTAGTGCCAATTGGGCATCGTTTAAATGCCATGGCCTGCCTGAGCATTGTTTCTGACCATGTCCATCCCTTTATGACCACCATGTACCCATCCTCTGATGGCTACTTCCAGCAGGATAATGCAGCATGTCACAAAGCTCGAATCATTTCAAATTGGTTTCTTGAACATGACAATGAGTTCACTGTACTAAAATGGCCCCCACAGTCACCAGATCTCAACCCAATAGAGCATCTTTGGGATGTGGTGGAACGGGAGCTTCGTGCCCTGGATGTGCATCCCACAAATCTCCATCAACTGCAAGATGCTATCCTATCAATATGGGCCAACATTTCTAAAGAATGTTTTCAGCACCTTGTTGAATCAATGCCACGTAGAATTAAGGCGAAAGGGGGTCAAAAAAAAAATATTTGATAGCCATAATAAATACACAATTTGATTTGATCTGTAATATAAATATTTGTATATTATTTTATTATTTTGAATTATGCACACAATAATACAAAATATGATGATAAAACCTACATTCATGCTGTGTAAATTTAATTAAAGTTTTTGATGTTGTTTAAAAAAAGAGATCAAGGACCTTATGTGTCAACCACCAATTTACATTCATTATAATGTTATGCTTTAAATTAAGCATGAAAATTCATCAAGATCCAAAGATCACAGAGGCATAATAGGACCCTCTTAAACAAGGTTAAAGCGTTTTTGCTGTGCATCTTAAAGGATCATTTGAATTTAAGAGCTTGATCTGGTCAGGGCAGTGATCACTACACTGGAGTACGCAGTGATTGGCTATTCTCTTCAACTCTCTGGTGTTTTACAAAAAGGACAGGGTCATCTCTTTGCATCAATCTGCTTGAAGCCCCTTCAAGGCTGTTTGCCTGAACGCCACGCATTCCATCAAAATCAGATTTATATCTGAGGTATGCCTCTCGACCTTGGAGATTGTGTTATCATTCCACACAGCCAGAAAACTTACACTTTCTCAACTTTCAACCTTGAGCAAAGCGTTTCAGCAAAACACCAGTTTTAGCATAACTTCTGCTTGTTACATACAACAAATGTGTAATAGCTAATCTGCATGGTGTTACTATATCAATATTTTGTTGGTATTAGAACAAACTTAGTCCTCTCATAGTTTCTAAACGTAACAACTAACTACCCCTGAAATATTAGGAAAATTTAAAGATTTTCAACCCAATGTGTCTGGGGCATAATTTCTGTAATATATTATGTTGCTTCTTGCATGTTTAATGAGACTTTCAAAGTGACATGTCCAGTTTGTGGCACTAAAAGTGTGTTCAGTTTTATCCAAAACAATTGATCTGGCAAAGTTTTATTTCAGCGTTTGTTGTACTGTACGTATTGTTTATACCACCCATAATCGTAATCGGGTATCGTTATTTTTTTTATATTGATACCGATACCTTGACTTCGATACCGGTTCTTGAACGATACTTTCAGCGCTCAGCATGCATAAAGCTTGCCTTAAAGCACTGGCAAAAGTAGCCTAATGATTATGAATGTAAGCAAGGAGACATTTTAATTGCTTGTTAATAAAGTAGTGTTTTCTGAGTCTGTGTTGGCTGCAAAGATTAAGTTGACAATGCTGATTCGTCATCGCTGCAGTGTGCGCGCCTAGAGAGAAATGCACCTTTCATTTGGATTACATGACCAGAGAGTATTTGTTTTCCATTTGTTTGGTTTATTTAAAAGTAGAAATGTCAAGCTTCTATAGGCCTATGTCTCATGTCTGTAAGACAAGTATCCTATACGCTGAGTTTCGGTTCATTTGTGACACGCTCCAGTTCTTCTTGCTGTCGAAGACGGATCAAATTTATGCTCTCAAGTTTATTCTGTGCACTGTCAAGTGCTTCGTCAGATTTGTCCTGCTGCCGGTCTTGGCAGCAATCATCTTGTACAGCAGCCATATCACCCTGTAGCCCAAGACAGGTTTCCAACTGAAGCTAAACAGGGCTGAGCCTGGTCAGTACCTGGATGGGAGACCTCCTGAGAAAACTAGGTTGCTGCTGGAAGAGGTGTTATTGAGGCCAGCAGGGGGTGCTCATCCTCGGTCTGTGTGGGTCCTAACACCCCAGTATAGTGATGGGGACACTATACTGTCAATAAGCACCGTTTTTTCGAATAAGACGTTAAACCGGGGTCCTGACTCTCTGTGGTCCTAAAAATTCTCAGGATTCAATTCAATTCAAATGTATTTGTATAGCCCTTTTCACAATACACATTGTTTCAAAGCAGCTTTACAGAAAGTGCATTTCATAAATGTACAATGAAAAATGTTAGAAAAAGTTAATCAATCAATCATGTATTAATTTAGGCCATATCAAAGCTGGCAATGAGTCGTCTCATCACAGGTGTTGGGGCATCTGAAGTCTCCATGAGAGGCTGGATACAAACTGGAGCTGACGAACTATTTACCTCGGGACTAATGTAGATAAATAATTAGCATAGCTGCTGTTCAGAATATTAATGCTTTTGATCCGATTTAACTGTAGTATAAAAGGTAATTATAATGTTAATCCTTGGCTAAAGAGATGCGTCTTTAATCTAGTTTTAAACTGGGACAGCGAGTCTGAACCTCGAACAATATCAGGAAGACTTTTCCAGAGTTTAGGAGCTAAATGTGAAAATGCCCTCCCTCCTTTAGTGGACTTAGATATCCTAGGACTGACCAGAAGCCTCGAGTTTAGTGATCTTAAAGAGCGTGATGGATTGTAGGGCGATAGAAGATCCGTTAAATACACTGGAGCTAAACCATTTAGGGCTTTATAGGTCAGTAGCAATACTTTGTAATTGATACGGAACTTAATAGGTAACCAGTGTAGAGATGATAAAATTGGTGTTATATGATCATATTTTCTTCCTAGTAAGAACTCTAGCAACTGCATTTTGGACTAACTGTAGCTTGTTTATTGAGGATGCAGGACAACCAGCTAATAAAGCATTACAGTAATCTAGTCTCGAGGTCATGAATGCATGAACTAACTTTTCTGCATCAGAAATAGATAGCATGTTACGATATGTTAGGATGTCCTTCGATAAAGAGTAGGGGTGTGACCCCGGCATCCTGGCCAAATTTGCCCATTGGCCTCTGTCCATCATGGCCTCCTAATCATCCCCATATACTGATTGGCTTCATCACTCTGTCTCCTCTCCACCAATCAGCTGGTGTGTGGTGGGCATTCTGGCGCAATATGGCTGCCATCGCATCATCCAGGTGGATGCTGCACATTGGTGGTGGTTGAGGAGATTCCTCCCTTCCACGTAAAGCGATTTGAGTACCTAGAAAAGCGCTATATAAATATAACAAACTATTAACTAAATATTGCATCGGGGACTGTTGGCATCGAGTCTGGTGAAATATAGCCACACTTTATCTTTTCCACATCCTTTACATCTTTGGGGGTTGGGACACTTAGACATTACAGCCTCACGTGTGAGCCATATCTCTGGGGGCAACCGCATAAATAAGTGTTTTTCCTTGATTCCTTATTTGCTTACTGACCTTGACGAGATTAACCCCTTAGGTAGTGAAATTTGGTAGCGAACGACAAGCAATGTTTCGGTACTCGATAGTATCGAGGCAATTCGGTCGGTACCTAAAAAGTATCGAACTCGATACCCAGCCCTACCACCCATACCACCAAACCTGTCCCAACCTTACCCGTATCCCACCTCAATACCAGGACAAGTGTTTTGAAATACTACATCATCAACACAACTACATTTTACGTAACATAAGAACATAGTAGTTAAAGATACCTATTATAAAGTGGGACCAAATGTGCAAGTAAGTGTAAAAGAAGTCTTTATTAATAGATAATCTTCCAGTGTAAACATAATTAGTTTGAAAAGGAATGAAAGTTTCTGCAGTTTAACTGCCACTAGTGTTCATTTCAGCTGCAATTTTGACTGACACTAGTGCACATTGTACTTGATAATGTTCTCATTTCACACCTCTGTGCATTTGCCAAAACGGTCTATGCATTGATTTTCCTTTTATTCACCCCAAAGAACAGCGAAAATTGTCATTTTTAGAGGGAGGTACATACATAAAGAAAGCATCCGGCTTTTATAAGTGTGCAGGAATGTGTAAGTGTGGAATGACATTCAGAGCTGATGGTCAAAAAATGTTTTGTTTCATGTTGATTGAATTAAGGGAGCAATAGATCTATACTGGGGTTTAGTATAAGCCACTGCGGTCAAAGACAAATAATGAAATATGACCGTGAGCTGACGGAAGAGAGTGGGGTGGAAGTTTTGAGCCTAATGCAAAGTGACATTTAGGTGAATCCCTGTCAGTTTCGACTGACTACCCCAGCACGGGCAGCACTGATAGGGTTAGAGGGTTTACTGCCGCTGGGTTGTGTAAACATCGGGAGACCGCCCGCAGGTTCATGCTCACATGGAGACAATACAATGAAATCTGGAGAAAACAACAGTGTGCGTGGGCGCATTTGTGTGCGCATGTGTATTCATGGAGCTGCAACATTGTGTTTCAGAACGCACGCAGCATGTGGGATTGTTTAGTGGTCTGACAGACCATAAATTGATTAAGCCCTCACCTAAATGAAAACAGGAAATTGCCACTTAGAAGAAGAGCCCTCTGCATTATTGACAAATATTACTCCCTAAGTGACTGAGTCGAGAACAGCAATAGAGACGATGGGTGGAAGACGGAGAGAATTGGAGCACATCAGACCCGAGCTGCTGCGGTTTGGTATAAAGCATGAGGAGAGCCAATCAAATCTAAGACCTCGCCAAAGCTTGATGAGATGACCAGACAGCACTCTGTCTACTGAGAAAAATCAATTATAACCCAGAAAATGTTCTGCACACTGCAACAAATCTTTTAGTTTCTAAATCAACATTTTTACTGGAAAACATTGAAATAATCTTAAAATAAAATTCTAATAAAGTAAAATTATATACACACACGTTACCATTCAAAAGTTAAATTATTTTTAAAAGAAGTCCACGACCAAGGCTGCATTATCTTATCAAAAATAGAGTAAAAAAGCATTGTGAAATATTACATTATATTTTAAACTTTATCATTTATTCCTGTGAATTTTCAGCATCATTACTCCAGTCTTCAGTGTCACATGATCCTTCACAAATCATTCTAATGTGATGATTTTCTGCTAAAGAAACATTTTTATTATTATCAATGTTGAAAACAGATATATGCTTCATATTTTTGTGGAAACGGGGATAGAATTTTATTTTTCATGATTCTTTGATAAATATAAGGTTCAAAAGAACAGCATTTAATTGAAATAGAAAACTTTTTTAACATCTGCACTGTCATTTTCTATCAATTTAATGAATAATTACTGTATAAAAGTACTATTTCCTTTCCAAACCAAAAATTAGTCAAATTTAAGCTTAAAATAAGAGGAAACAATGTGCCAGTGAGGTTAGAATTTAGTTTTTGTAAACTAGCATGCTTTTAAAATTCTCCTGTATATGTATCTTGTTTGAAATGTCATGATATTTTTATTTACAATGACATTTTGGAGGGAAAACAGGACACAAATACTGATTCAAAAATGTCCTTTGCGTGCAGCCAAGAATAAAAAGATACAAATATATTTTAAAAACCCAGTAACCTATTAATAATGCGACAGTTGGTGATCTTTTGGACCTTGCTAATGAAGAACGTATGCGCTATGCTGAGCTCCGCTTTCATTGTGGTGAGTGTGTGTATACTGATTAAGCGCTGACCTTTACCTGCATGGAAGTACTTACTGTATGGCTGAGTGGCAGATAACCTGTTATAATGTGTTCTGAGTCTCCAGCCAGCCTGCGCATCCCACGCAGGACCAGCTTTGACATTTCTATTAAGGTGGATGAGATTGTGCTGCCCAGGGTGAAAGTCTATTCTGTCTGTGCAGGAAAGAGGTGAATTTATTGAAAGTGTGATTAACATGTGACATTGTTGCACATATGTATCACGTATGTGATACCATTTGAATGATTTCAATATATAACAGATCATACAGAGTTGTCCTTAGAGGTGTAAGAAAATATTGTGTGAGTAATGTGATAATATGTTTGGCGATAATGTATTGATTTTAAAAATCTTTGTATCGATATTTTATTATTTTTTTACATCCAAGATTTGTGGCAGTGACTTGTTGGGTTTAAACCGAGACCTCCAGATGGCAGTGTTGTTATCTCCGAACGTTAACAGTGGCTGTGTTTAAGTCCACTTTTCTTATTCCCTTGCTAACTTCCCTCTGTCTTGTTTCCTCAGATGTACGCCATTGCTTACATTGCATGGGTGCTCACTATACTGGTGGAACCCTTACAATGGCTCTAAATGGAACACCCTAAGCCCTTGATAACTTGTGGGTAGATTACGTGAGAATAATGTCACAATCGTGTTGCATTGTGGTCTATGGATCTGTCTGAAGTGTACATATGAGTAAACTCTCTCCCTTGGTCAAAACATTGGGTTGAGGGCCTGTCCAAATAAATTTCCCTCGTCTTCAAAATGGCAACAGGGATTTCCCCAAGGGGAAGTGCTTAGGGAAGTTTGCAAACGTATGTCTAAAAGTTATGCCCATACACATTTTAGGCTGTCCCAGTCGAAAGATGACCAATCTTGTCGATTTTCAAAATTATTTATATTTTTTCTTTCTACTCCTGTGCCTCATTCATGTACTGTCCTGTATACCTGTGATTATCCCTCACTATCTGCGCACCTGCTAAAATGTTGGATCGCTGATGATCCTGGTTATTGGAGTGGTTCAAGCGAGTTTAGAAACGAAAATTGTTTTGAAACTTGATTTGGTTCCTGCAGGTTTGTCTTAAAGCATCAAAAAAAAATCGTGTTGACTTGCACATGGTTTGGTTTGTCTTTGTGAATCAAAGCATATCAAAACAAAACAACATTAAAACTTGATTTTCACCATAGTGGGTCTTTAAAACTACTTACCTCAGTCTCCATGTACAAAATTGGCATGCCTAGTTGGCGGTGAGAGAACATTGGTTAAGAAAGCATCTGATCATAGAAATGCGGATACATTTGCACAAGGTTTGCAATTCGGCACACTAGTCAAGTCATGTCATGTTTATTAAAGGTGCACTATGTAACTTTTTCGTCCGCTAGAGGTTGCCTATTCAAAACAAAGGCGTAGTTTGATGACGGCAAGTTTGAGGGATAGGACTCGGGCAGAAATCAAGTTCATGGATGCGATTATTAACGTTACTGTAGTATGAAGCAGAGCAGGACCGAGTGTTGTGGGAGCTGAGCAAGGCCCCTGGAGCGATTGTTAATGAGATGAACGGAACACATGACTTTTATTATGCCACAGATGCCGGCGCCATTTCCGCTTTTCCGGTCATGAGTATGAGGAAACGCAGCTCTGTTTATCATATTAGATACATTTGAGTTTGTTGAAAATTATGTACATGACGTATTCGCTCGGCGGCTGCTATGACACTTGCATACTGCAGTGAGAGTAAAGTGTTTCTGCAAATTAAACCGGAAACCGAGGGTAGCGCAGACATGATGCAATTGACAGACGAATTTTCGCACGATTTACAAATAGTTGCAAACATTTGGGATATTGTAAGTACTCAACTGAGAAAAAAAATATAACACTGGCCTAGTGGTTTTGTATATTTTACTGAAAACATTTTACATAGTGCACCTTTAAAATATCAGTTTATTCAAAAGATTGTTTAAAAGCAAGCATCTTTATAGTAATAAACATTAAGAAACAGTCTCTGTGTCTCTTTCAATTAGAATTACAACTTCAAATTCTACTGAAAAGCGCTTCTATAGTGTGTTTATTTTTACCTCCAGTGGCTATACGGAAGAAAAAAAATAGGTTTTCATGTTAAAGAAGGCCCAAGAGCAACACCTACTTCTTACACTATCTCCAGGGCTTGACATTAACACACACCAACCACCCAATGCGTGTGTATTTTAGCAGTGGCCTGTAACGCAGTCACTCCAACTAGCCACTTTGGCGGGTTGAATTGCAATGTAGTGTGACGCATATAGATACTGAAATATCTGAAATGCTTCCAATGCTCCTTTTCCACAGAATAGATTCCATACCAACTGCTCTTTCTCTCTCTCTCATCTCTCTGACAGCGAGTGACACACAAACCTGCCTTCCCTTATGGGCCCTGGATGAATATTGTTGCTGTTACAGGGCTTGAATTTCGCTTATAGGATTGCGTGTATTGCATATCATTTTGCAATTTTGCCGCCTAAATTTAGTTCTTTTCATTGCTTTTGCACTTAAACAGTCAAATACACTCAAAATAATGTCAAAATGCCGGTCTTGGCGAGTATTGACGTAAACACAGTCAGTTATGTATGTTTTAAGTGAATGTAAACAGTTGGGAAAGAAAGTGCATGTGTATCAGTATAATGGATCAGTGCGTCAGGTCTTAAAGTGACAGCATTCTAATATACCTGCTGCCAAATTATGAGATTATATTAAAAATATCTAAATGGCAGTTTTTCCCCATGGTATCGACGTCAAAATTGTGGCCAGTGAAAATCCTGACTGGCTAGTAACTATAGAAGGCCACAGTGGCTGGTGAGAAAAAAAGTTAAAGTCCACAGACCTATGGTAGTCTGAAGGTGTTTACCATCCGGGACAAACTTTTCCAGAAAATATGCTTTGGCAAACTTCCTAAATGAACATCAAACTTATTGCCTGATTTTGTTCAAAATTACACCACACTAGTCTGTTTTTTAATTTTGCTTGATGTATATCGGGGCCTTACTGCATAATACTACATACAGACAGCATTATCTGTGCTGTGCTGTCCAGCCTATTCCATTTGATGCAGGCGGATTTCCGTCACTATGCAGGTCTTCCCTGCCTCCCACAGCACTGCAGAGAGCACTGCACCTGACAAATGAGAGGGAGACACATAGGGACATGCGCATCTCAGAAGATCGATTCTTCTTGTCCTTCTGTTTACCCCATCCCAAGGGACCTCTGGCGTACTGAATTACACTAACCCCTAATGCAGGGAATCCTTTTTTTATTCTTTTTTCTTTACAGCCTATTAAGTTTCTGGGCTGTGGAAATGCCCCAGTGCCACGGGCTGAAATGGCTGGAAGAACAACAGCACTGCTGAATGTAGCTCATGATTTGCTCTAATTTGGAATGGCACATTCAAGAAAGGACAAGAGAAAATCGAAATGAACATTCCTCGGTTTCATTTTCCTCTTCATGAATGTATAATTAGGCAGTCTTAATCAAAGATAAATGTGATAACGTGATCCTCAGGGATTGCTTTAGTTTAAAAGATCTTATTTTCTAATCATGGCTTCAGTCACCTAGATTCCCAAACAGTTTTTTGATCCATACACTGGCACCCAAGGGTAAACAGCTTGTAATTAATTGATAAAGAGGATAATTACTCTCCAGGCTACACAGGGGCATGAGTCATGTATTAGCCTGGGATTGTAAAGGTTAATGTATTTTTTTCTGCTTTTCATTATATTTTATAATTTTTTTATCCTCCTTTTTTTCTTTCTTTGTTTTTTTTTTTTTTTTCTCCGGCTCACTGAATGGGGATAGGGATTGAATGCTGTCTTGAAAATTTGATTGTTAGATTAATAGATTAGCCTATGTCAGGGTACAAGTTTCCTAAATTAGCTGTCCTGCAGAGTTTGACTTCAACCCTGAAAAACCCTCACCTGCCTGTAGCTTTAGTAATCCTGAAGACACTGATGAGCTTGTTCAGGTGTGTTTGATTAGGGTTTGAGCTAAACTCTGCAGGACAGCGGCTCTCTAGGACCGAACTTGCCTACCCCTGGCCTATGTCAACTGGACTTGTATTAATAAATTAGAAACATATAAGCCCCGTAAATGAATTACGCTCATACCGTTCCGAACCCGTAAGACTTTCGTTCATATTCGGAACAAAAATGAAGATCAATGAGGTTCATTCTTGTGTTATGAGCTTCAGCAGGAACCAGTGAGGTTCATTCTCGTGTTACGAGCCTTGCGTTTGAGCTCAGCAAGAACCAATGAGGTTCATTCTTGTGTTACGCAGCACGTTTGAGCTTTAGCAGGAACCAATGAGGTTCATTCTCGTGTTACGCAGCACGTTTGAGCTTCAGCAAGAACCAATGAGGTTCATTCTCGTGTTACGCAGCACGGTTTGAGCTTCAGCAAGAACCAATGAGGTTCATTCTCGTGTTACGAGCACGTTTGAGCTTCAGCAGGAACCAATGAGGTTCATTCTCGTGTTACGCAGCACGTTTGAGCTTCAGCAAGAACCAATGAGGTTCATTCTCGTGTTACGCAGCACGTTTGAGCTTCAGCAAGAACCAATGAGGTTCATTCTCGTGTTACGCAGCACGTTTGAGCTTCAGCAGGAACCAATGAGGTTCATTTCGTGTTACGTAGCACGTTTGAGCTTCAGCAAGAACCAATGAGGTTCATTCTCGTGTTCGCAGTCACAGGTTTGAGCTTCAGCAGGAACCAATGAGAATTTTCATTCTCGTGTTACGCACGCACTGTATGAGCTTCAGCAAGAACCAATGAGGTTCATTCTCATGTTGCCGCAGCATGTTTGAGCTTCAGCAGGAACCAATGAGGTTCATTCTCGTGTTACGTGGCACGTTTGAGCTTCAGCAAGAACCAATGAGGTTCATTCGTGTTACGCACGTTTGAGCTTCAGCAAGAACCAATGAGGTTCATTCTCGTATTACCCTGCGTTTGAGCTTCAGCAAGAACCAATGAGGTTCATTCTCGTATTAGAGCACGTTTGAGCTTCAGCAAGAACCAATGAGGTTCATTCTCGTGTTACGCAGCACGTTTGAGCTTCAGCAAGAACCAATGAGGTTCATTCTCGTGTTTGGAATTACGTTTGAGCTTCAGCAAGAACCAGTGAGGTTCATTCTCGTGTTCGCATTTTGAGCTTCAGCAAGAACCAATGAGGTTCATTCTGATGAGCTTCAGCAAGAACCAATGAGGTTCATTCTCGTGTTACGTTTGAGCTTCAGCAAGAACCAATGAGGTTCATTCTCGTGTTTGGAATTACGTTTGAGCTTCAGCAAGAACCATTGAGGTTCATTCTCATGGAACGCAGCACGTTTGAGCTTCCTCAAGAACCAGTGAGGTTCATTCTCGTGTTACATGTATATATCTTTCTAAACTTTTTGAAGCATCAAAGTGATAGCTGTGTAGCTGGAAATGGAGGGACAGAAAGCTCTCAAAAAGATCTTAATTTTGTGTTCCAAAGATGAACGAAAGTCTTACAGGTTTAGAGAGACATGAGGGTGAGTAATAAATGAAAGAATTTTCATTTTTGTGTGAACTAACCCTTTAACTGTTTCTGTTCACTGTATCTTCTGTCAGAAAGCATGTCATCTTTCAAGGTGCCTGTGGGACTCATTTAGCAGGCATGGCTAACATGGCACACATGGTGCTTTTGTGGCCGGTGGGAAGTCAGGGCAGAAGGAATCACTGTGTGAAGGGATGCACTAAAGGCAGGGATGCAGATGGATCTGAGGAGACTGCATTACCCTGCTGTTGAGCATAGTAAAACTTGTAATGTGGGCTCTTCCTGTTTGTCTTAATTAGACCGTGCAGCTGGGGTTGACTGCACACATCAGCCATCATTTAGCTGCACTCGCGCCTGTGCGTGTTAACACATATCCACACACAGACATATGTATCTGTCTCTACGGAAGCTACTAAATAACTGCAGAGAGCATTTTTGCTTACTCTTGTTTTCTCATTTCTGCCTCTTTTCCCAGGACCCAGATCAATTTCACTGTGGCCATTGATTTCACCGCCTCTAACGGTAAGCAATTAAGTGGAGAGAACGGTATGTGACCTCTTAAAAGGTTGAGCGATCCAAACCCAATTGTTGGCCTGCTTGTGTCGCTCAATACGCTCCTATTAGTTGTCAGTGGTCGGCCCCTGTGCTGCGATGCTGAACGGAGCGCCGTGTAAGGGTTCGAGGCGCACTGAGAGGTGAATGGTTGGATAAAACCGTCTAAAATGGCCCAGCTACACCAGCCGGTGGTGAATGTGTTTTCGATAATGAACTTGTTCAAATAATTACTCTTCTTTCACAAGTAACTGCTTCCAAACATCTTTGAATTATTCTGCAAATTAACAAGATTTGTTCAGAACAGTGTAGCGAGAGGACGGAAATCTCTTCTGAGAGATTTATTGAAGGCGGCTGCCTGAAGTGCAAGAGAGCTGACTTGCAAAGTTAGTTTAGTAACAGAGCAGCCATCGCTCAACAACTGTTTGGATCCCAACTGTTCCAAGCCCTGAACAAGCTTGACAACACAATTGGAGCACTCATCTGTGTTTCTTAAAGGGGTCATATGATGCTATTTTCAAAGATTATTAATTGTGTATTGGGTGTAATAGAATATGTTAACATGCTTTAAAGGGTTAGCTCACCCAAAAGTAAAAATCTGTCATTAATTCCTCACCCTTATGTCGGTCCAAAACGATGACTTTTGTTCATCTTCGAAACACAAATTAAGATATTTTTGATGAAATCCGAGAGTTCTCTTACCTCTACATAGACAGCAATTTGCAATTAACAAAATAGTCGTTATTTTGTTAGTTTTTTGCGCACAAAAAGTATTCTCGTCTCTTCATAAAATTAGGGTTGAACCACTGGAGTCACATGGACTATTTTAACAATGTCTTTACTACCTTTCTGGACCTTGAACGTGGTAATTAAATTGATGTCTATGGAGGGGTCACCCTCAAGTCCTCCTAGGTGTAACGTATATGACATCATTATTTCAGGCGAATACAATCGGAGTTATATTTAAAAAGTCCTGGCTAATCCAAGTAGTTGTAGCTGTTTTTGAAGTCCATAAAAAATGCAGCTGTCCGTCAAAAATGCTGCTGTCCAGTCAAGATAACTTGTAGTACCCGGATGAGCGGTGTGTTATTCACTTTGGCGGTTGTTATCTGGGAATAACATACCGCTGGAATGCGCGATTGACCAATCAGAATCAAGTATTCCACAGAGCCGCGTAATAAATGATAAATAAAACTATGCTTTTGCCCACATTTTTCATGAGCTGACCTCAAAGATCTAAGACTTTTTCTATGTACACAAAAGGCCTAGTTCTCTCTTAATCTGTGTTAGTGAGCACTTCTCCTTTGCGGAGATAATTCATCCACCTCACAGGTGTGGCATATCAAGATGCATTAATAGTAACAGTATTACTTTTAATGAGCATAAATAGCTAGTATTAGTATTTGAAGAATATTTTCACACACTTGATAAATGCTTGAATATGTTTATAGAACTAAACTTTTTGTTTGCTGCTTAATTTCCAGGTAACCCATCCCAGTCCACGTCTCTCCATTACATGAACCCCTACCAGATGAACGCCTACGCCCTGGCACTGAAGGCAGTGGGGGAAATCATCCAGGACTATGACAGTGACAAGATGTTTCCTGCGCTGGGATTTGGAGCCAAGCTGCCCCCCGATGGGCGGGTGTCTCATGAGTTCCCCCTCGTGAGTGAGCTGATGTTCAACTTCCTGTTGTCCTGAAACTCCCTGTGATTAGTCCAAAATGATGCAAGACTCTCAATGTCTTTCTGTTTTCCTTACTTTCTGGTTTGTAAACTTGAGAGCGTGAGATGCTGTTGTGCTAGGCATTGGTGCTGTGAAAGCGGTTCAATGATGCTGAGACAAGACTGTATGGGAAGTGTCTATAATTGGCATCGTCTGCTGTCATATTGATAGACACAATCCATGTTTTCTCTCCTCAGCATTGTTTTCTGTTGAACTGCTGTTGGCTTAAATGAGGGCACACATGTGAACCATTGATTCCTGTCTTTCAGAATGGAAATATTGAAAATCCCTACTGTAATGGTATCGAGGGGATATTGGAGGCGTACCATCAGAGTCTAAAGACCGTCCAGCTATACGGGCCTACTAACTTTGCCCCTGTTGTAAATCACGTGGCCAGGTAAGTTTTTTTCCAAAAAAATCCTTGAACATACGCAATCAGTTTTAAAATCAACTTATAGTGCCAGTGTGCGGGGGGGGGGCATTTTTTTAATGGGCTTTTATCTTCATTTTGTTCAGTTTAGCATATGTTTTAGTTATTTTGTTATGTGCTTTTAGCATTTTTATTAGTTTTTGTTTTTTATATTTTTGAAATCTAATTAAATACCTTTTTACATATTTATATGTAGCTTACATTTTTTTATTTGTCTTACACTCTAAAAAAAGCTGGGTTGTTTAACCCAATGTTGGGTCAAATATGGACTAACCTAGCAAGTGGGTTGTTTTAACCCTGCCATTGGGTTAAATATTTCCTTAAGACAACCCAATCACTGAGTTAAAACAACCCAATTGCTGGGTTAAAACAACCCAATTGCTGAGTTAAAACAACCCAATTGCTGAGTTAAAACAACCCAATCGCTGAGTTAAAACAACACAATCGTTGAGTTAAAACAACCCAATTGCTGAGTTAAAACAACCCAATTGCTGAGTTAAAACAACCCAATCGCTGAGTAAAAACAACCCAATCGTTGAGTTAAAACAACCCAATTGCTGAGTTAAAACAACCCAATTGCTGAGTTAAAACAACCCAATCGCTGAGTTAAAACAACCCAATCGCTGAGTTAAAACAACCCAATCGCTGAGTTAAAACAACCCAATCGCTGAGTTAAAACAACCCAATTGCTGAGTTAAAACAACCCAATTGCTGAGTTAAAACAACCCAATCGCTGAGTTAAAACAACCCAATTGCTGAGTTAAAACAACCCAATTGCTGAGTTAGTCCATATTTTACCAAACAAATTTTTTTTACCCAGAATTTTTTAGAGTGTAGTTTGTGATTTTAGTTTTTTAACTTATTTATTTCACTTAGTTCCAGGGAAACATTTCTAATTTTCGTTTATTAATTTTTAAAAATCTAATATTCATGTTTTATTTGATTTCAGGGTTGTTGTTTTTCTCAATTAACAAAAAATATTTTTAATCATTTAAGTTCTAGTTAACAATAACAACACTGAAGTTTAGACAGGGAGTAATTGGAGAGGAAAGATGGGACAGCTTCAGTTGTGCAATATCTGAGAATATGGTGTTTTTAATGGCAGATTGATAAACTATTACATTTTGCACCCGCCAGTCCTGAATATGTGGTTACAGTCTTGAGTAAAAGCATTAAACACAGCATAAATTGATATTTATTTAGCACCACTCTGGCTTTTTAACCTTGGCTTTGACCGCTCTTGCATCATTTAAAAATTCAAAAGCCATTCTGGTTGTTTTTGTTTCCATGTAAAATGTCAGCCTGTTTGCACTTTGCATACAAATGATAGATTGCCCAGATTTAGTGGAATGCAATGCAAATGTTATTTTCTGCCTGAATAGCGAAATTGATCTTTATTTTAGATTTTCAAGCACATAGCATACAGTATATGAACAACAGACACATCATGAATGAGAATAAGGCTATGCACTTTCTCTACGGACCGCCACAAAACCCATATCCTTGAAGACACTTGAGATGATTTCACTTGGCTTCAGCTTGTGCGACTCTCTGATGTTCCATCAAAGATAGTTGTCTGCCTACGAAAGCCAAACACTTGGGTTTGAACCCATATGCTGCTTGTGCTAGCCCAAAAACTGACTAAAGAAAGTTGCTGACATGGAGCAAGCTTGCTATCGTAAAGCTCACAGCATAGGTGTCATAACAGAATGACTCAGTACTGACTGCAGCTATTTTTTAATCGTCATTTGAAAGGATAGTGGGTGTGTTTCCAGAAAAAGGAGACAAAGTAATTGTCTGAAGACATCTCCACCCCCTCCCTCAAGTCACAGCATCATACAACCAAATCATTTTCCATCTGATTACACTGCATCCACTGTGGTAATTAAAAATGCCATCTTCCGCAGATTTGAATTAGACTTTCTAAATTGAAGCATGATACACCTCCTCAGGCTCTAGCTCAGAACTGGCAGAGGCAAAGATTTATTTAAACAAACAAAGCAGAACATTGCATGTGTTCACATGGTGAAATGAGTTTGAGACATTTGAAATCCAGGAAATGGAGAATGTAGAGGGCAAAATGTGTCTTGAAATATGTACTGTTGTCTTTTCTTGTCTCTGAAGCTACGCAGCTGCTGTCCAGGATGGCTCGCAGTATTTCGTGCTCCTCATTATCACAGATGGGGTCATATCAGATATGTCACAGACCAAAGAGGCCATCGTGAATGTGAGTATGACCACTAAAAGAGGACAAGTGTCCCAACAGGACCTACCTTTTCAGGCTGCAACCTAACTGAAATGAAACATAATAAGTGAAGTGACTGCAACTTCACACGCTTCATGGAAAATATATATCTGTTCACACGAAGCACACAAAGGAGCGCTCAGCTAACAATTAAGTCCATGGAGTTTTGCATTAGCTTGTAGGGTTGGGCGATATGGCTGAAAACTATATCACGATATAAGTGTTTCATATGGGTCGATATGGATAATTATTGACAGCGCCGCTCACCATGCGCATCACAAATTGTTTAATAGCACTTAAATAAATGATAGTGTGATCATATACTATAGCACAGCCAAAGGATGACAGAAAAAACCGATGCTGCTTTAATTGCGTTAAATATTTTTAATGCGTTAAACTGAAAATTTTGATCGCATTTGCTAACATGCTAATTAACGCAGTAATTAATATATATATATATATATATATATATATATATATATATATATATATATATATATATATATATATATATATACAAATACTTAAGTATTTTGAAAGCATAGGAGGACTGACTTTTACATCACTCGCAGTGCTTCATGGGACTGGGCGGAGCTAGGAGCTCTTTTGGCATAATTGCTTGTCATGGCTCTCTGATTGGTGGAAATTTCTGTACAGCATCATGGGTAATGTAGTTTTGATTGCTACATTACTACATGATTATTGTGATTACTTTGAATTACACTACATTACATTATTGTGATTACTTTGAAATAATGCCAGCTGGCAGCTTCAACAGAAGCAATTAACAACCTCTGAGTGTAGAATAGGTCTGTGTTTAATGGTTTATAATATATAATTAAAAAGTAAATTTCCCTATGGAGAAAATTTAGTTTTTTTATTTTTATTTCCATTAACCCGACTGTTTTACTCAAACATGTCTCGATGCACTCTGGGATTTATACATGTAATGCTTCCTTACAATTTGGCCTAAACAAATTATGTTTGTATAAACATCCTGGTCTTCTTCTCCAGCATGCTGTGATAAAGCATCTCCATCGTTTGATATGGGTTTTTATGATCTTATTATGGATGATATATTTTTATAATCTATTTAGGCTGCATGTATGTCACATGCAAAATGGGTGACTCACATTGTATTGAGGTCATCATTCACGCTTAAAAGGTCAATCTCGTCTCCAGTGGTGCATGTCATGTCGTTTATCTAGCCAATGAATGGGCCTGATTTCCCAGCAGACTGGATTTAAAGGGAATTTGCGACTGTTAGTCAGATTTGTAGAACAGCCACACCTTCCTTTTAAGATCTTGCCTGCTGCTCTTTCCCCAACGGCCTGCATCTGCCAAGAAGACTCGTGTTTCTGCCTGTGTGACATTTAAGAACTGAACGCAAGGTAAACATGGAGGCCTATAGTGAAAGCTGTTTTTGTTTGTGTTCAAATGACTTTTAATGTTTTTTTTATTTATCTAAATTTGAGTTTTTTAATTTAAAACAAGACATTTTAATTGAAACATAATGAAATTATTAAATATGCCAAATGTTGAGGGTACGGATCTGATTAATGATTTCAGGAGGTGGTGAATCAGAAACAGGAGATATCAGCGTAGAAAAACACTAATCTAATCAAGAAGGAGGCTGCATCTCTTAATCAAATGAAAAGGTCATGTGGTCTTGGTATGTGATTAGCCATGTGTGCATCAATCCAATAATTACTATATTGAAATAGGAAATTTGTTAACTATTTATCTATTTTAATCTTTACAGAGCCCAAATGAAAAAAAAAATCATATAGGCTATTCCAACATTTAAAAACTCTATAACTGAGAACCACAAAGAAAGATTAGTATTCATATTGAGGACTTGGACTCAAAAGCATCACAACATTTGATTTAGCATTCAGCAACAGATTTGATCCAAAACATTAAAAAAAAGGTTTCACACCGTACGATAACTTTGTGTGAGAAACAGTCCAAAATGTAAGAATTCATCCCCTCTGCCGTAGCTCTCAATTCTTATTCAATTCAAATTTGGAGCATGAAGATGCATTGCACTTGGTTTGACATCAGTGAGCATGTTTACATACACGCTAATACATTGACAACTAACAAAAATCTCTTTACTGAAATAAACTTTTTTACTATTGTTTCAGCCGATAATCTTGCAATGCAAGAAAACGTCATAGGTTACGACTGTAACCATGGTTCCCTGGTCCCCTGGATTGATGCTATGGGGAATGTCATCAGTGTGACCAGTTTCTGAAGCATTAGCACGTCATCAACTCTTTTGTCTGAAGTTATGCTGGCAGGCCCAAGGCAAGGCATCGAGACATAGTGCCTGAGTCCCCTTCTCAGGGAACCATGGTTAGAGTCTTGGCGTCTTGGATTGACGCTATGGGGAACAGATACCGATATGCCATGCTGAGCAAAAGCCTGCCTTATTAAGATGTTAATATGCACAGCATTTGTTGATTCTACAGATTACTTTGCCAGAGTCAGAGCGTCAATATAGGGCGCAACCAAAAGACTCATATAGACTTTCTAGTGGTACCACTCCCCATAAAGGCATCTTTACACAGTAACGGCGGCACATAAACCAAATCTGAAGCGGGCATAAAATCACAAAAGTTTGCATTTACACAGACTGTTTAATGCTTCCCTGAAGTGGCCGTATATACTTTACTGCATCTGAGAGAAATGTAGCAGCACGTTGATCTGCCAGTCTCTTCAAAGGAAGATTATAAACAGCAAATGGCAAATGATTACACACAACGACTATTTTGGTGGTTTTAATTTAACCTAAACAATATGGAGCTATCCCTATATGTTTTGTCTCCCACTTCTTGATTCTCGCGTTGACACTGACAGGTGGTTGTCATGACAGTGACGTAGTTTAGGGCGGCACAAGTTGATCTACTCATTGATTTGCACTGAATCAAAACAGTTTCAGAGTCGCCTTTGATACTAGGGGCTGAGGCTGTGTAAAGATGCCTTAAAGGATTAGTTAACTTTAAAATGAAAATTGCTCCATGATTTACTCACCCTTAAGCCATCCTAGGTGTATATGACATTTTTCTTTCAGACAAATACAATATTAATAAATGTCCTGGTTAATCCAAGCTTTATAATGACAGTGAATGAATTAATGAATGAATGAATAAATGTGAGGCATTTATCTAGCGCTTTCATATGTACTACCGCACACCCAAAGCACTTTGCACTCATGTCAGGGGTCTCTCCTCAACCACCACCAGTGTGCAGCAGTACAGTGGCGCCAGTGCGCTCACCACACACCAGCGATAGGTGGAGAGGAGAGAGGGTGATAGAGCCAATGTGGATGGGGATTATTAGGAGGCCATGATTAGTAAGGGCCAATTGAGGGAATTTGGCCAGGACACCGGGGTTACACCCCTACTCTTTACGAGAAGTGCCATGGGATTTTTAATGGCCACAGAGAGTCAGGACCTCAGTTTAAAGTCTCATTTGAAGGACGGTGCTTGTTACAGTACAGTGTCACCATCACTATGCTGGGCTGTTAGGACCCACTCAGACCACAGGGTGAGCACCCCCTGCTATAGGCGTATGACACCTCACTAACACCTCTTCCAGCAGCAACCTGGTTTTCCCAGTTGTTCTCCCATCCAGGTACTGACCAGGCTCAACCCTGCTTAGCTTCTGTGGGAAACCAGTCTTTGGCTACAGGGTGATATGGCTGCTGGCTAAAGTGAACGGGGCCCACGAGTAATAAAGTAAAATGTCTAGCTTCCGCTGGACCGCCCTGCCATATTCAACTTACACAGAAAGTGTAACGCCCCTCGCAGTTCAAAACCCTTACGCTGCATCTGACATCATATGTCGTTGTCAGTTATGCTTTTTTCGTACAGGGCGAGACCCCATTGCGTTTGGCGGTGTGTACAACGAATTTTGAAACTTTGCATGCGGCTCTACATCTGAAGATGCACGAGTTCGAGGCGAATCTAGCCGAGCATGACACCGGCACCCAGGCACCCAGTTTGCAATTCTAAATTAGTTGCTTATGTTTACAAAATGAGCCAAGAAAAGCAGAAATAATCAGTTTTAATGAAAATAAACATCCAAGTTTAATAAAAATGTTCATGAAACTAAATGAAAATGTCTAATTTTTAAGTTAGAAAATCTACTTTTTAGTTGTATATATGTTCTATCCATATTTTGTTTTAATGTCACAAGTAATCTCAAGGTTTTACACTATTCTGTTGTAGTGTGGTTTTGGTCAAGTCTACTAAAGTAAACATTGTCACGTGTGTAGGCTACCTTACTTATTCTCACCGCTGTTTCCTGGTGTTTTTTTTAAAACAATTACTTCGAGTCGCCCTCTGTCATTTCAAAGAATAGTACAACGCCGAGCGCGTCAAGTGTAGACACCTCGTCCGTTTGGAGAGGAGTGGGCGCATTTAGTGGAGCCTCGCGCTGTGGAGCCAGGCCAAAGAATAAACAAGGCTTTATTAGGCTCTAAGAGCAGAGCTCTGGGGAATACATGGCTCAGCTATTGTACGTCAGCTTATTTTGCCTTGACACAGCCCTTTAAACTATGTTATTGAACATTACTATATCTAGGGGGGAATGCAACCCAAATTTTCATCCAAAGTTGTCAACCAAATTTTCATAACGTTTTTACATATCAGGGCGGAAAATAAATTAACTGCCAGTTAAGGAAAATGGTTTTGTGTTTACATGACCACATGTGTTATCTTTAAAGCATAATTAGTTAGATTGTGAATGCTCTTAGTGTATTCTCTGCTTGTTTGTAGGGCTATACAATTTGTGTGATTATATATTAATTTGACTATTAAAATTAATAATATTAAATAAAATATGAAATATTACTATTGTAATACAACTGTAAAATTCCATAACTAACATACATGACTGTCTTAATGTCTTCATTTTCAAAAACGTTGAACTTTTTTATTCAGTAGGAATACTTAAAGTTTCACTTTTTCTAACAACAGTCAGTTTATAAGTTTGGGAAGATGGTCGGTGCATGTTCCATTCCTAAATCCACATTATAAGTGGGCATTTCCTGGGAACAGACCTGCTCTCCTGAGACATTTAAAACACTGACTCATGAGCTGCTTACCTAAAAAAAAAAAATCTGCACTTCACTGTGGAACCAACCTGATCTCATGAAAATGCGTTTCTGTCAGGAACACTATCATCAAATATGATTGATTGACTATTAGCATATAGTTTGGATTGGCGGTATGGTTCTGTTCTTGGCAAGAACTCCCTGCGCATTGATGTAGCCTAGCATGGATAAGAGCAGGGAGAGCAGCGATAACCCCCCTTAGGGTAAACAGTACAGAACCAACATAATGTATTGCAGATATCATTAATGTTGATATTAAATGTACAAAATAATTTGATTCAAGGGGAATTAGTATACCAAATCCTGACTGACGAGAGGAGGAGCTGGGGATGGAGAAGGGTAAATGAACTCTGAGAACCGCGACAGCTGCTGATAGTACTGAAGGAGCTTATATATACTGTACGTTGCTGTGATAGATGTCGTATTCCTATAGGTAGACGTGTACAGCTGACAGTCAGCTGATGTGAGCTAGACTGACCTGACCTACCAGAACTGACGCTACACGCTTGATATCTATAGCACGAATTGTATTTATCATGCGATGTATACGCCAAAATGAGTTTTTGCGTGCATGTTACGCACTTTATAATGTGTTATATGCATGCAACCCACACAATTAAACCTACCTAATGGGGTAAAAAAAATGTGTATCATATCCACGTAAAAACAAATTTTGCCATATAAATTGCAAAATAATATATATATATATATATATATATATATATATATATATATATATATATATATATATATATATATATATATATATATATAAACATTTTGTTTATAGCCTTATCAATAACATCTCAGACAGCAATAAAATTTTTGTCTTGACAGCAAATGAGAATAACAAATTATATGGCATCTTTTTTGGTTACACTTCATTTTAAGGTGTCATTGTATATTTAAGTACTGAGTAATATTACTTGACTACTTGTACTTACTATATAGGGTTAGGGTTTAGTTGCATGTGCTTGTGCTTTCAGCCCACTGGTGGTATGAACTATATTTAGGATATTTTTTATGGTGCTTTTTGTCATTTTTTAGAGCCCCTTATGAAAAAGAGCTGGACATTCTACCTAATCTTCCACAAAAGAAAGATATAATACACATTTGGAACGGCATGAGAATGAGTAAATGGTGACATTTTTGGGTGAACTATCCCTTTAAGCAGAATCTGAAATAAATTGTCATTCACATGTCTGATGAAATCTCTTTCCAGCTGTGTGTTGGGGGAAATGTGTCAGAAATGAAGGCTGTATCTAAAATGCTACCACAGTCTGCACTTTCCTCTCATCTATGATGGTGAACAATGTTCATAAGTGCTAAATCAACTCTAAAACTCATCGTAATATCGCTCGGAAATTCAGTGTAGGAGGTCTGTTAACGCATCCAGGTGGACCAGTGTCCTACACATTTTTATAGATCCCAGTTTTTGGGTGGTCCTCCTGAGTGGCATGCATTATGTTCGGAGTTTCGTAACGGCGTGTGAAATGTTCACAGAAAACACAGAGGAACACTGACCTACTTTTCTCCTCTACTCTGATTCACAGGGACAGGCGCATGTATCATTCATGAGAAAAGCTGTTACTCTAAGCAGCTGTTTGCATCTCATCCTCCTCGTCCATTTGAAAACAGGTCGTAGAGGAATGGACATTCGCCCACGGAAGGCCTTTTTGATCTAAGGGTGTTTCGACAACATCCCTTTACTTCCCACAACAGCTGACAGCTCCCTGCCGCTAAGCTGTCTCATTACAGTTTCAGCAGAAATGCGAATGTAGACATGTGGTGTGGCATACGCCTATATAGCAATATATTAACAAAGAAGGGTTTGGGGCAAGAAGTACATTGTTTTCAGTTTTTATTTGCCAGTTACGTGTCACATGTCAACTATATTTAGGGTTTTGCAATATGGCTTCCTCTGCAGATGTCTTTAAGCTTCCTAAAAACACATGTGGCTGTGTGGAGCTATACATTTACCATACACTTTTAAAAATAAGCGGGTTTTCGCAGTGATGCCATAGAAGAACCATTTTAAGTGAACAGTTCTTAAAATAACTGTTATTCTATTAAGTCGGGGACACAGTAAAATTATTTTAAAATCTTACAAGATTTTAAAAAAATGTGAGACCACAAACATGATGATAAGAAATCATAGATTTAACCGTTTTGCTCATCTAGTGTGTGGAGTGCCACGATGCGACCAGAAAAGCACACCACACACTAACAGATTTCTGTCTGTGAACATTAAACGTGACTTTAAGGAAACTAAAATGGTGGACGACCAGCAAGAAGAAATGACGCATAGTTTATAGTATATGGATTGCTTTTTATGTTGCCTTTTAAAAGCAGTCCATATAAGTGCCATTAGTGTGGCCCCAGCTTTACAGCACGAGCTGGAGGTGAGTCTTCCATCAGCTCGCTTTCTGATTGGGTGTTGTTTCGCTTCCCAAGCTAATCTCCAGAGCATTTTAAAAATCCAAAGCACCTTTTTGTGGAATGGAAAGTTTCCATGGATGTTCAAGGTTCTTTATGGAACTTTGGATGCCAATAATCCTGAATTTTTCCTTCATCCTTCATCCTTCTTATCATACATCCTGCACTGGACGTGAAAACTATAACTGGGTTGGGCTGAAACAAAATCCTTTTCACATCATGATTAAATAGCAAATGCACTCACGCCCATCTGTGCTGGTCTGAAAACCAGGTGTGTTCAGGCGCATTGTTGACGCGGTGCTATTTTGAGGAACTGAAAACGACTGCACCATTGACCAACAAAAACCTGCTCTAAAGTCAATAGTGCAGTATTTTTTGTGTTATTTAAAAGGCACGTTGGTAATTTGTGCCTATAGGCACACAGAGGGATGCGCAGCAGTACACAATAATTTTTAAATATTCAAAATAAAAGGATTCCTCTCTGAAGAAGCTTTCAGTCTTTCCGTTCGCGAATTCCACCGTGTACATAGTGAATCCACCATGGCACGAGTGCAACTGGCTTTTAAAGGGAATGGGAGATGAGACTCTGATTGGTTTATTGCACGTTAGGCCCAAAACACATCCATGACTCATTAAGAGACTAGGTTGCCTATACAACCCTTTTGGACCATGCACCTGGCACGTCAACTTTTTTTTTATTCGTTAAACTAGCAAAAGTGAATTTTGACACGCCCTAAGTGCACCTGCGCCAGACCATGCGCTCATATCGTTACAATAGGGCCCTAAGGCCCTGTAGTCTTTAAAGGGAATAGTTCACCAAAAATTTGAAAATCAATTGCTACATTATTTACTTTATTTATTTGCATGTGTAATGCTTCTTTTAAGCAGAAGTGAGAGTTAAACATAAATGCATTTACACAGAAATTAAAATCTTTTGAAATAATGCTTTGAACATTACTATTTTAAACCTACAGTTTTAACAAAGTGTGCACCGATAGATTTTTGGCTTTACCAATCTAAGAGAAATGAAGCAGCGCGTTGATCTGCCAGTCTCTTCAAAACTGTTTACCTGATGTGTGAGTTGATGAATGGTTAGCTTATTTGTGAATAAATGCCTAAATTAAATCTGTTCATCATATAAAGCAATCGAGTCTCTTCAGAAAATGTGGTCTAAACCGCTCAATTCATATGGATTAGTTTTACGATCTCTTTATGATCTTTTTGAAGCGCCAAAGTGGTAGTTGCGCCGTTATTTCTGTTATTATAGTTTTATAGTTAACTTAGCACTGTTATTAAAGTTTGAATATAAAGTATATTTGAGACTGTATCTGACTATTGATTTAATTAATCTCTTTTCTTTGCATGACACATTACACATTGTATAAGCATTCATTTCATGTGTCATTGAATGAAAGAGAGGCTCCCAGGACCGCATGTTAACATCCTTTTGATTTTGCCGGCAAAAATGAGTCCTAGAGACCAAAAAAAGTATTCCATATGACTTTGCTATATTTCAAGTCTTCTATAGCCATATGATAATATCCGATGCAGTCAGGGGTGATTTTAGGGTTTTCATTTTAGGGGGGCTCAGCCCCCAGTGAGGGTATGAAAAAAATGCTAACACTTTAGTTTAGGGTCCAATTCTCACAATTAGTAGCTTATTAGCATGAATATTAGGATGTATTTACACAGTTTTTCCATTTACGTCAGTGAAGAAAGTAAACATATGGTTAACTGATATTTATATGTTTTATGAACCATTTTCGTAAACACGTTAATTTACTGAAGGCTACCAGCAAAGCTACTAAGTTTATTAAATTAATTCACAATATTCACACTTTAATTACTAATCTTACGCCCAATACAGGCTGAAAAAAGCTGAGCTTTTTTATTTACTTAAGGCTACAAATGGAATTATATTCATTTACAATATCTTGCCATTACAGTCATTATTAATCTTATGCCTAATCTGAAGAAAACGGCTTTGTTAATATTTCTTGTTTGTTAACCCTTAAAGACCTGGGGTCTAATGATCAGCAATCGTTTCTGTTTGGCTCATGGGAACAACCCACGTGCGTTTCCTTGACGAATTAATGCTGCATATTTTGATCATCCATCCACGCTCACTACTGAGCCTCTGAATGATCAATGTGAGAAGCAGAGATTCTCCTCTTTACAGTGCAGTTTACAGCATACAGATTTGATCAGCGGTTTAAAAGTTATTAAACATTTTAGAACGATAATTGTTTTCAGCCGCATGCGGCTGTCTCTGTCTTTAAGGGTTAATTACATTATGAATCATATTAGGCCTATTTTCAATTCAAACATTTTAGACAAAATTGTATTAATTTGCCTGAATATTTTTGTCATTTTCTTTAACATTTCTGACTTAAAGAAGCAGCTGTTAAATATGAAATGTTTAGTTTAGCTACTTATCTTGCACTTGACATCGAGTCGCGCTGCTAAAATTTGCGCTCATCCTCAGCAGCTTCTGTGTGAACATAAAGTTTCATATGGTTTTCACAAGGTTAATCACATATTTTTTAGGGGGGCTGGGCAGAAGTCCCTCTAAAAAGGGCCAAGTGATACCCATGTATGCAGTTCTCAAATCTCATTTTTTAGCACCTCGCATGTAGTTGCAGAATGCTAGAACTAATTTCTACTTTTGTTCTTCCAAAAAAAAAAAAAAGTTAATTTTGAGTAAACGATTCCTTTAAAGAGTTACTTTACCCAAAAATGAAAATTCTGTTATTAATTAATCACCCTCATGTCATTCGACACCCGTAAGACCTTTGTTCATCTTCGGAACAGAAATTAATATATTTTTGTTGAAATCATATGGCTCAGAAAGGCCTCCCTGTGTCGTGGTGCTTCGTGAGTTCACATCAGAGGCCCAGATGGAAGACAAGAATAAAGTTGAATAAAGTCGCTATTTTGATTTATTTTCCGCACAAAAACTTCTCGTCGCTTCATAAAATTATTGTAGAACCACTGTAGTGAGATGGACTTTGTAACGACGCCTTTAGTACCTTTTATGGGTCTTGAGAGAGGAAATGTCATTGCTGCCAGTGGAGGCCATTTCAGAGCCATCGGATTTCAACAAAAATATCTTCATTTGTGTTCCGAAGATGAACGAAGGTCTTACGGGTGTCGAATGACATGAGGGTTAGTAATTAATGACAGAATTGTCATTTTTGGGTGAACTAACTCTTTAAGTCTAATAAAATACTGTGGTTCTGTGTTGGGCTCTGGCAGACTCTAATGAGCCGCGCATATTCATTTTCTGTCTTAGATAATTAGCATTGAAAGCTGGAATCCTCCCATCCGTCAGCGGAAGACATGCAGCCTTTTTATTGGACATGGTAATTACAAATAACAATATGCACGGGTAAGGGCTAATCGGAGGATGATAATGAGAAACAACAACATTAGAAGCGCATTCATTTGTCATGTTGGACGTGGGCAGGCAGGCCTGGAATGATTAGCCAGTCAGGATGCTCGAGCACTAGCAGAGGTCCATCATCTGCCAATCAGATATGACGTGCAACATGAAGGGTGGCTGGATTAATCAATTAGACAGCTCTTTGTCAGATTGAACCGCCCACTCGTTGTGTGACTGATGATAGTCTTAATAGAAGTTCCTGTCCTCAGTCACACCCTGACAATATTTCACGCCATTTCTGACTTCATCCTGCTATTTCTACCCTTCGTTACAGCATGGGCATCATTAGTTTAGCCTCAAACTGTCTGTCACACGGTGCATTTTCCTCACTTAGTACAGGGGGCGTATTACAGAATCCTATCTTATCTGTTTGGTAACCATGGCAATTTCAGTTAGGACGCATTTAGGACAAAGGCTATTACAGAATTAAATTTCTTAAATGCATAATCTTATTTTAAGGATAGGAAACGGGTATTACAGAAGCATCCTAACTCGACAAAAAAATCCTAAAAGCTGTCTTAACTTTAGGACAACCCCACTGGTGTCCTAACTTCAAACATTTTTTAATCCAACGGTAAAAATCACAGTACAAAAATCATTTTTCCAGAGAGCGTTACATTTATTAATTATATAAGATGAAGAGCAGCGACGTTTTGATGTTGGAGAGACTTTTGGAGGACCCAGAGGATGTGCTGTTTTTATGATAAAATGCTTGTAAATGATTACAGACTCCCACAACACATGATTTTGCAGTTATTTGACGAATTGCGAACAACATTACAGAGGCCAAACGAGCCGTCAGGGAGCATTACCTGTCGTTCTTCACTGGCATAGAGTTGGTTTGACACTGGACGTTTGATATTCGCTAATTTAAGGACCTTCTCTAAAGTTACATAAGACATTTGTAGACCTAAACATTTCTAACTTCAATAGCATTTGAACGGAATATGTAAAAGCTGTGCATCATAGCTTACACCTAACACTTAACAGTTGGTTTTGATACTGTAATTCATTCCGTCAAATGCTACTGATGTTAGAAATGTGTATACCAATGTAACTTTAGAGACGGTCCATTAATTTCGAACGTCTAACGTCAAACCAACTCTATGGCGGTTCACTCTTCAAGTGACTAAGGCCTTATACTTTTTTATTTATAAAACAGGCTTTAACTTTTCAACGGAGCTTATCAAAATGTCATTTTCTGCCGTATTGGAATTAAAAGCACGCGGTTGTTTCTCCATTTTGATTTTAGGTTTACCTCAGAAGCAGTTTGCGCGTTGTTGGTTGCGTGGAAACAGACCTGACAGTTGATAACCGAACTCGAATGAGCGGTTTAAGATTTCCTAACCACGGATAAGAATCCTAAATCAAGTTAAGATTTGCCTCTGTAATACGAAATTGTGAAAAATCCTAAATTAACTTATAATTTCTTAAGTTAAGACATAAGATAGAAAGTTTCTGTAATACGCCCCCAGAAGACCAGAATGCTTGGCTTGGAGGAATAGTTTGGCCAAAATGTAAAATTCTGTCATTATTCATTCACCCAAATGATTCAAACATGTTAATAGGTTTCCCTTTAAAATAAAATAAAAAACACAGTAAATTCTCCTAATTACCTACTTTAAACAGAATGTTACATTATTATGAGATTGATAAAATTATGAACATACTGTCAAAAGAGATGGTGTTTCATGGCAGTTTGTGGGCAAGCGGTTCTCCATGCTATACGTCCCTCTCCTCCAAGCCCTTTTATTTTGGCTGCTGTGTGTTTGCCTGAGGTCATGTTCATCAAAAATCTTCAGAATATTCTTCAAAAATTCTCATTTTGTGTTCCAGAGAAACAAAAGAACAGCATATGGTTTTGAAAGGACATGAGGGTGAGTATAATGACAGAATTGTAAGTTTTAGGCAAACTGTTCCTTTAATGTCCAAAAGCCAATTTAATTCTCCAAACCATGTATTTCCTTTACCAGCACAATGATCATTTCCTACAGCAGCTGGGCACTGATGACATTACATTAGCGTTCTCGCCAGACCAAATAATAATGCTGTCAGCGTGTGAGCGTGCGGCTTTTGTTGTAACGAAACACGGAGCAGGTGATTTGTGTGTTCTTTGAATCAAGTTTCTGTTCATCATGTCGATGTGGGAGTTCGGGCTGCGTGTGACGTTGAAGAGCTGTTGTCAAGGAAACGAACTGACTGTTTTGTTTTCTCATTACTTCAAATCTGCCCTGTCAATCATGACAGAAGCCGATGACACAAATGGGGCAACCAACTTCAATTATTCATGGTGCCCTGCCTGTCTTTTATGACATGTAGGCAAGACAGGACTGTCATAAGCTCTGCACTGATCATTTAAGATTGCAGAAGATGGAAATCGTTTGCACTCCCTCTCAGTAACTGTCTATTTGTTGTTATGGTCTTGGCCCGAAAAATGAAGGTTTGGTCTCTGAACCCATTAGAAGAGCATCAGGAAAGATTTTATTACAGAACATCTCAATGGAAAATGGTGTTATTATTTTGGGCTGCCATCATAAAAAGTACAGCTTTTGCCGGGTTTTCATTTGTTTATTCTTACACAATCCGAACACTCTGCAAGTGCCACATGCAAGTAAAAATTATGTTTGGGAAAAAATAATTAAAGGTAAAATAATTGAAAAATCTGGGCCAAAACTGAAAAATTCAGTTTGAGCTGAAACTTAACATACACACTCTGGGGACGTCAGAAATGTATTTTACATCTCATATTTATTCACCTTTATTTTACATCCCCCTTAAATAAATGTATGTAGACTACCATTCACTACCATCATTCACTACCATCCCTTTTGAACTCAAAGGGGTTCTATAATGCTTCTTTTTACAAGATGTAAAATAAGTCTCTGCTGTCCCCAGAGTGTGTAGGTGAAGTTTTAGCTCAAAATACCCCACAGATCATTTTTTTATAGCTTGTTAAATTTGTCACTTTTTGAGGGTGAGCAAAGTTGTGCCATTGGGTTAGACCCTACTCTGAAGTAGGTGACAATTTAGTTCCCTCAAAAGGAGTTCCTAGTTCCTGCAGTGCGAACACGCCAAAATCCGGGTATTTCCACCAACAGTTCTTAGAACTATGAAAAATTCCGCTGGTACAAAAGCCCCTATAGTGACTTATAGTGGAAAAAACGCGCTGTAGTCCAAACAAGCTGTTTGTTGTAGTTCTTGGAAAGTGGATTCTGTTAAATATAAAATATCTCCCTTTGGCGATCTTTTTATGCTCAACATTACATCATTACAGACTAACTAAAGTTGAAAAAGTGAAAAGCATAATAGGTCTCCTTTAAATAAGCACATCATCCTGCTATTTAAAGTGATCTTTTTCTTTTTGGACTTTTCACTACTGTAAAATGGCATAGCATAAGGGAGCGCGGGGCACAACCTAATGCGGGGTTAGTATGTTTGAACACTACACATGCCAGGATGATAAAACTTTGTGTATTTAACTAGTTGCCATATCAATATTAATTAGAGAATAAAATGCGCCAAAATTAAAAAATCTTTGGAAGATATCACTAAATATTTATTTAACCATAGCAAAAGTAAATTTCTTACTTAAGTTTATTTTTCATCTCTGTTTTTTTTTTAGTTTATTTAAAATAAGAGAAATCTGATATTATTGTAATCTTATATCTGTTTTTTAACAGTTGAGATTGTTCTTTAATGTTGATCTAACAGCAGAATACAGGAGCCGCGTTTTAAATCCCAGTGGAGCAGGTGGGGTGTGTTGTCACACTGCGTTACAATGAGCCCCTATTACGCTATTATATTCTATACTTTTATGGATTCTTTTGAGAAATCATGAGAAAAGGGTGAATAATGACTAAGAGTCAATGTTCAGAAATTATTCATTATTATTATGTTTTGAACTATGCTGTATAGCTGTATTTAGCGACGTGTTTGTTGTCAAACTCAAAAATTGGTGTATTTTTAATGATAAAAGAGGCCATTATTTTATTTTTTAGATGTTAATAATTGTATTTCATTGACAAAAATATTTTAGTTTGTCTTTTTTGATTATATCAGGTAACATTTTAAGCTGTCATTTGGTCATGTTACGATGTACCCCACCTATGGGGCATGTTGTCACACTTCACTTCCATTCTTTCGGGGTAAATCAAGACAAAAGTATACACTGTATTCATGAAACAAAACCACATAATTGTACTAGACGTGTGCAATTAATGTTGGAAAAAATAAATACTCTAAACCCCAAGTGGATTTACACAAACTGAGACAGTCAAAAAGCGTTAGGTTGTGCCCCGCTCTAGGCTAATTGAGATGCACCTTCATTCTGGCCATGGTATCCTAACAAACCACTTTGTTTGGTCAAACTTGTTAGCAAACTTATATGTAATACTGCAATTAACATCTCTTGAAGGACAAGAGTACTTAAATACTCATGTATTTGTTTTATTTTATTTTCTGGCAGCCATTGCTAGGGGTTTATTTTCATCTGGTTGAAGTGGGCTCAGAAGTGATTTTGTCATTTTGTCTGGCTGTTGTAGTGTCAATAGCTGCAGTGTTTGGCCTGTGATATTTAGACCTCTGTGCAAATAGTCACCCTGAAACTACTACCCCATAATCAAATAGGGCACATAAATGATGCAAAACGTCAATGAGTGTGCTGTGTATGAAATGATGAATGTTTGCTTGTAGTATTCTCAAATATCCACGGTGAAGTGTCTGGAGTGGGAGTCGGCGGGAGGGCTGCTAGAGAAGCGGCTGATATGGCGATCAATACTGGCCCCGCTTCCCTCTCCCTCTGCTCACCCTCTAGAACTTTCTACAGCATTCTGTTCTACCACTGTAAATAGCCCAACACCTCCGTGCTGGACACATGAGCTGTTTACCAATACCAACTGTTGCATGCAATGATAATGCTAAATGAATTGCATTTTGGTAATTCCTGTAATTTTGTTTGTGTTCATAAGTAATACAGAACCTCAAAAGGAAGGTATTACTTTGTTTTAGACTCCCAATTGAGTGTTCCTGACCATGACACGTAGTGAATGCCATAGTCAGGAACAGTTATTCTGATGGATATTTAGTAATTTTAATTTATTTGCAGGTTTTTTTTTTTTCCTGTTTGGCCTGAGCGCAGATGCACAGAGGCTCTCGTTCTCTGCCTTCATAGTTTACTGTCTTTGTTTAACAGTATTATCTAAAAAAATATTAGACAGAATGGATAAACAAAGAGAGTGAATGATATATGAAAAAGTATTATAGCATTTGCCTTTCTGTTATTAGAAATACCATCAGCATTCAGCAGTCTATATCATTTAAACAAGTCTTTGAATATTGTCGTTGTCGGGCGGAAACCTTATCCAAAATGTCTAAAACTGCTATTTTTCAGGAAATGGGGAAAAAACACTGTTTTTTTAAATACCGGTAATTAAACACCATTGTCAAAGTTGATTTGGGGGCCTAATATGTGATCAGATGATGTAACATTTGACCAAAATCAAGCTCAAGCTCAATCAATGGTGTTACGAGTGTTATTGACCAGCCGCATCTAAAGCCCTGTTTACAGCTGGTATTAAAATGCATTTTGGTCGATCAGATCACAAGTGGACGACACTAAATACAGACGTGAACGGGGTCTGTACGCCAGGCAAATGGTCCAAAAGGGTTGTCCCTAATCTCTCAATGAGTCGGGTGTGTTTTGGGTGTAACGTGCTATAAACCAATAAGAGTCTCATCTCCCATTCCCTTTAAAAGCCTGTTGCACCGTGGCGGATTCGCTATTTCCATGGCAAAATTTGCGAGTGGATAGACTGAACGCTTCTCCAGAGATGAATCCTTTAATTTTGAATATTTAAACATGTTTGTGTGCTGCTGCGCATCCCTGTGTGTGTAATAAGCTAGATGTACGCGTGTTGTGCCCCCGCCTATAGGCGCATATTACTAACGCGCACTTTAAATAACACGAAAAATACTGCGCTATTGACTTTAGAGCGGGTTTTTGTTGGTCAATGGCTCAGTTGTTTTCAGTTCCTCAAAATAGCAACACCCCAACAATGCGCCTGAACACACCTGGTTTTCAGACCAGCACACCCATGGGCGAACAGACGGGCGCGTGTGCATTTACTATTTAAAAAACGTGGCGCTGGACGTGATAATGATAACTGCATTAGGCTGAAACTAGCAAAAAACGCTTTGGCGCCGCATTGCAACAGGTGTATGATAGGTTCTATCTATCTTCTTTTTGAACATTTATTAATTCTGCTTGTTTCATAAACAAGGCCCATTGTATATTTTAAAAAAAAGCATGTAAATATGTGTGTTGTTTTGTCATCAGGCTGCCAAGCTTCCCATGTCCATCATTATTGTTGGAGTTGGACAGGCTGAATTTGATGGTAAGTGTTTTTTCTAGTAGTTTTATTAGATAACTACAATTAATTGTAAATATATATATATATATATATATATATATATATATATATATATATATATATATATATATATATATATATATATATATATATATATATATATATATATATTGTAGTTATAAACTGGTCTCTTCTGTAATATGATGTCTTTAAATTATTTGTATTTTAATTCATCTGATTGATTAATTTATCCTGTAATTTGTTTAATTATTTTTAAATCATTGGAGAGCTTTAGTTTCTTTTACTTTATAGAATAAATTAACATGATTTTTTTTCACCCCGTGCATTATTAACAAAAGGCTTTATAAAATTGAAATCAATAACTCAAATCAAAATGTTTCTTTAACCCAGCTGAGTGCCCCAAAAGTAGTTTGATTAGTCAAATAAGTGCTACAATAGCAATAACACAGTTGTTTTTGTCGTTCAGAGATGCGTGCGCAGTATATGTTAACAGGAGATCATTTAAAGAGGCCTGGTTTGGGCTATTCACAGAGTAATTATCAGCTATACTACATGGTAAATAAGTACATACTGTCATGTCAGGGCATGTAATGATCCGTTGGACCACTTGGGAAGTCGAGAGAGGTCGAGAGAGACTTTGATCAGTATTGAAATAGAGCTTCGTCCAGGAATAACAACATCCTGTAGCTCAGGCTCTCAGAGGTGGAAGATGAGCTCCTATCGGATGAGGTGAGCAGGTCATGTGGAGAGGGCCTGTTGTTTGAGGAGTGCGTAATGGAAATCTCTCTGTGCATTCTAGTTACACAGACTAATTATGTGCAGCTGGTGTGAAAGCAATACGAGGTGATGAAGGAAATGATGGCCCTAGTAGTTTCGAGACACCTGAAATGACTTTTACAACTGAATTCATCACTATGCACACAAAAACAGGAAAAGTTCTTGATAGAGTAGAAAAAAATAGGATTTTGTCTTTATGTATTTACACACCTTTATGTCATTCCAAAACCATTACTTTTTATTCTCATGAAAATTAAATGTATCATTGAATTATTCAAATAAATGAAATACATAACCACAAGTCCAGTGATTAATTTAACTTCCTGTCTTTTCCCACAGCTATGGTTGAGTTGGATGGTGATGACATCAGGATCTCCTCAAGAGGAAAATTAGCAGAGCGCGATATTGTCCAGGTGACACCACTAGCAGGCTACTTTTTAAAGCTTGTTTGAACTGCAAGCATGTTATGTTAACTTTGGGGTTTTAACTAGCTGACTTGTCGCCCCATGTCTCTTTCTTTCAGCAATCAAATCCATTAAGCATGAGAATTTTAATTACTAATTCAGTCACTGTGGAATCAAGCCCTCGTGTAACAGCTCCACACCATAACCCACATTATTATAAAGCAATTCATTATGCAGGTCCCCTGTGAGTGCAACCTGTCATTAGTAGTAATAAGAATATCTCAGGCTACTGAGTCACAGACAGCTAGAAAAGTGAAGAGAATTCACTCTCGAGGAGCTCTTTCATTTGTTTTATGCAGGAAGAAAGTGTAGCAGAGAAAAGATGATGTGATAGATGGATGGATAGATGGGACTGCATTAAATTGAATTGAATGGGATAGGATGAATAGACAGATGGATGTGATTGAATTGTATGGGATGGATTAATGGGATTGGATAGATAGATGGGACTGGATGGATGGGTGGATGGATCGATGGGTGGGTGGGTGGATAGGAATGAACTGGATGGATGGATGGATGGATGGATGGATGGATGATTGATTGAATTGGATGGATGGATGGATTGAATAGGTTGGGATAGGATGGGATTGGATGGATGGATGGATGGATGGATGGATGGATGGATGGATGGATGGATGAATGGATGGATGGATGGGTGGATAGGAATGAACTGGATGGATGGATGGGTGGATGGATAGGAATGAACTGGATGGATGGATGGATGGATGGATGGATAGGAATGAACTGGATGGATGGATGGATGGATGGATGGATGGATGGATGGATGGATGGATGGATGGGTGGATAGGAATGAACTGGATGGATGGATGGATGGATGGATGGATGGATGGATGGATGGATGGATGGGTGGGTGGGTGGATAGGAATGAACTGGATGGATGGATGGATGGATGGATGGGTGGGTGGATAGGAATGAACTGGATGGATGGATGGATGGATGGATGGATGATAGATTGAATTGGATGGATGGATGGATTGAATGGGTTGGGATAGGATAGGATGGGATTGGATGGATGGATGGATGGATGCTGTTGGATGGATGACAGTTGGATGGGGAAGGATTTTTCTAATGAATGGATGAATAAATCAGGGATAGATGATTAATACACATTGATAAATAAATACATGAGGAATGGTTGGTTTGAAGATGAAAAATGTGGGATGAATAGATGGATGAATAAATGGGATGGATGATGGGGCAGGAATGGATGAATAACTGGAATGACTGGTGGATGGAAGTAGTTGTAGCACCAGCAAAAGAGTGGACTGTAAAATAACAACATTATTCAAATTAATATATTAATAATTTATTTAGTTATAGAATTAATATTAATATATTAAAATAACTTAATTTGCTAAAATATACGGTAACGCTTTATTTTAAGGTGACGTGGTTAAACGCAAAACACACACAAAAAGTACAATTTACTTGCAAAAAGTTTTTCCACACAGATTTTTTAAGTATATTTCACATATGGAATTAAGTAAACTCTACTTAACTAAGTAAAGTAAAATGAACAAAGAAAATAAGTAATTTTAACTGGTCTAGTAAAAGGTTGAGTAATTTCTATTTACTTTGCAATAGTTTTTACCCCAACAATATAATACTGAATTAAGCCACGCTTTTAAAGCGAACATCTAGGTAAATAACACAATAGATATTGTGTAGACACCATATCTACATACACACACTGAACACAGAGACCTCAATACTTGGACTAACACAATACACTACGGTAACATTTGATGGATCATTTTTTAGTATGAATGTCATTTTGAGTAGAAAATGAACTTCATATGTCACAAAATGGCAAATTACTAAACCTAACAAAAAATGCAATGATAAATCAACCTTATTAATTATTCAAGCCCAAGTGCATGATAGGAACACCAGAATAAGAAAAGTTGAGTAGTTTTACTTAAAGGGATAGTTCATCCAAAAATGTGAATTAGCCCATGATTTACTCACCCTCAAGCCATCCTAGGTGTATATGACATTCTTCTTTCAGACGAATAAAATCGGAGTTCTATTTAAAAATGTCCTGGCTCTTCCAAGCTTTATAATGGCAGTGAATGGCAGCCCGAAATTTGAAGCCCAAAAAAGTGCATTCATCCATTATAAAACTGCTCCCCACGGCTCTGGGTGTCAATAAAGGCCCTCTGAAGCAAAGCGATGGGTTTGTGTAAGAAAAATATCCATATTTAACATGTTATAAAGTCAAATATCTAGCTTCCGGTGGACCACCTTCCATTTTTGAAAAAAAGAGCAACTGCCATAACTATGACGTCAGATGTAGCACAAGTGTTTCGAATTGCAAGAGGCGTTACACTTTTTAAAATTTTACTTTATATATATATATATATATATATATATATATATATATATATATATATATATATATATATATATATATATATATATATGTATATAAATATGGATATTTTTCTTACAAACCCATTGATTTGCTCAGAAGGCCTTTATTAACCCCCGGAGCCGTGTGGATTACTTGTATAATGGATGGATGCACGTTGTTGAGCTTCAAATTTTGGGCTGCCATTATAAAGCTGGGAAGAGCCAGGACAGTTTTTTTATATATATATATATATATATATATATATATATATATATATATATATATATATATATATATATATATATATATATATATATATATATATATATATATATATATATAATTTGATTGTTTTACAGTTCTTGAAATTACCTTAATGACAAAATTATATCAGCACCGCTCGTTTCTGTTAATAACGCGCAGCTTTACTGGAGTAAATCTCTTACCTTGCTTTGAATATTGTGGTGGACAATGTGGAGGCTCTAAGTCAAAAAGGTTAAGAAGCTCTGTGTTAGTGGATGGATGAGTAAATGTTGCACGTTGCTTCCTGCCCCTCACAGTTTGTGCCGTTCCGGGATTACATGGACCGGACGGGAAACCACGTGTTGAGTATGGCACGACTGGCCAAAGACGTTCTGGCTGAGATTCCCGACCAGTTCATTTCTTACATGAAGAGCCGGGAATCAAACCCAATCCAGCGCCGCCTCCGTACACACCGCCAGGACACACACACCACACACAGATCTGAGCTCCTGAACCTGCTCTCCCTGGAATCATGGGGCAGCCGGACCGGAGCTTTAGGGTTTAGCTCCCAGTGTCACCATGTGTTTGAACTCTCCGAGACACTCCGAGGTACAGTGGCGTTTCTGTTTGTGCCATTTATATTTTCTGCCCGTTTTTTTTTCTGGGAAGGACAGTGTGACCCAAGGGCAGCTTTTTTGTTTGTTTTGTTTAAAAATATCTATATCTTGGCCTGTGACTGTTTCTTATTTTGTGGATCAGTTGACAAGAGGATGAAGAGCTGGAAGAGGAGGAGGGTGATGTTTGTGGTTTCAACTTGTGCCTGTCTGTAACTGTCTCAGTGTACCAGGACAAGTGTGCCCTAATCTGACATTGGACCTTACTCCACGTCGGTATACTAGAGTGTGCACGTTACGGTGACGTTTTTAGATTCGTATCGCTTTCATTTCGTATCAGGTCAGGCCTGTGTCGGTTTGGGTTTATGTTAAGCATCGCTCGTGGAAAAATGTTATTTGATACTTTGTCAGTATCCATTATGGTTTAGGAAAGCATGCATGTGTGAGGAGAAGCAAAATTATCGTTTTGTGATGAGAGTTGCAACACGGCTCTTTGGGAAAACGTGCCTCTACCTACATTTTAGCAAATCTAAAAAAACCGGACCAATACAAACAAATCACTGCGGTTTCCAGCTGAAATGAACACTAGAGGCTGTAAAACACCAACCACTTTTATTCCTTTTCACAGAAAATTATGATTACATGGGCAGATTGTCAATTAATAAAGACTTATTTTTGTGCAGATCCTCGCACAATACTATGTTATGACCTGAAAGCACTTTTACCATTGTACATGATTTGTGAACTAATACATTTGAACATTTGCAGCACATAAGCAGCTCCATATGTGTGGCTTTTCTCACCTGGGACAGTGTTGCACTTGTGAAACACGAGTCACGAAAAAAGAGCTCAAAGTACAAGCAGCTAAAATGGCATAGTTGCTTCAGTAAATCCGTTTTTACCTCACGTTTGCTTTTGTTAACACTATCGGATATGTTTAGGGTTAAGTCAGTGTTTCCCAACTTTTTTTTTTTTTTTTTTTGCGCCGGTAAATGCTGCATATTAAAACTATATATTATATTAGAAGCAGTTGAGTTTAAGTCATGTAGGAACACAATATGGTCATATACATTGGTGCTTGAAAGTTTGTGAACCCCTTGTGGAATTTGTAAAAATGGCAATAATTTTTACAAAATAAGAAAAATGCATGTTATTTTTTATTTTGTACTGTCCTGAATAAGATATTTTACATAAAATATGTTTACATATAGTCCACAAGACCAACAAAAAGCTGAATTTATAAAAATGACCCTGTTCAAAAAGTTCTTAATAGTGTGTGTTGTTCTCTGGATGATCCACAGCTGTTGTTCTTGAGTCCCTTGTTTGTCCTGAGCAGTTAAACTGCCCAACATTTTTCAGAAAAATACTCCAGGTCCTGCACATTCTTGGGGGGTGAAAACTTTTGACCACGATGAAGATGTCCCAATTTGTTGCATTTTGTTTAAATATTTTTCTCATTTAGTACTGCCCTTCTTGTCTGGCTATCACCAGACCAAGCTCAATTTAAGACTGGACATTGGTCTGGGGAGTCTGCTCTGTATTTTCTACTGCACAAGAGGCGTGATCAACGAGCATAATTCAAATGACTCTGTACGCAATTGGATAGTCCTTAAACCAACCAGACCACAAGAGGCGGGAGAAATGGGCAATGACCCATCGCTTCTCTATCTGTAATCATGTTAAACCCGAAAATAGTGCACCAGGTGGATAAGCCAGTCTGTGATTGGTTCCCGCAAAAGTAACAGAAGCAGTAGGATTGAATGTACAGGTTTCCAGACTGTAGAAATTAGCCTGGATGCCAGACGAATTTAGCCCCACCAACAACACTTGAGGTCAGGCAATTCGGTCTGGACTTGTTCCGTTGTGGAATAATTATGCCCGAATAGAAACTGTTCGGACCAATCAAATTGTCACGGCGGGCTTTATATACGATGATGGAAAGATGATAAACAGTAACGTAATCATCCACGTCACCAAAGAGCGCTTGGATTGAATTTGTTCTAATCCTAAATGGACAACAAGAGTGATTTGTTCATTTTCTGTTGACCGTGCATGCACTACAGGCCATCGGTTATGTACAGGATCGTCTTCATTCAGCCGATGGGGCTGTGAGAACGAATGACACGAACCCGAAGACTCGAGAGCGGAACTAATCAATTCTGTTTTCGGGACTGCACGCATTGCTTATAGGGCTGTCACAGCCCAGATCAGACACTGATGACAGAATTAAGGACTCAAACCCAAAGGCAGAAGATGTGTAACGTTACTAATATTTCCAGGGAACAGACGTGATTAAATGTGAGTTGACTAAATAAAGAACGACTCGGATTCAGAGGTGAGGTTAAATAACAGACTGCATAGCCTGAAGACCCAGCTAAGCAATTCATGAATCATTTCTTAAAGTTTGGCCTTGGCTGCATTAGCTTATAATTATTTTTTTATTCCAAATGTGATCAACATTTGCATAAGTACTAGATGTGTTGGGGAATTTAACATGTGACATTTGAATTATATTCTGCTGAAATGGATGAAATGTCGAAATGAAAAAAGATTTGTTCATTTTGCTGAACGAGATTCAAAGATCAGAGTCCGTAAAATGATCCGAACTTCCCACTACTATGTGTCGCTCAACATACGTCATTTACCCCGTTGCTCTGATTGGTTGTAGGTCTATCCAATTGAGGTCTTTCCTGGTTCGGTTGAAACACGCCCCAATAATCACAGCTCAGTGGAGCAGTATCAGACTCATATTCTGACTAAAATGACGATATCAGGCTAGGGAGAAATCAAATCACCGGCAGATCAGGCTGGGTTTACCCAGTCTACTGCCCTTTGGAAGCAACAGAAGAAGATACTTACATGTTTCCCAGAAGACATATCAAGTACAATTCAAGTTGATCTTCAAATTCACATTTTCACAGATTCTGCAAGGGGTTTATTATTTTTTGAAGTAGTACTATGTGATGTTGTTGGTTATGATAAAACAAATGTGCATATCGTCGCTGTCGGACAGAAACCTCATGTTTAATTAAACACTGTCATTGAAGTTGGTATTGTGGCTTTATATAGCTATGGTCAGACACTTGCATGTGTCATTATAATATTAACATTTTTATGAAAATCAAGCTCAAATGGGTTATTACAAGGTTTCTGACCAGCGAATGACAGATATATTTTGTCTGTCACTGGAACAGCCGCGTCTGAGGCAGTAAGTGAATTTTATTACGTTTTCATCAACATACAGGATATAACGTTTATTGTAGCTGTATGGGAAATCTTATGATCAAAAATCTCATGATACAAAAGAAGAAGAGCTATGCACAGGATATTTAAAACAGTATATCTGCTTAAACTTGAAAGCAAATACCAGACTTGGACTATTCTCCATTCTCAAAAAAATGTTAGCCTTTATGGACAGTGTTTTTTGAGTGAAGAAAACGCTGTACTTACTTAAACAAACTCTTTATCTATACTTGCATTGCAAACAAGCAGAGACAGTCTCCAAACTATGCGCGGCACGTTCTAAATGGAGGTGGGGGTGGAGTTGTAAGGTTTGACTGACAGTTTGAGGAGCCAATGGACTTTTAGCCACAACCTCTTATTGGTTCAATACTTTTTAAACCCACCTACAGACGTGAAAGGATGAACAATAGCATTCATTTTCTAAAACAAAAATGCGGAATATGGCGATATGCAGTTGTGGCCCAACTACAATGATGTATTCATATTTTTAGCATTTATTTGTACTTATATTTTGGAGTTTAATTATTTTCCACAGTGGTTGGGAAACACTGGTGTAAGTGATATTTTATTTTTAAACGCGACAGAGCATTAACCTTTTAGCGCCACACACCGGACATTACAACACCCAATGTAATAAAACATTGCCAGATTCACGTTCATCTTTTGGATAAAACTGAACACACTTTTAGTGCCACTCACTGTTAATTTCACCTTGAAACATGCAAGACACAACGTAATATAATTTTTCAGAAATGTCACCACTGGCACCTTTTTCCAATGAGCTTCGACTCTTTTCCCACAATTCCTCACAGATCACCTGCCTGAAGACACTATAGAAGCATAACTCGCATCAATAATCAGCACTGCTCTCACTCACATGCTTTTGTAGGAATGGCATTGTGGTCGACCCTATTAGTGCCGATATGTGTCCTCTCTCCCTCTCGGGCAGAAATGAGGCCTGGAGTGTGCTCAGAATGTTGTCACCCACTCAACCGGAGTTCATTCACCAACTCAATTTTGTCAAGAGGCTTTTAATCAAATAAGAGTGCCTGATGTATCTGTACTCAGCCAGTACAGGGCTGAATGGAGGAGCTCATGTAATGGAGCACATTACAGTCCTGTCTGGGTATAATAACCATGAGCATTTAGCCAGTGACTGTGCATGGGCCATTCATTATCTCCAGATGTATTCCTGCCAACCCATAGAGCATCAAAACATCCCAGCCCTGTTTCTTTCATCCCCCAGATGGCATTAATGCATTTTATTCTGCCTATGTGTGTGTGTTTATCCACCTCGTTTTAAAATTCATAATAATGTTCTTTTTTTAGTTTTCAGTAGAATTGGTTTGTATTTATTGCACACTATATTTTTGCTTTTTTAATTCTACATTTTCACGGTTTGAGTACCATTATTTTTCAGTTTGAATAAATTATCAGATTTTTACACACCGTATACCACATTAACAGCCTGACGTGGTCATACTCAATTCTAGTCAGAATATGAGTCTGAAACTGCTCCATTGGGCTTTGATTATGGGGCGTGTTTCACCCGAACCAGGAAAGACCAATCAGAGCAACGGAGCGACGCGTAACGTTAGTTGTCAAATGTCAACAGAACTCAACTGCACTGTGTTGCCAAGTCCGTGTTTTTCCCGCGGGTTGTTCTCCATGTCCGCGGGTTGGAGCGACCCCAATTATAGCCCCAGGAAGGCGAATTTTAGCAGGCAACCTTTGATGACGTGGATTATTACCGTTACTGGTTAAATTCGGCTGGCATCCAGGCTACCACATTAATAAACAGGGCTTGACATTAACACCCGCCAACACGCCAAATGCGGGTGTATTTCAGCAGTGCCATGTTACACAGTAACTGAAATAATAAACTAAGTGCAATGTATGTGCAAAAATATAGAATTTTTGAAACAGATCGATACTGAAATATCTGAAACGCTTCTTATGCTCACTTCCCGCAGAATAGATCCACGATACCAGATGCTCGTTCTCTCTCTCTCATCTCTCTGACAGCGAGTTACACACAAATCCTCACTTGTTTAATTAGCTCCAGATGAATATTGTTGCTGTTACAGGGCTTGAATTTTGGCATGGGATTGCATGTATTGCGCATAATTTCACTCATTCCCACAGATTTTGTGCTCATACCCAAAGAGTGTGCACATAAAGCCGCCTCTCAGAACTAAATTGAGGGTTTTTTTCACTGCTTATTGTGCTTGAACAGTCAAATGCACATAAAATGATGTCAAAATGGCGAATATTTACATAAACATTGTCAGTTATGTTTTAAATGAACAGTGCACTGTGTAGTATTTAAGAGGACCTATTGACAGAAATGCAATATAATATACATAACTATGTTTTCAGTGGTTTATAAAGAAATTACATAATGAACCGTTATATTTTTATTACCTTAGAATGAGCCAAACTGCTCTAGAGAGTGCTAGCTACTATGCTGTCTCAGACAACGACATCTTTGTCCTGTGTCAGCCACCGTAGCTTCTTGAGAAAGAACTGTGTAACAGTTTAATGGATCTGTGTGTCACACTCTCAAAAGAGTACAAAACTGTACCTTTTAAGGTACAAGTGGCTATCACTGGGGTGGGACCCCTTAAGAGTACATTTTTGTACCTCTAAGTCAGGTAGGCAAGTTTGGCCCTAGAGAGCCACTGTCCTGAAGAGTTTAGCTCCAACCCTACTAAGCCACCATAGTATAAAACTCATGACTCCCAGAATGCATTGCAGCATTAAGTATGTAAGATTCATTTGCTGATTCTTGATGTCACAAATTATGTGCTTTGTTAAAACTGTTACAAAAACCACAAACGCACACAAAAAGCCAAGAGTCAAACTGTCCGACTAAAGGGAACACTGATCACCATAATGGAGACCAACATTTTTAAAACAGCAACATCTAAACTTCTGTTAACCTTGGAGGCAAATTCTGCAGGACAGTGGCTCTCTAGAACCGAACTTGCCTACCCCTGTTCTAAGTAGAGGAAAACAATGGTATAATTGTACCCTAAGGACCAATTGTGTCAAAATTAAATTACCTTTAAAGGTAGAGTTATACGTTTTGTTCCCCAATGAACAAAATTGTACCTCCACTGTACCTTTTTTTCTGAGAGGTTTACCAGCCTAATTTATCTGCTGCCAAATTATGAGATAATATTAAAAATATGGCAGTTTTTCCCCATGGTATCAATGTCAAAATTGTGGCCAGTGAAAATGCGGAGTGGCTAGTAAATTTGTAAAACCAATAGCCACAGTGGTTTTACATTTAAAAATAATGTTTTTATTATTATTTCAGATTGAAATCACTTGATTTTCTTTAGCTTAATCGATTTGTGTTTATTGCACACCATATTATTGCACTGTTTGATTCTACATTCCACTGTTTTAGTAAATTATTACTTTTTTTCAGTTTGAATAAATGATGAGACTTTTAAACACCATATAGGCTACCACATTAATAAATATCCTGCTCTCAAGATAATCATTGGAAATATTGTTACTTTTACAGAAAGCTGCTAAACCTTTATCCCAAAGGATTCCATGTAAATGCCAGTAAGATCATTGAAACCAGTTTAACTATGCATATCATTTAATGATAAACCTTCATTACACAAGAATCAATACGATATGAGGAACATTTTCTAAATCTAGCATTTTAGGATATTTCAATACAACACTCACACTTTGTAATTACAAAAACTTTTACACTTAACATAGAGTCTAACTGCCTCACTTTGGTTTGGAAAATAGCAAAACGCTACAACCAGAATAATTCAGAAGTGTCAATGTTTACACTGCTCCAAAGCGGGTTCATAGATCATCTTGGGAGCCATTGATGTTTCTCTAAACCAAGCACCGGGAGCGACAGTAATTGTCTTCGTCCATTTCAATGCCTTCAAATTAATGACCTTTTTCGGTAGCAACCCCACACTATTCAAACTGTTCATCAGTTCTTTGTCATTTATGTCAGTGACATCAATTCCTTTTTACTAGCAGGGACGCCATTGTGCTGGTAATATCTGATAAAAGACTTGGATCTATTGAATTAGCACAGAGGAGATTTGCCCTGTGTGTTGATCTAGAAAAGCACACAAAAGAGGTTCAAGCTTTTTGCATATTCCACAGTCAGAGGTCTGACAGCGACGTGAGCATCATCACTGCTGTCCAAACGCATGAAACAATTAATGTATTTTGATGATAACGTTCAGTTGGGTATTTCAGATTTCATTTTCACTTGGCTACATAAATGTTAAATTCCACGAAACACATATAAATCCAATATATTATTCATTCGCTATATGCAAAATTACAACATTTTCACTGCACAATAAGACTCAAAAGAACTCAAAAACGGGAGGGGGTGAAATTTGCGTGAGCAAAAACACACAGCATTGTATCATTAAATTTGCAAAAGCTCCCAAACTTCTGGATGTCGAGTTAATTGCTAACTGTTTGCACTAACATGCTAAATGACACAAGGTCTTTCTTGAGGCATGAAGCCATTTTGAAAAGGAAGATACATGAGTGAATTGCGAATTGAGAATATATTGGTATGATGTTTTGTTTTTCTGCATGGACCTTCAAAAGTTTACAGTTTACTAGTTTTCATGGACATTTCTCTGAAACATCAAGGGAGCACTTCACTGCAAAGTCATAGGCCTGCTTTAAATTATAAGCATCTGTTTGTTTCCCTTTCCTGAAGTGGTGATGTAAGGTAATCGATTTTTTTTTTTTTCATGGATGGAATGTACGATAAGCCATTTAATACAGTCCTCCGCAAATAAAATGACCAGCGTGCATGAGGATTGAATCACTTCATAAGGCGGCGCAGAGAATGTATTACAGGAAGTGTGTGACACACAGGGGTCGCGTTATACTTGCTCATTGTCTGTCACTTTTTATTTTTATTTTTTTTAATTAAAAAAAAAATGTTTCATTCACATTTTCATTTTTAATCATGAACTAACAAGACAAGCATCTAGGCTTTTATCTATTTAAGAGAACAGATGAACAGAGACTGCGTCACTTTTCATATCCAACACCACACAAAGTTGATTAAGATCGTTTTTCCCACGCAGCGACAGCAGAGGCCACTTAAACATGACCTTTTGTGTCTGAACAGGCAAATATGAACAACACTATATATTACGGGGAGAAAACTATTCCGATTATAATATGAACAAAACAAAAATCAAGTGAACTAAACTCAATGCCTGACCTCCTGGTACACATCAACTTCACCCAAAAATGAAAATTCTGTCATCACTTTATCAGCCTCAAGTTGTTCAAAACTTGTATGAGTTTCTTTCTCACAAAAAATAAATATATTTTAAATAATGTTGGTAACCAAACAGTTGACGGTAGTCATTGACTTCCATAGTATTTTTTTTACTATTATTGATGGACGTCAGCAAATGTTTGGTTACCAACATTCTTTAAAATACTGTATTTTGTGTTCAACAGAAGAAACTCGTACAGGTTTGCAGTGTTGGGGGTCACCAAGTGTGCCACACGAGTCCTGAGAAGTGAAGCCAACGCGTTTCGATGGCCCCCAGGTGTCTGGATGAGCTCATAAACCCCGCCCTCTCCATGTAATGTAATGGGACATAGACAAACTAAACCATAAAATACACTTCAGATCCATTTTTTCCAAAGATGGCTTCTGTCATTTTAGACAGTTTTTATCACGCTGATGTTAGTTCAAGTGTTCGTTTTATTAAATAAGTTTGGTTTTAGTTATTTAGTTAGGGTTAGTTATTTGATGCTATTAAAACTTGGGTGTGACGTTATGACTGACAGCTGAGATTGACAGCTCCTCTGAGCTATGAAGTCACTGAGGCACCAACGGACATTTTCAGGAACTTCGGGAGGAGATTAGAGCTTTAACTTTAATTTCTACATTTCCATTACTGTTTATTTCACAAAAAGTTGTTGATTAGGCGGGAGTTTGGGCGGGACCTTGATATTGCGGCTCCACTTTGCGCTCACTACTGTTCTGCACCTTCTAATTCACTACTAATTCTGCACCTTCATGTCGTTCCAAACCCGTAACACCTTCGTTCATATTCGTTAAAATAGTCCACGTGACTCCAGTGGTTCAACCTTAATTTAATGAAGTGACGAGAATACTTTTTGTGCAAACAAAAAAACAAACAAAAATAGCGACTTTATTCAACAATTTCTTCTAGCCTGTGTCAGACTCTTACGCTGTTAATGCAGTGTAAACAGTGCAGCGCTTCCAGAACGCCGGCTTACCATTGGCCAATGCTGTTCAGGCGATCACCACGACGCATGCGCAGGAGTCGTTCTGCTGTAGAACTAGGAAACACTGCACTGTTGCACACACAGTTTTCACTTGCTTCGTAACATTAAGATTGTACCACTGGAGTCACATGGCTGATTTTAACGATGTTTTTACTACCTTTCTGAACCTTGAAACTGTCTATGGAGGGGTCCGAGAGCTCTCCGATTTCATCAAAAATATCTTCAGTCTTGCGGGTTTGGAACGACATGAGGGTAAGGAATTAATGACAGAAATGTCATTTTTGGGTGAATTTATCCTTTAAATGTTCTTCTCCTGCAATCCAGAATGGCAGCACAGCTGAAAGGTTTATTCGAGCTGCACCCTCTACTGCAGTGATTCCTAACCACGATCCTGGAGGCAATGCACATTTTGCATGTGTCCCTAATCAAACACACCTGATTCAAATGATCATCTTATTAGTGGAGATTCAAAGACCTGAAATGGGTGTGGCAGATAAAGGAGACATGCGAAATGTGCAGTGTTGGTGTGCCTCCAGGATCGTGGTTGGGAAACTGCTCTACTGTACCCGTGAATTTCCTTCAGTCTTAACATCAGCCTTTACAAAAATGATAGAAAAAAAAAACAAGCTCAGCCCAGGTGAGAAAAAGTAACGCAATGTAAAGCATTACTTTTCTTAATAAGTAACTAAGTAACGCAATTAGTTTGAATTTTTAAGGTAGTAATGCAATATTATAATGCATTATCCCCAACACTGTAGGTTTGGAACTAATTGAGGGTAAGTAAATGATGAAAACACTTTCATTTTTGGATGAATTGTCCCTTTAAACTGGGTGCTCGCCTCTGCGTAATCAAACGCATCAAGGGAGGCTGATGCAGAGGCAATTGTCATTTGAATTTGCGTCTTTGCTCCGGACAGACGACTTCTCGTGGCTTTACTGCACACTGGAGCGCTTTCGCCACCAACTGGACAGGAGTTTCAAGTTACAATATCACCCTCAAAAACAAAAACAAATCTGTCGAAAATATTGGGTTAACGCGACCTCTGGTGACGCACGACCTGTAACACATACATTGAACGCTGTCCACATGTAAAATACTGTAGAGACCGTTTTCATTGGAATACTTGTGCATGTATGGCCTGAAGTTTAGTGACTGATTGGGATTGTTTTTATCTTGCTATTTGTAGTTATGTTGGGATGTTTTATATATATATATAAATATATTATAATATATTTTAATAATCATTATTTATTTTCATCTGAGGCATTGGCAGCCAACCAGCATATCATGGCCATTATTATTATTTATTAATTAAATATACAACTTGTAATATACATATAAATTACAAAAACAAAATCTTTCTTTTAATAATGCAACACACAATAGCCCATTTTATTGTTGTAATTTCTTTTGCATGTTTGCTCCTAACAAATTCTATTGTACATGATCTTTGTCATGCGGTGGGTTGTGAAATGCTTTGTATTGAAATGCCTTAACTAAATATTAATAAAAATGAAGTCTTTTCCAAACTCTTGTTCTCTGGAGAATGTGTGTGTGTGTGTGTGTGTGTGTGTGTGTGTGTGTGTGTGTGTGTGTGTGTGTGTGTGTGTGTGTGTGTGTGTGTGTGTGTGTGTGTGTGTGTGTGTGTGTGTGTGTGTGTGTGTGTGTGTGTGTGTGTGTGTGTGTGTGTGTGTGTGTGTGTGTGTGTGTGTGTGTGTGTGTGTGTGTGTGTGGACTGGTAATCCCTACGGTATGGGGACAAAATGTCCCCACAAAGATGGCAATATCCAAATTTTTGTCCTTGTGGGGACATTTTTTGGTCCCCATGAGGAAAACATCTTATAAATCACACTAAGTGATGTTTTTGAAAAAGTAAAAATGCAGCATGTCTCCTGTGATGGGTAGGTTTAGGGGCAGGGGCAGTGTAGGGGATAGAAAATACGGTTTGTACAGTATAAAATGCATTACGCCTATGGAATGTCCCCATAAAACATGGAAACACAACATGTGTGTGTGTGTGTGTGTGTGTGTGTGTGTGTGTGTGTGTGTGTATACCACAGTCTCCAGTCAAACCTTTCAACATACGGTTCACCAGCAGCTAATATATATATATATATATATATATATATATATATATATATATATATATATATATATATATATATTAGCTGCTGGTGAACCGTATGTTGAAAGGTTTGACTGGAGACTGTGGTGCCCTGCAGGAAAGCTGTGACGCGTCCAGCGGCTCTTCACAGATAATGAACACTAGACCAGATCAATTAGAGCTTCAGGAGACGACAAGAGTCGCATTCAGAAAGGCTGTTAAGCATTGGACTATTTTTGGCCAATGAGTGAGTAATATTTTCAAGGCACTTTCAGTTCTGTGAGTTTCATTAAAGAAAGTTATTAACAAGAGAAAATATGGAGGGAATAATGAAATAGATCATTACTGAAATGATCAACAAAAGCACTATGTTTCAGGTACCTCATTTTGCAAGTGCAGATGTTTAAAGGGGACCTATTGTGCAAAATTCATAGGTTTTTGAACACAAAGTGTAAACAACCAGCCTATAATGGTAAAAATCCACCTTTTTTATAATCCCCATCAATCATGTTCAATCTTTCATAACGCACCATTTTATGTTTCCCCCTACTCTTATGTAAGAGTAGGGAAACCCCGCCCATGACTGTTGATGATCTGCCCTGTTAGCAGAGACACACCCCTGCCCTGAGTGAGAAGCACAGAGACGCCATTTCTGTTCACTCGCTGTATCAGCGCTAGAGTATTACAATGTCTGCGCCAAAAAAACATTACAAATGTTCTGTTGTTGGATGTACCAACGAACATATACGAGTCTCATAGACTCCCGGCATCCGAGCCACTGAAGGCACCGTGGATGAATTTCATTTATGAAGAAAATGTGACAAACAATATTGGTTAAAAGTTATATATTTGCGCAAATCATTTTATCCATGAATGCGTCACCAACAAGGGTAAGTACAACGCTGGATTGAGAGTTGTTTCTGAAGGATGAATGAATACCAACACTTCATGCTCTAATGTCACATCCAGAACAAGTACGGATGGCGCTTCATATTTTGTGAACCTTTCTGAATGAGCTTTCTAGAATGCTGTACGGCTAATGGCTAAAATTACCATCCTCGCTGACTGTATTCACAGAGACATTTTATCCCTGATACACTCACTGTCTGTGTAATTCATAAATGCACATTTATTATGCATTGTATAGTCCGATGACAGATTTTTTTACGCTCCCACACAAGCACCTATACAACAATTTATAGATTAACATGACGGTACATGCTAGTCGAGGAGTTGAATCAACATAACTCCACAACAACTAATGCTGCCTCCTGCCTGTGCTATCGGAAATGTCCTAATTCCCACTTCAGAAGTCGTGATTACGAGCTTGTTGCATTCAAGTGCTTCGTTGTCGGAATGAACAGGGACACCAGGTTCATTCTTGCCTATTTATTGGGAAAACCAACATCATATGTAGTGTCCCATGCACTGAGAACCATAAACATTCCAGATCGGAATTCAGATTTTGACGATTCTGTAATTTCAGTCAAATGCAGGCTATTTCCGCTGTGTATCAAATAACAATACGCTTCAAATGATTACTCGTACATGTAAATATACACTAAATTAATGTCAAGACAAGACCATCAAGCTGTTTTGGGGAAAAAACTTATAAAATCACACCTGTCACAGCAGTAGCCTGCCAACATGTTTAAAGTTCAGTCAGGACCACTTCATCATGTATATTGTTTATTATCGTTATTGACAATGAAAGCATACAGTTAGTGTTGGCGGTATGGTTCTGTTCTGGGCAACGACTCCCCATGCCTGTCCATGTGCCCGCCTGGACAGAGCGTGGAGAGCAACAAGTCAACCCCCCGGGGTACAGAATGGAACAGTATATGCATATGTAATTACAAATTCACATTATCCGAATGTAGACAATACATGAGAGAAAAGCTTGCCATTTAGAGATCTACATAAAGAAACAAAGCAAATTAAACACAAGTAAAGGTGGAGCTGGGGTTGGAGGAGGGAGTTTGTTGCAAGCAGCGATGCGATAGAGAATTGCTGAAAAATGGGAATTTAAATGGCCGGGGTGATAAGTGTCGAGACTGGATTGGTACACGTCAGGAACAGCTAGCTATCAGCTGATGCGAGTTTGACTGACGTGGCCTGCCTGAACCTGCACGATGCTTGATTTTATGGCATGCCCATCTCGGAAATTTGGGTATCAAAATTATTTCCGAACTTCCCAGTGATAAACATGACATCAGAGGGCACTCATGTGCAATTTTTATCTAGAAAACTCGTATTTATGATAATTCCGATAGCACGTGAAGGCAGCATAACGTTACATAAATGTCTATGCAGTCTATGCAAATCAGTCACAAGTGAATTATAAGTACACATATACAATAAGTTGTGGTAACAAATTTTTTCAAATTCTTTTTTTCAACAGGTTTCCTCATTTAAGTAAGTAGACAGAACTCAGATAAACTTGTTAGTTTTAAGTTAAGTAGATTGACATTTTTAAGTAATTGCAATTTAAAAAGATTAAGTTGATCTCAACACATTTTCTTTTGTTTCAATAAGTTTTTTGTTTTTTTTAAGTTATGTCAACTGATCACTTTTTACAGTCTCTGGGAGGAGAAACATCTCGATTTTATTCAGAGTTCAAAACTGAGCAAAAATATGTCATTTGGTGCAGTTCCTGATATTTCAGAAAGTATGACATTCTGATGCTTGTAATGAAAATCAATGAGATCTTTCTAGCAGTATGGCAGACTACTTAAATTATTATAAATATCAATCGTCACTCATATCTGCCAATAGTGTGATTTATTTAAATGCTATAGTTTTATGATCAAAGCTCTGTAGTTTTTTTTTTTAAATACGTATAATAAAATGAAATACAAGAATGATTGAGAGATTAACAAATAAACCTTCCTCAAGAGCCTGATAATCATATTTGAAACTCATACTCTGGTCTGTCCGGCTGTTGGAAGTTTGAAAGGTCTTTGAACCACATGTAACTTTTCATTACGTCTTGTCCTGTCAGAACTTAGATTTAAAGCTGCGTAAGAATCAAGGCCTTCGATATAACTGGCAGTGATTAAAGTTAAAGGTCTGTACTGCATAAAGAATACAGATGAATTGACACCTGAATCAATGAGACTGTGCGCTCTTAATGAACGTGTTGTCACATCTTTCTGTATCTCTTATGCACAGGCGCAGTCCCTTTCCTTAATGAGAGACTTGGCCCCTGTGCCATCTGGGGGACTCGAGCAGCTGTCAGAGCCTCAGATCTGATCTGAGACCAGGCACCTGCACCCACACAATTACCAACACATTCTCATAAGGACTCTGAGTGAACTGTGCCGTAGCTGACAGTTGAATCCAGACCAGTGTGTTCTCATTTTACTCAGTATCTTGAGGGATGACGGTGGCCATTTTAATTTTGTTTTACTTAACTGCATTTAAATTTTTGATAGTTTACTGCAGACATGGTTATATCAGGGTTGTGATTAGGGTCTATTTATGATAGGCACTTTGTAATATGTGTAAATAAAATAATCAGATATTATATTGTTAATCTCCTATTCCTTTTATATGAAATATTGAAATTTAGCAACCTTGCAAACTTAATTATTGCTATCAAGGGATAAATCTTAAATACATTTTAAGACACAATAGACAACATACATACTAATATATATATATATATATATATATATATATATATATATATATATATATATATATATATATATATATATATACACTCACCTAAAGGATTATTAGGAACATCATACTAATACTGTTTTTGACCCCCTTTCGCCTTAATTCTATGTAGCATTGATTCAACAAGGTTCTGAAAGCATTCTTTAGAAATGTTGGCCCATATTGATAGGATAGCATCTTGCAGTTGATGGAGATTTGAGAGATGCACATCCAGGGCACGAAGCTCCCATTCCACCACATCCCAAAGATGCTCTATTGGGTTGAGATCTGGTGACTGTGAGGGCCATTTTAGTACAGTGAACTCATTGTCATGTTCAAGAAACCAGTTTGAAATGATTCGAACTTTGTGACATGGTGCATTATCCTGCTGGAAGTAGCCATCAGAGGATGGGTACATGGTGGTCATAAAGGGATGGACATGGTCAGAAACAATGCTCAGGTAGGCTGTGGCATTTAAACAATGCCCAATTGGCACTAAGGGGCCTAAAGTGTGCCAAGAAAACATCCCCCACACCATTACACCACCACCACCAGCCTGCACAGTGGTAACAAGGCATGATGGATCCATGTTCTCATTCTGGTTACGCCAAATTCTGACTCTACCATCTGAATGTCTCAGCAGAAATCGAGACTCATCAGACCAGGCAACATTTTTCCAGTCTTCAACTGTCCAATTTTGGTGAGCTCGTGCAAATTGTAGCCTCTTTTTCCTATTTGTAGTGGAGATGAGTGGTACCCGGTGGGGTCTTCTGCTGTTGTAGCCCATCAGCCTCAAGGTTGTGCGTGTTGTGGCTTCACAAATGCTTTGCTGCATACCTCGGTTGTAACGAGTGGTTATTTCAGTCAAAGTTGCTCTTCTATCAGCTTGAATCAGTCGGCCCATTCTCCTCTGACCTCTAGCATCAACAAGGTATTTTCGCCCACAGGACTCCCGCATACTGGATGTTTTTCCCTTTTCACACCATTCTTTGTAAACCCTAGAAATGGTTGTGTGTGTAAATCCCAGTAACTGAGCAGATTGTGAAATACTCAGACCGGCCCGTCTGGCACCAACAACCATGCCACGCTCAAAATTGCTTAAATCACCTTTCTTTCCCATTCTGACATTCAGTTTGGAGTTCAGGAGATTGTCTTGACCAGGACCACACCCCTAAATGCATTGAAGCAACTGCCATGTGATTGGTTGATTAGATAATTGCATTAATGAGAAATTGAACAAATGTATATAAATATATAACAGTATATACATATATATATATATATATATATACATATGTGTGTGTGTGTGTGTGTGTGTGTGGGCATGTTTTTGTGAAATATCAGGAAACAAATGTGTATAATGACATGGGTATGACATAGGTATTACAAAAGAGGGTGAAATATGAGGACGTTCCCCATGTCCTCACTTTTCAAAATGCTTATAAATCACACAGGATGAGGTTTTTCACAGAACGTAAACTGCACAGTCTCCTGTGATGGGTAGGTTTAGGGGCAGTGTAGGGGATAGAAAATACGGTTTGTACGGTATAAAAACCATTACGCCTATGGAATGTCCCCACATTTCACAAAACAAACGTGTGTGTGTGTGTGTGTGTGTGTGTGTGTGTGTGTGTGTGTGTGTGTGTGTGTGTGTGTGTGTGTGTGTGTGTGTGTGTGTGTGTGTGTGTGTGTGTGTGTGTGTGTGTTGCTTAAAAGTTTACAATCCCCTGAAAATGTGAATTTATAAAAATGACCCCGTTAAAGTTTATGTAACCTTGATTCTTAATCCTGTGTGTTGTTACCTGATGATCCTCGGCTGTGTGTGTGTGTTTTGTGATGGTTGTTCTTGAGGCTCTTGTTTGTCCTGAGCAGTTAAACTGCCCAACAATGTTCTTCAGGAAAATCCTTCAGGTCCTGCACATTCTTCAGTTTTCCAGCACCTTTTGCATATTTGAACCCTCTCCAGCAGTGACTGTATGATTTTGCGATCTATTGTTTCACAACTTTTGAACAGGATGAAGATGTCTGTAGCAACTCGTATTGTAATATTCTAAGCAAAATAAGTATTACATTATTATTGTTATTATATTTATAAAATGTTTATAAATTTAATAAGTTTCTCAAAATGTAATAACTATTTTTACATTATGAGAGAATTATTACATTATCAACTCACCAAAAACCATCATATTTCCATTATTGTAATGGCTATATATTGTAAATGCTACATTAGCCTACTTTTTTTTAATTAACAGCATTTAAATATTCATGCAATTATTATATTTTTTATTAAACATAAAGCATTGGTATTCCTTTAGAGTACATTTTAAAAATCTTAACCTGCCTACATAATTCACCAGATTACTGACACACTGTGGAGGCCAAATAAGGTTGATATTATATTATATTATATTTGCAGAAATACAAGAAGCAACATTTTGGTTGTCGCAGCACACTGATGCACATCGGTTTGTAGATGACCGGCGCCCCCTGGTGGACACTTGATGTTAACACACTATTGTGTTGAGTACGGAGCAAGAAGTACCGGGGCCTATACCATGAAGCCGGTTTAGCTAGCTAGACAGATATGTTTCAGCTTAGTTTGTACCAATCCTGGGTTTTAATACCATTAAAGTGGTTTGGCTTTTAGCAGTGTTCATCTCCATAGTAACTTACGCTCCGCAGGTAACCTGCTCCGGAGCAGGTTATGTTCGGGATAAGAGATATATCAGCTGTGAGCAAAGTGACTCATCTCTGATGCAATAAAGCCACTCCCCAAGGTCACTACATGATAATATATATATATATATATATATATATATATATATATATATATATATATATATATATATATATATATATATATATATATATATTGTCTGATGATTACTTAATATAAAAGTATAAAAACTACTTTCACAACTATTTTTTTTATTTATTTATAAATAATTAATTATTTTCTTCTTTGTAAATGCTTTTAAAGTCTTTATATATACTTCAATGTCTTTATCTTCAGCAAAAGAGTTTTGAATCACGTTGGCTCTCTCGCCAGAAATGAGTCACACTTTGTGTTGAAAGGCATGTGATTGGCTGCTCACTGCTGATGTCACACTTTCACGTGCATGCGCTCCACAAACTCAGGATCAAAGCCTGAGCTGACAGAGAGAGTTGATAATCAGCATCATGGGACCAACAAAGCCTGAATTAATTGGTTTGGTTTTGTCAACTCAAAACTAATCCTATAACCCTGAGTTTGTTAATCTACCATCATGGTACAGGGCCCCGGTGTGTTGTTTCAATTAGAACATCTATCCAAATAACTTTTTAATTTGTATCAAGACCTGATACTAATAGAAGAGCAGAATACTACCTGTAAATAATATAAAAATATAAATTTTTATGTCCTCTAAAGAACTATCATTGAAACCAAAGCAAATGTTTCCTCATTTAGTGCAGATTTTACATGAATAAAGAAAGTTAAATGTGACATTTATTATAATATGTTTGTGTGTTAAGTTGTTATACGTGTATTTAAAGCTTGTTGATCATGTTCTGTTAATGTTGATAACGTGATGGACAAATACAGCAATCTAATAATTTGCAGTTTGCATGATGGCTTTCAAATATAATGTTAACTGGCTAACTATGATTACTCATTTTATCCTCATGAGAAAAAAAACAATATGTACCATGTATGTACACAGTAGCCTCCTTCGTCATGAACTCATTTATACAGCCACATCGTGACAGAACTGTAATACACCGATTAACATTATGAGCGGTGAAGTGAATAACACTGATTGTCACTTCATCACGGCTCCTGTTAGTGGGTGGGATATATTAGGCAGTAAGTGAATATTTCATTTAAGTTGATGTGTAAGAAGCAGGAAAAATGGGCAAGCATAAGGATTTGAGTGGGTCTGACAAGGGCCAAATTGTGATGGCTAGACGACTGGGTCAGAGCATCTCCAAAACTGCAGCTCTTGTGGGGTGTTCCCGGTCTGCTGTGGATCTATCAAAAGTGCTCCAAGGAAGGAACAGTGCACCGGCGGCCAAGGCTCATTGATGCACGTGAGGAGAGAAGGCTGGCCCGTGTGGTCCGATCAAACAGACGAGCTACTGTAGCTTAAATTGCTCAAGAAGTTAAAGGGTTAGTTCACCCAAAAATGAAAATTCTGTCATTAATGACTCACCCTAATGTCGTTTCACACCCGTAAGACCTCCGTTCATCTCCATAACAAAGTTTAAGATATTTTAGATTTAGTCCAAGAGCTTTCTGTCCGTCCATTGAAAGTGTATGCACAGTATACTGTCCGTGTCCAGAAAGGTAAGAAGAAAGGTATGAAAAACATCATCAGAGTAGTCCATGTGACATCAGTGGGTTAGTTAGACTCTTTTGATGCATCAACAATACATTTTCGTCCAAAAATAACAAAAACTACTTTATTCAGCATTGTCTTCTCTTCCGTGTTTGTTTGAATCTGCATTCACGAGTCCACAGTGATGCTGATGTAAGATTACGTCTCCCTCAGACTACATGGAAGCCAGATAACACATCAGCAGCGGGATTCAAACAAACACGGAAGAGAAGACAATGCTGAATAAAGTCGTAGTTTTTGTTATTTTTGGACCAAAATGTATTGTCGATGCTTCAAATTAGTCTAACTATGTTTTTCATACCTTTCTTCTTACCTTTCTGGACACGGACTGTATACTGTGCATACACTTTCAATGGAAGGACAGAACGCTCTCAGACTAAATCTAAAATATGTGTTCCGGAGATGAACGGAGGTCTTGGAACGACATAGGGTGAATCATTAATAACAGAATTTTCATTTTTGGGTGAACTAACCCTTTAATGCTGCCATGGTTCTAATAGAAAGGTGTCGGAATACACAGTGCATTGCAGTTTGTTGCGTATGGGGCTGCATAGTCACAGATCAGTCAGGGTCCCTGTCCACCGCCAAAAACACCAACAGCATCAGAACTGGATCACGGAATCACGTTTTCTCTTACATCACGTGGATGGCCGGGTGTGTGCCCGTCGCTTACCTGGGGAACACATGGCACCAGGATGCACTATGGGATTAAGGCAAGCCGGCGGAGGCAGTCTGATGCTTTGGGCAATGTTCTGGTGGGTATGTTCTTGGCCTTGGGTCCTGCCATCCATGTGGATGTTACTTTGACACGTACCACCTACCAAAGTATTGTTGCAGACCATGTACCCTTTCATGGAAACGGTATTCCCTGGTGGCTGTGGCCTCTTTCAACAGGATAATGCGCCCCCTGCCACAAAGCAAAAATGGAAATTAATATATATCTTTATGTATCGAATTGTTTAATGATCTGCAACAAAATAACTCTGGCGACGTTGTAGGCCTACTACTGTGTTAAAGACTAACTTACCTATTTCTATTTTGGAGCATAGAGGGGAGAAATCTGCAACTTTAAAGAGAACTGAATAGCTCTGACCTAGCATGATCGCAATCATTTTATTATTATGATTTTATTATGTTTAAAAGTGACACCGATCTTGCCTATCCTTGATGGACAGTTATATTGGCAGTGGCTCCTTTAAGTACGCAGGTCTGGCGTCACTTCCGGTCTGATGAGCGCGCCTCTGTCCATGCGCGCGCTAACTGTTTTGCTCTTTTGCTGCTTTGAATCTAAAGGGAAGTTTGAGTGAATTTAGTTGATTTCTGATTAATTATGACTCATTAAATTATTTTCTGCGAGCGGATAGATCTTTAATGTGACAGATTTATACATTAGCGATCGCAGAGATGTCTGACATGGTCTGGTATGTATTATTGTCTTGTATTCGTTGTAATATTAACATAATACAGTAATATATGGTATATTGTCATTTTATAAGTTGCATATTGTGCATATATTGCACACATACAGTCACATATACAAATGTAACGTGTCTTTAATAGTATTTGCCCAAGGTTGATACGAGTTGAACTGCTAGGTAAAGTTACTGTACAAGTAAGTTATGTTATGTTATGCGCTCTTTGAACGCATGCTTTACGAGGACACAACTGTGTATGTTATAATTACTTAGGCATTACGATGTAAACATGTTTTATGAGGGAATTTCAGATGTCACCAACATTCGACTTAATAAACTTGCTAAACAATGTTTTATTGCAATTCTAAAGTGTCAGAAGTTTTCTATGAGGGTTAGTTAACCTCACAAGTCCCAGGATAGAAATAATAATTATATTTTATTTATATGTTATGCTATGTCCTTATAAGTGGACACTCTGCTATTTAAAAAAAAAAGACATGCATAGGGAAAAACACTTTCAGATTTTTTTTAATTAACCAAACTTTGTTTAAAGATGATTCTCAACTATGTTATTAAAGATATAACGGATGAATTGATATACCATTGTACTTTATGCAATATGTGGGTAAAATGACCATACATGGGTTTTCCCATTCAAAGCAATGCATCTATACAATTATGCTAGTGAACATTCAAGTTTTTTGTAGGGCTGGACCACATTTTTTGTTTGTATAATTAGATTTTATTACAAGGTAATGCCAATTTTTGTGTAATTAGTGAATTAATTTGCTAATATAGTTGTCAGTGCTGTAGAGCTAAAAGACAGAAAATGTTCAGCTAAAAATACTTGGGCCTAATAGAGTGATGTTTCTTCTCCAGTGTAGGTGTCTGACATCTCATTCATATCTTTTACATCCAAAACACTTGCAAGAACAAAAGCCAGGATTATTATAAATTATTGGCAATCCATAATTTGCTTTATGTGGAGTAAAATCTGAGTGGTGCTTTAGACAGTAGATAAGTGACAGATTGTAGGGGTGATCGTCTTTAGTTTGTGTATCTGATGAGCTGACTGCTCTGGCTCTAGGGGTGGGCGATATGTCCAACATCTTATATCACAATATGAGTCATTTTATTTCACGATAACAATCACGATATATGGTGATGAAGAAACAAAGAAACTAATTACAAGCATATAGGTAAACAAACTACAATAGATTATATATATTTAATATTTAATACATAAATATTTTTTTAATCATTCTCTTCTCTGCAGATTTGGACCCAGTTGTTCTCTCAGATTGTACTGCTGTATGGACTTGTTCATGATGAACTGTGAGTTATTGGCCACGTGCAGTGCGCTGGGTTTTCTGGAAGGAGACGTTTACCACAAAGAACCAGACTGCCTTGGTAATGCTTAGACCTTGAGCTCCTTTACCTTTATTTGAGTGTGATAATTAAAAATAATCTTGTGACACTCATGATTGTGTTTTTTATTTGTTCATTATAGAGAGCATAAAGGATCTGATTCGGTACCTGAGACATGAGGATGACACGAGGGACATCAGACAGCAGCTGGGAGCTGGACAGATCCTTCAGAATGACCTCTTACCCATCATCACCCAGCACACGCAGGACAAACCACTCTTTGATGCCTGTATTAGGTGATTGAGCTCATTTTGATGAAATCAATAAAATTGCTGCAATTTATCAAATTATCTAATGACGAAAGTTGTGTAAAATAAGAGACCTGACTGATTCAAATCATTGTCAGGCTAATGGTGAACCTGACCCAGCCAGCGTTGCTCTGCTTTGGAAAAGTTCCTGATGATCCGGCCTTCCGACATCACTTCCTGCAAGTGACGTCATACCTTCAGGCCTATAAAGAGGTATAACACACAACAAAGCCTGAAGGCTCGACCAGTGTTTCCCACACATTATTTTATTTGTAGCGGCCTGTCACAAAATCAGCATTGACCGCCACAAATATATTACACTGCTTTCAACTAAACAGTTTTTAACTAGACCGTGTCAGCTCAAAAAATGTATGTAAACTTCTCATAAAAACATAAGTTCTTTTAATGTTGTGTTTTGTGCCCTTGCTGTCAAAAAAAACTACTGTTATAGGAATAATATTTTAACATTATTATTAGTAGTGGTGTTATATTGACTGAGAGTCTATCACAACTAAAAAGAGTCCCCTTTAAAGCTCAGGTACAAGTCAATGCGCTCAATTTGCACACTGAATATGGGTTGGAGCTCTTAATTATGAGCTCTAATGGCGCTTTTCCATTACCAGTACCAGCTCAACTCAACTCGCCTCGTCTCGGCTCCCTTTTCGCTCCGTTTTACATTGCAGACAGTACCTTCACAATAGTACCTGGACGTCATAGCGTGACCCACACCTGCTAACCAAACAAAGGAAAGTATGCACCTCCTCATTTGACCATGGCATATTCTTCCAAGTTGCCATAATAGTAATGGGTATATCACTTTTATATGGTATATCACGCAATCTCTGCCCAAACTATTTAAAAATGGCCCGGTTATTCAGGATACTCCGTCTGGCGCGTGCAATGATGACGCAGTGAATAGTGACAATTCTCTCTGGCCAATCAGCAGTCTGCGGTGTTTTCACTTCACATTTTAGTATCGCCTCGGCTCGTCAGAACCGATACGAAAAAATGATATGAAAAAAAGTGCCTGGAAGCAGGTACAGGTACAACTTTTACACAGTGGAAAACTAAACAAAGGCGAGTCGAGTTGAGGGGAGCTAGTACTGTGGAAAAGTGCCATAAAAGTGCACCAGATTAATGAATTTAACTTTAAACCCACCACAGTTTCACAAAATCTGGTGGGAAACACTAGTGACACTTTCTAGATATTTGTGGTTCCGATTTTTACTTGCATTTTCATTTGTCCCACCACATAAGAGGAAAATTCATGATTGTTTTCTTAATTTTTGATATATGTATACTGCTGCTTTCAATGCGCTTGAAACATATAGCTGCATTTCCACCCAAATTTGTCCGAGGAACTTAATTCCCCCTGACCTGTTGTTGTCTGCGTTTCCATCGTGGTCTAAAGTACCATGAAGATCAGGCAAAGTAGTCTGGTGACTTAGGACTTCACACGACTTTCAAGTTCCCGCTTGATTTCATCCTCCGTATATAGGCTTAATGAAGCCTAAACCAAGTCGTCGGTCCATCGGTCGTATTTTTTTTAACTTTGTTCGAATGGCAAACAACTGCACACACCGCAACAGCCTTTTAAAAATGCTGGGTGAAGTCAACCAATCAGCATAATCAGCGCCCAAGTACCACCTCCGAAAGTTCCTGAACTGTAAAAAAGAAAGGATTTCTGAGAAATATTTTTTTTTACCCTGAAATTCATTTAGACCCTGATCCCTGCAGGCGAAACACACACAGAGTACCATCCCAAAAGTCCCTAGCTCCTGGGGAAAGTTCCTGCGATGGAAACGCAGCTATAATTAGAAGCTGCCTCATTATTACTGTTTTAGTACTGTACTCGTTACCAGTTAATTTAATTAAAGCAGCATTAATCACAGCATGCAATAAGGTGAGAGAAACCTAAAAGCATGTAACCTTCCCAAATTTCAATAACAAATTCAGTATCATAGCGAAGTCCCAGCCTAAGGAAAAAGTTCACTCATGATCACGCCTACAACACAAATTTTATCTAAATTAGAAAATCCACTTAGAAATCAGAGGGCGTTTTACAGACACTTTCTATGTTAAGTCTTAACTTAAGATATGACAAGTTAATTTAGGATTTTGTATTACAGAAGCAAATCTAACTTGATTTAGGATTCTTATCCTATCTTACAAAATCTCACCTTATCTGTAGTTAGGAAATCTTAAACCACTCCATCAAGTTATCGAGTTCGGTTATCAACTGTCAGGTCTGTTATCAAGCAACCAACAATGCGCAAACTGCGTCTGAGGTAAACCTAAAATCAAAATGGAGAAACAACGGCGTGATTTTAATTTCAGTGTGGCAGAAATGGAAATTTTGACAAATCTCCTTTTACGAAAAAAAAGTAAGGGGTTAGTCACTTGAAGAACGACAGGTAATGCTCCGTGACGGCTCACTGGCCTATGTAATGTTGGTCGCAATTTGTCAAATAACTGCAAAATCATGTGTCGTGGGAGCATTTTATCATTAAAGCATGGCACATCCTCTGGGTCCTCTTCAGCTTATCTAATTAATAAATGTAACACTCTCTCAAAAAGGTTGGATTTCAAAAAGGTTTGAAGTTAGGACACCAGTGGGACTTTTATTTAGCTTTTAGGATTTTTTGTCGAGTTAGGATGCTTCTGTAATACCCGCTCCTATCCATAGTTAAGATAAGATTATACATTAAAGAAATGTAATTCTGTAAGAGCATTTGTCCTAAATGCGGTCCTAACTGAAATTGCCATGGTTACCAAACAGATAATAAAGGATTATAAAGTTAAGATGTTTCTGTAATACGCCCCTAGGAGGCTTTTCCTGTTGGCCTTTTTTGTTGTTAATTTAATCCTCTAATGACAACAGGTTTTGTTGAAGTGTTGTCGTCATGTCACAGAGACACTGTGTGTTTTGATGCGAAAGAAAAGCACTTCTTGCTTGCAAAATTAGTTCTGGCTGATCTGCTTGATCATCCACATTTTCTGATCCCAACTCGGACTTGAACTGATTACGGTAAAATCGACAACATCATTATTAACTGTGTGTTTATAAATGCTCTAGAAGCCTTGTAAGCGGAAGATCACGATTTACGACACACTTGAAGTGTTTGACCAATCACAACGCACAGGGTCAGCTGACCCCGTCAGAGAACTCTGAGCTTTTTGGAAGGAGGGACTTTGTAGAAATGTTTTTTGAACATTAGAGCTTGGTAACCTATTCTATTTCACCCAATAATCAAAATAATGAACTTTTAAAAAGGCATCATATGACCCCCCAAAGACCAAGTTTGGTGAGAATTGCATGAATTCCTAATAAAACAAATAAAAATTAGAGCCCACAATAAAAAAGAGAAATTAAAAAATCCACAATAAATCAGACTTTTTGTTGGGTGGAGCAATGTCCCAGTTTGCATATTATCCTTCCTAAATGGTATTTGCAATTAGAATTAGTGTGCCCCAAATCGTAGTGTGTTGACATGAGTGTCCCAAAGAGGTTTTAAGGTTCTCAATTTTAGTTCTGATTACTTTTTGATAAATCGTTCAGCCCTATCCCAAAGATACCCGGATAGTTTAGTGTTTCCAGTGGAAATTAGAAGTGCAGATCCGGGCACACTTTAGTTACAGCTTGTCTTTCGCTCCTTATCGCACTTGAAAATATTAACTGGCAAGGTTATTGTAACACCTTTCACCTTGTCCCTGGGCCATCATGCAGTTGAACCCTGAATATTGATAAACATTATTAAAATAATCTTCTCTGTTTAAAGGCATTTGCAGATGAGAAGATCTTTACTGTGCTGAGTGAAACGCTCTACAACCTTCTGCAACTGGTGAGGGTCAAGTCTACGTATGTTCATATGCGAGATGGTGTGATTGAAAAATTATATATTTGAAATATTTTTCATGTTTTTCTCTGAGGACTGGGAGCAAAGAGCCGAAGAAGATAATTTACTGATTGAGAGAATTTTGCTGCTGGTCAGAAACGTGTTGCACGTCCCTGCAGACCCATATGAGGAAAAGGTGAGAGTTTGTCGACTTAAAAATGCTCACAGAAATGTACTATATCATATGCCACACATCCTTGATGTTCCTTGACCTTGTGGTCAAAATATAAATCCAAACTTAATTTCAAATGTCCTTGATATTTACATGCATAAGAGGTTACTCAACAAAAACTGCAAGTTTCAAGACTCAAGCTATCTGCTAACTACTCAGTTTGAATATGAATTAATCTTTGTACTCTTCTAAAATGGCCAGATTTGAATTTTTTGAGGAGGATTTTTTTTTTCACTCGCTGAGTCTGAGGGCCAAAATACTTATTGGGAAAGCGAGGGTCAGCTTCATCAAAATGGAAAATATGAGACTTTTACTAACAGTCCTCATCTCAGTCAAATGCCAACGCTGACCACCTGCTAATATAAAAGCAGGCCTAATTTTTGCCAGCATGAGAGCGATGAAAGAACACCCAAGTAAAAGTGCAGAAACGATTTTGCGCATACAATGCGCATATATACAACAGGTAAACATGTCAGCTGTGTGGGTGCTAACAATATTAGCAATTCTCATTTTTAATCAATACTGATATGGATTCTTATTCTCAAGATCTTTTAGTCTGTGCTGTTTTCTGTTAATGCATGAATCCATGAACTTTATATTATTTGTAGCACTCTTACAATTAAACAACAGAATGGCTTAAATTAGGTGTTTAAAAAATGTAAACATGCTTATTCTAATGTGGCACTTTGGGGGAAAAATTGGCACCTGTTTTATTTCTTATTGGAGCCAATGGTTCCTTAAAGGGAGAGTTCACCCAAAAATGAAACTCACTCACCCTTAAGTTGTTCCAAACCTGTATGAGTTTCTTTGTTCTGCTGAACACAAGGGAAGATATTTTGAAAATGTTTGTAACCAAGCAGATCTCGGCAGCCATTGACTACCTTAGTGGGGTTTTCACCATATTCACCATATTTCACCATAATCTCACCAAGAGATTTGCTTGGTGACAAACATTCTTCAATATATTGTCCCTTGTTTTCAGCAGAACAAATTATTTTTTGATTTATTTTTGTCTGGAGCCCTGTAACAAAAAGAGATGCTTTAAAGTCTCTCTAATGTTTAAAGCTCTATGGTTTAATGCAAAAAATATATAAAAAATAAGACTTAGCCATTGAATTAGCCATTGCAATTTTACTGTTGATTTGTAAAACAAAATAATAATAATGTATTATTATTATTTTGTATTATTATTAGGAGCCAAGCACATAGTTTTGTGCATTTTCCCAAGTTTGCCAGGTCTGTTAACCCCATTTTTGCTATTGAAGATAAACTCAGGGATGCTATTTAAACAGCATTCAGTTAGAAATAAGAAATTTGTGTTGTGATTTGCGTGTGTTTATGTGCAGACTGTGGATGATGATGCAAGTATTCACGACAAACTGCTGTGGGCCGTTCATATGAGTGGACTGGATGATCTGCTGAAGTTTCTGGCGTGTGCTCAGAGTGAACAGCAATGGAGCTTCCACATTCTGGAAATCATCTCCCTCATGTTCAGAGATCAGGTGATGTAATGACATGACAGGGTGATTATTTTGCATATAAAGGATCTTTATTGGAATAGATCTCCCAATAATTCAAATTCTATCATCAGCCAATGCTACTGATAGATTTCTTCTGCAGAACACCATCTTGGTACTTGGTCCATGCAATGCGAGAGAATGGTTATCTAATCTTTGAAGCTCTAAAAAGCACATACAGGTAGAAGTAATCCATATGGCTTTAGTGATTAGTAAAGAGATCTGATCTGATTTCAGTCTTAAGCCACAATGGTTTAAAACTGCAAGAGCTTGAAATCATGATCACCAAGGAGACTGTTGACTGTTGATGATTTGAATAGATTGTCTCTTCAAAACCAAAATTAGGTTGCTTTTACAGGGTTTCCACAGGTCTTAATGTTTTAAATTGGATCAGAAATTCTTAAATTCAATATCATGGAATTAAATTAGGGCCCTATGATTTCTGCAATGTGGGAAAAAGTGGACAGAATTGCAGAATCCATTCATAAAAATGGAATTTACTGTATAATGCAGAATGTCACTGAATAATAATTCAAAATTTAAACAGAATAAACTATAAGACAAAACAAAAAAATAAAACAGATTTCATAGGGCCGTAAATCTATGCATGTGCTGCAAAAAAAAAAATTTTGGCTTTTCAGTACAAATTCAATACATCCTTAAATCAAGATACATTTAATGACATGCAAAATTAAAAAAACAAGTCTTGTTTTCTAAGAAATTGAACAAGTTTTTCCATAAAACAAGAACAAATATCTGTCAATAGGTATGACAATTACTAACATTTGAATTAAATTACATTTTTATGAACCCATTTGCAGATATTTGTTTTAATCAAAAAATCAATTTCACAAGATTTTTTTATCTCAAACTTTAAGTAATTAAAAACAATAATTATAATAAAAAGTTATGGAGATCTGTTGGAAATTGTATTTTCAAACTTTGAAGTATCACTAAAATAACTCCGTGTGCTTAGACATTTACATTAGAGAACATATTGATATGTTATGTTCCCTTCAAATTATACCTTCAATTTTCTTTAATTGGTCTTTAAAAGGTCTTCAATTTACCTTCATTAAACCTGCCCAAACCCTGTTTTAGTTTTTATTTTAGTAAAGTTTTGGGAACCATTCACTTGCATTTATTGGATGTACAGAGATTAATTTTTTTGTTTGTGGAAGTCATTCAGATGTGTTGGCATGAGAGATTTTACATTTTTGGGGATCTTTTCCTTTGCGATCGCAGGGTTAATAGAACACCTTAGAGTATCACACTAAAATGTGTTAAAATGCACAGGGAACATGGATCATCACCTCATGTATTTGATAATGGCCTGTATGTTGTTTTTGACATGACTCCTGCAGACTCCTGAGCTTTTGGTGAATGCAGGACAGATGCGTTCAGCCCAGGAGAAACAAAAAGACATGCAGGAGCTGGAGTTATTGAGACAGAAAGAACTAGCTGAAAAACGCAGCCGCACGCTAATGAGAGGCACCAGGTGAGAGAATGTAATCATATTAGGTATGGGTCAAGATTATTGAAAAATGTATCTTTTTTTTTAAGCTATATTTTTAGCAGCAGTGCTTTTAAAGGAAAAAGTTTACCCTTGTTTCATAATCAAGCTAGTCTAAGCGCTAGATCATTTACATAAACCTACTGAGCAAATATAACAATCATTTCTTCTCTTAAGACACTCTCGTTTCCGTGGCTCATATGTCATTCAAGGACTGAAGTCTGTTGGAGAGAAAGATGTGATTTTTCACCAAGGACTTCACAATGTAAATGTCACTTTAAAACAGTTACATTTGTTTTTAGAAACGCCTCTGTTTTATTAACGCGTATGGTGTTTTTGTGTCTTCAATCTTAAGTACAAGAACTATTCTCATGACGCGGGTAAGCCTGTGAGACGTGTACCCAAACGCAAACAGATGGCTCAAGACTCGGAGAGCCAACGACGCTCGGCATTAAATGTACGTCTCTTCCTGCGCGAGTTCTGCATCGACTTCTTGGAGAACTGCTATAATCGCCTCATGTACCTTGTGAAGGTGAGAAGACAGCATCCACATCACTGAAACTAAAACTCTCTTTCTATATGAGTTTCCCCTATCATGTGTCTTGTTTTTTTGAGCAGGAGGGGTTGATCCGGGAACGGGCCCAGCAGCATGATGAGACGTACTATCTGTGGGCTTTAACCTTCTTTATGGCCTTTAACCGTGGTCAGAACTTCAGACCGGATGTGGTGTCTGAGACCATGTCCATCCGCACCTTTCATTTCATTGAGAAGAACATCACCAACTACTATGAGATGATACTCACTGACCGGAGTGATGCCACATCCTGGTCTCGCAGGTTGGTCCTGTAATTTTACTCTTGGTTAGGGGTAGAGATGCACGGGTCGACTGGCCATAAATTGGAACTGGTCGGTTTTTGCTCCAAACACATGATCGTAATTGGACTTTTTTTATTTTGGAAGATTTCTCTTCCGGACTTGTAAACAAATGGCATTGCAATAATTTCCCAAAATGTAATTTGTGTAGAAATGTTACAAAGTCTGTAAATAGGACGTTAACAGAGTTGCATTACAACTTATGAAATGAATCCCGTCTCATGTAATTACTCAACCAGTGAAAGACGTCAGTGAAACAGCTTGTAGGCTATACAGTGTCACTTAACCTTACATTTACCTCAAGCAAGATATTCAGTGTCCTTTAAATAACCCTGAAAACATTTTGTAAAAAAAAAATAAAAAAAAAGATTGACTGGACAAAGAAGGGTGGGCGATAGCACCCAAATCTTGTCACCTTTATTTTTTCATTTCATCATATTTAATGAAATAAAAATAAATATGCAAATTACAAACAATAGGACAAATACAATATAAGAAAGATACAAATTGAATAGAAGCTTTATTTTTTCAGGTACAGTGGGTCAAGTGTGAAAATGAATAAATGCTGGCAAGGCTTTAAAAGCATGCAAATAAAATTAGACATTTTAAAGGGCACCTATTATGCAAAATTCACTTTTATAAGGTGTTTGAACATAAATGTGTGTTGGCAGTGTGTGTACACAACCACCCTATAATGGTAAACTAAAGTGGCTACTAAAGTTCAGTCAGTCAAGAGCAGTGAGTGAATTTCTGTTTTTCTTCTGTTGTTTGATAGAGAACTAGTCTAGTTTAAAAGACCACTCACGGATGTGAATTTTTCTTCAACCCCAAAATTGCCATTTTTAAAAAGGTATGTTAATTGATCTATTAGGAATTTTGATCTGAAACTTAGGCACACTCTGGGGACACCTGAGACTTATATTACATCTTGTAATATAACAAGCTTTTTTCTATATCCTGACACAGGCAGTCTCTGTTCTCAGCTCATTAACAGTTTTTCTCCTTCACTCGCAACCGCTGTGCTTCCTTAGTGAAAAGTGATCTGTTATATATGAACACAATAAAGACGCTCTCATCCGCACCAGAAAATTCAGTCTTGAGATCGCCTGAACGAGGTGTTCATGGCTTGAAAACGAACTCAAGAGCGGTTTGCTTGTGGTGAGAAAGCAATCCCAAGTGGATCAACGAACCAGTCATGTATCTGGCGAAAGATGAAGTGAAAAGCTGAAATTGGTCAGTCAGGCAAACATTTTTCAGAGCAACTGTCCAAAACACATGAAAAAAATCCTAGATTTTACAAGGTGTTTAGTGAGCATCTCAAAGAGGGATGGGCTTTATTCCAGACAGATAACCACTATGAGTGGAGTCACAGAACATAAACAGTTTATCGCATGTGACTTCTATTAATGTTTAAAATGGTGCCTTGTGAAAGCAAACCAAGAACATTTCAAACAAAGCATACTGTCTTCAGGCCTGAAAACACCTTGAATCTTGTGTTGAACCTTAAGTACTGACATCTGCATATTTGAACAAAAAAAGGTTAATATTATTTAATCAAGTGAAGTCCTCTTAATATATGAATCAGTTATTTTCTTTTTTTACCAGGATGCACTTGGCTCTGAAGGCGTATCAAGAACTGCTGCTGACAGTAAATGAAATGGATCGCTCAAAGGATGAAAACATCCGACACAGTTCCAACGTCATCAAGAGTATGTTTTTTGTTGTTGTTGTTGTTTTAAGAATACTAGATAATTACCATGGTCTCTCTTCCTCCGTGACACCCATTTTTCTGTCACTGCAGGTAATATATTTTATCTGATGGAGTTCAGGGAGATTTTTCTGACTCTCTTGCGCAAATTTGATGAGCGAATGCAGCCATGCTCATTTCTCAGAGATCTGGTGGAGTCCACACATCTCTTTCTGAGGATGCTGGAGAGATTCTGCAAGGGTCGAAACAGTCTGGTAGTGCAGGTGAGACCTGAGACGACATTGAGATAACCGGATAAAGCTGAACCATTTTAAGTTAAAATGACATGTGGTGTGACGCTTCCATTATTTACATGTATGCATTTAGCAGATGCTTTTATTCACACAGCTTGTTTCAATTGCCTGGTCCGAACCAGAGTTCAGTTGCTCCTCCTGTCTCTGCTGGATTGTGTTCATTTTATATTATTTGGGTCTGAATCACAGTGCATTTGCATAATCGGAGCAGCAGCTGTTTATCCCTGTTGCTTGGTGATAATGCAGGTAAACTTTCAGACAATTGAGAGACTTGTACGCAACTATTAAGGTTCAAACGTTCATTTATGCTGAAGAAGGCCACAATTTTTTGCTGTCAGGATATTACTGGGTCAAAAGTATGGTGTTATTTTAATGACAAATGTCAAGAGCGGATTATTGTAACATAATGCAATCTCTCCACTCGCACAATTGGATAGGCACTCTTAAATATACCGTGCTCTCTTATGAACTGCCTCTCCTCTTGCTCAAATATTGCACATGCACGCTCAAACTGTCCTGTGCACTCGCGTGTCTCTCGTGCTCTTGCACTAAAAATTATTTTGCTTCTGGATTAAACCATTTTAAATGTTATCAGTTATCCGAATAGATGACTGATAATACTTGGAATCTTATTGCTAATTATAATTAAATAATATAATATTTAAGAATATTAATCAAATGCAGGTATATCTTAGAAATGGTTCGAAATGGGGCAATTGGATGATTTGTATATTAATAAGCTTGTCTGTCTAACTGCATCACATTACAGTTCAAACCCCTCAGAACGATTTATCTAAAACCAACATATTAGTCTATATCATAGACCAAAATATTAAATTAAACATTACATTAAATTAAACTTTAATTTAAAACAAAAGATTAAACAACTAATTTAATGTTATAAATCAGTCTATTTAGAAATGTTATAAATTAGCCTATAAAAAAATATTCATTAGCCTTATTTAAACGAATTCATCATTTGAAATTGTTTTTGAAAACTAGTTTCATCCAGTGTTTTTGAATGAACTATTCTGTACTGCATCAGATAAAGTCACTGGTAGCCACCTACTGGCATAACCGTGTAAAAGATATAATCTTTACTGAAGCGTAACATTAATTTTCTCATTTGGTAATTTTGATCTCTGCAAGAGCACGAGAGATTTGCGAGTGCACAGGAAACAATTTGAACTCGTACGAGCAATATATGATCGAGAGGAGAGGCAGTTCTTAAGAGAGAGCACTGTGTATTTAAGAGCGCACATCCAGTTTTGTGTGAGAGCAAAGGAAATTGCGCTCGAGCAGAGAGATTCACGCTCATGCATCACATGGATGTGCTATTACGTTACAATAATCTGCTCTAAACATTTGTCATTAAAATAACACCATACAAAAGTGGTCATGGTCATCCACACACACAGTAAAAAGTACCCTACCCATGTGATCTGCAAGCCCAATACTAAAAATACGTTTAAATAACAATTTTTAAAATATATTGAATATTTGTATATTATTTTGATATGTTATATGTATGGTCTCTTATCTTAATGTTTGTTTCTTTTGTTTCTCATTGTTTGGTAACTTTATCACGCAAACCACCGATACAGCATTTATATACATGTGTGTTTGGGACAGAGGGGAACACGGTTGCATTTGCAGCAGATATATGCTTCCCATCCTAAATCAAAACACGAGACAGACAGGGGTCGGAGGAGAGCACCGCACTGCTTGCAGTGTGAAACTGGCGTTATACAGATCAGTTGTTTTAACCAGTTATTAAAATGAATTGGTTCAAATTAGTCATTAGGTCTGTTAGGCTGTTAGGACATCATGAAAGATTTGTGACATTTTAGATTTAATTTTTTTTTTTGTATTATTGAAAGTGTGGTTTATGTCAGCTGCATCTGCGGAACGCTTTTTTTATTTTTAGCACAATTCACAATGGTAATTCAGAAGGAAAAAACTCCAAATGCGCCACGTTGAACATGGATTCAGTCTTCTGCCTTTTACTATTGTTTCAGTTCAGCATATTTTGAGTCATATGTGTGAGTGAGGGAGAGAGCTAGACAGTGCTTAGTTTGAAGTCAGAGAGTGTGCTCAGGGCTCTCTCTGTGTTAACATGCACCCTATCACAACAACTGATCAGATAAGGCTTTGGAGGGACCAAAATTTGCTTTGGTGGCCGCCAAACATTTTTCAATGCAGGAAAAAAAAAACTGTGGTGTGGAGACTTGAGAGAAACTTGACCTTTTTTTTCTTTTTGACTTTTAGAAAAAAAGAGTGAAACGAAGGAAACGTAGCAAGAAGAGCCTTCAGACAGAGACCACAGCTGAGGAACTGGAGCAGACATGGCAGATAGTGTCTGAAGAGCTCAGATCGTCTGGCTTTCAGGTGAGTTCTAGAAAACACAGAGCATTTTTACTAACAAATGGAACAATGTTTAGACCATTTTGATCTTCGTCAAGGCAGTAAAAGAGCACCTTTAAAGTGACACCTGTCAATGGATGTGAACAGCAAAGAGACAATTAGGGCCCTATGAAATCCTTTTTACTTTTCCTTAATTACATTTTAAGTAATAAAAAAGCATGTCTAATTAATTGAAATAATGAAACTTGTACAATTTAATAATATATTAAATATTTAATTAAAATTACTTTTTTGGGCCCTATGAATATTTTTTTCTATAATTAATATAATTCTGTTTTCTGGAGTCCATTTTAATGGTTTAATTAAATTTTAATAATCAATTCATGTGTAATTAATAGAATTCCTAATAGAATTTTGTTAAACAACGTGCTGCACAATGAGCTTTACTGTTAAAATAAAAAATGGGGGGGAAATTCCTTAAGAAAAGTTTTATACATTTTTTTATTATTATTAGTGTTAGTATAATTAAGACGTCGAAATTGTATTGTACAACAGTAGTATATTTCTGTCACTAGTTAAACCGAACTTTTATTTTGATGGGTTGCTGTGAAGACCATCACCTTTAAATCTCTGATATGACGATAGTTTTGTTACATTTTTTTACTTGTGCATTCATGTCATTATATAGTAAGGCTGTGCGTGCGTGCGTACGTGCGTGTGTGTGTGTTTACCGAGTTACATAGAGTATTAAAATGTATTAAACAGTGGTTTACTGAACAAATTGTATCTGTCCTTAAATTAATTCAATTAAAACTAAAAGTTTCTTAAAGATATATTACTATAATATTAAAAGTTAACAGCAAACCCCAAACTATTAGCCTAAATTCAGTTGCTATTTATTTTTAGATATAATAATCAACACTCAAATGACATGTAAGCTTCACATGAGGCATTCATTTCTGAATCTAATTATGAAATTGTGTTATAATATAATTTGTTGTTGAAATAATATAATAATTTATACACAGTGGCTGTCATTTTCATGACAAATTTATTTAAACATGTAATAATCAAGAAATCACTAAAAGGTTAAGTAGAATATAATGAATATATAGGCTAATATAGTGCATATATTTGGTGAAAGAGTGAACTAACAGCTGTGGACACTGAATGACTTCTGAGGTAAATGTAATGCAACGTGACATTGTTTACAATCGAATTAATTGAGGTCTTTCCAGCTTTGAAACACTGATTGAGCGATTACATAAGATACGGAATATGATACAGCAAGTTAAGAAATCTATCGTCAACATACCTTCTAATGTTGATTCATGGTTATTCTTTGACAAGGAAGAGATGATCGTGTTCACTTGCAACTGTGCTGGATATCAGTCACATCACATTAAAGAGTTTTGTGATAAAATGGACCGAATAGTTAATGTTTGTGTGAGAACTCCGATTGAAGTATGTTCCGTGCGTAAAACATGCCTACTGTTAAAGACTGCATTGGGAACTTTTCGGTCCACACGTGCACCATACCGGTAAACCTGTACGAAACAGTTTGGTGCGAATACTTTTACCATTACACCCATATTAGAAACAGATCATGCTAGACAGAGAATGAGGGTTGAAAATAATAGTTTTTCCACATATAATGTTAATAACGTTTTTGCTGATACACAAAAAACAAAACGAATGTCAACCTCAAGGATCATATTAAAACAATTAATAAATCCATGCCATGACCCCTTTAATGCATTATTTTCAGGGCTTGCATTTTTGAGAGATAAAACTACACTTGATTGTATACTTAAGCTGTGAATATTTCAATTGGAAACATTTCACACAATATCATTATTATTATTTATTTTTTTAATGTAAATTTCCAAAATATTCAGGCTGTTTAAAAATACCACCTATTCAACAGATTTGGTCCACTTTATTTTGCTTTTTAAAATCGCTTGCACAATGATTCAAATTAAGTATAATATTCAACATTGCACGCCCGGGATCTGTAGTGGATTACCAGTACATTGTCTCCACCTGCTGTTAGTCGGCCACCCCTGCAAGTGATGGGCAATGGTCTGATTTTTTAAATATTCTCAACATGTTGTGCATATGAACACTAAGAGTGTTCTGTTTCTCGTGTTGGCTTGCAGTTGTCAGAGAGTCTGACAGAAGGTGCTGTGCCCTTCGACGCGGCATCTGAGACTCCAGTGAATGAGCAGAGGACTGAAGCGTTGGTCAAGATTCAAGACTGCATTATGTCTCGCTCAGGACCTGAAGCTTTGAGTTTACTCCGTGCTGCACGGTAAGACATCAACCACACTAAAACACCTATAGAGTATCTTCTTGTTTCTCACCATTTTTTTTCTTAAATGCCTAACTTTGTAAGAGCTTTATCACAGCGTGCCATTTCTCCACACAAGAAAAAAGATGACACTGATTGTTTTACCTGGTCTTTAAGAGATGTCATTTGTCACTGATGCATTAAATGGTTTTTAGAAGATCTGTCAATGTGAAGTATGTAATAATGAGTAATCTCATAATTTTGGTCATAATGTAGTTAATATCTTAAAGGGTAAGTTCACCCAAAAATGAAAATTCTATCGCCCTCATGTTGTTCCAAACCCGTAACCCGTGTCCTAACTACATGCGACGCCGCGACACTTGATAAAAGGTATCTTTTCCAAGACAATTTGAGTTTTTGTCCTAACCAGCCGCGACGGCGACACGCAGTGATTCTCTTTTAGAAACAGTTTCTATTTCTGCAACGTCGTGACTGAAACAAAAACACAAAACATAATCTCAGGTAATGTTTATGTGCTTTATTTAATGTTAAAAGCGTGTAATGTGACTTTGAATATCATTTAGTGCTCCCAGCTTTGTAACGTTGTCGTACTAAAAAGCAACAATAGATAATTCACCTCAGATCTTGTAATTAAACAAATGGAAACAAGAACGTTCAAACTGTGAACAAACAAGTATATTCTATGACAAATAATGTTTTAGTGACTTTAAATGGCATAATATTTGTGAATTTGATTATGTACTTATCCATTTCCTTGCGAGTGCCATCAAGATTAATCTCTGATGCTGTACATTTGTTTGTGAAAGAGGGAGATTCTTAGAAAAGGTTATGACTGAGTTATGACTTTTTCTGAATTGTAGAAAGAAAGGATGTACTCATTCCCTCGGATTTGTGTGTGTTGAATCAGGGCAGTGTGGCCTGAAGGAGACGCGTTTGGATCTGTTGAGGTGGAACCTGAGGAGGAACTGGAACTTCTTAAGCAGATACTTTTCACTAAGCTCCCTAGTAAGATCACAATACTACACTAAATGACTGTACCTGATAACATCCAACAGTACATTATACAACCTACCCAGTACCTTAACTGAGAAGACTACAGTTTACTGCTATTCCTGGTGCCGTCATAAACAATACTACACTGTACTACTAAACCTGATAGTATTGTTGTAGTTCTACATGCAGAGCATGGTCCTAGCAGGTATCCCCAGGGAATAAGTTAACTGATAAAATATAATTTATGATTCTGTTCAAGGCTGCATTTTCCTCACCTTTTATTCCCTTGAGCATTTTTGATTGACCATCATCTGCTCTGTAATTTTACATCCATGGTTGATTTGTTTTTTTGTTTTTTGCATTTTTTAAATCAAGAACTACCTCTCTTGTGGTATGTTTTGTTATGTTTGAACTATTTCATCTTTTTATTTTCAAATAAAGTGTTTTTCCATTATCAGTAGGTTTGTTTTGTTTTAATTCAAATCAATAAGCAAGATCAATAATCAATAATTTTACTGGTTTTGTGAAGGACTACTAAAAATATAGGAAGGTTTTTCAACCTGATAGCATTACAAACAATACTCGAGCATAATGAAAGATGGTCTTTGTGTTGTGTAGGGTCAGTTCCTTTAGATTCTGCTCTGGAGGAAGATGATGGAGTTGAGTTGGAGGAAGAGGAAGAGCTGGAGTCTGTTGCTGTGTCTGAGACCGAGTTCAACTTCTTAGATTTCATCAAGAGGTGTGTAGAGTGTTTTTTACACTAAGAGCAGATGTACAGAGTGCACGTCAGTCTCGTTTATCTGACACACATTTCAGTTTTGGAGTCTGTATTGAGTAGGGGTGGGACAAAAAATCGATATGCCGATTTATCGTGATATTTCCGGCCGCAAGACGTTATCGATACTCTGGCTCCAAGTATCGATATTTTATCAGAATATTTAAATTCATGTCTACATTGTGGCTGTTTACCGCTTTGGCTTCCCGGAGTGGCAGTACCCCCAGACTTCCTGTGGTGGCGCTTCACCAAACGCGAATACAGCGTCAAAATCGCGTCTAGTTTGACGAAATTGAGCATTTGAAGCGAAATAGACGCTCGTTCATGGCACTCCAGGAGAAGAATGCCATAAAACACCACTCTGCCTCTTTTCATTTTCATAAAAAAAAATATTAAGCATTAACAGCCACACAAATGTGGTTCAGCCAACGCACCACCTGGATTATCTTCACTGCAAAAAAAATACATTTAAAGTTATGAAACACTTTGCCCTCAGTCAAAATGAATTGGTAAGCAACAATAGATTCATTAGACCAGAGATCGCCCATTAGATGTAACAGTTACACAAGAGGAATTATATGTCATGTTTAACCACTACAGAGACACCCGAGCCAGCGGCAAAGGCCAGAAGGACTGGCCGAGGAAAGGTTGCTCTCGCCAGGGTTAACGAGCGCTGAGCGCCCGGTGATCGCCTGGATCTCACAACTCCAAAAACGCAAGATCATTTTTTTTAAATAGGTGCTGTCTTTATAAATAAACCACATATTTTAGCTTTAATCAACTACATTATCAACTGAAAAGCATTACAACTACATTTAGTGACAAAATATCAGTATATCAATATATTTTTAATTATGCAGGGTTTCTCATCACGTCACTTTACCACGTGACAGCAGCAAGCCGGCTCCTGATTGGTTAACGTGCTTGGTACTCAAATGTGACCATATTTCATTGTATAAGGTTTTATACTGGGTGTTTTTTTCTTCACATTTTTAGTAATGTGTCACAGAATTTTGAATCACAGAATTTTCCAGAATCACAGATTTTTGCAATTTCCACATATGAAATGTTGCTGCTATGAATAAGTAGCCTGACGTGGTCATACTCAATTCTAGTCAGAATATGAGTCTGATACCGCTTCATTGGGCTTTGATTATGGGGCGTGTTTCAACCGAACCAGAAAAAGACCTCAATTGGATAGACCTACAACCAATCAGAGCAACAGAGCGACGCATAACGTTAGTTGTCAAAAGTCCACAGAACACTGTGTGGCCAAGTCCGTGTTTTTCTCCATGTCCACGGGTTGAAGCGACACGAATTTTAGCAGGCAACCTTGCCAAAATAACATATTTTGCCAACCAAACGCCATTTTTTTTCCGGAGAACCTCCGGAAACTTATTGTTTTGGGCTATAGTTTTGAGTAGCAATTGTGCAGGACATTGCAAAAAAACTTGGCAACCCTGTCTGCACGCACGCTGGATTAAGTAACTTTACAAGAAAAAGATGAGTGTAAACGATCTTTGCCAGTATTGTAATAAAAGAATTTAAGGATACACAGAGTACTTACCAACACAATCATCGTTTCTGAGAGAAATAGTGAAGGTGAATGCATATAGTTCTCCGTTTAGGATAAGAGCAAATTCAACCCAAGCGCCTTCGATGACGTGGATGATTACGTTACTGTTGATCATCTGTCCATCATCGTCTAAAGCCCGCCCTGACAATTTCATTGGTCCGAACAGTTTCTGTTTAGGCATAATAACTCCTCTATGGATCGAGTCCAGACCGAATTGCCCAAGCAAAAAATGTTGTGGGCGGGGCTAAATTCGGCTGGCATCCAGGCTAATGAATAAGTTAGAGATAATGACCTTTCTTTATTATAGATCATTTAGTCACAGAAAACTGTTCTCTCATGGCTCTTTGATGGCTTTATATGCACTTACTGTACTTTTAATGCTATTTAGTTTTAATAATGAAATACATGATCATATGACCTTTTTGATGCTGTTTTTCCATTTACAAAATTATATTGTGATATACTGTGAGTGATTTTCTTGCAATATATCGTCTGTCACAGAATCGCTGGTATCGTGATACATCGTTATCGTGGGCAAAATATCGTGATATAATCCTATCGTGTGTTGACCTGTGATTCCCATCCCTACTATTGAGCTGATGACCTGAATACCTGCGATATGTAGCCTATCGTCTATGATGGTATCGTAATTGTTGTAACGATGTGCGAGCTGACATCGATTTTCACTCATGCTTTCACTGCATGATGTATGCAGTTATATGCCCCCAAATTTTAAGATACACCGGCAAGATGCCCCAACGAGTGTCTTTATAATATACATATATTATATGATGTAAATTATAAGACAATATATTTTATTACATCACACACAAGCAAGAGTGCCGTTTTTCAAAAAAATCAGTATGATTGCAAATGTGATATTTAATTTAAATAAGTTAACATTCAGTTACATTTTAGACACAATATTGTTTGCTTTTTTCTTTATTTTGCCAACAAAAAGATCAAAATGAAACCACAGCAGAATCAAGTCTCTGAGCAGCACACAGCAGTGATTCGTTGCTGAATCCGCACTTTGAACGAATCAGTTTAATTAATGATTCAATGACCCATTCAACGAAGACGGTCACCTACTTCGTTCCTGAATGAATCAGCCGTTTGAATGAATGACTCACTCATTGCTGCCACATATTTGCATGTTTTACTTTCAATATTTAAATAATTAAAATTTTAAAAATTAGAAATTGTCATGGTGGCTGTGGATTAGGAGAGGAAAGCCATGGGTGGCTTTATTTAGTGCTCTCTAGTCTAGACATAAGCTGGGTTTGATCAACCTTGGCAGGTCACCTGGGCGAGGTTTTATGACTGTTGAAGGACCCGAAACACCCTGAGACCCCAGCTTACATAACACCGTTGATGTGTCCAGATGCATCACAAGATTATGTATGATTCATACAGAAAATGTGCCTTGTTGGCATGTCCACTATCGGGCCAAACCGTTCTCATTGCTTAACTGTTCCATGCCGATCCAGCCCAGGATATGGTGTCATTTTTCACTGTGCGGCTGATAACAGAGCTCTTTGTAATTTATTTACTGGGAGGAAAATAAGTATTTGAACACCCTGCTTTTTTGCCAGGTCTCCCACTTAGAAATCATGGGGGGGGGTCTGAAATTGTCGTCGTAGGTGCATGTCCACTGTGAGAGACATAAAAAAAAAAATCCAGAAATCACAATATATGATTTTTTAACTATTTATTTGTATGATACAGCTGCAAATAAGTATTTGAACACCTGTCTATCAGCTAGAAATCTGACCCTCAAAGACCTGTGTCTGCCTTTAAAATGTCCACCTCCACTCCATTTATCATCCTAAATTAGATGCACCTGTTTGAGGTCGTTAGCTGCATAAAGACACCTGTCCACTCCATACAATCAGTAAGAATTCAACTACTAACATGGCCAAGACCAAAGAGCTGTCCAAAGACACTAGAGACAAAATTGTACACCTCCACAAGGCTGGAAAGGGCTACGGGGAAATTGCCAAGCAGCTTGGTGAAAAAGGTCCACTGTTGGAGCAATCATTAGAAAATGGTTGAAGCTAAACATGACAATCTCCCTCGGACTGGGTCTCCATGCGAGATCTCACCTCGTGGGCTCTCAATGATCCTAAGAAAGGGGAGAAATCAGCCCAGAACTACACGGGAGAAGCTGGTCAATGACCTGAAAAGAGCTGGGACCACCGTTTCCAAGGTTACTGTTGGTAATACACTAAGACGTCATGGTTTGAAATCATGCATGGCATGGAAGGTTCCCCTGCTTAAACCAGCACATGTCCAGGCCCGTTTTAAGTTTGCCAATGACCATTTGGATGATCCAGAGGAGTCATGGGAGAAAGTCATGTGGTCAGATGAGACCAAAATAGAACTTTTTGGTCATAATTCCACTAAACGTGTTTGGAAGAAGAAGAATGATGAGTACTATCCCAAGAACACCATCCCTACTGTGAAGCATGGGGGTGGTAACATCATGCTTTGAGGGGGGGGGTTTCTGCACATGGGACAGGGCAACTGCACTGTATTTAAGGAGAGGATGACCGGGGCCATGTATTGCAAGATTTTGGCAAACAACCTCCTTCCCTCAGTTAGAGCATTGAAAATGGGTCGAGGCTGGGTCTTCCAACATGACAATGACCCGAAGCACACAACCAGGATAACCAAGGAGTGGCTCTGTATGTTATGTTTATATTATGCAGAAGCAACTGTTACCAAATTTAGACCATTGCTTTTGATTTGATATTGATTTGACGTAAGGTTGAATTAATGTTTCTGTTTTATGTTCCTGTAATATTCCATAATTACAATTTTTGATTGACAGATTCGCCAATCCAGCTGTTGTGCGTCCATATATAATCCTTCTGCGCTCATACTCCAAGAACTCTTCTCACACCAACCACTGTATCACACGCATGCTGCACCGACTGGCTGTGGATCTTAAGATGGATGCGTTACTCTATCAGCTGTCCGTCTTTTCCCTATTTAATAAGATCCTGGGAGACCCAGCAGCGTCCACCTATCAGGTAACACACATTAATGCTCTCAGCTTGGCTGTTAGGTCATAATGTCAAAACATCATTGGTTTTGATGTCTGAGAGCGGGCCGGGTTGAGTTAGTAGTGTGAAACTAGCGGTTATGGTAAGGGCCATGACATTTCCCAAAACACACTCAAAGTCGTAGGCCAATCACAAAACACTGATCAAACCAGCCATTCAGAGCGCATTGAGCCTTTCAGAAGGAGGGGCTTCATAGAGACAGGATCTAAACAGAGCATTACTGACAGACTGGGTAAGAGAGAGAGATGCTGCAACAATGGAGAATATGGGGAAAATATTTAACAATTCAAGCAGGAAAACATGTTCTAGTAGAGCCCAAAATCAAGACTTTGAAAACGTGCATAATAGGTACCCTTTAAAATGTGTAAAAAAAAAACTTAAATGTAATTGATTTCAGTTTTTAATGTACGTGGAATAGATTCATTCATTTCCTTTTTTTGTCCTTACAGGAGCTTGTTACATTTGGAAAATATGTTCTGAACCGGTTCTTTGTATTTGCTGCTAAAAATGACAAAGCGTTTGTGGAGCTGCTGTTCTGGAAGAATGTGGGTGCCGTAAGAGAAATGACAGAAGGATACAATAAAGAGGGGTAATTGCACATGTATTTACACCTTATTGATATTAAAGTGGATTAAAGCACGTAACGTTGAGCTGCTTTACAGTGCTCAAGAGTTAGTGATGTGTTTTATTCACATGTCCATATATATTAGGGAAGGCATAAAGAAGAAAAGCAATTGGACCCCTGAAGAAGAGGAACAGCTTCAGCGATTGTATGAAGAGTACAAGGACTCTGGAGGTGGAGTTGCACTTGTTCACAATCTCTGTCCGTTCATTTTTGAGTGCATTGATAAGTTTTCTAAATGATTTTTGTTGTGATTTTTGTTCTTCAGTGCCTGATGTTGTTGAGACGCTGTTACCGTTGCTGAGCAGCAGCCGCACTAGACGTGAGGTGGTGTCCCACATGGTATCCATGGGTTTGGTGGACAGTGCGAAGGATTTGAAGAAAGAGAAGTACAGTTGTTTTTAAATATCTGTAATTTGAAAGTAAAGACTGGTAGTAGAGTAGAGACATTTTGCTCCATTTACAATCCTAGTGAGGTATTTGCTGTCTACTATTTAAAGTTTTTTTTGTTTTTTTTCTCTCTAATTTGATCAGGAAAGGTACCCGCATTGTGCTCTGGACTGAAGAACAGGAGCAGGAACTCCAGATGCTCTTTGAGGAGTTTAGAGACTCTGATGGTTAGTGCAAATTAAGTATTTTTTAATACAAACATAATTATTTTATAATCAAGTAAAAACGCTATTAAGGTTTTTTTTCATTGTTGTCAATAATATGTCCAGGACATCATTTACGTTAAAATAAAAAAATCTAAATAACTGTGAAGAGTCCGTTCTTTTGAATGAGTTCAATCAACCGAACTCACTGAATCACTCATAAAGTTTTCACACTTGGCAGGTTTTGTTCTATTGAAACGAACTGTAGTGTTAGGGCAGTTCAGATGAATAAGTGTGAATGCTGCCGACCAATACCTGGTGCACACCAAACAAAACGCTGACTCCAAATGAACTCTGGTGCATTCATATTTCAGTAAAATTTCACCAGAGTTCAAAGGCATCTAAGCAAAACAAAAACAGGATGTGATATCACAAGATGCAACCCTCAAGAATACTTTTATTTAATTAAGAATAAGTTTTATTTGTCATAGTCACGATGTTGCCTATTAGAGTTTGGCACAGTTGTCAGAACTGCTTTGCAAATGCAGCAGATCTTAGATTGTGTGTGCTGAAGTTCTCTGCTGGTCAAAATACCATTGTATGTAGGTATCATATGCAGGCACATAATAACGAGCGCATTTATCCCAGCACACGGCATTGTTTTGAATGTTAAGCAAGTTGTGTTGCAAAATGTATGTCATAAAAGCCATTTTTTGTTTTGTATCTTTTGTTTCTGTGTTAAAAATGACGTGATGATGTGTAAATGCTAAATGAACCAGGACTAAGGGTGTGTTCACACTTGCAGTTTTGTCTGGGCCAAAAACAAAAAAAACATTTAGTCCTGGTCTGCTTAGCGTTCACATTGGTATTTTTACACCAAACCTTAAGATACCCAAGCTGAAGGCATAGGGATTTGATCACACCCTGATTGGTTGACTTTTATTAAGTATATTTTCAACAGAACTTACCGAACATCCAAAACAATGCAGTGTTCTGGGCTAAATGCACTCTTTGTACGTGCTTAGCAGGGATGGAAATTAACTTTTTGTCCACCGGTCACTGTGGCTGGTGGATTTCAAAAAGCCACTTTCTTGTTTTTAATCAACAATGTGTAACTGCATGTGAAAATTAATACTACAAGCTCTACAATACTGAAGCAGTTTATTTAATCTCAAGTCTCAATGAAATACTGACATGTTCTCTTTCTCTTATACACACACACAAACCATGAACTTATATACATTTCATTAAATGAGTAGGGCATATTAAACAACAAACTAACATTCCTCCACCCATCCTCCCCACTCCCAGTCCAATTTATTCCTGCTCATCAGAATCAGATTCTGAAGTTTCAAAGGTGTTTTCCTGAGCGTTCTTCTTCCCTTCCATAGCCAGATGCTAGCCTGATGCCAGAGCTGGATAGCAGGGGTGGGACTGGATACCTGGACAGTCAGTAGGTCGCAGAGGCTTCTTGGTGAAATCACGTGACCGCGCGCGCCGCCGTGAGATGAACGCAACGCATGTCGCAACTTTAAAAAACAATGTGTTCGAATTTTAAAGACGTGGCGCGGCGCTGAGCTTCGCATCCATTTTGCGACCCCCTTTAACGCTTGCGATGTAACGCCACTTTTTTTTGATGGTGGGCCTCTTCTAAAAGTGTCCGCCGTCCAGGTGAAACAGTATGCTATTTTTATTTACCCACCACGGTGGCCGGTAGGTGAAGCGAGTTTACCCACTACAACACAAAATAAACCCGCATTTGGCTGGTGGCGGGTGCTAATTTCCATACCTGTTGCTTAGCCTGCATATGATGGTGTTTTGACCAGCTGAGAACTCGTGAAGGGATTATAAAGTCCAAACAGCAAAAGGAATCCCTCCATCACACACACAAACGAAGATCTGCTGTGAGGAGAACAAAACATGACAAGTGTGAACACACCCTCAGTTTCTGAATTAACATCTGATTTATTACTGAATCATCTGAAATGATCATTACTTTGAATGCATGTTTTGTGCTCTTAAGGTTCATGAAACCTTTATAATGAAAATGCTTTCTGGTTGTGTAAAACTACTTATCATCACAATTCCTCTATTTCGGCTTTCTCTGCTGTTTTCATAGATGTGCTTGGCAATATTCTGAAGCGGATCACAGCCAAGCGCTCAAGGGCACGAATCGTTGACAAGATCCTCAGCATGGGTCTAGTGTCCGACCGCAGAGACCTGTACAAGAAGAGACAACGCAGCGCTGCTGGCAAGAGTACTGGAATGGTGCGTCCATCAACATAAAGCATGGTTTATACTCACCGTGTCTCACAAGGTTTGCGTGGCAAAAATTGCGGTGTGGGCGGTCGTTGACCCCATTTCACGTGTTGGTGTGCACAGCATTTTTAGTTGTTGTTTTCTTTACTTTGTGTGTGCCTACACTTCCGAAGATGCAAAACTTCGAGACAATTCTGAGCAAGCTGGTCCGCCTGTACCAGCATCCAGTTTGTGCTTTTCTAAGTTAATGAAAACAAAGGTCCATTTTTTTAATGAAATCAAATGAAAAATATTGAATACAAAGAGAACATTTTAAGAGTTTGTTTAATTTAGTTTCATACATACTGTATATGTACACATTAATAAAGTCGCCACACCAAAGCTCTAAAAAAACGTATTTAATAATAGGTGATGTTTCGAGCATGCAGGCTCCTCATCAGAGCATATATGTATATGTGTGTGTCAGACAGAGGAACAGTTCTTTGATATGACTGGAGAGTCCCAGGAGAAGGACATGGATGTAGAGGAAGAAGAAGAGGATAAATCTGAGCAAGATGAAGATGAACAAGACTATGAGGCTCAAACGGAAAACTCAGCCAAAAGAGGGCAAAAGAGCAGGAGTACAAACATTGCTTCAGAGAAAATTCACAGTCTGAGAAACATGGTCCAGACCTTACAGCAGCAAGGTACTTAAACATGCTCTATTATGAGGGTCTTTCTGAATGAAGGCTGAGATTGTTACTGATGTCTGTTTGTGTTAACAGGTCTGTCAGGGCCTGTCCTGTGGCTACAGAATTGTCTCAACAGAACTGCTGATGACCGCGAGGAGGATGGTGAGAACATAAAACATTGATTGAAGCCTCTGTTACTCCTGTTTATAATTAGCGCTAGAGATTGTGAAAGGTTTTCCTTTATCGTCATTAGCCGATCACATGCTTGCTTAGCAACCTTTAGCGCTCCCGTAGAACTGGGCATGCCTCTCATGCGGTGCCCCCTATCATTTTGCGCCTTAGGCAACCGCATATCTTGCCTTTGCCAGGAATTGTCCATTGTAGCGCATAACATTGCAATGCCCCGTTCAATTTGACATATTTATGACCCGTTTAATCTACATTTTTGCTTTCAATTCTGTAACAGAAGCTGATTTTCATTTCCTATCTAGCATATCAGTCATGGCCTCACACCGACTAAACACCCTCTAGCTCCGTCTGCTACAGTAGCCACACCCCAGACTCTCGCTATTGGTTGAGCTGTAAAGAAACTTGACAGATCTGAGCAGACTGCTCTCGATGTTTAGATGGTGCCTGGGAGGCTTATTGTTTACACTCTTGAGGGAGATAAACCCATCAAAGGCATACTAATAGCAGTAAATAAACAAACTTTAAGGGTGCCGAGCAAGAGCACTCTCCATTAATACTGTAATAATAATGTCGTATTGACAAAACAGATTTGGCAAACACTTGGGTTGCACCCGACTAAAGATTTCTCTAGTCGACTAGAAGTCATTCATTTAAGCCATTAGTAGACTAATTGCACATTTATATTATTTTATTACTTAGAGGATTAGTTCACCCAAAAATGAAAATGACCCCATGATTTACTCAACCTCAAGTCATCATAGGTGTGCATGACATTCTTCTTTCAGACGAATACAATCAGAGTTATATTAAAAAAATGTCCTGGCTCTTCCAAGCATCCTAAAGGCAGTGAATGGCTGTTTCTGTTTTGAAGTCCATCAAAGTCTATCCATCATACAAGCGCTCCACGCAGCTCCAGGAGGATAATAAAGGCCTTCTGAGCAAAAATGGCATCTCTTTTCTCCAGGTGTTTCTCATCCTGTGGCACTGGTTCCTCTGACAGAGGAGAACGAGGATGCCATGGAAAACAGGGCTTTCCAAAAACTTCTGCGCACAGTTGGCATCCGCGCACCCTCAGACGGACAGGTTGGTTTGGGCTTCTTTGTCTCTCATCCTCTGCCACTCACTTTATATAATCCGATTTCAGAAGCTTCCATATTGGTATAATAGTGATTATTTGAAAACCCTGTATCTGTAGTGCTGTAAAGCTGCTTTCATCTCATCCGATCTGCATTCATCAGGAGTCTTTCTGGAGGATTTCTCCCAGTCTGAGCGTGGAGCAGCTGAGGAAATTAGCAGCGTCTCTCGACCCGGTTGATGAGACGGTAGCTGAAGGGGATTCTGAAGGAAAAAAGGACAACAGTCTGGCTGTTGAGGTGGAGGAGGACGATGATGATGATGATGTTGATAACCAAGAGCAGAGAGCTCAAGCACTGAGAGCTTTGCTATTGTCTCGCCAGAGAAAACACTCCTCTGCTAAATCAAAGGGTGAGCATGCCACATTTTCATTGATGCCAATGCTAATTATTTTCTTAGTGGCCAAGTGCTGAAGGTGTGACTGCAGTTATCTGTTAGTTTGTCTTTCGCTCTTGAAGTCTGTGGCGACTAGTGCTGGGCGGTATGACGAAAAATGTATATCACAGTATTTTTCTAAATTATATAGGTTTCGCGGTATATGACGGTATTTTTCGCCCTATGCATGACCAGGTGTTAACCACATTTTTTACTGATTGAGAGAGGAAATACTACAGTAGATACTCGATACTAGAATGTCCTATTTTACGTTCATGGTGAGTGAATATTGTAGAAAAATTTCACACTAGAGTTAATAGAGGTTTGCAAAGCCCCACAAATGACTGAGTTGAGGGAACCTTAAGAATTAAAAAAATCTAACCCTATATAACAACAAACTGTTAAAAACGAGGAGAAACGTGGAAGAACATTTAAAAGGTCTAAGGGTATTTAATACATTTAAGAACACTATATCTAAAAAAATCATGCATGTAAGTTTATCGCATAAAGAATGAAGCTATTACTTTTTGCCCATTCTTTGAATTGTCAGTCTGTTTATTAACTTTCATCATTGTCTTCCGTTCCGTGTAGCAGAATAATCTATGGTGTCATCGCGGTCGTGATGTATCAGTGTCCTTTAAATACATTTAATTTGATGAAGACGTGATGAAATATGCACGCATACACACTGCTGGTTCATGCTTAGAGCACTAGAGTATATGAAATGGGTCCATAAAAAAAACGTAAACGTGCTCGCTCTGGTCTACACTCACCTAAAAGATTATTAGGAACACCTGTTCAATTTCTCATTAATGCAATTATCTAATCAACCAATCACATGGCAGTTGCTTCAATGCATTTAGGGGTGTGGTCCTGGTCAAGACAATCTCCTGAACTCCAAACTGAATGTCAGAATGGGAAAGAAAGGTGATTTAAGCAATTTTGGGCGTGGCATGGTTATTGGTGCCAGACGGGCCGGTCTGAGTATTTCACAATCTGCTCAGGTACTGGGATTTTCACACACAACCATTTCTAGGGTTTACAAAGAATGGTGTGAAAAGGGAAAAACATCCAGTATGCGGCAGTCCTGTGGGCGAAAATGCCTTGTTGATACTAGAGGTAAGAGGAGAATAGGCCGACTGATTCAAGCTGATAGAAGAGCAACTTTGACTGAAATAACCACTCGTTACAACCGAGGTTTGCAGCAAAGCATTTGTGAAGCCACAACACGCACAACCTTGAGGCGGATGGGCTACAACAGCAGAAGACCCCACCGGGTACCACTCATCTCCACTACAAATAGGAAAAAGAGGCTACAATTTGCACGAGCTCACCAAAATTGGACAGTTGAAGGCTGGAAAAAAGATTGCCTGATCAGATGAGTCTCGATTTCTGTTGAGACATTCAGATGGTAGAGTCAGAATTTGGCGTAACCAGAATGAGAACATGGATCCATCATGCCTTGTTACCACTGTGCAGGCTGGTGGTGGTGGTGGTGTAATGGTGTGGGGGATGTTTTCTTGGCACACTTTAGGCCCCTTAGTGCCAATTGGACATTGTTTAAATGCCACGGCCTACCTGAGCATTGTTTCTGACCATATCCATCCCTTTATGACCCCCATGTACCCATCCTCTGATGGCTAATTTCAGCAGGATAATGTCACAAAGCTCGAATCATTTCAAATTGGTTTCTTGAACATGACAATGAGTTTTTACTGTACTAAAATGGCCCTCACAGTCACCAGATCTCAACCCAATAGAGCATCTTTGGGATGTGGTGGAACGGGAACGGTCATTGTTATGACCATCACTGGCAAAAAGAAGCAGCAAAAGCTTTTTTTCATGCCCTGAATAAACGTGAGCAGCTTTTTGGCTTCGAACTTTCTAAACATTAATATTAATAAAAAAAACAAAGAAAAAGAAAATCACTCATACGCACATTTGCTCTTTGGTATACACTCCTGCAAGAGGATTAAGATTGGATGGCAAATTCTAGTGATCGACCGATATTATTGATTTTTATTTTATTTTTTATCACCGTTACCGATTGTTTGCATGTTTATGTGTCGATAACCAATATATAGAACCAATATTAATCTATTGTTATTTCTGTTTTTTACAATTATAACAACAGCACTGAACTGAACAACTGAAATGAACTTTTGAAACACTGTAATCTCACTCCCTTACATACAGAACAAAAGACACTTTGTCAAACATTTGCAAACATTGTCAGAAATAAACCAAACCCTGAATACATCATAGCTATTACAGAGTCCATCTCATCTGGCCCATTATCAGAATTATTAATAATGTTTGTGTCGGTCTAGATTATGAAATACCTGGCTGCTGTTTTCTATGCGTTTACACAGAACATCTCTCATGGAGATATGCCTAATAATTCATTTCCACAGAGCTGTAATTATTTAGATGTTTATTATATTAATGTTATATAGCAGATGTTAATATAATTTAAGGAGTTTTAAACGAGTGGGTCTTGTTTAAAGTTACATACAGTGACTAGCCTTTGCTAGAGCAACAACCCGGTGAGTGAACGGCTGAACGCGACTTCACGAGATGAGCAGAGAGAGAAATAAATGTGCCACTTTTATTTCCAACATGCTCTTATTCATGGCTGTTTTATTTAATTCATGTAAAGTTACGTGTTTAATGCCGGGCTTGTACGCAATTCTCAAAACACCATTTATCTGTAAATCCGATATTACAAACCGATACACGATTATGAGAAAATGCTTAAATATGGTCGATCACTAGCAAATTCCTCCTTCAGATCCCCAGAACCCGACTAAAGACAAGGGGGGAGAGAGCCTTTGAAGTGGCTAGCCCCACTCTTTGGAACAATTCTCCTAATCGTATTAGAATGGCTTCCACTTTATCTGTTCAAAATCTGTCTTAAAAGGCCGCGTCCGGTGTAGACATGGTGTAAGAATCGGAATCAATAAGCGGAAATAGAATTGAAATCGAAATTTAAACGATACCCAACCCCAGTCACAGTGTTTCGTATTGTTCAAAACATTACAATTTTTTTATTTTGTAGTGCTTTCTAATTCTGTGTTTGACTTTTTAAACAAACTGTTATGCCACCGGTGTGCTTGGCCACATATTTGCTGCTTGTAACTATATTGTTGAAAATGCATTGACCATGCGATTAACTAAAAGTATTTACATGGTTATGCCAATGAATTAATTTAAATGATTGTCTCTGTCTTTATAAGACTCTCCATCACGTGAGGGCAGTTCTGAACCTGCAGAACCACGGTTAGTATTGATGGTAACTCTTTAGTGACTAAAGTTTGTGAAGGTTTATGCCAAACATGAGTTTCTTAAACTAAGTGTGATTTTAGTTGATTTGTGTTCCAGTGATCGTATAGAGAAGAGAATCTCAAAGAAGAGAAGCAGAGTGTTGGATGATGATGAAGATGATGATGAAGATCAGAGAGGTAATGAACAGCATTTTAAAAGCTTATCTAGAATCAAACAACTCTAGACATTTCTGGTCCATTGCAATGAATGGGTCTGACTATCATTTTTTCCCATAATTAGATGCATGCCTCTGGTTGGGCTAGACAAAACCTATTCTGCCTTTTTCAGTGTCCTACAAGGGTGACTGCAGAGACTGGATTGTATGTTTTGATTTGAATACTTTTAAACAAAATGTAAGATGCGTCTTTTAAGCTGTTTGTGAAATTTTGAAATGTACTTCAAATAAATAGAACCCTCTTGAGCAGTTACATGACAGCAGTTGATCTGTAAGTGGATGATGTATGAAGCTGAACAATGTAACTGTTAAATCAATGAGCATGTTTGCATGCACGCCGATATGCTGATGCTTATTGAAATACTCCGTTGAACCAGTTTACATGCAAACTAATAACCCGGCGTAGCAAGTAAACAGTTTGTACAAGACTTCATAAATAAATCAGTTTATTTCCCATTAGTGATTTCAACCTAACCATTCGTGTATTCAATTTATGTCATGTCTGTTGGGATGTTAAATAATGCATAAAAAATTCAAAATGAGTAATATTCCAAAAAGATTTTTGGTTGTACCACTTCCACTTGGGCTACACAAGAGAACACATTTTTATAATTCCTTGGGTCAAGAAAGACTTGAGTTTGCGATTTTATATTTCCTCCTTCCCTACATACAGTCTGGATGTGCTTAAATCCACAGTAGGGACGTGTTCCTGTCACATATCACACATGCACACTTCAATAAGCCCACAGAACGCAGGCTAATGTGTTTACATGCTGGGTGAAAAAATTGGAAATCTATCAGTTTATGCTTTAATGCCTGCTACAGTCTTTTGTAATTTTGGCAATCCTATATGTACAGTGTGATTTGATCTTATAATATATGTACAGTATGTAGACCATATGATAATGACACCTTTTGAATTGTAGGCTATGAAGCAAGTTAATATAGAAAATAATGGTATGCAAGATGAATCGCACGTTGGCAATTGTGGTTTTTATGTGCGCTGAAAAAAAGAAGAAAGTGATTTGGTTATCTTTCATCTAGAGCAGCACAAAATCGTACACACTAAAAAAATGACTTGTTGAATTTACTTAAAAGCAGAGTCAAGTGGTTCAACGCAACTATATTGAGTAATTTTTTGAAAATAATAATTTAGTTATATGAACAAAAGAAATTCAAGTAAAGATGACAATTTGAATTTGTCACTGTTACATAATTTTTATATGTGCAGTTTACTTAATAATGTTATGTTAAATTTATAAAAGTTTATTATGTTAGGTTAATTTATCTAATTAGAAAACTATTAAATAACATAAAGCTTATTTTTAGAAACAAAATGCAAAAATAACTAATTGGACAAACTCAATTTAATTAAGGGCAGGAATTCCATCCAATAAAAACAGTATGTGTACATGAGTGCCCACAGCCTAAACACAGGCACCACTCTTCTGCATAATGGTAACCACAAAATTACAGAAACTCCTCTAAATGTCCAACATAACTGAACATTAAACACTAACATAAACTAACAACATCTTTCCCTTTACTGAAAAACACATAAAATAACACTTGAATCCCTAAATTTACTCTCCTAATGCAGTCCCTTACAAAGCATGCTGGGAACTCCAGATCCACTGCCCAGATTGTTCGTTTCACTAAGCAATGTTAAGTTGACCGAACAAACACTATAGCTGTCAATACTTATACTTAATTTTTAGTAGAAACAACTAAATTGAAGTTCATGTAGTTACATGAGTTTAAGTAACGTGAACAAGGATGATTTGAGAGCAACTAAAAACAGTGAAAGTGCATGTGTACCGGGCATTAGCCATTTATGACCTTATAAATGAAAACACATTCACCACATCCATTGTCAGCTTATTAAAGCCTAATTTATACTTCTGCGTTGAGTGTACGCCGCAGCTACGTCATAGGCTGTGTGTAGCACGCGTAGACTACGACGTACCCTGACGCGCACCTCTCCAAAAAGAAGAATAGATCAGCCTTAACTCTTTTCCCACCATTGACTTATTTATTGACATTTGATTTGTTTGTGCCGGTTTAGAAATTGAGGGATTGTGTCAAAAATGTCACCAAAACAAAATTCAAGATATTTTTGCAAAAAAGTACTTGTAAGAAATCTGGATTTGTGTATTATAATGTGATATAATTAAGCAATATCACAAGAGCAAGAGAGCTGTTTTCACAAATTTGAGCATTACTACAAACATGTTGCTTTTATACAAACATTCAATTTTTTTTTTTACATTTATCCTCAACATTATTTATGCATTTGTAGTTTACCAATTCAGATGCATTTTCTGTACCACCTCTGCAGTGCAAAGATGAATTGTTCAATTATTTGATTTGATTGGTATCAGTTCTATTTAATGCCTTATTCTAATTATAAGTAATTATATTCTAATTATATATCTCAGGCGGTATTGTGGATCTTTATGAATTTAAGGAGTGCTGGTCTGGTCTTGGTCTCGGATTAGGTGGTCTTGACTACAAAACTACCTCCCCCACATCCTAACAGGCAGCTTTCACAACCAATTGTAAAGACCTTTCGGCACGCCCTCCGACCTGCAGATACCCACACTTGGCACGAGCTGGCAACTTTAAAAAGGGAAAGAATTAAGCATAATCAGGTTAAGAATGTGAATGTATATGTGCTCCGTGATTATGTGTCTGTAAGCGTCATCCATATTGTACAGAAGACATAAATGAACAAGATGCTGCTACTCACACATTCAGATTTTTCTAGAATATTGGAATCCTGTACAAGCACATGAATCATCTTTTTTATTATCATCATTAAATTATTAGTTAATGAATAACCCTAACCTGTCTAAAAGACTAACACTTTTTACGAATGCAACAAGAATCATGTTGTATTGAATTTGAGCAGAATCAATTGATGGATAGTTTATTTATTCCCACAGAAAAGTGCAGTGAATTCCTCCCATGCATGTAAGTGACTCTTTCTTTCGTCTCTCCCACAGATGTTTCAGATGTGGATCCGTTATCCAGGAGTAAATTTGAAAGAAGCATGGATTCAGACCGTGAGAGTCCTGCTGCCCCAGCCAAGCGCAGATATAAGAGAGTGTTAAGTGATGAAGAGGATGAAGATAACTAGACATATTACAGCTCAAAACAATCATAAATGGCTTTTTCCCTCTGTCTTTCATTTTAAATGTTAACTACAGAGTCCTCAATCTACCCTTATTTTTACTAACTTGTGTAGTTACCTTAAAAAAAACTGTTGACCATGTTTGTGGTGTTATACAATTTTGAGAAATCTTTTCCTCTCACTGTCATTTCCAAAGGCATGTTTAATGAGCTTTTTGGTTTAGGGATTTGATACTGCATTTTTCACTTTTTTGGTTACATTTTTTTCCATTTTGATTTTGTGTCTGCAAAAAGAAAATCATTTCATATTCATTGTTGCTTGATGTCATTAAAAATTGACATCAATCCACAGCATCACACATTTCTATAACACATTTGGCACAGTGTTCATAATTGTCACATGACATTCTTATACAAAGAACATTTTGCTATTGTAAGATAACACTTTGTGTGTTAATAAAATTTGCTGTATGGAATGCAAGCTCCGCTATATTTAAGACTGTGTATATTTGTGTGTTTGGACAGTTAAATGACAGCTTAGATATGTTGTCTATACATTGATTTCACAACCATGTAACATTAAAGAAAGTCATTTCAGCTTGTCATTTTCAGTGAGCTTGGCATTTGCCCACTTTTCAAGCGACAACATTGCAAGCGTTTTGCTTAAAGAAATGTAACTGTGTACACACTATTTACATTTCATTTAGCAGATGCTTTTGTCCAGAGCAACTTACAAATGAGTACAAGTGATTCATTGTGAAGAGGCAATAAACAGGAGAAGTGCCAGTTGTACAACATTTCTTACATCGTTTACAATGGTACAAGCTAGAACAGGAAGATATTAAGGAATTGTGAAAGCATATGGAATAAAGGTTTTTTCAGCCAAATGCAGTTAAGTGCTGATTGAAGAGATTTTTTGTTTTGTTTTTTGCCATGTCTTGAATCTAGTCAGAGATTCTGCCTTCTGGATAGGTTTGGAAAGATCGATCCACCAATAGGAGCTAGCGCAAGGACTTCAAATGTGTTTGTCCTTGCGAAACTAGTGTTTCTCAACTCCATTCCTTGGGACCTACCTTGGGAGTAGTTTAGATGTCTCCCTATTCATTACACTGATAATAATAAATAAAGCTGCAAGTAGCAATTATCGGTGCCAAGTATTTATATTTTTGTTTGTATTTATGAACATATAAAAAGGATTCTGGAATCTAAGGAGATTACTCCTGTGAAAATAAGTCAACCACACCAAGTTATAAGCTTTTAAATATTTATTTGTTTACCAATAGGTGGTGCTGTCTTGAAAATTTTCAGGCTCCTTCAGGGCGTTGTGCTGATGACCCATTCCGAGTTTTGTAACAATACGCTAATGCGTTCATTACATGCAGCATTTTACTACAGAATTCAAAATGGCCGACGTCATCCGAAGAGACCAGTTTTTTTATTTTTGAGCAAACCATTCAGAAGTTATAAGCAGAAAAGGCCATTTTAATTTCTTTTGACCAGTTGATGGTGCTGTGCTGACACGCTGCATGTTGCCTCAGGTCATGCTTGGGATGACATGTACCATGTTTGGTCTGAATACACCAAAGCGTTGCGGAGATATAACCTTGTGTCCAAGTTGCCGTGTTCTTCATCGAATTCGTTTGTTCGTTATTTGAGTACAGTGGGGTTTATCAAAAAGATTTTGATAACTTTTTGACAGGATAATCTGTAGGTGATCTGATAAAATTTCATGAAAATCAGACAAATCATCTAGGAGAAGTTTGAAAAAGTTTCGCGATGGAAAATTACATCATGTGGTGGCGCTAGAGAGTTTGATCTAGAGACACCAGTTTTGCTGTAAGTTAATGTTTGGACTGTCCTCTGTGTGTCAAATTTTATAACTTTCCCGCAAAAGCGGAAGAATAATAAGAACGCCAACGGATACAATAAGTGCCATCGCACCTTCGGTGCTTGGCCCCTAATAATAATAACTTTTTATTTAGCATCTTTAAAGCAGAATCAAAAAGAATAAGCTGATGAGTTGAATTTAGTGCTTAATTAGTGAGACATCTAAAACTTTGAAACGTGAAATATTTAGAAATAAAATTATAGAAATAATCAATTATATCTCCTCGTATTATACTTAGTAGCAGTTAAACGTGGTAGAAATGTAATAAATTCTAACAACTTGATTAAGAATACTTTAAAAAGATGCCTCTAAGAATAACAATACAAAGATTGTTTCACTATAAGACTAATACCAACTCAAGAATGCTAAGAATGAGAGAAAAATACATGAAGGTAACGACATGAGGGAAGAGAACAATGATGAAAGAGCATCATTGACAGGGCTGTGCGTATACTCTCATCTTGTGACTCTCCATCATTGCAGCTCTGGGTTATATTAACAAATATGACCCAACAAGCATGATTCTCATACATGATGCTCCAGGAAGATCTCCTCCTTTCTTGTCCTTGTTCATAGAAAATGAATGGACTTTTATTCTCACAGGATCCATATATGATCACAAGATGAAGAACTGCAGAGACAGGATACAAAAGACATTTACAAATCCATAATATTTCTGTACACTTGAGAATTCAATGTAGGTCTTGGCAGTGATGTTGACTGAAAAGAATGAAAGTAAGCAATATCTGTTGTATGCAGTGGGTATAAAAAGTCTACACACCCCTGTTATAACTGCAAGTCTTTGAGATGCAAACAATAATTAATGTCAGATCTTTTCCCACCTTTAATGCAACGTGTGCACATTAACTAATAGTTGGTTGAAACAACTTTTGCTTTTAACAGTCAATGTTATTGCATAAGAGTCTATCATTTTAGCACATCTTGATTTGTCAGTTTTCCCCCACTCTTCCTGGCTAAACAGCTCCAGATTGATAACACATTTGTTTCCATCAGTTTTTGACAGGCTCTCTGTTCTTTGGAATGCCCCATTGTCTTCTTGTTGATGATGGCACGACACATCTAATGTTTTGGAAATACGTTTGTGTACTTCTCCTGATTGGTACGGTACCTCTTCACAATGAGATCCCAACACATCCTTTGTAATGTCTTTGTGGGCCATGGCTTCGGCAGTAGGATGTGACCAAGATGATGCTTAGAAAATCCTACAGAAACAGCTGATTTTGAATTCAGGAATAATCAGCATCACTTGAGTAAGGAATAATTGACAACAGGCTGTTGAATTATTAGAAAAGAATGCACACCCTAGGTGGTAATGCAACCTTTTTAAAATTTTAATTCAACAAACCGAGTCAATTATTCTGCTTATACTATGGCTACCACACCTCAAGACATTGTTCTGATGAGAGAGAGATTAAAGGAATGGTTCACCAAAACATTTTAATTCTGTCATCATTTACTCACCCTTATGTCGTTCCAAACCCATAAGACTTTCATTAATCTTCAAAACACAAATGAAGATAGATTTCAAATGTACTGCGTAACACGAGAATGAACCTCATCAGTTCTTGCTGAAGCTCAAACATGCTGCGTAACACAAGAATGAACCTCATTGGTTCCTGCTGAAGCTCAAACGTGCTGCGTAACACAAGAATGAACCTCACTGGTTCTTGCGGAAGTTCAAGCGTGCTGCATAACATGAGAAGGACCTTTCAAACAGGACCTCTCAAAACTACATCAGGTTGGATGGGGAGCGTCAGTACACAGCCATTTTCAGATATCTCCAGAGATGTTCAATCAGGTTAAAGTCTTGGCTCTGGCTGGGCCACTCAAGGACATTTACAGAGTTCTCCCATAGACATTCTTTTATCTTGGCTGTGTGCTAAGGGTCGTTGTCCTGTTGGAAGATGAACCTTCGCCCCAGTCTGAGGTCCAGAGCGCTATGGAGCAGGGTTTCATCAAGGATGTCTCTGTACATTGCTGCATTCATCTTTCCCTCAATCCTGACTAGTCTCCCAGTTCCTACTGCTGAAAAACGTCCCCACAGCATGATGCTGCCACCAGCATGCTTCACTGTAGGGATGGTATTGGCCAGGTGATGAGCGGTGCATGGTTTCCTCCAGAAATTACGCTTGCCATTCAATTCAATATTTATTTCCTCAGACCAGAGAATTATATTTCTCATGGTCTGAGAGTCCTTCAGGTACCTTTTGGCAAACTCCAGGAAGGGCTGTCATGTGCCTTTTACTGAGGAGTGGCTTCCTTCAGGCCTGATTGGTGGAGTGCTGCTGAAATGGTTGTCCTTTTGTCCTCTCTCCACGGAGAAACGCTGGAGCTCTGTCAGAGTTACCATCAGGTTCTTTGTCACCTCCCTAACTCAAGCTCAGTTTGGCTGGGCAGCCAGATCTAGGAAGAGTCCTGGTGGTTCCAAGCTTCTTCCATTTGCGGATGATGGCGGCCACTGTGCTCATTGGGACCTTCCAAATTTGTCTCTGAGGTCTACAGACAATTTGCCATACAAGTGCAGCTCCTATTTCTCTGAATGGGGATACATAAAATTCTCCAAAATTGTTTTCCAAGCTTACAATTAAATTTCATATTTGAAATCACCAATGGAATCTGACAACAATTGTCTCATAAATGTTGTTAATAAACGCTCAAATCATGACAAAAAAACTGAATTTTTCAGCTTGGACAAATCTAATGCGCATGCAAAAGTTCTTTTCAGAACACTTCCTGTTTCTATAGCAGCCGGAGTTCTAATGCAGCTGCAGTGATGCAATGACTTTACTAATCAACGATTGGCTCTTTAATTTAGAAGGCGGGGCTTATTCGCCATATTGGGCATTGCACTTTCTCCCATTCATAAGTAATCAGAGTCTTATATTTAAAGCCTTTAACAAAAGTCTCACGGGTTTGGAACTACATGAGGGTGAGTAATGAATGACAGAATTTTAATTAAGACTCTGTCAATTAACTGTGTCGATGCATCTCTCAACAGTGTTCGGCACCAGTGTCTCTACTAAATCAAAATGTTAAGTTCTTTTTGCTGTTGTAAGCTGTAAGGACCTTTGAAATAACTGAAATAATTTTGGCAAAGTGATATGGAACTGTAATGTGGTCTAGATCTGCCTGGAAATACTTTAGCTGTGCGTTTCCCTGAAAATAACTGCAAACCTTAGAACGTTCGCCAATCAATCAAATTCAAGCATTCAACTGCCCTATAGTATAATAATAAAATAATTACTTTTCAGTAGAAGTTTGCATGTGATCAGGTAATTCCAGAGTCCCGTTATAAATATGTACGCTTATGCAACCAGGTACTTTTTTCTTTTCCTTAAACATTTCTGTTTATGTGTTACTTGAATATTACATTAAAGGTGGAAAAAGATCGGACGCAATTACATTTTTCAAAAAGGCCCAATTTTAAAAGTATGTTGTACGCACTACATGTTACTCGCATTTAGAGTGAATAGAGGTAAAATGGGCCCCACTTTATATTAGGGGGCCTTAACTACTATGTACTTACATAAAAAAAATAAGTACAATGTACTTACTGTGTTCATATTGTGTTGCAAAACACCTTTGCTGATATTGAGGTGGGATACGGGTAGGGTTAGGGACAGGTGTGGTGGGATGGGTAAGTTTAAGGGTAGGGTTAGGTGTAAGGGAAGGGTCAACTGTGTAATTACAAATGTAACTACAGAAATTAATTACAGATGTAATTACATGCAGGTATTTTTTTAATGTAAGTACAATGTAAATACATGTATGTACACAATTAGTGCAATGTATCAAATTATTAATTAAAATGTTAGTACATAGTAGTTAAGGACACCTAATATAAAGTGGGTCCGTAAAATGGGACCTGGTAAAGTGGGACACCCAAGCTTAAGTATCTTTATTATTATGTGTATTTTTTTCATTTCATAAAATTTGCAATACCCTGAGGAACAAAAGTGACATAGCAATCATCTCCCTGCTGAATTTGACATTTTTTCTTCATCAATTGTTTGGAAAGACTTGTTACAAAACTTATTGTAATGATTTTGTAAAATATTCCTGAACTACGTTCTTCTGTAGGCTTACTTCAGGGTGTGGGAGGAGTCATGATGTCATACGTTGGGGGTTTGGTTTTGGGTGCTGGTGTTGAAGAATGTGCAGGACTTCTCATGGGTCATGAGTAAAGCTGGATCAGTGACTGTGGTGGTGTAGTCATCAGTGCATACAGCAATCATGTGGACGGCTCTCATCTTCCTAATTCTGACATTCTCCTCAGGAGTACTTTCACGTGAGTATTTCTTTTCTTTATATACTAAATACACATTACTGAGATGGAAAATGTTGATAGGAATTACAGAATGGACAAAAATGGAAATTATGAAATGAATTAAATTGATAGTTCACCCAAAAATGAATAATTTACTTCGCTTCAAGATATTCCAAGCCTGTATGAGTTTCTTTCTTCTGTTGAACACAAAAGAAGATATTTTGAAGAATGTTGGTGAATAAACGGTTGACTAGCATTGACTTCCATAGTAGAAAAAATAAATAAAAAAATACTATGGAGGTCAATGGCTACTGCCTGGTTGCCAACATTCTTTAAAATATCGTCTTTTGTGTTCAACAGCAGAAACTCATACAGGCTTGGAACAACTTGAGACTTTTCATCAATTGTATTCTAAAATATTGGGGTTATATCCTCAACTGGAAATTGGTTGCATTATTTTAAATACCAAATCGATTTATTAAAAATGTTATTTCAATCAGTTGTCACAAGGCATTTGATCACAGTCCGACACTGAACAATGGATGTAGAAATGCAAATATACATCAGCCCTTCATTGTAACCTTTTACTAATGAACAATCATTGCAACTCTTTCTGTTTCCGTTTGTGAAGTTTACTAACACATTATACATTTTATACAGCTTTTTTTTTCCAGTGTACTTGAATTTGGTTCTAGGCTCATGTTTAGAGCGATAATTGACCATTCTTTAATTTTATAACGGATGGTAAAGCACCAGGTCATGGCTCCGATTTCCTAAAAATATATCAATTTAGATAAAACCATCTGCCAAATGAATAAAATGTAAAGGCAAGAAATGTGCATATAATTCAGATAAACGTAGATATAGACACACACACACATATAATGTGATAATTGAGACGTCAGAGCTCTGCGGGATCTTATTCCAGCAGTGGGGATTACACTGGTACCCTCAGCTGAAAGTCACATGAAAAGGATTGAATGGGATTGTAGAGGTCGTGTGACTCTATTTGCCAACCCTCACATTCTCATGCCTTTTCATCTTAGAGACCTTTTCTTTCCAACCCTTATGAACTTTAGCCAACCTTAAGCAACTGAACTACCTTATTTACTTACTTTAATTTATTAACTTATTATACCTAAAGAAAAATAAACTTGTGAAAATATTTATTCCATGACTGTCATCTCATGTATTCATGTATTTACCCAACATGTGTCATTTTAGGGTTTGCAGGGTTGCTTATAAAGTTGAAGCATAAGGGAATTTAAACTAATAGAGATCACAATAGAGATCTTCTTCACTATTTTATTTCCATCATTCTTCTAGAATCCAGAACTCGCTTTGCACATTATCGTTCATGGAATTCAAAAATGTATCCAGTCTGGAGGGATGGGGATCCCAGATACAGAGATTGTTGGAAAGGTATTTGAGCACATACACAACTTCATTCACACTTTATTTCAGTTTATTATTCAGTGATTTGCACACATTATAAAATATGTTAAAGGCTAAAACATATGCAGTGGTGGACAGTAGCAAAGTATTTTTATTTTGTTAGCCTACTTAAAGGCACAATATGTAAGATTTTTGGATTAAAATATCCCAAAACCAGTTGAACATTGTTATATAATTTGTTGACTTGTGTACTTACATTATCCCAAATGTTGCCAAGAATGTCTAAATCCAGAGGAATAAGACATTTTATCTGGGACAAGAGTCCGTGCATCGCCTAAATGTCTGGTTTTACTTTGTAGAAACAATGGAAACACCTAAGACGCTTTAATATTGTGTGTTTTATTAGACAGGTGAGCAACTGTTTGGATCATTCATCGACGGAAAAATAATCATTGTTATACAGCTCAGTACAGTTAGTTTAAATCTGGTTTTCTTGATGTGAGTACAATGTTTTGCCATGCCTAATATCCATCTAGCTCACTGCATTGTGAACAAGTGTCTCATAGCAGCTGCCGAGTGAATGCAGAGAGAAACATTATAACCAACCTTTTTCAACACACTCAAACGTGTGTAATATGATAAAACAGCGCTGCGTTACCCCACATAAGCATAAGCGGAAGAAGCAGAAGCGCGCGTCTGCGGCAGAATAAAAGCTCCGCGAAATCCAGGCGTCATCAACCTACGCATTTGTTTTGAATAAGCGACCTCTAGTGGCGAAAAATGACATATTGTGGCTTTAAGTATTTTTCAAGTAGGGGCCTATCTTTGCCTTAGAATATTTTTATTTTTGGGAAACCTTTACTTCAATACATTCCAAAGTATAATATCTTACTTTTTACTCCGTGACATTTTGTTCCTCGTTGTTTTAAACTGAAGAAATCGGCACTCGCTTAGAGACGGTGTCTGTAAACGAACATCTGTTCTCGAGTCAACAACTCACTGATTCAAATGATTCGCTCAGAGTGAGTCTTTAGTTAACAATTCAATGAATTCACAAGTCTGACTCAAAATGAACCAAAAACGTGAGATTCTCGGAGCCAGAGTGGCGAATTTTAGGGTATATTATTGTAATTGAAAATCATATTTAGGTCATGACTGTCAGTTGTTTAACAAAATCTGCTTCTAAAATGATGAGCTGTTTAATCCAGGGATGCCAACTTCCGGGTTTAGCTTGGAGTGAGAATTATGAATTGAATCAATGATCTTGATTCAATATCGATTAATTTAGCTAAATATCACAGTACAAATATTACAATAAAATACAATGAATGCGTAATATAGTGCATATATTTAGCGAAATGCTCCTCTCTAGAGTTCATTTACGTGTGCTTTGGCAGCACTGGTTTAGAAATGGTTGAATGTGGACATGTCCACATTTATTATCGTCTGAATGAGGTAGGTTTTAGGTAAAAACTAAACATAACATTAAAATAATGCAAATTAATGCCCGTGCATATTCCCTGCTGTCATAGCAGTCTTAGTATAAAACTAGTATATGTTTGCATAGTGTTCTCCTTAAAATGTTAAAACATTTTAGCATAGGTTCCCCACCCCTCCCCCTTTCTTTTACTAGTCTTTGTCTTTATTCAGCCAATTTAACTTAGGGAATACCCTGCACAAGTAAAATAAATAAATTAGAAAACGATGTTAAAGAATGATTTTATTACATTTAATAAATGTTGCCCTATGGACTGTTGCAATCGTCCCCCTGGGGTGTTTTGCAACATTTGACTTTGTCTATTCAAGTATAAATGGTTAAATATTATCATATGTATACATGCTGTAGCAGTGTGGATGGGTAGCTGACAGATGTGGGCATTTTGTATTAAAATGTTGGCTTTTCATACAAACAATCTCTGAAAAACTCAAGGAAATGCAAAAAGTGTTGCAACTGTCCCCGCTCTCCCCTTCCTATTACCTTTCTTTTAAATTGTGTCTGCAAAACCTTTTTTTTTTTTTGTCCTAGGCGGAGAGGTGACATTTCAAGTCAGAAGTGATTCTCCAACACTGACAGGAGCCAAAGCCACTTTCAACATTGATGTTGTTTTCCCTCAAAACCAGACAGTACTTCCTGATGGACAGGTGGTGTGGGCGAGAAACTGTACCATTAATGGTTAGTTATACAAGCTTCCTTAATATGATACATATACACTATATAATATTGTATTCTTGCACTATCATAGATCAAAATTTTGTAAATGTATTCACAAACCAATATTACATTTGTATACGTTATTTATATTTTATGTAAAGAAAAATATATATGTTTTTATGTATACAGCACATAAAGTAGAAGAGATAAGTGCTGCCATGTGATTCTTAATTCTTGTTTTAGAAATATGTATATGAATTTGTATATTTATATATCTACACCTAAAAGGAATTAAATGTGTCTTTTAGGAACATCATATACTATGGGCCAGACTGTATATCCTGAGTCCAACATCTCTCAAGAATGGACAGGTGTCTTTCCTGACAGGACACCCTTCACTAAGATCTCAAACAAAAAGCCCAGCTTCATCTATGTATGGAAGACGTGGGGTAAGAGCATGTTTAAACCTGTAGTCTTATTTTAGTCTTGTATATAGAAACATACAAACATTGTGGAGAGATTAACGTATGCAAGTAGGACACAGTCCTGAATCAACAACCGATGAAGACTTTAGAGTTAGAATTAGGGTTGTACAACAGTTTTATTCAATAGCTCAAGATCTAAAATCTAAATTTTAAGTTGGTTCAACTCAATAATTTTTTTTTTGAAAAATGAGAGTAAATGTTAAGTAAACACAAGGTGCAATTACTTAGATGATATTGTGCTCATTATTCTTTTAACTAAAGTATGTTTAGTGAACTCGTATATTTAAGTACACATAACAAATGTTTTGTTAATTTTAAATAAAATTGATCCAATTTGGATTTACTTAAAAAGTGTTTTGCAAAAAATGTTGCATGTATACTAAATTGCCAAAAGTATTGGGACACCCCTCCAAATCATTGAATTCAGGTGTTCCAATCACTTCCATGGCCACAGGTGTATAAAATCAAGCACCTAGGCATGCAGACGCTTCTATAAACATCTGTAGAAGAATGGGTCACTCTCAGGAGCTCAGTGAATTCAAGCATGGTATCGTGATAGGTTGCCACCTGTGCAATAAGTTAATTCGCAAAAATGTCCTCACTACTAAATATTCCATGGTCAACTGTTCTGTTAGTGGTATTATAACAAAGTGGAAGCAATTGGGAACAACAGCAACTCAGCCACGAAGTGTTAGGACACGTAAAATCACAAAGCGGGGTCAGCGCATGCTGAGTTGCACAGTGTGCAGAAGTCACCTACTTTCTGCAGAGTCAATAGCTACAGACCTCCAAACTTTGTGTGGCCTTCAGATCAGCTCAAGAACAGTGTGTAGAGAGCTTCATGGAATGGGTTTCCATGGCTGAGCAGCTGCATCCAAGCCTTACATCACCAAGTGCAATGCAAAGCGTCAGATGCAGAGGTGTAAAGCACGCCGACACTGGACGCTAGAGCAGTGGAGACTGGAGTGACCAATCACGCTTCTCTGTCTGTCAATCCGATGGACGAGTTTGGGTTTGGCAGTTGCCAGGAGAACGATACTTGCCTGACTGCATTGTGCCAAGTGTAAAGTTTGGTGGAGGGGGATTATGGTGTGGGGTTGTTTTTCAGGGGTTGGGCTTGGCACGTTAGTTCCAGTGAAAGGAACTCTTAATGCTTCAGCATACCTAGACATTTTTGACAATTTCATGCTCCCAAATTTGTGGAAATAGTTTGGGAATGGCCCCCTTCCTGTTCCAACATGACTGCACACCAGTGAACAAAGCAGACCCAAAAAGACATGGATGAGCGAGTCTGGTGTGGAGGAACTTGACTGGCCTGCACAGAGTCCTGAGCTGAATCCGATAGAACACGTTTGGGATGAATTAGAGCGGAGACTGCAAGCCAGGCCAGTCCAACACCAGTGCCTGACCTCACAAATGCGCTTCTAGAAGAATGGTCGAAAATTCCCATAAACACACTCCTAAACCTTGTGGAAAGCCTTCCCAGAAGAGTTGAAGCTGTTATAGCTGCAGAGGGTTGGCCAACTCCAAATTAAACCCTACGGATTAAGAATGGGATGGCATTAAAGTTAATGCGAATTTAAAGGCAGGCATCCCAAAACTTTTAGCAATATAGTGTATATTTTAAGTAAATTCAACAAATCTGTTGTTGTTTTTTTTCAGTGTTTTTATCATCCATTTAATTTGAAATAATTTTTCTTTGACATTTTAGGGGTAGCTTGGTTGGTTGATTATTGGTTGATTAATTGTTTCTCTTTCAGGAAAATATTGGCAGGTGGCTGATGGTCCCTCCTCTCTTCTGACCATTGAAACGGATAATGTGCCTCTTGGTTCTTATTCCATGGAAGTCGTCATTTATCACTGCCGTGGCAGAGACAAGTTCATTCCTCTAGGTTATGCATCTACCCAGTTCTCCATCACTGGTGAGTAGTTTGAAAACTACGCTGTTAAAAATAAAGATTCCTAAAGGTGTTTTTCGCAAAAATCCCATAGAAGAACCATTTTTGGTTCCCCAACGAACCTTTCAGTGATCAGTTCTTAAAATAACCATTTTGTTCTTAGCGTGAAGAACATTTATATAATCTAAAGAACATTTTTACACTATAAAGAGCCTTTTGTGGAATGGAAAGGATCCATGAAGATTCTTCTAGATGCCGATAAGGAGCTTTTATTTTTAAGAGTGTAGGAATCCTCTTATCATCTCTGTACTTAAAAAACATTAAGCCTAGTTTGTTTACCTGACTCTGTAGTAAGTTAAGGGAATACATGGTGTTAAACCACTGCATGGGACTGAACTGGAGAGTAAACCAATGTTGTCATTTACTGAGTATATTCCTGCAAGCCCCTAATGAAATTTCCTTTTCTTCTCTAGACCAGATTCCTTTCGCAGTGACATTATCTCAGGTTGGTGACATCAACCAGGGTGACCAAAGCTTTATCCAGAACAGAGCTGTGTCCTTTAGCGTTAATTTGCATGATCCGAGCCAGTATCTCAGTGGATCAGACATCAGCTTCAACTGGGATTTCGGTGACAATAGTGGAACTCTCATCTCTCGAGAAACTACCATTACCCACACATACCTTTCAACTGGTTCCTTCAGGCCACAGGTGGTTTTGATGGCAGCCATCTCTAATGGTTGTCAGCTCAGTTCAACTCCAGCCGCCACTGTCGTTCCTCCTGTTCCTGCCATAGGTAGAATTTCATATTCAAACTTCATATTTAATGTCATTTTATAGACAGTTGTTGGTTTAAATTTTAGAATGACATTCCCACTTAAATCCAAATTAGGCCTATTCATCGGTGCCTTTTTTCTTTTTGCCAGATGAGGCTGCAGAAGTGGAAAGCATTGTGCTGACTGTTTCTCCTCAGCCTGCTGATGTCATGCCAGTGGCAGCAGATGTCACTGTAGCTGCTAATGATTTGGCAGTGGCGGCAACTGACATAGCAGAATTAGATAATGCTGCTCAGGAAGAACCCACTGTTGCTGCAGACACAGCTGTGGCAGTTATGTTAGCCACATCTGCATCTGTTGAGGCTGAACCTGCGACAGAACTTCCGGTGGCTGATATCAATCTAGCAGCCACAGTTCTCCCAGAAGCCGCTGCTGCTGATATCAACCTGGCAGCCACAGTTCTCCCAGAAGCCGCTGCTGCTGATATCAACCTGGCAGCCACAGTTCTCCCAGAAGCCCCTGCTGCTGATATCAACCTGGCAGCCACAGTTCTCCCAGAAGCCCCTGCTGCTGATATCAACCTGGCAGCCACAGTTCTCCCAGAAGCCCCTGCTGCTGATATCAACCTGGCAGCCACAGTTCTCCCAGCCACAGTTCTCCCAGAAGCCCCTGCTGCTGATACCAATCTAGCAGCCACAGTTCTCCCAGAAGCCCCTGCTGCTGTAGTTGACACAACCTCTGTTCAGACAGTCATTGAAACAGTGGCACCGACTGGTGATGTAACAATCATCATCACCCCTGAGGCAGTGGCCTCTGATGTCGTAGCATCTGTTATACCTGCAACGGAAGACATTGAGGCAGTTAATGCAGCTGCTGCTGGAGTCAGCGAGGCAACCGAAGCCATCACTGGTGAAAAACTTTAAATAGATGATGTCCTTAACTTTATAAAAAGGTCCATAACCAATTAATTGATTTGTATATTTAATCTATTTCCATTGGTGCTTTAATTGCAGGTGTATCAAGCATACCTGGTGCAACAGTGAGTGAATTAGAAGCTGAACTGGTGGCAGGAACTGAAGCAACACAGGCAGCTCTAGTGATTGCAAAGCGACAAGCACCAGAAATGCCAGCAGAAACAAACTGTTTGATTTATCGTTATGGCTCCTTCTCTACAACTCTTACAGTTATTCGTGAGTACTTTTTTAATCACTAAACAATACTATTACACCTTAAAAATGAATCTTTTGGGCATCACTGTTCCCAAAGAGGAAACATGCTTCACTTCAGCATTACTGGCCTGGCTTAAAGGGATAGTTCACCCAAAAATGAAACTTACCCCATGATTTACTCTCCCTCAAGCCATCCTATGTGTATATGACATTCTTCTTTCAGACGAATATAATCGGATGTCCTCGTGCATCCATCCATTATAAAAGTAATACACACGGCTCTGTAACTGCGAGAGGCGTTACACTTTCTTCGTAAAATGAATATGGAAGGCTGTCTGCCGGAAGCAAGATATTTTACTTTATACATTATTAAATATAGGTATTTTTCTTACAAAAACCCATTGTTTTGCTTTATAAGGCTTTTATTAACTCCCGGAGCCGTGTGGATTACTTTTAAAATGGATGGATGCTGTACCATTTGGTTTGGTTTAGGGTTAGTTAGTTATTATGCATAATTTACTGTTATTGCTACAGTATAGTAAGTACATGTAGTAACTGGTAATATGTCACCTTAAAATAAAGTGTTATCCACTTGTACCTCAACTTTAGTGTCTAGACTGTTGTGTAAATTTAACTCAAACTGTGTAAAACCATCAAAACAGCCTGTCTACACATGTGTTTAATATTGTCTACATCTATGCTTTCCCCCTTCAGAGGGAATAGAGAGTGTTGAGATTGTGGAGGTGAATAATGTGGTGATCATGGCCACAGAGTTGGAGCAAAATGCTGTGGATCTCACAGTCACGTGTCAGGGAAGGTAAATATTCATTCACTGTATTTATTTTATTTTTTAGACTGTATATCGGCTTTACTGTTCAGAGCTGTTATAATAGTCTTAAAGTCAGCATGAAACTGAAGTTACAATAGTCTTTTCTTCCTTTTTGATTGAATGAATGAGGCATTTAGTGTTTTACTTTGTACCACACACCAGCTGTAGATGGAGAGGAGAGCGAGTGATAGAGCCAATTCATAGGAGGGAGATTATTAGGAGGCCATGGTTGATCAAGGCCAATGGAGGGTATTTGTCCAGGGTACCGGGGTTACACCCCTACTCTACGAAAAGTGATTTTTAATGACTACAGAGTCAGAACCTCAGTTTAACGTCTTATCCGATGGACAATGTTTGTTACGGTATAGTGTCCCTGTCACTATACAGGTTCTTCTCAAAAAATTAGCATATTGTGATAAAAGTTCATTATTTTCCATAATGTAATAATAAAAATTAAACTTGCATACATTTTAGATTCATTGCACACCAACTGAAATATTTCAGGTCTTTTATTGTTTTAATACTGATGATTTTGGCATACAGCTCATGAAAACCCAAAATTCCTATCTCAAAAAATTTGCATATCATGAAAAGGTTCTCTAAAAGAGCTATTAACCAAATCATCTGAATCAACTAATTAACTCTAAACACCTGCAAAAGATTCCTGAGGCTTTTAAAAACTCCCAGCCTGGTTCATTACTCAAAACTGCAATCATGGGTAAGACTGCCGACCTGACTGCTGTCCAGAAGGCCATCATTGACACCCTCAAGCGAGAGGGTAAGACACAGAAAGACATTTCTGAACGAATAGGCTGTTCCCAGAGTGCTGTATCAAGGCACCTCAGTGGGGAGTCTGTGGGAAGGAAAAAGTGTGGCAAAAAACGCTGCACACCGAGAAGAGGTGACCGGACCCTGAGGAAGATTGTGGAGAAGGACCGATTCCAGACCTTGGGGGACCTGCGGAAGCAGTGGACTGAGTCTGGAGTAGAAACATCCAGAGCCACCGTGCACAGGCGCAGTGCAGGAAATGGGCTACAGGTGCGCATTCCCAGGTCAAGCCTGACCTGGGCTACAGAGAAGCAGCACTGGACTGTTGCTCAGTGGTCCAAAGTACTTTTTTTTGCATGTCGTTCGGAAATCAACGAGAGTCTGGAGGAAGACTGGGGAGAAAGAAATGCCAAAATGCCTGAAGTCCAGTGTCAAGTACCCACAGTCAGTGATGGTCTGGGGTGCCATGTCAGCTGCTGGTGTTGGTCCACTGTGTTTTATCAAGGGCAGGGTCAATGCAGCTGGCTATCAGGAGATTTTGGAGCACTTCATGCTTCCATCTGCTGAAAAGCTTTATGGAGATGAAGATTTTGTTTTTCAGCATGACCTGGCACCTGCTCACAGTGCCAAAACCACTGGTAAATGGTTTACTGACCATGGTATTACTGTGCTCAATTGGCCTGCCAACTCTCCTGACCTGAACCCCATAGAGAATCTGTGGGATATTGTGAAGAGAAAGTTGAGAGACGCAAGACCCAACACTCTAGATGAGCTTAAGGCCGCTATCGAAGCATCCTGGGCCTCAATAACACCTCAGCAGTGCCACAGGCTGATTGCCTCCATTCCACGCCGCATTGAAGCAGTCATTTCTGCAAAAGGATTCCCGACCAAGTTCATGAGCTGTATGCCAAAATCATCAGTATTAAAACAATAAAAGACCTGAAATATTTCAGTTGGTGTGCAATGAATCTAAAATATATGAAAGTTTAATTTTTATCATTACATTATGGAAAATAATGAACTTTTATCACAAAATGCAATTTTTTTGTGAAGGACCTGTACTGTGGCATTAGGACCCGCACAGACCACACTAATGGCGCTTTTCCAAACCATGGTATGCAAATAAATAGTGGGTGGCTTCTCTCTCTCAGAATTTTTTTTACTGGAGTAACGTTAGATGCCATTTACATTAAATAAATATATCCCGCCGTTTACTAAACGAATGGGCCATACAAAATTACGGAAATCACTGCGTTATTTACAGCAGTAATAGTGTAGGGGTAAGATGCATGGCATCAAGTTTTGACGCAAATCGATCTGAGGTTCGAATCTGCATTTTGCCGAACTCGCTCTATTCTCTTTTCCCATCAGATCGGAAAGGTATTTATTTTCAATAAAAATGAAGAAAATATTAGAAAAGTGGAAATAAAGCGTCTAACGTGTCTAATTTAATAATAAATGTTTATCAGTTAGGGGTAGGTAAACAGACATGTGCTGAATTAGAGTAAGATAAAAAAACTATAATGATAAAAGTGAGTGGGTCCAATATCATTGGTCGTAAAAAGTGGATGGGTCTTGTCCCACCCACACACAATGGTTCCGACACCCATGATGGAACAGCTCGGTACGGTTCAGTAAGGTTTGGTACGCGGCACTTTTCCACTGCATGGGACGGCTGGCTTGCTTAGTACTACATCTGTTGTGGTTCCAAGCGTGCCGTACCGATACAAAAATTTGATGTGTAAACACTACAGATCACTGATTGGTCAGAGAGAATCGCCTCTACTAGCGTCATTGGATTTGCGGCACCAAACCTGCTAGCAGTAACAGCCATGGCAGTATCGTTTGCACAACTTGCTTGAAAGGAAAACTAGTAAAAAACAAAACAAAAAAATGGCTGAATCCATTCCTTCGATGGGCTCCATTGGTCTTGTTTCGCCCATTAGTTTTTGTGTCACGTTTACGATGATGTCGCGGCAGAAAAGGCGGCGCAACTACAATGTAATCGCACCCACTTGAAGCGGTACTACTGCAGTGGAAAATCAGCCGAGCTGAGCCGAGTGAAACAGCTTCTGGAACAAGACGAAATGTACCCACATGAAAAAATGCTATAGTATATTATAGTAAAGCGACTCTAGTAAATACTATAGGGTTTTTGAAGCAATCTATAGTAAATATACTACAGTAAATTAACAAAAATTAGTAAATACTATAATATACTACAATATACTACAATTTACTGTAGTATATTTACTATAGTATGGTTCAAAAACACTGTAGTATTTACTAGAGTAATTTTACTGTAATTTTACCATAATATACTATAGTATTTTTTTCATGTGGGCAGGGCGGAACTTGATTTTGTCCATGGGGAATAGAGTGGTACAGGTATGACATCACTTTGAAGGCCAAAATGCGGAGCGAGTTAGTATTTTAGCACTTCCGATTCCATCGTCTGTCGCCTTTGGCTTGGCTTGCTCAGTTGGGGACACTCAAATTATGATCCAATTTACTCAACTAAATATACAAATAGAATTTATTAATTTGGTCATATATAATTCTATAAACTATCCAAATTAAACTAGCCAAATCAAATTTTGTTGCAATGTTGTCCTGTTTAACACTGTGAAGCTGCTTTGAAACAATCGTCATTGTAAAAGCGCTATATAAATAAAGTTGATTGATTGATTGATTGATCGTCCCGAAATCAGTGGGTTTTTTCTTAAATGGCTGAAATAAGGTCTGTGGTGAATACAAGTTCAAGACACTTTCACATTTTATTCTATGACATAATATACTTCAGTATTACCCCACTCGTGATTTTTTTTAAGCTGTTACGTGTCTTGAAAAAGGCTGCTTAGGGAACAACAAAGTGGAGTCATACCTTCACCACTCTATTGGATGGTCGTGGTTTGCCATTGGTGGATCTCATGTGAGTGACAGGTTGCCCCGCCCCTCACGCCAGACAACACAAGACAAGGAGGGGAAGATTAAGAGGGCTCATGGTGACTTTAAACAGTTAATAATGATGACATTGGTCGAACATGAAATATAATGCAGGTTTTTTGTTGTTGTTATATTTGTTCTTCAGCCTGCCAAGTCAAGTGTGCACCGTGGTGTATGATGCTGACTGCACAAGTCCTGTTCAGAGCCTGCAATGTAACGACGTGACTCCGACCCCTGAGTGTCAGATGGTGCTGCGACAGTTTTTCAACAACTCTGGCACCTTCTGTATCAATGTGTCTCTGACCAATGACGTCAGCTTGGCTGTAACCAGTGCAATGCTCAGTGTGGCTATAGGCAAGTGTCAAATAAATTCAAAGCGTATCTAAAACCATAAACATTTTTTGAATCTGCCATAGAACCTCACAACTTCTTTTGTTAAAACCGTAGACACAAATTCACCAAGGAATACGGCTGGAGCAATACTGGGAGTCCTGGTTTTTATTTGTGCTGTGGGGGCCATTGCTTTTACATACAAGTAAGGCACCAATACATGTTTCATCAACATAAATATTAAGAATATGTTAATGCTGCCTAATTAAAATTAAATAACGCTTTAAGACAGTAACCCTTCAAGTATGTCTTTATGCAGGCGGTATAAGGAGTACCGTCCACTGACAGAAGATAATACCAGCACTGGTTTCGGTTCTGGAAGAAGCTCCGTGCCTTTAATGCTGTGGAACCTTCTGAGCCGGAGATCCACTGCAGAGAGCCGTCCACTCCTGCTGGGACGAGTGGTGTGACAGCTGTCCACTTAACCCTGCTTAAAGGCATATTACATAGTCTCTCAACAAGAGAATTAAATATAAACAATGAGGGCCTCATTGTACTGTAATAACAAATATTTTGTATGTAACATGCGTCACACTATTGCAGCAGAATTTCAGAGCACTGTATGTCGTCATAAAAAACAGTTGGCTAGCTTCTCTTGGGCTGCAATGATCTGACTTACTCCCCTTAATTTAGTATTTGTAAAAACCTCAGGGGTCAATCAAGAGGTTCTAACACTCACTATTAAAAATATACTTTAGCGGCAGTGCAAAAGGCAATGCAAAGTGGTTTAAAACCAATAGTTTACTTACATTATTTACAGAAGGTGTTTTTTTTTATATAGTAAGGATTCACATGGAGTTGTGGAATGGATACTAACTTGCTCAACCAACTAGCAAGCAATTAAAAGAAAAGTCTTCAGACACCCAAAACTATCTTCCATTATTATAGGGAATGTAAATGTATTATTCTATAATCAACCCAAGTCAACTGCTTGATAGGAATATTGTCTCGTTTAAAATAATCAGATAATAGTCAGGTTATTACAGACCATTGTCATATACAGTACTCATTGTCAGCTGTTAATCAAATAATCTATTCATCTGAAAGCGAACGTTTCAAGAAAACCTTTCCTCATGTTCAGCAGTTATACAACATTAAGAAGTTTTATGAATTAAATTGATAATAACATTTAACTATTAATAATACAAATATTATGTATTCTCCCCAATTACCTTTGTAGAACTAGCATGCATGCCATTTTTATAATACTCTTATTCCACTTTAAATGATTTATTAATGTCATTTGCATTTTCAATGTGTTGTTTGATATCGACCCAAGATGTCTGATGTGTTATTTATAATGGGTAATGACTTATCAATCACCCAGAAATAAAAACATTTTGAGTCTGTTGTTGGGTTTTTGTCTGGTTCTGTTTAAATGGTCTGTCAGGATCATGTCGCTCATGTGAGTTTATTTCTTGATGGTTGGTGACACCCATGTTTGGTCTGTGTTTGTGCATATTGTAACATGGTGAACTCAAAAACACAGGGGAGAGTTGGACACACGTGATATTTTGTGGCCCATTGTCCTCCATGAAGCATTAATACACAAGGGCTGTGTTCGCAATCACCCTAGCTATACCTCATTCACTATTCCCTACATAACTTCACTAAATTCAGACACTGAGTGCACCAGAAGAGTTAGCGCTCTTGCGGTTTGTTCTTGCAGTTTAATAATCATTTGAAACTTAGCAAACTGGTAGCTCCAGTAATGAAAATATTTATCCTTAATCCTGTCATGGAAACTTTAGCATGTGTAAATCTTAATTAAACAATATAATAATAACTTAAAAAGGAATTTACCTGTATGATATTACGCTGGACTAGCAGTTTGGAAAATGGATGGATGGATGATTCAGATGCGGGTGCCATCTTCTGGTCAGACGCGGGAATTAATGACCCTCACAGTGCATTATGGGTATTCTCTAGACGTTGAGGGTACATCGATTGTACGCTTATTTCGGTGCATTATGGGATTGAATGAGTGCACTCCATAATGCCCAGTTTTTGGACACCACTAGGCAGGCTGCACCTTTATACTGCCCCCCTTATTTAAGGGTATTGGGTAATTTCACACACAGACAATGAGTAATTGGCAAACAAGACACCTGGGAACAATCAAAGAATTAATCAACAACAAAAACTACAAAAGACTACAAAAGTCCACCCACTTTGTTACCTTGTTATAACTATTTTGCCACATCTACTATCTAGCTACGATCCTGCTTGAAGTAATCCCAGTAACAGAAAATTATGTTATGAAGCTAACAAACAGTATTTTTACAGTATATGACATATAAAACATAAAGATGTTTTATTAACAACCATCACTAATAAATCCAAGTAATTAAACAATCTGATTTAATTTAAAGGAACACACCACCATTTTTAGAAATAGGGCTTATTCAACATCTTTCCTACATTTAGATATGTGGGCAAATGCATTTTTGTCTCAGTGCATGCATTGTTTTAGTTAAGCAGCTTAGCATAATGAATGGAATTCTATGTTGCCAGCTAGCATGTCCCGAGTAAAAGTGATCCAAAAAACAAAAAAATACAATAAATTACTTCTTGTGGCCTGCATATTCACAACGAGTACAAATAGCGATGCAGATTAAGACTAGGCGATTTCCTAGGCAGATATTAACTTGGGACTTTATTAATGGGAAGCACAGGCGAAGCACTGCTACTTGGGCGCAGAGATTTCAGGCAACACATGCACAACATGCGCCGGTATGTTGACGGAAGTTTGGGGATTTCATGTGTTGTGTGATATCCCTGTGCCCAAATAGCAGTGCTTCGCCTGTGCTTCCCTATAATATAATTAGGTGGGTTTTGTTTTTTTGGATCACTTTTACTTGGGACATGCTAGCTGGCAACATAGGATTCCATTCATTATGGTAAGCTAAGATAGCGGCGACCCTGCCAAACTAAAACAATGCATGCACTGAGACAAAAATGCATTTGCCCACATATCTAAATGTAGGAAAGAAGTTGAATAAGCCCTATTTCTAAAAACGGTGGAGTGTTCCTTTAATGTTAAAATCTCAGTTTAGAAAATCTAGGCCATATGCCAAGCACTGAAAAAAGGCACAACCCACCCCTTAAGAATAATGCAGGGTAAACCAAGGACAAGTAAAATTAGGAAAGGAAAAGTAGTAAAGGGTCACTGGACCACAGACCCACAATCGTAAACAAACCACACATACACTCACTAACAAATAACTTCAACGTGGTAAACCCTGCAAGTCACTCGACACCCTCATCTTCATGTACATGCAGTGAAGAAAACCTCATGCCACCACGCAGTGAAGAAAGGGGGAAGACCCAGGTGACCCCAAAGGGCCGATACTCCACACAGGCTGGCTCCTGAAACACAGAAAATTAATCAACAACTTCCCATTTAAATGATCACAACATAAACCTCAGCAGTTGGCATAACTTTGCACATGCATTTAATAACAGTAACTTATGTCTACTGCACACACACACACACACACACACACACACACACACACACACACACACACACACACACACACACACACACACACACACACACACACACACACACACACACACACACACACACACACACACACACACACACACACACACACACACACACACACACACACACACACACACACACACACACACACACACACACACACACACATGTTGTGTTTCCATGTTTTATGGGGACATTCCATAGGCGTAATGCATTTTATACTGTACAAACCGTATTTTCTATCCCCCTACACTGCCCCTGCCCCTAAACCTACCCATCACAGGAGACATGCTGCATTTTTACTTTTTCAAAAACATCACTTAGTGTGATTTATAAGATGTTTTCCTCATGGGGACCAAAAAAATGTCCCCACAAGGACAAAAATTTTGATATTGCCATCTTTGTGGGGACATTTTGTCCCCATACCGTAGGGATTACCAGTCCACACACACACACACACACACACACACACACACACACACACACACACACACACACACACACACACACACACACACACACACACACACACACACACACACACACACACACACACACACACAGACTCACACACACACTATTATCACGTAGGTAAGAGAAGGTTAATTTTGGCTTTAAGATCACACTTTGACATTTTGACACATTTACAAACACACAAACACACATGGATGAAGGATTGATGTGTTGTCAGTTCTGTTTTTAGTAACAGCTCAATAACATTATGACCTAATATTGTGTTGGTCCCCTTTTTGCTGCCAAAACAACCCTGACCAGTCAAGGCATGGACTCCACTAGACCCCTGAAGGTGTGCTGTGGTATCTGGCACCAAGATGTTAGCAAGAGATCCTTTAAGTCCTGTAAGTTGTTTGTTCAGCACATCCCAGAGATGCTCGATTGGATTAAGATCTGGGGAGTTTGGAGGTCAAATCAACACCTCAAACTCGTTGTGCTCCTCAAACCATTCCTGAACCATTTTTGTTTTGTGGCGCATTATCCTGCTGAAAGAGGCCACAGCCACCAGGGAATACCGTTTCCATGAAAGGATGTACATGGTCTGCAACAATGCTTAGGTAGGTGGTACGTGTCAAAGTAACATCCACAACATGGATGGCAGGACCAGCCTTCGCTCCCCACGTGCATCAATGAGCCTTGGCCGCCCATGACCCTGTCGCTGGTTCATCACTGTTCCTTCCTTTGACCACTTCTGATAGATACGGACCACTGCAGACCGGGAACACCCCACAAGAGCTGCAGTTTTGGAGATGCTCTGACCCAGTCGTCTAGCCATCACAATTTGGCCCTTGTCAAACTCACTCAAATCCTTACACTTGCCCATTTTTCCTGCTTCTAACACATCAACTTTGAGGACAAAATTTTCACTTGTTACCTAATATATCCCACCCACTAACAGGTGCCGTGATGAAGAGACAATCAGTGTTATTATTTTGGGTTACTGTGGAATTCTGACATTAATTCATTAAATCTAAACTAAAAGCACTATATTTTAGCGTGACATTGGCTCAGCTGTAGGGTTTTATATTCAGTTATTCACTTCACCAGTCATAATGTTATGCCTGATCAGTGTATAACTGAATATAAAACCCTGATTAAATATGAATATGACAGTTCTGAATATACTGACAATTTTTTTTTTGTCACACTACCTTTTTGTAAACGCTACAGCTGAGCCAATGTCACGCTAAAATATAGTGCTTTTAGTTTAGATTTAATGAATTAATGTCAGAATTCCACAGTAAGAGGAATTTCAACACAGAGTAACCCAATACCATCCACAAGGATCCTAGGTCATGGAGTGAGTGCGGAGAGAGTGCGCAAGCAATCCATAACTATAGTAAACTTACAATGATACAAGTATAAAAAGAGAAAACTAAATAAAAATAAAACAGAATCTGAGCTTCAGTGTATTGGAAACAAGAACAATACTGATATTGCTGTGAAAGCTGGGTTTAAAGACATTATTATCCATTTTGACTATCCCTGATTTACTGTTTTCATCCATGGATGTTGACTAGTTTCCTCTGTGAAGGATAAGTGCTCTGTGGCCGGGTTAAAGTTTCAGAAGAGACATGTGCATGCATTCACTGCAGCACATGTATCTATTTTAGACCTGCTAATCTCTGGATTTTATAAAAGTGTGAAAGGAATGTGTCAGTGGAACCTAATCTGTCAATTCTGAAATGGAACACACAGTTGTGACAGTCTCTCACACACACACACACACACACACACACACACACACACACACACACACACACACACACACACACACACACACTTAATGGGTTTTATACTACACACACACACACACACACACACACACACACACACACACACACACACACACACACACACACCATCACAGGAGACATGCTGCATTTTTACATTTTCAAAAACTAATTTTGTATGATTTATAAGCTTGTTTCCTCATGGGGACCTCAATTTAGGTCCCCACGGTGACACAAGTCCCCGAGTCTGTGTGCAGTCAGGCTGAAGTCCCCACCAGGATATAAAAACATGAACACACACACACACACACTCACACACACACACACACACACACACACACACACACACACACACACACACACACACACACACACACACACACACACACACACACACACACACACACACACACACACACACACACACACACACACACACACACACACACACACACACACACACACACACACACACACACACACACACACACACATGTTGTGTTTCCATGTCATGGGGACATGCTGCATTTTTACATTTTCAAAAAGATCACTTAGTGTGATTTATGAGATGTTTTCCTCATGGGGACCAAAAATGTCCAAAAGTTAGGTTTAGAGGATAGATAATATTGTTAGCTCAGAATAAAAACCTCTGAATAGTCCCCACCGTTATAAAAACAAACAAACATGTTTGTGAAACTGTAGCCAAAGTCTAGTGTCAAATACTGTAAATTGTCCCAAAAAGTCAGATGTAACACTCAGTGGAAATATAATAAATAATGACCCAGTTTGCGACCCCACTTCATTGATGTCTGTCTGTGTGTTTTGTTTCTGATCTTTGACATTGGAAACGCCCTCCTCACGGTTTCTAATGGCCATGTGCCCACTATAAAAGCGCCGTTGTGCCTTACAGACGACACGTCAATATCCAGACTCATTACATACAGACTGCAATCATCAAAATGCCTTCCAGTCAAAGAGTGACGACGCCTCAAACCAAGAAGACAGGTAAAGCATAACTATATCATATCTTTTCAGAACTAACCCGTTTTATGCATTTCAAGCATTTTAAACTAAAAATGAAACGTACAAATAAAATCTAATTTGACGTATTAACAAAAACTATATCAATGATGGTAAAATAATGCTGTTCTGAACTTAGTTGGATTAACTGCAATAACTCTAAATAATAAACAGTTTCTAAAGCATTATGTCACATTACGTGAAGTCCATGAATGACATGTAATTACAGCAAATCTGTAATTTTAACGCAAAGAGAAGTGCAAAAAAAAAAACTTTATGAAATATGACGCAAATTATCCAGTTGCACATAATCAGTGTTTGTGTGGCTGTGTTGCTCGACTGTAGGTATCAGGTTGCCAAGTGTTGAATGATTTTAAATTGGGCTATTGGGTCAGTGTTACACTCCATACATTCATACACACACATACCATACATGCCGCGGGTCTGATGCTGTTTACTACATTCACTTGACAGGAATAATCACCATAGTTTGTCCTCTTCAAATGTTCACCTATTGGCACAAATCCACACTTTATTGAACTCTTTTCAACTTCTTTTTTCTTTCTTCCAGGAAGGAAAATCAAAGCCAGAAGTACTTCTGCTGGTATGATGGACTAAACATTGATCTATGATAGATCTAAACCCTGTCTGCATGCTTAAAAATAGTCATTATCACGAATAGGGTACAACGGGGATAAAGGCACACCTTAAGAAAAATGTGCTCCCATAGTGTATGAAAAAAAGAGAAATGCAGGAACAACAGATTTTGTGTGAAAATAAATCATAAAAGTGGTTTGTTTGTCTAAAAATCTTTAAAAAGGAGGTGGCCCTTTTTTATTTCTAAATGTGATGGTTTCATTATAAATATTTACCATCTGAATCTAAGCATGTGATGTCAAAAAATGGAAAAGTCAGCCGCTGTTTATTATCACGTTAATTATTGCGCCTTTAGTCCCAACAGCAGGGGCGCCTCTTACCCCAAATACCATACTTTTACATATTCTTCTGTTACTGAAAAACTGTTGCTTTAATTGCCTTGAAATGACCTTTGTCTCAAAATATATTCAATAATTTTAGCGATTCTTATTTGCTATTTAAATGTAACATTTTAAAAACAAACAAATATTAGATCACATTAGCGCCAAGGATCACGTCAAGAATCAGCCAAATTTCCACGTGCATCTTGAAAAGCAGATGTTTTAGAAAGTGCTACAGCAAGTTTTTCTGCCATCTAGTGGTTTAGAGGAAAATCAAATCAAAGGAGCCTTTTAACCTGTGGAGCCTTTAGCCTTGTTGTGTACCCTATTATGCCAAAGTCTAAGGGCTAGATTTACTAACAGCTTGCGCTAGCACAAACCGTCTTTTGCCCTTAAAAAACTACTGTCAGGATTTACAGACACGCAAGTGATAATTCAGCACTGAAAAGGCATGGACAGAGTCATTTTTGCGGCTGACCCTATTGCATATGGATTTGTAGGAGTTTCCCTTTCAGACGCAAAATGTATGGGAGTAGAGTATTTAAATGAATCACGCAAGGTGATTTGCTAAGGTTTGTGCTTTTCAATTTACTGGTGTTTGCGCAATTATTTACCGATGAACTTTACACTCCCATTTGTCGTCATATTTTCAATCGCTAATTTGCCCTGTTTAGTAAATCTGGCCCTAGCTATCTGCACTGATATTTCTAACATTCTCCCTCTTCAGAAAAGCTTCCAGTTTATGAGCCAAACATCCCAGAGCCCTCGTCCAGAGAGGAGCTGCTTAAATGTGAGTCTCACACACAGAACAAGAATCAACAGTACTGACTTAGGGATAACACTTTCCAATAAGGTTTCATTTGATAACATTAAAACTGCAGTCCGCAAGTTTTGCCTCGTTGTCACCACCGTTGTTTAAAACCTGCAATTGCAGTTATCATCTTTAGGCTACATGGGTTGTGCATCAGCAGCTCCTCAGCATGGATGAATCTATTGTTTTAAGGAGTGTGTGGCTGTCATTCATTCACCACACTGATGTGGATACTGTACTTCAGAATCACAGATTCTACATCCCGAAAGTATGACAAGTACATCGGAACAAGTAAACAACATGTCTGCCACTTTTGTTCTGACCAACTGAGAAAAAAAAAGCATTACAATAAATCACACTATCAACAGTGATTAAATCTAACGACTGCTTAGCTCATAGCACATCTAACCGTGTAAAATATTATTATTGTTATACTTTGTTCTCAAATTGTTAAAAGTACACTATGCAACTTTTCCGTCCGCTAGAGGGCGCCTGTTCAAAACAAAGGCGTAGTTTGATGAGGGCAAGTTTGAGCGCAGAATCTTGGGACATATGGTCTTCCTCACAGGCGGTGGAAAAAGAGTCGGGATAGGACTCGGCAGAAATCACGTTCATGGATGCGGTTATAAACGTTACTGTAGTATGAAGCAGAGCAGGGGCGAGTGCTGTGGAGCTGAGTAATGCCGCTGGAGCGATTGTTAAGCAAAACACATGCCTCGCGAGCAACGGGACTTTTATTATGACGGGACACAGTCGCCGGTGCAAACTCCGCTTTTCCGGTCATGAGTATGAGGTAACGCAGCTCTGTTTATCATATTAGATACATTTCAGTGTGTTTAAAATGATGTTATGACGTTACTCTGTTCGTTCGCTCAGCGGCTGCTGTGACACTTGTTCACACTCCAGTGAGAGTAAAGCTTTTCTGCTAAATAAAATTGGAAACGAGGGTAACGCAGATATGACGCAATTGACAGGCGACTCCCTCACACGCAATGCTCACACGTCCCGGTTCATTGGTAAAAAAATTTCTCACAATTTACAAATAGTTGGAAACATTTGGGATATTGTAAGAACTCAACTGAACAAAATATATAACACTGGCCTGGTGGTTTTTGGATATTTGGATCCTGTACAAAAACTAACAATGCATAAAATCTAAAGTTGTTACTAATATTTGACATGCCCAATACTGTGGTAAAAAAAATCCAGTCCACAATCACTTTTTATATTGAAAATAAGTCATTTTGTGTGTGTGTGTTGTTTTTTTTCCAAATCAGTTTTGAAAATCATTTATGAACTTGATAATTAAAGAGTATTTTGTTTTATTATTGTTTTGGTATTGGATCATTTGAACTGAAGAGCCTCATACATTTATAGATGTATTCATTCCTAAACTATGGTGCATTTCCATACTCAGTAACATAAATAATAGACTATATAATCTGGGCAAACCTGGTGGGATGTCCCAACCAAAGCTGAGACCAAACCTACGCCCTTGGTGATAGCCTACTAGCCGGACCCCTTTATATATACATACATACATGACGTAATGACACAAAGACGAAACGCCACCATGCTCAAATTTCCCGTGCGGAAAGCTATCAGTACCACTCAAATTATAACACATTATTAGTTAACTAATGTTAAGTAATGAAACCTTATTTTGAAGTGCTGACCTGGGCTGCGTTTCCCAAAAGCATTGTAAGTTGGTTGTAGAGACCATTGGAGGAAATTGTTTTATGATCAATTAAGGCATACAATGATTAGAAACACAGCTTTGCTCCTTTCCAGTCTGAACTAGGGTTATCATTGTTAACTAAAACTTAAAACATACTGAAATTAAATGAAATATTTAAAAAAACTTAAACTTATTTTATTTCAGCTTTGCCAAGGAAACATTTCTCATTTTGTAATAAAATAACTAAAACTATTAAACTAATTAAAAAAAAAACTTTATAGACATATGTCTAAAGAAACGACAAAACAAATCAAAGTTGCTTTAACTACAATTAAGATGAAAACAGAAAATATTCAAATAAAATCGAATTCAAAATATTCACAAAAATAAAAAAATACCTATAATAGTATTTCAATGATACTACAGTGGGCTGAAATTAATTTTAGACCTGTTCCTTTCATCTTAGACTGGCTCAATATTTCATTGGACGAACGAACTGCCAATAAAGTGCTGTGGCTGTCAGAGAGTGGGGCTAAAGTGTCCCGCTTGACAGATGAGGTGTGTCCTTACCTGGACAGACGAGAGAGATTTGACTACAGCCCTCAGGTGAATCACACACACACACACACACACACACACACACACACACACACACACGTCTGGTTCACTATCTTTGTGGGGACTCTCCATAGACGTAATGGTTTTTATAAACTGTACATTCTATCCCCCTACACTGCCCCTGCCCCTAAACCTACCCATCATAGGAAACATTCTGCATTTTTCCTTTCTCAAAAAAACTCATCCTGTGTGATTTATAAGCCTTTTGAAAAGCTGGCTGGTCCCCACAATGTAGGTGATCTCAGGTTTTACTATCCTTATGGGGACAGTATGGTCCCCACATGTAATATAAACAAGGACACACACACACATAGACTTTTTGAAATTCTGAATCACCTGGTTCCTTTTTAAATAATATGTGAACTTGCATTGAGCCCACTGCTTTGAAGTTGAACTGGAATTTTTAAGGCCAGTCTACACTCACCTAAAGGATTATTAGGAACACCATACTAATACTGTTTTTGACCCCCTTTCGCCTTCAGAACTGCCTTAATTCTACGTGGCATTGATTCAACAAGGTGCTGAAAGCATTCTTTAGAAATGTTGGCCCATATTGATAGGATAGCATCTTGCAGTTGATGGAGATTTGTGGGATGCACATCCAGGGCACGAAGCTCCCGTTCCACCACATCCCAAAGATGCTCTATTGGGTTGAGATCTGGTGACTGTGGGGGCCATTTTAGTACAGTAAACTCATTGTCATGTTCAAGAAACCAATTTGAAATGATTCGAGCTTTGTGACATGGTGCATTATCCTGCTGGAAGTAGCCATCAGAGGATGTGTACATGGTGGTCATAAAGGGATGGACATGGTCAGAAACAATGTTTAGGTAGGCCGTGGCATTTAAACGATGCCAAATTCACACACACACACACACACACACACACACACACACACACACACACACACACACACACACGTCTGGTTCACTATCTTTGTGGGGACTCTCCATAGACGTAATGGTTTTTATAAACTGTACATTCTATCCCCTACACTGCCCCTGCCCCTAAACCTACCCATCATAGGAAACATTCTGCATTTTCCTTTCTCAAAAAAACTCATCCTGTGTGATTTATAAGCCTTTTGAAAAGCTGGCTGGTCCCCACAATGTAGGTGATCTCAGGTTTTACTATCCTTATGGGGACAGTATGGTCCCCACATGTAATATAAACAAGGACACAAACACACATAGACTTTTTGAAATTCTGAATCACCTGGTTCCTTTTTAAATAATATGTGAACTTGCATTGAGCCCACTGCTTTGAATTTTTGTTGAACTGGAATTTTAAGGTAACCAGTCTACACTCACCTAAAGGATTATTAGGAACACCATACTAATACTGTTTTGACTGCCCCTTTCGCCTTCAGAACTGCCTTAATTCTGACAGTGGCATTGATTCAACATTAGGTGCTGAAAGCATTCTTTAGAAATGTTGGCCCATATTGATAGGATAGCATCTTGCAGTTGATGGAGATTTGTGGGATGCACATCCAGGGCACGAAGCTCCCGTTCCACCACATCCCAAAGATGCTCTATTGGGTTGAGATCTGGTGACTGTAAACCATTTTAGTACAGTAAACTCATTGTCATGTTCAAGAAACCAATTTGAAATGATTCGAGCTTTGTGACATGGTGCATTATCCTGCTGGAAGTAGCCATCAGAGGATGTGTACATGGTGGTCATAAAGGGATGGACATGGTCAGAAACAATGTTTAGGTAGGATTCTGACTCTACCATCTGAATGTCTCAACAGAAATCGAGACTCATCAGACCAGGCAACATTTTTCCAGCCTTCAACTGTCCAATTTTGGTGATAAATCAGCTTTCTTTCCCATTCTGACATTCTGCAATGTGATTGGTTGATTAGTAAATAAACAAAATTACTGTTAAAAAAAAAAAAAAAAAAAAAAAAACACTGCAGTCAATTTATTAAATTATCTTTTAACATTCAGTATGCCCAATTTGCAACTTATTAGATCATATTTTTGTTTACACATGGTTAAAATATGTTTACTTGTAGTGGTAACCATGGAAATCTACAAATACTTCGTTTAACCACAGTCACTGTAGTAAAACCATGGTTCATTTTCATGAGGGACTGCCAGTGACAGGATGTCGCATCCATAAAATGAACCCTTTTTTTCTGACAGAATATGATTTATTTTAACATTAGCATTGTTCTGGGCTGCATTTCCAAAAGCGTCAATGGTTTCTTATGATAATTTTGGGAAAAGCAGCTCTGTTTAAATACAGTGTCAGCAGTGAGCGAATGCTCTCTCTGTGATTGATTGAGCTGTCTTGCAGCATTTGCGTGCGCTCAGATCATGGTTCAGATGAGCAGGAAAATAATCCTAAACCATACAACTATTCAGTAACATAGGTTATTTGTATTGTATGCATTAAATAATCTTTTTAAATAAACAAAATTACTGGTAAAAAAAAAAAAAAAAAAAAACACTGCAGTATCGATATTTTTATTTGAGTATTGATTTTTGTACCATCAGAATCCAGATTTTCAAATTGTTCTATCTCGGCCAAATCCTAACAAACCATACATCAATGGAAAACTTATTTATTCATCTTTCATATAATGTAAAAATTTCAATTGCAAAAAATCGACCCTTAGGACCCGGTTTTGTGTTCCAAGGGCACATTTATGCCTAAATATATGCCTTTTTTTTTCATCTGACTGGACATATTTATTTGAGAATACTGTAAAAAATATATATAGTCATCAAAACATAAATTTTTCTATCTTAAAATGTCCAAAACATTTCTGTCTATGGTTACTAAAAGCAATCAATTGAATTAAAAATAATAATTTTAGTCTAATGATACTTAATATAGTGAGCAATAACCATAAAAGTATACTAATAATAAGCACTTATGACACTACTACTACTAATAATGAAGTTATCATATAAATATGCACCGATACCATTTTTTCGAACAAGTCCAATACCGATACTTGATTTTTAGTACTTGCCGATACCAAGTGCCGATACCTGTATTTTCATTGCATTTTTTATTTATTTTTATGTTGGGCAGGTAAATCAAAATAATATTAATCAAATGAGTTGGCTTGGCAAATGGATCTTTCCTTCAGTTATTTCCATGCCTAATTATGCCTGTTAAAACATATTGTAGGAGCTACTGCTACCTTCACTGTACATATTATTACTCTATCATATTTTATCTTAAATTTAATAGCACAGTAAACATTTCAAGCAGTCAAGAGCAGTGAGTGATTTCTGTGTTTTGTCGTTAGATTAACACTGAGGACAAAGACAGCAGTAGATTTGTTGGGCTGCTGTCACTTTAAGAGTGGCACGTATCAACATACTGTTACACGTGTTTTCTTTTCAACAGTTTACGTTCACTTAAGAAATACACAACATTTTCATTTTGTCATAATTCTGTGTAAATTTGTCCGTTCAAGCGCAAGAAGACACGAAAGAGAACTCAATTTAATAGGGTATTTGTGCGCTTTCTGATAGGCAGCTTTCCTGGGCACGCGCTTGCACGGATGTTTGTGCACAGAAAACTTATTGAAAATGTGATTACTGTACCGACTGCCTGTGCTAATGTAGAGAACCACTCATTAAAGGCTACACAAATCATGGAACAGTTCATGTTTTTACTTACACATACCATATGATTTAGTTTTAATTCAAATTATGCATGTGTGCTCAGTGAACGATCAGCAATCAAGAGCATGCAACAAAGCGCTCTCTCTCTCTCTTTACCGTCAGTTAACATTAGTAATATGCTCCTCGTTTTACCTTCTTTGATTATGCCATATCCAACTGAACTACAAACTTAGTTTCGAGCGAATATTCTGTATATACAGTATACTGTGTATATAACTTACAGTGCATTACTTTTGTGAAGGGTTTTCTGCAAAGTGAGATGACAGTTTCAACTAATAAACCAATAAATATTATTACATCAATTATTACTTGATAAATATATACAATAAAAAACACATTTTGGGAAACCATATACTTTGTAAGTGTTCATGAATGGGTCACAAACACACTCCACATAATTCTGATATCTTTGTTATGCACTGTTTCCAAAATAATAAAACACATTCCTGCGTGTTTCTGTGCAGGTGCTGTGTAAGGAGTCTATCTGGGCGTCGCGCTGTTATTGGGAGGTGCTGTACTCGGGATGGGTGGTTATAGGGATGACATACGAGGGTGCAGGGAGGAGGGCGGGCGATGGGCCCTGTGGCCTCGGGGAGAACGAGGAGTCTTGGGGTCTGGGTTGGGCCGGATCCTGCTATGAAGCATGGCATAAAGGAATCAAAATAAGGGTGGAGGACGCTCGTCAGTGCAGCACTATAGGCGTCTATGTGGATCAGCCCGCAGGCCTGATCTGCTTCTACGCCATCGAGACAGAGGAAGATTCAAAGAAAAAAAAAGTGAAACTTCTCTACAGGTTTAAGAATCCCATAACAGAGAATATTCTGCCAGGCTTCTGGATGGGAGGGCAGTCTTCTTGCTTAATACTCAAGAAAGAGGAACAAGGTGAATAGGGTGACAAAATCACACTACTGGACAGGAGACGGGATGAGAAATTGTGGATTTAAAATGTATATAATCATAATAAACCTGGCATTTACTATTATTGTTGGCTTTACAGATTCACTAATTTGATTTTTAAATGCATCATTCAGACCATGCTTATTGTTTAGTCTAAAATAACGTAAGTGCTGCTTCCCACCTCAGTCATGCCGTTGCCATCTCTGCCATCCCGGTTAGTTCCTCTTGAACCAGGTTGCATCTTTCCTCAGTAATGCTGCTGCCCTGTCCTGCTTTTTAACTGGTCTCTTTAATTGGCTCCTAAAGCTGGATTTCACACACTTCCTTTGCTGCTACTCTCCATTTTCTCCTTATTCTCTCCTCAACGACAGCGTCTGAGACTCTTGGGTTAAAAAAAAAAGTACTTAATTTCGATAGTCCACTTTAGACATTCTACTAACTGTAAGTAACTTGACAAGTAGCACTCATTACACTCTAAAAAAAACAATGGGTTAAAAACGACCCAATTTCAACCCAAGGGCTGGGCTAGGTAAATAAAAGGTTTCTTTTTTACTTCATACATGAATTAATGTCTACCGACACAACATTTAAGCTTGTTTAATGTGACATCTGCCAGGCTCCACCATCCTCTGAGTACTAACCACACACACCTGCACCTCATCGCTCTCATCAAGACGGCTGCAAAGTCACACACACCCCACCTCATTCAGTGTCCGGTCCCATTTACGTTGTGGTCTCTTTCCTAGACTCCTTCCTAGTCTGATCTCTGTGATCCTCCTCCTCTGTGTTCTCCTCTCCAGCTACTCCCATTGTTCAGTCTCCAACGTCTCCGCCCCTGTCCCAAATGGCACACTTCATGTGCACTTTGGGCCTTGTGCACTTTGGGCCTTGTGGACTTACAAGACCGTAGGGTGTTCCATTCGTGAGCGCCCCCTTTGCGGCTGCTATGCGTCCCCCGATGCGCACTTCAGCTGAGTTCGCTAGCTACGCAGAGGACTTTTACCCGGCAGTCAAAGCGGCATTACGTCATGAAAGTGCGGACTCAGAGGAAGACCGTGAGGGTTTAGGGTGCCATTTGGAGCTTTGGAGCATTTAAAGCTTTGGAGCGTTATGAACCAGCGTATCGAACCAGTGGTTCAGAGCGTCTGTCACGTGATTTCAGCAGTTTGGCCAATTGATCATGAATCGATACTCTGTAACTATACTGTATCACTATATAAGTTGTTATTTAGTTGTTGTTGTTTTTTTGCACACAAAAACTATTTCGTCGCTTTATAAAATGATTGTAGAACATCTGTAGTGAGATGGACTTTGTAACGACGCCTTTCGTAACTTTTATGGGTCTTGAGAGAGGAAATGTCATTGCTGCCAGGGGAGGCCTTTCTGAGCCATCGGATTTCAACAAAAATATCTTCATTTGTGTTCCGAAGATGAACAAAAGTCTTACAGGTGTCAAACATCATGAGGGTGAGTAATTAATGACAGAATTTTCATTTTTGGGGTGAACTAACCCTTTAAAGCAATTTTCAGAGTGAAACGGAATATTGAATGAGAAACCAAAAGGGCGTGGCTTGTCTTTTCCCTCTGAGAATTGATTGGATGTAAAAAGTGGGCATTCCATTCAGCTCGCTGACGTCATCACAGAAATAACAAGGAAGGCCGTTCCAGAAGAGAAGTACATTTTCAGATTTTGATAAACAGATTTTTTTGGGGGGTGAATCAACTTACACGGATGAATGTTCGCCACAAGACAATGTACACTAACAAAGTAAATAGGGTCAATTTCATGCCGACTTGAAACATATGGCAATCCTGCAATGCTGCAAACGTGCAGGTAAACAGTAATGACGTTGCTCTCAGATGAACGCTCTCCTGTGTTCCCCTTTACATGCAAACCTGGGGAGTTTTTATGGTGCCACAGCATAAAACCTCGACCCTGTCAGGCTGATCCAATTCTGTAAAACTGGACTATGCCATACCACGCTTTTGCCATGATTACATAAATTGTGGCTCAGGAAACCACACATCCCACATATGGAAGTAATTTACTGATGATATTCAGAAGATTTAGCTTGTTTAATTACTGTTTTGATTTAAACAGGTTTCAAGAATACACGGTTCCTAATATGACAACTCCCTATCCAGGACCGAAAGTCTCTGATGGTTTTCATTGAAATGACTGCCTTAAAGCTTAAGTCAAACAAATAACTTGAGGGTTAATGGTCAGTCACTCTTTGCCTGAATGAAACTAAATAAATATGTGGACATAACCTTTTACATTGGCAGAGCACATAGCTTTCCATGGTCCACACAGTCTTAACATGTGGACAGACTTCAACAAAATCCTCCTTGCTTTGGCGTTCCGTTTTATCCTAACATTTAGATAACCTGCATGCAATGTTACAAAATCTTAGTAAAAGTTGTGGGGATGTTCCCTCCCTGTTAGCTGGGTTACACAGATCCATCCAATAAGTTAACAGAACTAACTACATACATACATACTTTGATTTCAGTTCAATTAAAGTTATTATTAAAGGGATAGTTCACCCCAAAACTATCCCTTTAATACAGAATTTATTTTTTAACTATCTCATTGAGTCTACTCAAATATTAAATTACACATAACTCAAACACTTTAACTATTAAACCCAAAATCATGTGACTGTGGCAAGCTCAGTCCAACAGCTTGAGTATGTCTTTAATTGAACAGTAGGAGGCAGGACAGAGTTCCCATTTTGCACCATGTACAATGACATTTTGTCAGTTCTGTTATGGCGTGTAAATGTAGAAAGCATTTTTGTATGCTCTCTAAATGTACATCAGTGTGTGTGCATTTTGTACACATGTATGCACTTGTGCACTGTTCAAACACGGCACTGGGGTGCGTTTCCATACAACCACCATAGAAAGAATGATCCATTGTTGTACTCATGACTGAACTAACCACGTTAGTTCAACTATATAGAACAGTGTTTCCCAACAACTTACTTAAATGTATCATGTCTCATGCATTACTATTCAAAAAAGCCATTCAGTGACTGTAAACTCGATAGTTAGCTAAAAAAATAAACTCATTTAAAATTCCTTATATTGTTACTATTACATCATTAAAACGTTATTATAACTTCATTATAATAAAAATAGCCTTACATGCATTTGTATACAAATCAGTTGTACATTTTTTGATAATTTTTGAATATTTGTTTTTTTGTTTGCCTCTGTTCTTTTTCAGTGTTAATTGACCTAGTTAGGCTGTGTCTGAAATCTCTCCACTAATATGGTCCACTTGAAGGAGTGAATGAAAACGAGTGAGTGAATTTAGACATTGAGTGTGCCGGATGGGCTGCTGCTTTTGCATAGTTTGTGCTTGTAGTTTAATAGTTATTCGAAACTTTGCAAACTGCCAGCTCCTAGTAGCCTAAGATGAAAAGATTTATCTTCTTGAACTCTGTCATGGAAACAATGCTTAAATTAAATTAAATTAAACAATTAATTAAAGTAAAAGGAATGTATTCCTGTATGATATTACACTGTAGCCACATAGAGTTGTGCAGGTATGACATTACTTTGTAGGCCAACTGGCAGTTAGCATCACGCTGATTCCCTCAAGAAAAACCCTATAGGGTTTTCCCGTAGGCTTTTGGATTTTGTCGCAAAAAAAAAAGAAAAAAAAAAAAGCTCTGTGATTAACAAAAGTTGATGATCCTTACACGTTTTGTCCATCAAGATAATTTGTATAGATAAACACAACTTTTATGAATTTGGAAGCCTAAATGCAGTCATCAGAAGTATAAGGCTAAAGGTAAGCTTTAAAAGGACTACACCACAGTCGCTCGCCTTTAACGACACCATCACTAAACTTTAGACAACTCTTTCAGTTTTTATCTCAAAACATTTCCCCAAAACATTTCCCCAGAACGTTTGAGTTAAGCTAGCACAATTATAAGCATAATGAAGCTGTAAAAGCATACCTTTTCGGCGTGATGATGTTTAATGTGATGGCTAGACAACTGGGTCAGAGCATCTCCAAAACTGCAGCTCTTGTGGGGTGTTCCCGGTCAGCAAAGTGGTCAGTATCAAAAGTGGTCTAAGGAAGGAACAGTGGTGAACCGGCGACAGGGTCATGGGCGGCCAAGGCTCAGTGATGCCCGTGGGGAGCGAAAGCTGTTCTGTGTGGTCCGATCAAACAGACGAGCTACTATAGCTCAAATTGCTCAAGAAGTTAATGCTGGTTCTGATGGAAAGGTGTCAGAATACACAGTGCATCGCAGTTTGTTGTGGGACGCAAAGCCGTAGACCAGTCAGGGTGCCCAAGCTGACCCCTGTCCACCGCTGAAAACACCAACAGTGGGCACGTGAGCATCAGAACTGGACCACGGAGCAATGGAAGAAGGTGCCCTGGTCTGATGATTTTCTTTTACATCACGTGGATGGCCGGGTGTGTGTGCATGGCTTACCTGGGGGAACACATGGCACCAGGATGCACTATGGAATAAAGGCAAGCCGGCGGAGGCAGTGTGATGCTTTGGGCAATGTTCTGCTGGGAAACCTTGGGTCCTGCCATCCATGTGGATGTTACTTTGACACGTACCACCTACCTAAGCATTGTTGCAGACCATGTACCCTTTCATTGGAAACAGTATTCCCTGGTGGCTGTGTCCTCTTTCAGCATGATAATGCGCTCAGCCACAAATTCAGGAATGGTTTGAGGAGCACAACAACGAGTTTGAGGTGTTGACTTGGCCTCCAAATTCCCCGGATCTCATAGCCCTTTATATAGTTTGTTCAGTTCTTTTCTTCGTTGTGATGTATTATTTGTTTTTGTTTATTATTAAAGTGCTGTTAGGGAATTTGTTGAGAAAAACATTTTCTTTACCTGATATTGAATCGCGATCGGAATTAAATCAAATCACATTTGTCAACCCAACCCTAACAAAAACAAAGTAGCCTACCAGTCATTGTACCATGTTAACATAACTATAACCGTTTGTGTTGGTTAGTTTGAGCAGCGCGTTTTTCTGAAGGGCATACAGGAGGAAGTGCATCATCATCATCATCTCTTCTAGAGTCTCGCTCTGCGCTCGATTTACAGTAAAACCACAAGACGCCCCTGCGCGCGCTTGACTCAACTCCATTCAGCTCCACAAATTATTTCATCTTCCGACAGCTCAAACCACTGGAGCTCTGTGCAGACTGGGATTATGGCTCAATGGATGCAATATACAATATTTCTGACTGCTGTTCTACGTGTATGGTCATCTACTGAGACGAGCAGAAAACAAGAGTTCACAGAGGCACAGGTAACAAAAACCTGTGCTATAAATGCAAGTTTTTTGTTTTGTTTGTTTTTTTAGGTTTTTGGTCCTTAAGCAGCACATTTGCAGTGTCGATACATTGATAAATACACTAACGTTACACGTCATGTCGTTGGATGACTGCTGTGTTATAAATGTAGGCTACTTTTGAAATACTTTATTAAAGTATCGCTAAAATAGCCGGAGAGTTCCAGCAACATAAGTCAAACAGCCAGAAGACAAAGCTAAAAATATTACAGACTTAAGAAAACCAAACCCGGATGGATCTTAAAAATTACTAGAAGTTAAAAGAATATTGAGACGGAGACTAATATATTTATGGCCAAACTCTGAAGCTTTTTGGTTAAACTTAAGATTTTTTGTGTGTATGTGTTATTAATGTAGTCATATCTAATTAAACTGAAATTCATACACTGCCTTTCTAGGTGTATGAATGAATTACATTGCAGACTCTATGATGAGCATGTATTTTTTTTAAGCAGATGTTGTAGTTGGCCTACAATATATAGGCTATATGGAACACCAAAAAATACCAAATTATTAATTTGGCGAAATTGTAATATTTATTGTTATTAACTACGCAAATATGAATTCTAATATTTGTCTTGTCTGTATGTATTCCATGTTTATTCGGTGTATTCATCACTTTAACTGCTTTCATAAAAATATGATAATATTGGAAGTTTAATTCAGAATTCAGATTTTTAAATGTTTTTATTTAACAAAAGGTTTTGATGCAGGTGTTTGAAAGCAGAATGCTTCACACACAGTTAAGGAAAAAACATGTTTGTGTAATTTATCTTTTTGACTTGAAACCTTGTACAGCCCTTGTGGCTAGCCATCCACAGTTTATGGTTTTGACAATACCTCTTTTATATTTTAAAATTCATAGCACATGCATTTGAATGATTAATAGGGTCATTTTTGTTAGACTGCATATCTTTTCACATTTAATAGATATACCTGAGGCGGTTTGGATATCTAGATACTCCACTGAACCCAGAAGCTCAGAGAGATTCCAGTGAGTGGGATATGAAAGTGGCTGTTAGGTAAAATCAATGTTGTCATATATATATATATATATATATATATATATATATATATATATATATATATATATATATATATATATATATATATATATATATATATATATGCATGCTCGAATGCTTGATTATACCACCGACTTTTTTATTAAAGTTCTCTACGAGCACACTCACATTGTAGTCTCTGTTGTATCGTGTTGTATTTGTGAAAGTCTCTTTCAGAAGGTGTCAGGGCTGTCAGTCACTGGAAATCTTGACAGAGCTACTCTTCTTAAAATGAGGCAGCCGCGGTGTGGTGTTGAGGATCCCTTCAACCAAAAGTCTCTCAAATACAGGCGATTTGGTGGTGGGTGCCTATACTTCTCGATTGTTTAATAATAGTCAACCTCCTTTATTACTAAACCAGTGACTTTTCTATGAAGAAAACAGCTGTTTGGGTTTTTAGTTTGTCTTTCTTATTTTGTAGGATTTTGGCGGAAAAAAAACTTAACATATCGAATTTACAACCACACACCAGATATGGGGAAAAGCGCAACACAGACAGCCATACGCTCAGCCTTTAACTACTGGAGTGATGTCACCCCACTAAGCTTTATAGAGGTTAACTATGGGCTTGCTGATATTAGAATCTCATTTCACAAGAGAGATGGCTGCCCTTCACCTTTTGATGGTCCTGGTAAGTAAATCTCACCAAATGAATTGTATTATTTCAAATAATATAAAAAATTATATTACAAAAAATAATGGAACATAAAACAATTAAATAGTCTTTTATATACACTTTATTGCTAAAAGTACTGGGGCACCTCTCCAAATCATCGAATTCAGTCACTTCCATGGCCACACACAGGTGTATAAAATCAAGCACCTAGGCATGCAAACGATTCTACAAACATTTGTGAAAGAATGGGTCGCTCTCAGGAGCTCAGTGAATTCAAGCGTGGTACCGTGATAGGTTGCCACCTGTGCAATAAATCCATTTGTGATATTTCCTCACTACTAAATCAACTGTTAGTGGTATTATAAAGTGGAAGCAATTGGGAACAGCAACTCATCCATGAAGTGTTAGGCCTCAGCGCATGCTGAGGTGCACAGTGAGTCAATAGCTCAATAGTTAATGTGGCCTTCATTGAATGGGTTTCCATGGTCGAGCAGCTGCATCCAAGCCTTACATCACCAAGTGCAATGCAAAGGTCAGATACAGAGGTGTAAAGCATGCCACCACTGGAACCTAGAACAGTGGAGACGTGTTTTCTGGAGTGACCAATCACGCTTCTCTGTCTGGCAATCCAATGGACGAGTCTGGGTTTGGCGGTTGCAAGGAGAACGATACTTGCCTGACTGCATTGTCCAAGTGTAAAGTTTGGTAGAGGGGGGATTATGGTGTTTTTTAGGGGTTAGGCTTGGCCTCTTATTCTCAGTGAAAGGAACTCTTAATGCTTCAGCATACCAAGACATTTTGGACAATTTCATGCTCCCAACTTTGCGGAAAACAGTTTGGGAATGGCCCCTTCCTGTTCCAACATGATTGGGCACTAGTCCACAAAGCAAGGTCCATAAAGACATGGATGTGTGAGTTTGGTGTGGAGGACCTCAACCCGATAGAACACCTTTACTGTGCGTTCCCACCAGACGCAACTTGCATGAATAAATTGCGCTTTTCCTGCTTGGTTGGACGCTTGAACATTTTGAGTTTACTCGCTTCATTCGCACGTGACATTCACTTCACAACAGACAAAAATTTACGTCATGGAAGAGGCTTCTGCCAGGCAGCTTGTCTCGTTGCAAAATGGCTGTCATGGATTGTTTTAAAATACGGCGAATATGCTCAATTTGCAGGCTTTAACTAGCTTGTAGTCTCAATAGGCTATGTACAACTTTGATTGTCTGACCTCCTCACTCACTTTTCTCCAAGCAAGATCCTTTTTATTCCTGTTTCTATAAAGTACGAAGGTTCATTGTACAGCTCCGGGTATCCACATATGATTTTGTCCTCATTGTTGTCACTACTAGAGCAAGCTCCAGATTGTTTAATGCGGCGCAAATATCTGCCAAGGTTCAGATTTTTCAACTCGCCCGGAACTCTCAATTAGCGCCTTGTCATTCGTACAGCCTCATTCGTGAGAATCGTGCCGCAGAATGTCTGTTCACATCTTTGCATTGACTTTGTAAATCACTCTCGCTTAAAGCTTCATACGTGTCTGGTGTGAACGCACCATTAGGATGAACTAGTCCAACATCAGTGCCTGACCTCACAAATGCGGTTCTAGAAGAACGGTCAAAAATTCCCATAAACACACTCCTAAACCTTGTGGAAAGCCTTCCCAGAAGAGTTGAAGCTGTTATTGCTGCAAAGGGTGGGCCAACTCCATATTAAACCCTACGGATTAAGAATTGGATGTCAATCATGTGCATGTAAAGGCAGGCGTCCCAAGACTTCTGGCAATATAGTGTATTTAACTCCTGTCATGACTTCTGTTTTACAGTTAAAAAAGATCTAATGTTAGACACCATCAAGTCATAAAGGCTTCAAGGTTTCTTTTATTATAAAGAATTACAAATTAATTACTAATCACATTAACGTGTCTGAGATGTGAGCGTTTGTCCTTTTTATTCTGGGCATGGTCATAAAATGCATCACTAATTACTGTTACCACTTAGTCACTCTGGCTGCATCCCAATTCAGAAGCTGCATCATTTGAAGGTTGCGAAGGTCGGACCAAGCGTTGTTAAATGCATGGGACGGACTGTTCTTGTCGTCTAGCCACTGTTACAGCTGCAGTTGACGAGTGGCAGCAACACATTAAACACCATGAATATGCAAAATAGCCCTGCCTCCACTCACTTACACCAGCTCGGATTACCTGATCCACTCAGTCAACTCTACTGTAGTAAACGCTTCATGATAGCAAGTGGAAATACTGATTTAATTCAGCCATATATTAGAACCAGAAACCAGAAGAACAAGAGGAAGAGTGAATTATACAGGGTCGTCTACAAGTTGATCGGAATGGTAATGCATTTTATGTATCGCTCTCTACAACAACGGACACATAACGGTAATTAAAGGGGTTCTTGATTTTGATTTCATTTTTTTAACTTTAGTTAGTGTGTAATGTTGCTGTTTGATCATAAACAACATCTGCAAAGTTACAACTCTCAAAGTTCAAGCATCTTAGAACAGTTCACACGCACGCGATTTATAGATTATTATGACAGCTAATCGATGACTTGAAGATAGTTAACTCCACATCAGCTACACAAATTCATCAACTAACCATTCAGAAACAGTTGCATTCTACATGTGGTCAATTCTTCTTGAGTCGTTACCTTATTGTCCGACTCTTTGAAAATAAAAGGCTGAACAGAGGTAATCTGAGATGCTAACACAAGCTCTTGAAGCTCCGCCCTCTTCTAGAAAGGGGGCCGGGAGCACCAGCTCATTTGACAGCACCGTACTCGATTTTTCATATCAGCATAAAAATATAACATGGCTTCTCTTAAGACTCCCCTGCTTCAGAGCATAGCTAATAATATGCTAAAGCCTGCCTTCACGTTGATGTGATTGGTTACAAGGTAGTTTGTGACGTAAGAAACGCAGGCGATTTCAAACCGTGTTTTTGAGACTCGTTTTTTTCAATGCAGTTTTAAGGAGAAAATACTCAGCAATGGTGTTGACTTATGAATTATGAATGCACATAGTTTGTCTTAAAAACACCACATATACATATAAACAACATTAAAAACTTGATTTTCACCACAGGGTGTCTTGAAGTGTTAATGTAGTACTCATTTGTCCTGCGTTACTTCCTGTGTAGTTACCTATTAATGACAGACCATTATTCTAAAGTGTGACAAAATACTATTTTGTTAGGCCATGTTCTTGCCCATGCTGAAGCCCCTCCATCAGGAATAGTTCACTTTGATGAAGATGAATTCTGGACTGAAGGGAAGTATTATGGTTCCAATCTGCGAATTGTTGCGGCTCATGAGATCGGCCATGCTCTTGGCTTGGGACATTCTCAGTACAGCGGTGCTCTTATGGCAGCACACTACACTGGTTACCAAGCCAATTTTAGACTGCACATTGATGATATCAGAGGAATCCAGGCCATATATGGTAAGATAATCAAGTTAATTTTTTAATAAATGAATATTTGCCAATGGATATAACTGCCTATGCTTATTACTCTTATGAATTCAGGTAAAAAGATCTCCAGTACAACTACTGCTGATGATATCTATGACGTAACATATCCCACTACCATGGCCCCATTCCCCAGGAGTGATGTGCTAGATCCATGCAATGCCAAACTTGATGCGATAATGCTGGGTGAGAAAACCGTACCGTATAACAGTACACACAACCTCAGTTCATTCAAGTTGCAGTACAAATGCAGTAGATTTGCTTGTTCAATCATATTTTGAAACATGTTATAGAAAATGTTCTAAAACGTAAATTATTTGTCTTAGGTCCCTGGCGTAACACGTATGCGTTTAGTGGGGATTATGTGTGGATGGTAACAGATACGGGCCATAACTCTCCAGTGAAAATAAGTCTGCTATGGAAGGGGCTGCCAGGAAACCTGAATGCAGCTGTATATTCCCCAAGAACCAACAAGACGTACTTCTTTAAAGGTAGATTATTATTCTACATAAAAGAGGTGTTTTATATGCTTTTTAAAATGTTTCATTTAAAATTGTTGAATTTGTATTGTAGCCATAATAATGAATGTAAACATATGGTCCACTTGTACATATATGGGAATGCATAACATGGCAGCTTGTCCCACTTTACAGTTAAAACTTTAGGCAAGACACCCCAGGTGAATAGAGTAAAATAACTAATAGATATCACCATACTTCCCCAAGTTGATTACATTAGGAATTCCAAAAATGTTTTGTATTACAAGTTTTCTGAAATGTTATGTTTAAATATGCAAATTAGTTGTTATCTAATTAAAGATGCACTCATTTGCATATAGATTTCTAGAACAAAAATCATTGAACATTGAATGAAGTCAGGTTAAAAATGTTTTTTTTTGGACATATTAGAGTCAAAGGTTTTTACAGAGGGGAGAGTGGATATCCATTTTTTCACTCCATAAATCGGACAATACTGTCAACAGCCAGAAAAAAAGTTAATTTTCAAATTCAGTAAATTTTGCAAACAATTAAAAAGAAATGGCAAGTAAAACATTGAATATGGCCTATCACTCTGAAACATGAAATTTCAAAATGCAAAAACTGAAATAGTATTTTCTTGTAAAACATATTTCAATAATCTTTGTTTTATTAAAGCTACGTTATGTATAATGTTTGGCCCTCTAGCAGTTAAAATACAAAACTTCATGCATTTTGTGGAAGAACATTGTTTTGGTTGTGGCTCTGCATGACTGCGGATGAATATGGTTATCCTACTGCTCATAAAACATGTACTGCTAAGCTTAAGAGATATAGCCATTTTTTAGATGGAAATGATCTCAAGCTAACTTTCTGAAGATGTTACTATAACTTTACCCATTAATAGACACTGTACTTCCTTGAGAATAAATTGCAGCACAACTCTACAACAACAATAAAATGAGCCTCCACAATAGATAATGCTTTGCAACAAATTCTGTTAGAGAGCTACATATGGAAATATATCTGTTCAATAAAATAACATACTCATCATCTCCACGTCGCTTTTACAACATTTCAGATCCCTAGGTTCTCACCATCTCCGAAATTGCAAGCAGATTCTCCTCTGTTTGGCGTTTGTTTAAAACAGGTGTGTCAAGACACTGTCACTTCAGTCTGGTTTATTCTTAGTTTTGTGACAGAGCCCCAATGTTTCTGTATTGTCTTGTCTTTGTGTGAGCACGCAGTTTCGAGTGACTTAGATTATATAGCATCATATGAAGCACTTCAAATGATTTAAACTTGAATCCAGATCTACAGTATGAGATCCAGTCACCTTTTTGATAGAGGCCTTGTAATGCTTAATAGGTGTAGTAAAAGCCCCCTCTTACCGTACAAAGACCCGGTTACCTGGTTGTGTACTCTAGTCTTTCCCTATTCATGTAGATAGATGCTGTAATTTCATGGCTGGCATTATGAACACCGAATTTGGAAGTACTCCTGAGGTAATCTCCCAAAGAACTACTACATTACTTACTGCCAGTGGAGTAAAGTATTTAAGTAAATGTAATTAGTTACTGTACTTAGGTATGTTTTTGGCATACTTTGTACTTTGAGTATCAAAGATATTAGCAACTTTTACATTGTTTTAATATTTACTCCAATACATTTGATGAATTAATTAAATGATTAATTACACTTGTACATTTTGCATGGTACCTAACTTTTTCTGCAGCAGTTTATTTCTGCTCCAAAAGACGTGATATCGCCATCTACCTTTTTTGAAGCATATTGGTTTACTTGTGCCCTTGTTGAGCATTAAGAGGCTGTTGTGTCAACTTTGATTATTGTGATATTGAGGTGTTCAGTTTGATATTAGAAAATAAATGTGATTGCATTTCTCACAAATCAACCATTTTTAGTTTTTCACTGTCATGTCTCTTAGGTGTTGAGGATTAGTGCATCCTTGAGTCTACATTCAGTACGAGTAAAATGCTTAAAAAACGTTCAAATCAGATACTTTACCCCCCAGTTTTACAGACAAATCTTAAGGCTAGTCCCACACTAAAGTGCATATTTAAGCTGTTTTAACTGAAAGCATCGTGCTTTTGTCTCAGGATTCACTCCGGTAATGTTTTTTCCCTAAGGAACATTTATAAAAGCTACCTAACTTAAATGTCCTAATTGAACTAAGCTCTAATCCTGGCTTTATCTAAGTCCTGTCTGTGAAACCAGGCCTATGCCTTTTTTATGAATAATTTTTCGCCGGAAGGTATCTCTACTTTTACCTATTTCTAAGTGTATCAAGTAGATACATGTCAATGTAGATATTTATGTGACTCTCGAATTAAAACCATTTTTTAATTTCTGTCTTTCGCTCTCTCTCAAAAAAAAAAAAAATATTCAGCCTTTCAAATTACTTGCCTTGAGCTGCTTAGATAATCTGGATGATGTATTACAGTGCCTTGTGAAAGTAATCAGAATTCATTTCATGTTTTGTTGCAGCCTCTAAACTGCTTTGATGCTCAAAATTTAGCTGAGAAGTATTTATCTGTTTCTACACTTTGATTGGAGTTAACCTGTATACAAATTTATTTGACTGGACATCGTTTGGAAATGCACACACATGTCTATATACAGTAAGGCCTAACAATTGAAAATGCATATCAGAGTGAAGCATTAAGTCATAAGGTCAAAGGAACCACCTGCAGAGATCAGAGACAGGATTGTGTCGAGTTCGCAAGAGAACAGTAGCCTCCATAGTTCTTGAATGGAAAAGGTTTGGTACAACCAGGACTCATCTTAGACTGAGAAACTGAATAATCAGATCAGAAGGGCATTAGAAAGAGTGGTGACCAAAAATCTGATGGATCATATGTGGAGATGACAAAAACTTACAGAGGAACAACCATCACTGCAACACTCTACCAAATGAGTGGCCAAATGAAAGCCTCTCATCAATGAAGATACATGGAGACTGGGAATTTGCAGGAAAGCACCTAAAAGACAAAGGTTCAACATCTCAAAGGTGAAACATGGTGGTGGCAGCATCATGCTGTGGCGGTAAGGGCAGGGACTTGTCATGCTAGAAAGAAAGCTGAATGCACCAAAGTAAAGCGATATGAATAAAAACCTGGTCTAAAGTGCTCAGGACCTCAGACTGAGCCAAAGGTCACCTTCAAACAGGACAGTGATCCTGACACAGGAAGTCAATGCAAGAGTGGCTTTGAGACGACTGTGTGAATGTACTCGAGTAACCCAGCCAGAGCTAGACTTGAACCCAATCAAACATCTCTGGAGAAACCTCAAAATGACTGTACACCAACAGACCCCATTCATCCTGACAGAGCTTGAGAGGAGCTGAGGAGAAGAATGGCAGAAAATCCCTTAACGCAGATGTGCAAAACTTGTCACATTAGACTCAAACAAGACCCGAGGCTGTAATCGCCACCAAAGGTGCTTTAACTAAGTACTTTAAGGGGTTTGAATACTTATGAAATGTACGTATTTAATTTTAAATACTAATCAGTTTTTGCCCCGTTGTCATTAAAGATTTTTGGAGTGTAGATTGATGTGAAAAGAAAAAAAAACACACTTAAAAGCAGTTTAGCAAATGAATTAACACTTTCGCAAGATTTAATCTAGTTAATATTAAGTCAGACAAAGTGGTGTATTTAATTAAGCAAAATCATAAAAATACCAAATTTGTAATAAAATGTTATTTAAAATCTGTATGTATATGGAGGGTCAAGTAAAAATGATTGGTGTGGTAAATACAGTACCATTAGGCCACAAGTGATGTTGTTCGGGCTTAAATTGTACAGGAATCTGAATATTTCTTTAAAAACACATCTTGCCTGATCTGTTCATTGGATAATTTATGTATCATTACTTAACTGAGATCTTTTCTTCCACCTGCTCCTCTTTCTCAGGTGAAAAAGTCTGGAGATTCACAAATTACCGGCTTGACTATCGATACCCCAAACCACTCAAAAGAATCCCTGCCAACATCGACGCTGCTGTGTATTATGAGAAGAACAAGAAAATTTTCTTTTTTAAGGTATAGTGAGATTTTAACATTATTATACACAAACACAAACTATGTTTGAGAGAAAAAAATCATGATACATTCATAAGGCCTCATGTCTGTAAAACGTGATAGATATGTTCTATTTAGGTTGGTGGTTCTCAGCTCATGAGGACCTAAAGCACTACACAATTTTGTCTTGTCTTATTTACACACCTGATTCAAATCATCACCTTGCATGAACTGAACTTAGGCTGTGTCACAAATAATGTACTCCTTCACTATTATTTCTTAGCAAATGGGGGTTATGCACAGCAAACTTCTGTATTCTTTTAAACAGGTTGGCGGTTCGGGTCTTTTGTATGTGCCTCGTAAAATATAGAGCCATTATACTCAAGATACCTTTAAAGGAGCAAGCAAAGATGAGCATAACCGATGAAGTCCGTACTGCTGTTAATACTATCTCCGACAAGCAGAGGCAATGAGACCTCTTTTCCAGTTTGTTTGAACTCTTTTCCAGTTAAGTAAAGAAAAACTACGCGCCTGCATACATACATATTCAGCCGCGCTTGCCTATAGACTAAACTATTTCAAAACCGGTTTGGGGGTTTGCGTTCTCTAGCTGCCAGGTGGAGAGTTTTCTATTTTGGTTGAAAATGGTGTTGTGTAAGTGGCCCCAAAGTAATGGCCTTGTTAATTGCCCCTCAGGGACAAATAGTGTTGAATGAATTGAATTAAGTAAATAACTAATGATTAATTACAACGGAAATGAATGAATCAAAAACTTTTTTCTAGAGCTGATGTACAGCCAAAACAATCTCTCTTCCATGAATTTCCATCACTGTAAATCTGCTTTGAAACAATCTATATTGTGAAAAGCAGTATATAAATGAAGTTGACTTGACACATGAAGCCTATATCCTTCCCTTAATTGCTCATGGCAGTTAAGCAGACGTCCAACATGAAGGTCCCACCTCTCCAACATGACTGCGCACCAGTGCACAAAGCAAGGTCCAAAAAGACATGAATGAGCGAGTTTGGTTTGGAGGAACTTGACTGGCCTGACCTCAACCCGATAGAACACCTTTGGGATGAATTAGAGCGGAGACTGTGAGCCAGGTCTTCTCGTCTAACATCAGTGCCTGACCTCACAAATGCGGTTCTAGAAGAACGGTCAAAAATTCCCATAAACACACTCCTAAACTTTGTAGAAAGCCTTCCTAGAAGAGTTGAAGCTGTTATTGCTGCAAAGGGTGGGCCAACTCCACATTAAACCCTACGGATTAAGAATGGGACGTCAATCGTGTGCATGTAAAGGCAGGCGTCCCAAGACTTTTGGCAATATAGTGTATTTAACTCCTGTCACGACTTCTGTTTTACAGTTCAAAAGATCTAATGTTAGACACCATCAGGTCAAAAAGGCTTCAAGGCTGTTGTAGCTTCAAAGGGTGGCCAACTTCATATTAAACCCTACGGATTAAGAAACTTTTGGCAGTATACACTATATTCATCCCAAAGGTGTTCTAGCGGGTTGAAGTCTGGACTCTGTGCAGGCCAATCAAGTTCCTTCACATCAAACTCGCTCATCCATTGAGACAATGTTTTTTTACAACTAAAAACTGCACAATATACTTAGCAGGCATCAAAATCAATTTATTCCTAGTGATCCTGTTTTAGTCTCGCCCCCTTTTCTCCTCATCACTTCACTAATGCCGAGTTCAGACTGCACGATTTTCAAACTGGTCAGATCACTTTTCACACTGCATGACTATCCGGGGTAGATTTCAGTCACTGCTGTGTTCACACTGCACGATGGATCGCGACAGAGGGTTTCACACCGCATGACTGTGCAAGAGGAAGAATTGCCAACAACTCTGTCCCGTCCGCAAACTACATTTCCCAACCAAACACACGTGAGATGTGACAAGTAAACAATGCGAGATCACACGTGCTCCAGACTCATAGACAGTAAGCGTGAGACTTGAAATTGTTATTAAAAATGATAAAACAATTTCTGCGAATTGTCTGTGCGCTGATTTACGGCGAAAAATAAAAAAATGTATGGCGGAGGGAATTGTTGGGGAGACATAAGGAGCAATGACTGCAAAGAGAGTTTGTGGTAAATAAATCATTTTGCAATGTGCTGCTGCTGCGGCTGGACGTGCAAATGTTTGAGCTTTGTTTCTGTTTGATAGAATTGTAAATATATCTTTTAAAATACTGATATTCTGGTCTATAAATCTGGGCTAAAATTGGGCAGTGTGAACTCGGCATAACATGCGCTTGTGAGCGAGCCAAAGAGACGATGAAGAAGTTGGCATTGATGGGATTCTGTGCTGATATCTTCCTCTCTATTATGTCATAAAGACAAGGAAGTACAAATTGAGTCTTTTTGGTATCTTGATTTCAATAAAAACTGTTTTCGGACTAACAATAAAGTGTTGAATTCTAAAACTTACAGTATGTAAGTACAATGACTTCTTTACTGTATGTCAAAATTTGATTTTGCAATTCATAAAATCATTGATTTTTCAGGGCTCAGGCTATTGGCAGTGGGATGAGATGGTTTATAATGACCTCAGCATTTATCCCAAACCCATTTCCCGTCTGTTCACTGGCATCCCATCAAATCCTGATGCAGCTTTCACATGGACCAATGGGAAGATGTATTTCTTCAAGGGCGACAGGTACTGGCGCGTGAATGAGCAACTATCTGTCGATTCTGGATATCCACTGAGCAAGCGTGTCCGCTGGATGAGGTGCAGCTAATCTGCCTCTAACTCAGTGAACGTTTAAGGCTACACTAAGCAACATTTGTCCCTCAGCTTCGCACCGCCCACAGCCAAAGCTACGGATATGATGTGACATGCGTGAGTGAATGACGTATGTATGCAATTTCCTGCATAGTCCATCCTAACAGCTCTAAAATATAATAATTAATGTAGGTATTTGGGTAAAGACATGGTTTGGAAAATAATTTTTTGCACTCTCTCATTAATGACATTTTGTTATTTATTATCAAAAAAAAATGTTTTGTCTTACACAAAGGCTGATGCTTTAATTTCTATCTACAAGATACTGAATACTGAAGTTCAAATTTGGTCAGTATGAAGTCAGTTTAAGCTACAGTTAATTTGGGAATACACTAAGAGGGTTGAATTCATTTGAGCATCTCCATCATGCACATTATATTGTATGTACTGTATGTCTCAAAGAATGCCTAAATGGTTTTATTTCACGCGTCTAACCATACAAACTGCACAGTCAACAGTGCATTTTTAACATTATGTTGCAGTCTTATTCTAAAATGCTTTAAAATACTAAGTTAAAAAAGCAAAAACGTATTTGATGACTTTGTTTATTAAAATGAAAAAAAATAAATGAAAAAATTGCATCGCATAAGTATTCAGACCCTTTCCTGTGACACCTAAACTTTAGCTCAACTTTTCCCATTTCGGACCATCTTTGATATGTTTCTTCATTCCGAAAATGTAATTGATTAGACATTATTTACGGAGCCACACATCTGTCTGTAGCAGTGGTTCTTTCCATCCTGGCATCTCATTGTTTAAAAAAGCCTCCTTTTCTCTCTGTTTTGGCCTTCCTTCCATGTTTTGAGAACAGTGGAGACAATAGCACGAATAAAAGTAGCCTAATATTATTACTGTAACGCGTTACTGCTCAACACTGCTCCAGAGTGAGTCTATAGAGATTGTGGTATGTTTGCTGAGAGTGACGGAAGGCTGTGTGGAAACATTATATATTTTTCTAGCGTTAGTCCAGCTCATTTGCAGGGTCCGCTTCATCTGAAGTATCCGCACACACACACTGGATTTGGCACAGGTTTTACACAGGATGCCCTTCCTGACGTAATCCAGCACTGAGAGTGCTGAACTGTGGGCACACTCACATGGCCAATTTGGCACATGCAATCCACCTAACCTGCATGTCACAGTGACATGGGGAGAACATGCACACAGAAAGATCTCCTGGCTCAGCCGGGGCTCGAACCGGGAACATTCTTACCCACAGAGCCACTGTGCCACATGAAAACAACGTTTCATGCAAATGACTAACCCCTCACTCGGTCACTCACTTAGAATACTCCAATTTAATTTAATTTAAGATTTTAAAAAATTTAGTGAATACACGTGTTGTGAAGTAGGCAGAAATGTGTATCAAACATTTCTTCAGTGAGCATTATTAGTGAATGAGACCCAGAGATCCTAGGCACACAGGAAGTCAATGCAAGAGTGGCTTTGAGACCACTGTGTGAATGTACTCGAGTAACCCAGCCAGAGCTAGACTTGAACCCAATCAAACATCTCTGGAGAAACCTCAAAATGACTGTCCACCAACAGACCCTATTCATCCTGACAGAGCTTGAGAGGAGCTGAGGAGAAGAATGGCAGAAAATCCCTAAATGCAGATGTGCAAAACTTGTCACATTAGACTCAAACAAGACCCGAGGCTGTCTTGTCACCAATCGCCACCAAAGGTGATTTAGCTCAGTACTTTAAGAGGTTTGAATACTTACGAAATGTAATTTTTTTCAACTATTTCTTTGTACTAAATTTGCATTATGAGGTATGGAGTGTGGATTGAAGTGTAAAAAAAGTAATTTAGCATAAAGCTGCTACATAACGTGAAAAAACGGAGGGACGAATTAATTCTAGGCACTGTATATACAGTATATATATAATTTTATATATATATATACACACACACACAGTTGTGGTCAAAAGTTTACAAACCCCTTGCAGAATCTGCAAAAATGTAAAAAAAATTGCAAACATAAGATGGATCATAAAAGATGCTTTTTTTTATTTAGTACTGTCCTGAATAAGATATTCTACATAAAAGATGTTTACATATAGTCCACAAGACAAATAAATAGCTGAATGTATTCAAATGACCCCGTTAAAAGTTTATGAACCCTTGATTCTTAATCCTGTGTGTCGTTCCCTGATGATCCTCGGCTGTGTGTGTGTTTTGTCCTGAGCAGTTAAACTGCCCAACGTTCTTCAGGAAAATCCTTCAGGTCCTGCACATTCTTCAGTTTTGCAGCATCTTTTGCATATTTGAACCCTCTCCAGCAGTGTCTGTATGATTTTGAGATCTATCTTTTCACACAGGACGATTGAGGGACTCAAACACAAACATTAAAAAAGGTTCAAACATTCACTGATGCTCCAGAAGGAAACACGATGCATTAAGAGCTGCATTAAGAGCTACATTAAGAGTACAATAAATTGTACTTATTTTGTCTTCTGGAAAAAATTTAAGTATCTTCTGTAGTTTCTCAAGGACAGTACTAAATAAAAAATATGATCTTTAAACAAAATAAAGGAGGTTTACACATTGTCATCCTTAAAAGGTTTCACTCTCTGCTCTTTGTTCATGTATTCAACTGAGTTGCTTGGAAGTATGTTCTGTTTTTCTTTGTATAGTTGTAGTTTCATTTTGTTATTTAATACACCACACACAGCAATATGTTATTGCTGTGAGTTCCTTGAATACATATTTTTATATTGTAACTCCCCATTTTAACACAACAAGATTTGGTATTGGTTTTGATTTTGATTTCTTTTTTATATTAGTTGGACTGGTGCACTCTTTAAAAATCCTTGAATAGAACAGAATAGTTCCCTGCATTTCTACATGTCACCTGTACAGAATATAATATGTGGTTATTAGGAATAAACTAAACTAAACTTTTCAGACAAGTTTGCATCTTTACTATATTGCACTGTACACCAATCAGGTATAACATTATAACCGGTAAAGTGAATAACACTGATTATCTCATCACCACGGCTCCTGTTAGTGGGTGGGATATATTAGGCAGCAAGTGAACATTTTGTCCTCAAAGTTGATGTGTTAAAAGCAGGAAAAATGAGCAAGTGTAAGGATTTGAGCAAGTTTGACAAGGGCCAAATTGTGATGGCTAGACGACTGGGTCAGAGCATCTCCAAAACTGCAGCTCTTGTGGGGTGTTCCTGGTCTGCAGTGGTCAGTATCTATCAAAAATGCCCCAAGGAAGGAACAGTGGTCAACCGGTGACAGGGTCATGGGCGGCCAAGGCTCATTGATAAACGTGGGGAGCGAAGGCTTGCAATTCTTACCTTATGTTTCACAATTCTGCCTTTTTTTTCAATTTAGATTTTTTCTTCACAATTTTTTCTCACAATTTTGAGTTTATATCTGTCAGCAAGGGTTCAAGAATACACAAAGAAGAAGATGATAATGATGATGATTAAAAAAAAAAGAAAGTTCAGACACATGCTTACTTAAACGAGACCGGACAAAGTGAAGGTGAGGAACTTAAATGCACATGGTGATGAACTAAATGACGAACAGCTGTGATGAAGATTAGTGTCCATAGAAACAGATGAGTGGCAGGAAAACTTAAAAAAGAACACGTGATTAATGTTCCGAGAAATTAAACTAACACAACTGATATATTGTGACAGTATCTCACAAGTTCAAGTTTGTCCTGGAATTCTGACTTTTTTCCTCACAATTAAGTATATACAGTGAGGAAAATAAGTATTTGAACACCCTGCTATTTAGCAAGTTCTCCCACTTGGGGGTGGGGGTCTGAAATTGTCATCGTAGGTGCATATCCACTGTGAGAGACATAATCTAAAACAAAAAAATCCAGAAATCACAATTTATGATTTTTTTACTATTTATTTGTATGATACAGCTGCAAATAAATATTTGAACACCTGAGAAAATCGGGTCATTGCCATGTTGGAAGACCCAGCCTCGACCCATCTTCAAAGCTCTAACTGAGGGAAGGAGGTTGTTCCCCAAAATCTTGCAATACATGGTCCCGGTCATCCTTTTCTTAATACAGTGCAGTTGCCCTGTCCCATGTGCAGAAAAACACCCCCAAAGCATGATGCTACCACCCCCATGCTTCACAGTAGGGATGGTGTTCTTGGGATAGTACTCATCATTCTTCTTCCTCCAAACACGTTTAGTGGAATTATGACCAAAAAGTTATATTTTGGTCTCATCTGACCACATGACTTACTCCCTTGACTCCTCTGGATCATCCAAATGGTCATTGGCAAACGTAAGACGGGCCTGGACATGTGCTGGTTTAAGCAGGGGAACCTTCCGTGCCATGCATGATTTCAAACCATGACGTCTTAGTGTATTACCAACAGTAACCTTGGAAACGGTGGTCCCAGCCCTTTTCAGGTCATTGACCAGCTCCTCTCGTGTAGTTCTGGGCTGACTTCTCACCTTTCTTAGGATCATTGAGACCCCATGAGGTGAGATCTTGCATGGAGCCCCAGTCCAAGGGAGATTGACAGTCATGTTTAGCTTCTTCCATTTTCTAATGATTGCTCCAACAGTGGACCTTTTTTCACCAAGCTGCTTGGCAATTTCCCCGTAGCCCTTTCCAGCCTTGTGGAGGTATACAATTTTGTCTCTAGTGTCTTTGGACAGCTATTTGGTCTTGGCCATGTTAGTAGATGGATTCTTATTGATTGTATGGGGTGGACAGGTGTCATTTTTTGAAACTAGCAACCATTTTAAAGGCAGACTAACAGGTCTTTGATCTGCGCACTAAAATCGCACGAAAATAAATCAAAATAACGACTTTATTCGACAAGTTCTTGTCTTCCATGTGGGCCTCTGATGTGAACTCTAAAACCAACACGACGCATATGCGAGAATATGACGCAGATCCCTTCATTTCGCAGCATTGATAAGGCACTTTTACGTGCACTTATTTGTTTATCACGGTTCAAGCATCCAGGAAATGCACACTTTGGCACCATTTTGAGCACTACGCCAAAGTTCCTTGCTTCCGGGTCATATTCTTGTGCATGCGTCGTGGTGCTTCGTGAGTTCACGTCAGAGGCCCAAACGGAAGACAAGAACTTGTCGAATAAAGTTGCGCACAAAACCTATTCTCGTCGCTTCATAAAATTATTGTAGAAGCACTGTAGTGAGATGACGTCTTTGGTACCTTTTATGGGTCTTGAGAGAGGAAATGTCATTGCTGCCAGTGGAGGCCTTTCTGAGCCATCGGATTTCAACAAAAATATCTTAATTTGTGTTCCGAAGATGAACAAAGGTCTTACGGGTGTCGAACGACAAGAGGGTGAACTTACCCTGTAAGTATGGCTGGAGTACTTGCACACCCTCTACACAAGTGTCCTGAAGCAAACCACAGTTGACAGCTTATAGGCAAATATTTCAGTGCTTGTCTTTCTCTTGAGTCCTATTATAGCCCTGTGTTTGGGAAACTGTGACCATAAAGTGTGATTGACTCTTTGTGTGCTTTCAAACACCCTCAAATGATGATCCATTACCTATGGACATACATTTGAAACTCAGTCCTTTCTCTAATTACTTCTCATGAATGTTTATGTTGCGCAAACACACGATGTGTGGGCTGTTTCTTCACACCGTGCTGTCAGTGTCTGAAGCAGACTGAGTGCTCATGGGAGAAACCTGGGAACTTCAAGAGCACGTTTGTTCAATCCGAACTCTTCACACATCAGCTACTGAAATGTGCTAAAGTTTTGAGTGCCAGATTTTGTATTCCAAGATGCCACCAACATCCATTACAGATGGTAGTAAACTTTCATACTCGAAGAGATAAAGGCAAATCAATTATGAATTAGATTATTTCACCAAGATTGAAGTCATGAGATCTCCATGAAGAAGAGAATAAAGATATATTTCTTAAAAGCTTTTCATTACTGAAATCTTGATGCTCCTACATGTACAGCAGGTTCCTATACTACAACTACAACTGTTATAATAGTGTGGCCAGATTTACTAACCCTCTTTTGCTGTCAAATAACTACTTTCTGGATTTACTAACACAGCCATGGACTCTTATTGCAGCTGACCTTATTGCATATGCATTTATAGGAATTTTCCTTTCAGATGCAATATTTTTGGGTGGAGGGTATTTGAATCAATAAATGATTTACTAAGGTTTGCGATAGTCAATTCACTGGTATTTTCCCATGAAACAGGAAGAGAGGGTTGGGACAAATCGAACAGCCCCTCCCCTTTTTTTGAACAGCTAAGAGCGCATTGTCAATCACATCTCGTCCAGTGCTGTTGAGGTCGGCAAAGCCACAGTTTCCTCCTAATCTCTAACCGTTTCTCCTCCTAATCTCCTACATATTTAACACAGCATTCTGTGCAGAATTCAAACAGGTCCTATACGTTTTCTGTTCTGCACCAACTCGATTAAATGATCCGCTCTGTGTTATCGTGTCTCTGGACCAACTCGATCACATGATCCGCTCTGTGCTATCGTGTCTCTGGACCAACTCGATCACATGATGTGCTATCCTGTCTCTGGACCAACTCGATCACATGATCCGCTCTGTGCTATCCTGTCTCTGGACCAACTCGATCACATGATCCGCTCAGTGCTATCCTGTCTCTGGAGCAACTCGATCACATGATCCGCTCTGTGTTATCGTGTCTCTGGAGCGACTCGATCACATGATCCGCTCTGTGTTATCCTGTCTCTGGACCAACTCGATCACATGATCCGCTCAGTGCTATCCTGTCTCTGGACCGACTCGATCACATGATCCGCTCTGTGTTATCATGTCTCTGGACCAACTCGATCACATGATCCGCTCTGTGCTATCGTGTCTCTGGACCGACTCGATCACATGATCCGCTCTGTGCTATCCTGTCTCTGGACCAACTCGATCACATGATTCTTTCTGTACTATCCTGTCTCTGGACCAACTCAATCACATGATCCGCTCTGTGCTATCCTGTCTCTGGACCAACTCGATCAAATGATCCGCTCTGTACTATCCTGTCTCTGGACCGACTCGAACACATGATCCACTCTGTGTTATTGTATCCCGTAGTGATGCTCAGGCTATATTTGTGGGGTCCATGTTTTTGGGGTACTATATAGTAGGGTCCATGTTTTTTATCAGCTTTATTTTGATAAACATGACACAATATAACATCGCAACTACATGAAAAGAGGTTTTACCATTATAAAAAACTGATTTGGGAGCATTAGTGGAGCTAAAGGTTGTAGAATACGTGATCACAAAACACAGGTGTCATGCAGTGAATGTGGCCAATCATGGAACAGCTGTGTCGTCATCAGAGTTTGTCCAGCCTGGTGCAGCCGATCTAGAGAAGCTGCACCGACTGTATTACCCGGCTGCTCTCGAATTGCTCTCGCGGTACTTTGTTGCAATATGTCACTGTCACATGGCATCGCCATGTCGGACAAAATTTCTAACCAGCATTCACTGCTTCAAGTTTTTTTTTTTTGCATTAAAATAAGGTCCTTATTTGCTATTGATGGTTCCATTAAGAATCGTTGACATCCATGGAAACTTTGCATTGCACAAATGTTTCTTTATAGTGGAAAAAAAATGTTCTTTAGATGGTTTTCACACTAAGGAAAAATATTTTCTTTTTAAAGGGGTCCCATAATGCCCTTATTTACAAGATGTAAAATAAGTCTCTGATGTCCCCAGAGTGTGTTCGTGAAGTTTTATCTCAAAATACCCCACAGATACATTTTATAGCATGTTAAAATTGTCACTTTTTGAGGGTGAGCAAAAAACTCACTGTTTTGGTTTGTGTCCCTTTAAATGCAAATGAGCTGCTGCACCCAGCACAGAGGGCGGAGCTTCAAGACCTCGTGTTAGCAGCTCCGATTACCTCATGCAGATACGCACTGAAAATGTCTGAAACTATTCAGCCTTTTATGTTCAAACCGGAGTCAGACAATGATGGAGAGACTCAAGAAGAAGTGACAACATGAAGAATGCAACAGGGCGTTTCTGAATGGTTAGTTGATGAATTTATGTAGCTGATAAATTACTATATTCAAGTCATTGATTAGCATATTCTGTCATGATAATCTATATATTGCTTGTGTGGGAACTGATGTAAGATGCCTTTAGAGCCAGAGAATATCTGATGGATGAACATGTATAGTTTAGTTTAATTATGGTACGGTATAATAACTTATGTTGTCATCTCGCTTTTATAACATGCTATTGCATTTGTGTTCATACTGTATTATAATAAACGTGAAAAGACGGATGTGACAGCATGAGCAGACTCCCAAATGTGCTCGACTACAACAACTCTTCCTCTTCTCAACATGGCCTCACCCCCTTAGTTGATTGTTCTGAGGGGCATAGTTTATTTTAGGGTCAGTGATGTCACTAACCTGTGAAGATTTCCTACCAGCCGTTTGTTATAGTCCTTAAAAAGCGATTTCTGTAAAAGAAAATATCCCCCTTTGCATGGAACATTGTCGTAATTTTGCAGATGTTTTTTATGCTCAAACAGCAACATTACACACTAACTAAAGTTGAAAAAGTGAAATCATAATCAACCACCCCTTTAAGAACTATTCACTGAAAGGTTTTTTTGGGGAACCAAAGTTGGTTCTTCTATGGCCTCACTGTGAAACCCTCTTTAGAGCTTTTTTTTAAGGGTGTATCTGGGATTCCCCAACTGGGCCAGTCTACCTGGTTCCTGTCTGTTTGGGACCTTGTAACACTCAGCCTTATTGGAAGATGTTACTTGAATTAAAATGGGGTCTGATAATACTGTGTGAGGATTTTGGAGTGTTCAAAAAGATGAGACAGATGACAGTTGTAAAGTAAAAAACCAACTGTGTATTTACGATGTTCACAAGAGGCTTAAAACAACACAGTAAAACTAGGAAACCTCAGGTTGTTAAAAGCATATAGAATCCATAACACCATACCCTAAAACAGTTCGAATGAGTCCCAGTGTGTTGATTGTCCTTATGCAAGTGTCCAACCGTGTATATACAATCCAAGTGATAGTGAATCTAAATGCTTGCAACTGGAAAGATGAGGCAAATAAAATTCCTCAATCCAGGTTTGGTGATCACCAGCGCATTTTTTAGGGGACCTGACATGACAGGCAGACTCAGTAACATTTAAAGACATACACACATTAAAACAGAGGAATAAAATGACTAAGACAACATGTTGTAAACCTATTAAAACTCTAATATACATGAAATCATTATAATATATAGAGTGGTTAAAACATGTGTGGCAGTGTCACAATCTGGTGTGTCTTGTTTGTTCGGCACCATAAAATGATTGATTCCAGGTTTACGTTTTTTTTCAATCATTGTTTCAAAACACAACATGATAGCATTTGGTTTAATCACCGAATGCTATCATGCTATCAGTATCTTTCAATTTAGAACTTTTATCAGTCATTTCTTTCAGTAGCAAACAATGCAAAATACATGTTTCAAATCAGCCGTGTTGCTGATTTAAAGATGTTACAGAAACATTACAATAAAATACATTATGTAACGGGTATAAAATCCATAATGCTTGCAATAGAATTTCTCCAGATATGACACGACCATGAGGTTTTGTGCTGGAGCCTAGAACAGAGTTTGCTGCCAATGCAGTAAATGTTCTCACTGTACCATATGACAGAATCTGTTCTGTAGTTGACCTAGGATTTACATGTTATTGGCATAACTGTACAACAACCAAAAGGGACAAATGAGTTTCAATGATTTCAACTGACTGGACAAACATCATTCAAATGTTAGTGAAGGGCACATAGAGTTTTAGAAGGCATTTTTCAATGTTCTGTGTCAAAACTTTGGTGTCCATGCAAAACTGCTCTTGTTTAACCAGTGCTAAAATTGCAACATCTCTGAGAGCAGCTGACATTAAACAAGAGCCACAGTGTTTGATTTCATTCCATCATGCTTTCATTATGCAGTCACACAACTTGCTTCATAAAGAACCATATATAAATGACAAAAACAGAAATGCTGTTTCTAAATCAGTGGTCCTCAACTAATACTTTTACATTTTTAAAGGAAACCTATTTTGCAAGATTCACTTTTCACATGCTGTTTGAACATAAATGTGTGCCGACATTGTGTGTACACAACCACCCTGATAAATCCATCCACTCCTCTTTATTTAATCTCCATAAATCATAAGCAGTGTCTCAGAACAAGCCATTTGCAGATTCTAGCAATGTGACTTAAAGTCCCTGTAAAGTCAAAATTAAACATGTGTTCTGAGTTGCTCACACCACAGATAAATGTGTTATTAACCACCTAGCCAAATTTGAATCATAAAAAAATCTGCTAAGTACTTAAAATATCTTATCGAAATCTTGAAAAAATAAGCTGCATTGTCTGCTCTCAAACGCTGGGGGCGTGTCCATTTTCGGCACCGAAACCACGCCCACTCGTGGGAAAGCTGCAGCTCATGAGTCACGAGACACGACGGCACCAGATGTTGGCGGGACAGAGACGGGAGGATGAAGGTCAGGGCGGGAGATAGTCGGTTCAGCCCTGTTCTGCAGCGGATTATCAGTGAATCCCAGTTGTTGCCGGTGAAAGTTTGTAAAACTATCCGGTGTAAAGACACTGCAGAGGCAGGTGTTGGTGGTGATCGTCAGCACTCCATTAAGGTAGCTGTTCACAAAATTAATCCACCTCTTCTTGAGATCATCTTTTTTTTGTTTTGTAGGCTGTTTTGTAAGTTGTAGGCTGTAGTAACTAACGGTACTGACAGTAACTCACAATCTAGCAGGTGAACTGATGCGAAATTGCGACTGTGCTCTAGTTATGGGGGAGGGGCCACATGCCAAGCGACTCCAGTGAGTCATCGAGCCACCGTTTTAACCCCGCCCAAAAAATCCGAACACAGCAATGGTGAAAAACTTAACCTCTGAATTCAGTACTTCTTAGTTCACAGTCTTTGTAATGTGTTTCAACAATACATTTCTAACATTTCTAATGTGTTTTGAAACTAATCTCAGAAATGCCTTTACAGGGTCTTTAACATTGCTTAGGCCCCGCCTATGACTGCTGACGGACTCCGCCCTAATAGCATAGACCCCGCCCTGAGTGAGCTGTACACAGTCTGCCGTGTTTATTTCCTCACCAGAGGAAAGTGCAGGGCTGAATCCGAAATCGCCCCCCAAAACCCTCATTCACTATTCCCTACGTTAGTCCACTAATACAGTTCACTTGAAGGAGTGAATGAAAACGGGTGTGTGAAGTCGGACAGCCGTTGAGTGTACATCGGCTGCATACTCGTTATTGCGGTGCAATGTGGGATTGAATGAGTGCACTCGAACATGTCCACTATGGTTTAGGACACCACTGCAAATGGCTGTCCCCTCAAATAGTGCTTTATTTGAGGGTATAGGGGGCATTTTGGATTCAGACCAGGTCTCATCTGTAATTGTAAAATATTGTAGTTTTGTCTCTGTTTACTTAAGCCTTAAACTGCTAGCAACTGTTAGCAGCACTCCATTACTATCATCACTCACTTACTATCATCATTATCTATTGTAAAGTCACACTAGTAATTTAGCAGACAAAAATTCACATGGTTTTATAATAGGTTTAGAGTGAGTTGGAGCAGACAACAACCCACCCTTATGAAAATTAACCATGGTTTTACCACACATAAAACAAACAAAAATGAGTAAACTATAACCACAAATTTAGCATCACTACCTATAGTTTCAACATGATATTTATAGTAAAACTCAGCCAAAAAAATGGTTACTATACTTTTACTATGATACAACCATGACTAATTCCGTAAGGGAAAAGCATGACTCATGATAATGCAATAACATGTTCATCACCAACTGTGTTTATGTGAACTTTGTGTGACATAACCTTGTGTGTGTTTGACAGTTTAAGCACAATAAGACGTGAAAGAGAACTTAGTTTAATACTCACGGAACACGTCATCTGACATCCAGCTTTCTGTTCGCGTGCTTCGGTTGTGTGCGCACAGAAAACCATATATCAGAAGTTAAGACTGATATGGCTTTAAAACACATGCAGACAATACACTTTCATGATGATGAATGGCAAAGTCACATGAGCGTGACCATGATAAAGATGATCATCAAAACTAAACAGATGTTCTGTACAGGCTCCACCCTCTTCTGGAAAGCAGGGCGGGAAGCAGAAGCTCATTTGCATTTAAAGATACAAGCACGAAAACAGCATGTTTTAGCTTCCACTCGAAAATGGGCATTTACAACATGATAGAATAAATTATCTGTAGGGTATTTTAACTTCACAGACAAATTCTGGAGACACATGAGACACCTATATATGAATATGATATGCATGGATAAATAATTTGTAATAAATTAAAAATTATTATTTTTATTGCAATATTTATTAAAAAACAAGAATTGTCCATTTCATGTTATCTTTAATATGTTGCATTTAGCATGTGCATACTATGATTATCTTCACTGTATATATTTATAATTAAACAAAATATAAATCACATCCTGTTTTCATTTTAAAAATATTAATATTTTATTCAGGGAACATGTCATACTCTGTTTATCTTCAATGTATATTTATAATACAGAAAATATAGTATATTTATACATGAAAATTAGCTATTTTGGCTTAAAATGTAAAATGGATAACACTATTGTTAATTAATGTGTATCTTCCTAATAAACAAACAAATAAATAGTTTCATTTTTTATTTAGTACATTTTGTATACAATACAAAATACAGATACAAAGTACATTGTATGTTAGTGATGCTTCGTTCCCTCGTTCATCTGCTGGTATCCTTAGGGATGCACCGCTTTTTACATGGAATGCACCAACATATTCCTGTTGAGGACACAGACATAATCAGATTTAATTAGCCGGAAGAAGGGAAAGAGACATATCACTTCACTTGTTTTGCTATCAGGGGATTTTACTGAAATATACAAAGTATTCGGAATAGAGGACAACAAACAAAGTAGCTTAGTCAAAGCCAGTGATTCATTTTTTTTTCATAATTCTGAAAATAAAATTGAGAGACAGGAGCAACTAACCTTTGCTTGTGGGCTCTTTTGGTGTTCGGAGGGGCCATGTGCTTTCTCTGCGAATGTGGCGGACACAAGTACTTCCTCAGGGGACGCAGTAGGCACTGGTGCTCCTTTTGGTCTACTGGCAAGTGTAGGTGGTCCTTTGAGCGGCCTTAGGGGAAGGGTGTCAAGATGGCATCCCTTGTCACACGCAGACTCATATTATCAGGGATCCTCACTTTTCTCAGGAATCTGGGCCTGGCGGATACAGGTGCTCCCTGTGAGGAGGCAGTGGACATGGGTCCATGCTCTTTGGTTCCATGTTTGGTACAGGTGCTTCCACTGTGGATGTGGTGGGCACTGGTGCTTGTTCTGAGGATGTGGTGGGCACTGGTGCTTCCTCTGAGGATGTGGTGGGCACTGGTGCTTGTTCTGAGGATGTGGTGGGCACTGGTGCTTCTTCTGAGGATGTGGTGGGCACTGGTGCATCTTCTGAGGATGTGGTGGGCACTGGTGCTTCCTCTGAGGATGTGGTGGGCACTGGTGCTTCTTCTGAGGATGTGGTGGGCACTGGTGCTTCCTCTGAGGATGTGGTGGGCACTGGTGCATCTTCTGAGGATGTGGTGGGCACTGGTGCATCTTCTGTATGATGTGGTGGGCAGTGGTGCTTCTTCTGAGGATGTGGTGGGCACTGGTGCTTGTTCTGAGGATGTGGTGGGCACTGGTGCATGTTCTGAGGATGTAGTGGGCACTGGTGCATCTTCTGAGGATGTAGTGGGCACTGGTGCTTCCTCTGAGGATGTGGTGGGCACTGGTGCATCTTCTGAGGATGTGGTGGGCACTGGTGCATCTTCTGAGGATGTGGTGGGCACTGGTGCATCTTCTGAGGATGTGGTGGGCACTGGTGCATCTTCTGTATGATGTGGTGGGCAGTGGTGCTTCTTCTGAGGATGTGGTGGGCACTGGTGCTTGTTCTGAGGATGTTGTGGGCACTGGTGCTTCCTCTGAGGATGTGGTGGGCACTGGTGCATGTTCTGAGGATGTTGGTGGGCACTGGTGCATCTTCTGAGGATGTGGTGGGCACTGGTGCTTCCTCTGAGGATGTGGTGGGCACTGGTGCATCTTCTGAGGATGTGGTGGGCACTGGTGCATCTTCTGAGGATGTGGTGGGCAGTGGTGCTTCTTCTGAGGATGTGGTGGGCACTGGTGCTTCCTCTGAGGATGTGGTGGGCACTGGTGCATCTTCTGAGGATGTGGTGGGCACTGGTGCATCTTCTGTATGATGTGGTGGGCAGTGGTGCTTCTTCTGAGGATGTGGTGGGCACTGGTGCTTGTTCTGAGGATGTGGTGGGCACTGGTGCTTCCTCTGAGGATGTGGTGGGCACTGGTGCATCTTCTGAGGATGTGGTGGGCACTGGTGCTTCCTCTGAGGATGTGGTGGGCACTGGTGCTTCCTCTGAGGATGTGGTGGGCACTGGTGCATCTTCTGAGGATGTGGTGGGCACTGGTGCATCTTCTGAGGATGTGGTGGGCACTGGTGCTTCCTCTGAGGATGTGGTGGGCACTGGTGCATCTTCTGAGGATGTGGTGGGCACTGGTGCATCTTCTGATGATGTGGTGGGCATTGGTGCTTCTTCTGAGGATGTGGTGGGCACTGGTGCTTGTTCTGAGGATGTGGTGGGCACTGGTGCTTCTTCTGAGGATGTGGTGGGCACTGGTGCTTCCTCTGAGGATGTGGTGGGCACTGGTGCATCTTCTGAGGATGTGGTGGGCACTGGTGCATCTTCTGTATGATGTGGTGGGCATTGGTGCTTCTTCTGAGGATGTGGTGGGCACTGGTGCTTGTTCTGAGGATGTGGTGGGCACTGGTGCTTCCTCTGAGGATGTGGTGGGCACTGGTGCATCTTCTGAGGATGTGGTGGGCACTGGTGCTTGTTCTGAGGATGTGGTGGGCAGTGGTGCTTCTTCTGAGGATGTGGTGGGCACTGGTGCTTCCTCTGAGGATGTGGTGGGCACTGGTGCTTCCTCTGAGGATGTGGTGGGCACTGGTGCATCTTCTGAGGATGTGGTGGGCACTGGTGCATCTTCTGAGGATGTGGTGGGCACTGGTGCTTCCTCTGAGGATGTGGTGGGCACTGGTGCATCTTCTGAGGATGTGGTGGGCACTGGTGCATCTTCTGTATGATGTGGTGGGCATTGGTGCTTCTTCTGAGGATGTGGTGGGCACTGGTGCTTGTTCTGAGGATGTGGTGGGCACTGGTGCTTCCTCTGAGGATGTGGTGGGCACTGGTGCTTCCTCTGAGGATGTGGTGGGCACTGGTGCATCTTCTGAGGATGTGGTGGGCACTGGTGCATCTTCTGTATGATGTGGTGGGCATTGGTGCTTCTTCTGAGGATGTGGTGGGCACTGGTGCTTGTTCTGAGGATGTGGTGGGCACTGGTGCTTCCTCTGAGGATGTGGTGGGCACTGGTGCATCTTCTGAGGATGTGGTGGGCACTGGTGCTTCCTCCGGGGGATTAGAGTCGGCTACTGGTGAATTCTAAGGCAAAATCATTGAGACAAACAGCAATAATTTACTGTCTCACATGTCGTGGACGTAACCATACTGTATGTTCAACGGAAACTGCATTCATAGTGGTTTTGGCTGATTGAAGGTCTTACCTCCAATGCCAGGAAGCCAGGTCTGGAGCTTCTCAGCCTTCTCATCTTCAGTGGGTATGTATGGCAAGCCGTTTTAACATTTAATCTTTAAAACTAGTATCTATTTTCAAGCTACTAGTACTTACTTTTTTAGATACTATTATCTATACCATTAGCTACTAGTGCCATTTTAAAATAAACTAGTAGTTATTCATTAGACACTAATACTCATGGTTTGATATTAACACCAGCCATTCGCCATAATGTCAAGTCTTGCTAGTACTTATTAGATTCTAGTGCCTATTAAATCGGTACTAGTCTTTATTCATTAGGTACTAGTACTTATTAAATAGATACAAGTAGTTATTATTTAGTTACTAGTACCTATTGAACTCTACAGTAGCCATTCTGACTAGTCATAAGACGAGTAAAAAAGATTGTGACTAGTAAGATTAATAAAAAGTTACAAATAAAAAAGAAACTACTGTCTAATAAGTACTAGTATGTATTTAATAGGTAATAGTATCTAATAAATACTAGTGTGTATTGAATAAGTACTAGTATCTAGAAATGGGTACTAGTATCTAAAAAATAAGTACTAATAACTACCATCTAATAAATACATACTAGTCAGAACTGAATAGTTGATATCTGAATGACAGATACCCATTGTAGTCAATGGCAAATATAAAAAAATAATGTGTTACTAGTAACAAAAGGATAGTTACTAGAATCTATCTAAATAAGTACTAGTATCTAATAATAAGTAATAACAACCAATGAATAAGTACTAGTATCCATTAAATAAGTACTGGTACCAATTTTATAGGCATTAGTAGCTAATGAATAAGTATCTTATTAGTTTTTTTTACGTACTAGTGCCTACAGAATAGGCACTATTACCTAAGGAATAAGCACTAGTAGCTAATGAATAAGTACTAGCACTAAATAGAACAGATACGAGTATCTAAAAAATAAGTACTAGTAGCATGGAAATAGACTAGTACGTTTTAAGGCTTAAATGTTAAAACAGCTTGCCATACTGGGTTGGCGCAAACTAGCTACTCATAAACTAAATCTACTTAAAACTTACCTGGCCATCCAGACAAACCAGCTTCATTGAGTAGGATTGTGCAAGGCCTCTTCTCAAATGTATTTTTGTAAGGATTTGTTGTGTTTCTTATGCATATACTTCATTGCATGCAGCATATTTACATGCATTGCAAGCTTTATTCATAAAATAATCTCAAACATAAAACATCAAAGAATTAATATATATAATTCTCCTGGTAGTTTAGGCAGTACTGCAAAGGTAAAGCTTAATCAAGAAGCACAAAACATGGATTTCACATAGGATGAATTACTTCACTTATTTATTTTACAGGTTGATCAATACCATTCATTTCCTTACATTGACTATCAAAATATCTATGGTGTTCCCCCAAGTAATACATGACTTGTATTAAACTGATCTAACTAGTATTTTACACTGAGATGAGATGCTTTAAATGAAACTTAATTCTTTATGGTTTTATTCCATTGTTTATTGCTGTTTAAATGGTGCTTCGATAAAGAGCTCTTAAAATCGAATACTATGACAACACCCTTTTATATTTCACCTGTATAATTTGAGTGTTGGAAAAGTTGGTTGAGGAAACAGAATGTGGAAACAATATGTAACACAATGTAAATAAAATGTAACTAGTTTAATTGAAGTTGCAGAGAGAACTGTTTTATGAATCTATCAAAACAAATCAGACTTAAAAATAATTAATAGAATAATATAATCTTAAAAAAAAGATAATGGCAGTCTAAACTGTTTGATTCGGTCTAAGGCAGAGCATTCAGTGTGATGACATGAATAATACAATTTCACACGTTACATTAGCCTCTGGCAAAACCTTGGAATGTCATCTCCAAACTACGAGGATATGAGGAAACGCCACATCTCGTCTATGCAAATCTACATCTTCCAGGTCATTTTAATGAAATGCTTACTATTAGCACGACAGTTTTCCAGTGAGTTGCAAAGGTTGCAGTGGATAAACTTCAGATTAAAATAAACCAGAATGACTTGAGAATGAATGAGAAACGGTACAACTGATCATAGATTATAAAACTGAACAATTTCCAAACAGCAGGGAAATAGTTCTCAGAAAAAGTGGACCCAACACTCAGTCCACTGGTGCTGAAGTTCTGGTCACATGATCACAGTTCAGAGGCGTAAGGGAGGCACTGGCATGGTGACATCACGGAAGAACCGATGAACAAGGGCGTTCTTTGCGGAGATCCTCTTGTTAGGATCATAGATCATCATTTGCTGTGGACAAAAAAAAACGGATGTTAAAAACAGATTTTAAAATAAAATTGATACTGTTTTCAGGTAAAAGTTGTGGAATATGGGTCAAGGAGTAAAATTAAAATCAAATGGTTAAAAATAAGGACTGGGCAGAGGCTAAGGGAGTTTAGGTCTCCTAGCGATTCTGATTCTTCTTAAGATTCCTATTCCAGTAAAGCAAACACATTTATATCAAACAGTTATTCTGTCTTTTGGCAAAACGTTTTGTTTAGCAGCCGATATCCATGAACAAAAATCAGCAGCCTAAAAACATCTGTTGACAACACTACTTGCCCATCTGTTCACCCATGGGTGTGCTGGTCTGAAAACCAGGATTGTTCAGGCGCATTGTTGGCATGTTGATATTTTGAGGAACTGAAAACGACTGCACCATTGACCAACAAAAACCTGCTCTAGAGTCAATAGCGCAGTATTTTGTGTTTTATTTAAAGGGTGTGTTAGTAATATGTGCCTATAGACGTGTGAACAATATGCATACACAGGGAGGCGCACAAGCACACAAACATTTTTAAATATTAAAAATAAAAGGATTCCTCACAACACACTGGGCCAGCTAACCAATCACAGCACATTTCATATTTCAGAAGGAGGGGCTTCATCAAAAAAAGAAAAAATTAAAAAGAAGCAACCATTTTATGTACTTTATAAAAAAATCCATTAAAGGTACACTATGTAGGGTTTTTGCAGTCAAATATCCAAAAACCACCAGGCCAGTGTTATATATTTTGTTCTGTTGAGTTCTTACAATATCCCAAATGTTTCCAACTATTTGTAAATTGTGAGAAAATCGCTTTTTTTACCAATGAACCGGGACGTGTGAGCACAACGTGCGAGGGAGTCGCCTGTCAATTGCGTCATATCTGCGTTACCCTCGTTTCCAGTTTTATTTAGCAGAAAAGCTTTACTCTCACTGGAGTGTGAACAAGTGTCACAGCAGCTGCGTTACCTCATACTCATGACCGGAAAAGCGGAGATTGCACCGGCGACTGTGTCCCGCCATAATAAAAATCCCGCTACTCGCGAGGCGCGTGTTGTTCCTCTCATTAACAATCGCTCCAGGGGCCTTGCTCAGCTTCCACAGCACTCTGTCCTGCTCTGCTTCATACTACAATAACGTTAACAATCACATCCATGAACATGATTTCTGCCCGAGTCCTATCCCGACTCTTTTCCACCAGCTGTGAGGTGAAGACCACATGTCCCAAGATTCTGCACTCAAACTTCACATCATCAAACTGCTCCTTTGTTTTGAACAGGCGCCCTCTAGCGGACGGAAAAGTTGCATAGTGTACCTTTAAGGTCGATCACTGTCAAATTGTTTGTCTGACCTCTCAGTGAGACAATGTCAACATAAATTGATTATGCGCCATCTAGCGGTGTGAAAGAAAAATTACATAAATCCTAAAATTGTTCTCACAGACTGAACTGAGTGAGTGCCACACAATAATGAAACACCAACAGACTGATCTGATTAGGATCATTAGATTAGGACTGGGCAACATGGAAAAACCTTTTTAGACAATAACTATTATTATCACAGTAAATGTCAAATCTTTAATTAATTGTGGTTTTATCATCAGAAAATGACAAACACTTCCCAAACAGATGAACATTTCACAAATTAATATTACGTTTTGTCTCTTAAAAATGCACATTGGACAGTCGCTTGAGTTGGGATGCAGATGTAAATTCATGTTCATGAAACAGTAGCAACTTTAAAAATTGTAACAACCTAATTTTAAAGGGTAAAATTTGGTCTTCCATAGTATTTGGATCATGTTAAAATTATCCGTGAGAACTGCCCCTGCCGACAGCCGTTTCACTGAATTGAAATTTAAGATACTAATAGTTGTATTTTTAGTATTTTCTATGGATAAACAGATTGAATTTGAGCAGATACGATACTGGATTTAACAAACAATTATGGGCCGATACCAATATTTGTCACTTGCTGTCGTGTTTGAACTTGTTATTAAAATAGATAGTGTTTTGATCATGGTTTAAGTATTTTTTGAATTGTGAATCGTTGATTTCTGTCGATAATTGTTTCGATAGCGATTCAGTGCTTTAAAATGAATATTAGATTATAGCTACTACATGCGTGATTACGGAGACGCTGCACCACCATCCGCGCTCTCACAGCGCTCTTCAACAGACACACGCTGCGCTCTTTACCATCTTTCACTGGATTGCGCTTGCGCTCCGTACGTAGCTCCCATCGACACATTTTTGAGCACCCCACATTTCAGCTCTCCTCAGGACGGCCACCGCTATCACATGAGCAGATGACAGCTCTCTTTCGAGACAGGAATAGCTTTGAGTAAAACCGCTCAAGCCATTGTCAACTGCCAAGTCATCGTGGTCACTACTGTTGAAATAAAACGCTTTCATGGCGTGGAAACGTCACTGTTATTTCATAAAAAACGTAATACTGAAGTTTTACAGAAATGGGTCATGCAGTACCTGAGCAGTTGAAGTAAACCCCTGCTTATTCAAGGATGCACATTTATTGCATGGACTGAGCAAACACACAATGTAAGCGTCTAAAACACACAGTTCCAATGAATGAATTAACTTAATGTCATTTAACTGAATGTACGAAAGAATAACTACAACATTAACAACACTGAAATAAAAGTGCACTGTTTACACAATGGGGAAGCATTTTGAAAATATAACGAATCCATATGAAAAAAAAAAAAGCAGAATCAAATCGAATTAATCAAATCACCTCAAATCGTTCTGAATTTGCAAAAATCGTTGTTGAATCGAAAACCTATGAATTGTGATTTGAATCGATTCGCTGCCAATCCAAAGCTAATTTCTACTTTAAAACATATATTTCTGTGAATTTCTTCAAGTTAAACCGAACTCTCATTTTGATGGGTTTCTGTGAAGACCTTCGAGTTTCTGTGTGTGTGTGTGTGTGTTTATGATATGACAACAGATTTAGTCAAATGAAATGGTAAAATGCTCATGAAGTGGCTCTGGAGATGAAGACCATGCATTGATGTCCTCATGTAGTGAGACGGCAGAGGCTGAGAACACAGCGAGCGTCACGTGTGCTTCAGTGTGTGTGGGAAGTGAAACTGCGGGTGTGCGCCCAGACACACAGAACATGCAAAATTCATGTTTAAATAGTCTTTTTGCGGCTTAATATTTCACAGACAGGCCATGTCGCGATTTGATTTAAGTGTACTTACCTATTTCTTGGTTATTAATTCTTGTCACCATTTTCAATATAAAAAAACTAATACTAGGCAAAGTTTAAAAAAAAGAAACTATCAAGATTACTATATAATTACATGAGAAAATAGGAAAACAAAAACTTTTTTGTTGTTTGATTAAGATTAATAATGTTGTCACTTTAAGACCGACTGCCTCAGTAAAAATCACTTAGTTCAGTTCTCCCGCACCTTATGAGCAGCGGCTTCATTTGTGTCTCTCTGACAGCTGCGCATATAGTGAAATGAGCAAAACTAGCATTGTAAAAACAAACTATATAAACAATACCCATAATACATTCAGTATAAAAATTGGTTTGGAGGGGGTATGGGGTTGGGGATGACTGCTATAGCTTAACATTAAACCGCTTGATTCATATGGATTATTTTTAGGATCTCTTTATGAATTCTTTGAAGTGTCAAAGGAGGGGTCTTACGGGTTTGGAACGGCATAAGGTTGAGGAATTAATGACAGAATTGAAATGTTCAGGTGAAATAACCCTTTAAACTAGTTTAAAATCTCAAGGCATTTGGTTTGTATTTGTATAACTGCACTTTTCACTGGATCTCACTGTGCTGTTAAGAGTAAATGCACTCGCTCTGGCTCATAGTGTAGAGCAGGGGTTTTTCTTTGGGTTTTTAAATTAAAGTTCCAAGAGGTCCATTATTTATATTTCCTTCCCAGCAGGTCTGGGCAGAACAGTTATACGTTTCCATCAGGGCAGCTGTAGGACTTTGTAAAAGAAAAAAGATCCTAAATGTAAAAACTAAACGTATAAAGGCATCACACATTAACTTGCCACAAACCTAGGATTAGTTATACTGTCAAAGTAATCTGCATGACAAATAAAAATAATTGTATTTGCAGCACTTTCATTTTCTGCAGTTTAATCAAAAGTATCTATTTCTGCTCACTTTAATCTGTAGAAACGGTAAAAATACCACAATTGTGTCCACCATTTAAATACAGATTGTGTGGAGTAAGAGTATGAAAACTGCATGCCAAAACCAAGAAAAAAATATAATGCAGCACAGTTTCAAGTTCAAAGTTTCAAAACAGCAAACAACAAAAACCTATAAAAATAAAATACACTTTAAATGAAGTATAATCAAACTGGCTGCACTACTTCCAATAGTGCATTTGCATAGTGCAGGTATATTCAAATCAATGGCTGAGCACGGTCCGAGTCCAGACCCTGGCTGGGTTCCAACAGGACCGCGGGACATAATGACAACTGTAGCACCATTTTACAGTTTCTAGTTAAAGTGAGCAGCACGTTAAAACTACGGAGCGGTTCTCACCACAGGGTCGTTTATGCAAATGTTCTTTCGGCAAAATATACTGTCATATTATCTAGAGGCAAACACGCTTTATTCAAGCTCTTTCCGTTCCGTGCGCATTGTTTCTCTCTTGCTAAAGACGTTAAAGTGGCACATGCTGCAGATGACATTGTTATTTTAACAACAGTAGGAGAAACACGGTGAACAGTAAAACAGATGGCAAAGGCTTTCGCTAAAGCACTGCAGAAAACAACAATACTACATCAAACAATGTTTTTTCATCTACATTTAGCATTATTAATCAGCATGTTAAGAGCAATTAAAATAAATAATTGTTAAAATTGGGGAAATTATTTGTAGATGACAAGGAAAGATGACAAACTTTGAAATGACTAGTTGAGGGCATTTTGACTATGTACATGTTTGTTTTTATTTTAAGTAAAATATAAAAATAGTCCAGACTTCAAGAGGAACAACACTGAACCCCCATCTTTTTTCTTAAATGGCCTTCTGCCTTACCTAAATGTAAAAATAATAATAGCTTGTTCTTGTTTGGGTTCAACTGAGAAAATATTTTTTACAGCAAAATTCCTAGTATCCTCATCTTTGATGACTATCTTGATTGCTTAGGATTTTTCTTTTAGAAAAGCACAACTGTCCAGACCTCCACTGGAAAGGAAAATAGACCGGACCTCTTGGGACTTTAATTGAATAGCTCTGGCATAGTGCATAAACAATTTATTGAACACTTATCAAACTTTTGTTAAAATGTTATCAAGGAAAAATATTTGCAATACAATCGAAATTTATTGTTGAAGGGTGGGAATTTTACTTGAGTTTAGAGACAGCCCAGGACAGATTACACCTATCATCAGATGTGCCTTTACTCAGGCCTCTTACCCCAAGAAGATCTCGGCCATCTTCATCCAGAGGGGGCACCACTTTAGACAGGTCCTGCCGTGCCCACTTGGGAAAGGAGGGTTTGTAGTCTGGCATTGAGGTGACTCCAGGCCATATAGATTCATCCGGAGTGCCCAGTGTTCGAAATATTCTGAAGAGCTGGTCTATTTCAGAGTCTCCAGGAAACAATGCCCTCCGAGTAATCTGGCATGAAAAGCCAGAAAGTAAATAAACATCTTAAGCCATCAATAAAAGCAAGATGATAAGATGTGTAAAAAAAAAAAAATACCATTTCAGCAAAGATGCAGCCCAAACTCCAGATGTCAACAGCTGTGGAATAATATTTACATCCCAGGAGAATCTCTGGAGCTCTGTACCACAAAGTTACAACCTATGAAAAAGGATCAAATTAAGGCAGTTACAGATCAGTTGTGCAGAGCACTGGGTTTGTGTTGGGTTTGATGGTAGCTTAAAGGGTTACTTGAGCGATTAGCATTAAGCTTTGTATCAGTAGAAACCCGGGAGTATATTCGAATTATCGTACTTTCCCCCCTCATATCACCCTGAGATGAGAGAATTATGTATTTTATTTCTGGAAAAATTCCTGTTCATGTTTCAGTTTCAGTTCATGTCTTTGGAAGCTTAACTTTCATAGGAATTCATTTGAAAAGTTTAAACAGTCACTTTGCTCTCCACCGCTCTGTTTACATGAATCTCCGCAGCTCCGCGAGCCGAGTGCTGTGAGCGCGATGTTGAAAACGTGGAAATAGCGCCCACTGCTGGCTGTAGTCTTTAGCCTCTGGCCAAAAACTCCTCCGATGACGCAAAATGACGATATTTGCATCATCTGAGGATTTTTTCCAGAAATAAAATACATAATTATCTCATCTCAGGGGGATATGAGGGGGGGAGTACGATAATTCTAATATACTCCTTGGTTTCTACTGATACAAAGCTTAATGCAAAATGTAGACGCATGTTCGATGTAGGCCTACTACTTTATCTGAATTATATACAAACATCTCTCAACTCTCGCTTTTGCTACTTCAGTGTAGCTAATATGTATTTGAATAATTGTAATGTGACGATCGGGTGCGGATATCTAAATCGAAAAAATCATGTGCAGGTGGATGGTTTGTTTTTAACAGCGGATTCGGTGTCATTAGAGCTGATCTGTGTAACTCTAGTATGCCCATCTCTACTCTTGTTCTTGTTCTATGTACCTTCCTGTCAAATTTTTTTTTTTTGCCACAAAGCCTAATGTCATGCCTGAGCTGAAGCTGAAATTTGAAAGTTAAGTTGCACAACACAAATGCAATGTTTACGCATTATTATTATTTATTTATTATTATTTATATTTTGATTTATAGGTTGTTTAAGTTTAGCGATCTCCACAACGAAAATGAAAGTGTCATACAGCCAGTCTTTGTTTCTTCACAAGCCACTTGTACTGTTTGTGTGACTAAATCTGCCATGATCAAACCTTCAGCGATGAATTTCAACAAATGCAACATGGATCTCCACTTTACTGTTTGCAGAATAAATGCACCTTTGCAACCTGTGTGACAATTCAATCAGGAAAATTAACATAGTTTAGAATTATTGGAAATAATAGTAGGAGTTTCGCCATTTTATCTTTTAAAGGTCATAAAGATTTTACTAGATTTCATAATGTGAATGAAAATTATAATCGCCATTGGGACGTTCTAAAACACTTAACATGAAAATCTGAAAATGCTTAACGTGGCTTAATTAATGAAGTGTTATTAACAAACCAAACTTAGTGAACACCATACTAATAAAGCATACTATGAACAGAAAAGCAGATGAGCCCTGAATAGCAACGCAACATGTTTAAGCATTTTCCTCCCATAAAGAAAACGCTTGTGGCGTAATGTACTGAGACAGTGACATTAAAAGACCATACTTAGTAAACATTATACTAATGAAGCATACTGGACAAAAAAATTGGTTTGTGCAGAATTTGATCTTTTAGTATCACTTAGTAGGCTACATTAATTGACGTCAAGCTTTTTCTTTATAATGGTTTTCTATGGGAGGAAAACACTTGAAGGTGCACTATGTAAAACATTTTCAGTAAAATATCCAAAAACCACCTGGCCAGTATTATATATTTTGTTAAATTGAGCACTTACAATATCACAAATTTTTCCAACTATTTGTAAATCGTGAGAAAATTGCCTTTTAACCAAGAAACCGGGACGTGTGAGGGAGTCGCCTGTCAATTGCATCATATCTGCGCTACCCTCGGTTTCGGGTTTTATTTTGCAGAAATGCTTTACTGTTATGCAGCATTCACACGGGGCGTCAGCATTAACACTTCTCATTTACTTTGAATGGGTGACGTCATGCGTTGACGAACTGAATTGTGGGCTGCGTTGCAAGCGGCAGAAGTTGAAGATTTCGCAACTTTTCAAGCACCAATGCAGGCGTCATCCAATCAGATCGCCCTATGCAAATACCCTAAAGCAGACTGTAACCATTTGCGTTCATGCAACCCTAGAGCAGACGTGTGATTGGTTGTCGTCATTATGATAGTCGCATCAGCACCAAGCTTCAGCCCTGCCCTCCGTCAAGCATTAACGCCGACGCCCCGTGTGAATGCAGCGTTACTGCAGTGTGCAACAAGTGTCATAGCAGCCGCAAGCGAACGCACATAGAAAAGTCATAACATCATTTTCAACACACTCAAATGTATCTAATATGATAAACAGAGCTGCGCTACCTCATACTCATGACCGGAAAACTGGAAATGGCACTGGCATCTGTGGCATAATAAAAGTCCCGCTTCTCGCAAGCCGTGTCACGCTCGTCTCTCACTAGCAATCGCGACCTCGTTCAGCTCCCACAGCACTCGCACTCTGCTTCATACTAATTATCACATCCATGAACATGATTTCTGCCCGAGTCCTATCCCGATTCTTTTCCACCGGCTGTGAGGTGAAGACCACATGTCCCAAGATGCGGTGCTCAAACTTGGCGTAATCAAACTACGCCTTTGTTTTGAATAGGTTACATAGTGCACCTTTAACGTGTAATTAAATGGATTGCTGTCATATTCTGGGATCTTTGCTTTTTGAATTTGCAGGGAAATCTGAATCTGTGGTTTGTCTCATTTGCAAATGAATTGTTTTGCTTTAAAAATCTAATGTGAATACAGATTACAAAGCATTCACCAAAACCATTATCTGCAGTCAAACTTGAGACAAGAAAGAGGAGTGAAATTGACTCTTTATACACTGGTTTCTTATTGTCATATCAATTTTGCCTGTCTCCCTCAACATTTTCTTAACGTTTAGTACAACTTACAGCCTTCTGTTCAAGCTTCGCTTTAAGTTGCATATTTCTTTCAACTTTTCTAGTCTAGCTTTCTTGATGGTGATTGTATATTTGACAACTGTTTGAAAACTACTACTGCTTCTGCTTAGTAGCCTTTAGAGCTGCATGATTAATTGTTAAAAGATGGAGATCTCAATTCAAACACTAACAGCCTTTTCAACCACACAGTATCATTATTTCTGTTACAGTCATTCAAATGATCACAGAAGTACTGAGATTATTATAGTTCTGATATAAACAGACGTCTATTAGCGATCAAACTAGAGTAAATCACCTTTTGAAAGTAACTTGATGCTTCAAATAAAGATTGAATGAATTACATTGTTACATCAAAAAAGCTGCAGTGAGAGCCATAAGAAATAAATGCACTGATTTTAATTTATTTAATGTTGTTTTTCCAAGTTTAATATGTGGAATAAGTTTTTCAATAAACATTGAACCAGTCTGGCCCTCGAATTGTACAATTTTTTTTCAATTTTGGCCCACCGTGTATTTGAGTTTGACACCCCTGCTCTAGATCAATGTTTCTGCCTCTCACCTCATGCGTATAAGTCCGCACAGGTACACCAAACGCTCTTGCCAAACCAAAGTCAGCCAGTTTTATCTCGCCCTGAGCGTTGATCAGGAGATTCTGGGGTTTGAGATCCCTATGAAGAACCCGATGGGAGTGACAGAAAGCCAATCCCTGAAGCAACTGGAACAGGTAACTCTAAAACAACAGCACAGAGACAGACAATTAGACAGACAGACATTAGACACAAAAGGACAAATAGACAGGATAGGTTCTTTGCTAGGTTTCTTCTTTCTTTTTTAAACTGGGGTTAGTTAGCCCACATTATTATGTTTCTTGGGTCTGCACTATTCACTTGAAAGGGTACAAACCAGTGCATCTCAGTTTGGTCCTAAGTGACGGTTATGTTGAAGTAAGCCAGAAATGTGCATGTGCGGCTATATTTAATATTCATATTGACTCATGAGTTGAGTATGTGTGCTAAATCTGCACAGATTACATAAACTTTGCCAGTGGTTAGTTCACAGAGTCACCCGCCAAAGTTGAAATTGCTCAGAACACCTTGTGTGTGCAAAAGAAAACTCTTTAATTACACTGTGGTTATGACAGTATAGTATAAAAGAGTTCAACTAAAGTTGTATTCATTGGCAAAATGGTAATGTTAGTGTTATACAAGTTGTATTTGGCATAAAAAGTATGCTAGCTAACATTAGATTTGGTGGAAATAATGCTAACAACATAGTCAGTCATGTCAGGCTAATTAACAGTCCTAAGCTTTACATATCGATACTTCTGCCAATTAAATTATCATAACGCTACTTTGCGCGATTCTTACATTACGGGATATGAAAGGATAGTTCACCCAAAAATGTTAATTCTCTCATAAATGACTTGCCCTAATGTCGTTTCAAACCCGTAAGACACGTAAGAGATTTCCCTGTGTAATCTCTCCACTGACAGCTACACAACTATCAATTTCGATGCTTCAAAAAGTTCATAAAAGATCTTAAAACTAATCCATATAATTTTTGGGCAGTTTATTTTAAATTTATGTTGAACAGATTGAATTTATTTTATTCACATATAAACACTGATCAGCAAACATAAACTGAAGCTCAACCAAACCTGCAAGAACAAACCTGTAGAGGAAGCTCAAACGTGCTGCGTAAAACGAGAGTGAACCTCATTGGTTCTTGAGGAAGCTCAAACGTGCTGCGTAAAACGAGAGTGAACCTCATTGGTTCTTGAGGAAGCTCAAACGTGCTGCGTAAAACGAGAATGAACCTCATTGGTTCTTGAGGAAGCTCAAAGTGCTGCGTAAAACGAGAATGAACCTCATTGGTTCTTGAGGAAGCTCAAACGTGCTGCGTAAAACGAGAATGAACCTCATTGGTTCTTGAGGAAGCTCAAACGTGCTGCGTAAAACGAGAATGAACCTCATTGGTTCTTGCTGAAGCTCAAACTTGCTGCGTAAAACGAGAGTGAACCTCATTGGTTCTTGCTGAAGCTCAAACTTGCTGCGTAAAACGAGAGTGAACCTCATTGGTTCTTGAGGAAGCTCAAACGTGCTGCGTAAAACGAGAATGAACCTCATTGGTTCTTGCATGTCAAGCGAACATGCTTGAGCTTCTGTTTACTGATGTGTGACAAAATTAAATCTGTTCATCATTTCTGATTGGATATTATTGCGTTTCACGTAAGTATGTCCGCGTTTGTCCTCGGGGTTCCCCCCACACATCAGGATTTCTGATCGTAAATATTCAACATGTTGAGCACCATTCTCTCTAGTACATTAGAAATTGTTGCACCAATTAGATTAAAAAAGGTTAGAGAGAAAACTAAAGCACCATGGTACAACAGTGCTACACGTTATCAAGAGAGAAACTCGTAACTTCAGTGGGCTTGGTTCTGTAAGTATTTTTCTGATTCATTTTCTCCAAAGGGATTTAAAAAATAAATAAAGAGATCAAAGACATAAACCAAACCAACAGCTCCAAAATGAATCACAAAATTATGACATTTAATTTGAAGCAAAACAGTATTTAATAGGTTATTATACACACGGCTAGATTAACAAATAAACAAGCATCGCTGAGCAAAATATTCTGTTACAGTTTTGAAGTTTACAAAATTGCTTTTTATTTATTTTTATTAAACAGTGATTTACTGAAAAATTGTGTCTATCATTATATGAATTCAATTATAACTAAAAGTTTCTTAAAGCTAATTCTGTAAACTATATAGGGAGCCTTTACCTGCACATTTCTATTATATTAAAGGTTAACAACAAAGCCCAAACGATTAGCCTAAATTCAGTTGCTATTTATTTTTAGATATAATAATCAACACTCAAATAACACATTGTATGCAAACATGTAAACTTCACAGGCAGTTTTTGCATTAACTTCTTAATCTAATTATAAAATTATGTTTTTACTCCAATTCATTGTTGAAATATGATCAGTTAAACACAGTGGCTGTCATTTTCATGACAGATTTATTTAAACATACATTAAATAATCAAGGCATTACTAGAGATAAATAGATGATAGATAGATAGATAGATAGATAGATAGATAGATAGATAGATAGATAGATAGATAGATAGATAGATAGATAGATAGATAGATAGATAGATAGATAGATAGATAGATAGATAGATAGATAGATAGATAGATAGATAGATAGATAGATAGATAGATAGATAGATAGATAGATAGAGAGAAAAACTGCTTAGTCTTCACTCTATAAATTAACTATAGGCTAAACTGATTCTTAATAAATATATTAAAGTTGTTTAGCCAAGCATGGGGTGGTTTTCTATTTTTTCATTGTTGTTTGATGAACATTAAATCACACAGAATATGAGGTCCGGCCCTTTAAGACCTCCACGGACCAAATTCATTGTAACACACGATTTCTCACCAGTTTCTCACCAAACTCTGTGTACGTCGTTCACTAAAGACATACACTACTGTGTTTACCTGAATACTCGCCAGGACGTGTATTTTTACATTTGTTTGACCATTGAAAGCCAATAATCCATGAAAGAACTGAATCGCGATCGTATGTTGTCTGAAAGGCGTGTGCGCGCGCTTCAGGTCAGAGTCCGGCAGCACGAGCACGTCCCGCGCCGCGCCGCGCTAAATTTCTCTCATGCGCGCATGTTTCTGTTGCTTTCTTTGTCATGCGCTGCGCGTATATATTCAACTCTTCTGTTTCCAATGTTTAGTGAATGGTGGAAGCAGACCTCTGCGTTATCTGGTAATGTTATTGGGAAAGTATGCATGTTGAATTTGAAATATTCGATATTCACGATATTTTCATATTTTACATCGTTGTCAAAATTATTGCGATATAACCGCTAATATTCGATATATCGCCCAGCCCTAGTTGTTACTTGTAGTGGAAGAGCCTCTTCTCAATATTATTAACTCGTCTTTATCTTTAGGTCATGTTCCGAGAATATTCAAGTTGGCAGTCATAAAACCTCTCATTAAGAAGCCACAATTAGATCATAATAACCTAGCAAATTACAGACCCATTTCAAATCTTCCATTTATGTCTAAAATTCTAGAAAAAGTTGTGTCCGCTCAATTGTCTTTCTTGCAAGAAAATGATATCTATGAAAAATTTCAATCAGGATTCAGGCTGCATCATAGCACAGAAACTGTGCTCGTTAAAATCACAAATGATTTACTAGCTTCTGACCAAGGCTGTATCTCAATACTAGTTCTAGTCAATCTTAGTGCTGCGTTCGATACCATAGATCATAAAATACTCTTAGATCGACTTCAAAATTACACTGGTGTTCAGGGACAGGCATTAAACTGGTTTAGATCGTACTTATCAGACCGCTACCATTTTGTCTGTCTAAATGGGGAAAAATCAAAGATAACGTCAGTAGACTATAAGTGCCGCATAGGATCTGTTTAGGCCCTCTGCTTTTCTCAATATATATGCTGCTACTTGGTAATATTATAAGAAAACATGGAATTAATTTCCGCTGTTATGCTGATGACACTCAATTATATATTTCATCACGACCAGGTGAAAACGCTAAATTATCTAAACTGACAGCGTGTGTTGAAGACATTAAATACTGGATGACGTGTAATTTACTGCTATTAAATTCAGATAAAACGGAGGTATTACTTATTGTTCCAAAAACTGCCCACAAAACCTCTCACAATACAACTTTAACTTGGAAGGATGTCCTGTCACTTTATCCACTACAGTAAAAGACCTGGGTGTTATATTAGACGCAACTTGTCTTTCGAAAATCATATTTCATATGTTACAAGAACGGCATTTTCCACCTTAGAAACATTGCTAAGCTATGTAACATGCTGTCTATTTCTGATGCAGAAAAGTTAGTTCATGCATTCATGACCTCGAGACTAGATTACTGTAATGCTTTATTAGCTGGTTGTCCTGCATCCTCAATAAACAAGCTACAGTTAGTCCAAAAGCAGCTGCTAGAGTTCTTACTAGGTCAAGAAAATATGATCATATAACAACAATTTTATCATCTCTACACTGGTTACCTATTAAGTTCCATTATCAATTACAAAGTATTGCTACTGACCTATAAAGCCCTAAATGGTTTAGCTCCAGTGTATTTAACGGATCTTCTATCACCCTACAATCCATCACGCTCTTTAAGATCACTAAACTCGAGGCTTCTGGTCATTCCTAGGATATCTAAGTCCACTAAAGGAGGGAGGGCATTTTCACATTTAGCTCCTAAACTCTGGAATAGTCTTCCTGATATTGTTTGAGGTCAGACTCGCTGTCCCAGTTTAAAACTAGATTAAAGACGCATCTCTTTAGCCAAGCATTCACATTATAATTACCTTTTATACTACAGTTAAATCGGATCAAAAGCATTAATATTCTGAACAGCAGCTATGCTAATTATTTATCTACATTAGTCCCGAGGTAAATAGTTCGTCAGCTCCAGTTTGTATCCAGCCTCTCATGGAGACTTCAGATGCCACAACACCTGTGATGAGACGACTCGACGCCTGTGAAGAGACGACTCAACGGCAGCGTTGTTATGGACTAAATTAATACATGATTGATTAACTTTTTCTAACATTTTTCTTTAACATTCTCTTTCTAACATTTTTCAATGTACATTTATAAAATGCACTTTCTGTAAAGCTGCTTTGAAACAATGTGTATTGTGAAAAGCGCTATACAAATATATTTTATTTGAATTGATCATCATTCGTCTTCTGAAGATGAACGAAACTCTTACAGGTTTGGAACGACATGAGGGTGAGTAAATGATTACAGAACTTTTCATTTTTGGGTGAACTATCCCTTTCAGGCATGCAGGCAGAACTCCTAAAGATGGCCCTCTTCAGTCTGTTCACTCTTCCCAGGAGTGTTGCATGTGTGAAATCAGGAGGAGTTTCTTTTTTTTGGACAACTGACAAAATGGTTCTCATGACTTCATGAGAACCCTAGGTGTGTTTGACTTGAAACGGTGCTGTGCAGACCGATCAGTGCATGACATCAAAGTACCACAAGAGTGATTAGAGAGCAAACAGCCCGTATGCTTTTGAATCTCTCTCTTAGTACTCTGATGTCATACCCGATCGGTCTGTGATTGGTCACCTGTTCAAAGACTGTCCTCGCAGACAGAACTCATCGGATCTAGATGGAGCGCAACTACCTATTTGGGATCCAAAATAGCTCATTTTGCATCCCTGGCTGTTTTAGGACTAAAAGGAAGTTTTGAGTTCTGAAATGTACAGGATGTTTTTATAGCACAATTACCTCCTATATGTCAAAAGATTTCTCAATTCATGACCTTAAAACTCACCTTCACGAGTGGCAAGGATATGCCAGCAACAGAGGATGAGTCCATAAACCTCTTCAGGTCTTGGTGAAGAAATTCAAACACCAAATAAAGCTTATTTTCTGTGTGTATCACATCACGCAACCTGAGGGAGAGAAAACAGCCACTGTAAGACTCAAGAAGCCTTAGGACAGTTTGTTTCGAACTGAGCATCGACTCTACATCATGATGTGAAAGAAGGACTAGTTATACACAGGACTAAGGTTTAGACATTGCTCATACTTGACTATGTTTGGGTGATTGAGCTCTTTTAGCAGAGAGATCTCACGTATGGCAGTGCTGGGAACACCTTCGGTCTCCCTGAAACAAAACAAAGAATCATGTCAATGAAACACATCCATCATCTAAGACAAATATGACTAAGTTACTGTACCTCATCTCGAGTTGAATATATTAACAGTAAATGTATTATAAACAAACATGACTTAATGAACAGCAGTACATTTATGAACCTATATTAACAACTTCTGTAAAAATGTTCATTGTTTGTTCGTGACACCCGATGAATTAACTAACTAATGCTAACAAAGGGAAATGTTGTAAAGTGTTACCATTATAAACTTGTTAACGAGCATTACAATATCCAGTAACGTTACATCAGCAACAGCTTTGACAGATCGTCTCTAAATGGTGAACTGACTTTTAAAAGCACTTATACACGTAAATCACGGAAGAGATCCGTTTTATCACTCGTAAGCATAAAATAAACAGTCGAGTCACTAGGCTAACGTTCCCGTTAAGAGTGTGACTGTAATAAGCGAGTTATTTCCATCTGAAAAGCTTCTCAACTCCACAAAATTAACGAGAAACACTTAACTTACGTGTCTAACCGTATTTTCTTCAGCGCAACGGTCTCTCCGGTGATTTTATTCTTGGCTTTATAAACCACCCCGTATGTTCCCTCTCCAATCTTCTCCACTTTCTGAAAGGACTCCATGTCAAACTCCCCCTTTTCCGGGGAAACTTCCACTCTAAATCTATTTAAAACAACAGATTCGTGGCGAGAGTACTTTAAACTGCAAAACGGATATCAAAAACATTAAAATCGTTTATTTGATACGTAAAAATACAGGCGACCGAAATTCATGTCACAACTTAACATCAAGACCGCCAATTCCCGCGTTTCAAACAACACGCCCTCGCGACAAAGCACAAAAACAGGCCCCGCCCTCCGAAGAAACGTCAGCCTTCTAACGTAAACCAATGAACGAGCGAAACAACAAAGATCTCCCACCACATAACGAGCGCACGAGCACCAGTTGATGGATTTCCTACACATCAGGGGAGGAAAAATTATACAAAATCAAAAACTCATAATTATGAGATACCACGCACTAATTTTTGACATAAAAGCACTATCATATTTATGACATAATTTTAATTATGAGATTTTAATAAAGTCGCAATTATGAAATACACCAAACAAATTATGACATATTAAATCATAATTATGAGATCAAATGTGAGATTAAAAATGTAATGTCATAAATGACTTTTATGGCATAAATTCAACTATTAATTCGAAATTATGACATACCACGCTCACATTTTTTTATTGTATATCATAATTGACATAAAAAATTATGACACACTAGAAAATAATTGACATATTAAGTGAAAAATTACATACAACACATTATTTTTTACTTTTATATCATAATTATTGTGTAAACATTTTTATTATGAGATAAAATTTAAATTAATGAACTACTTATAATTATGACATACTAAATCATAATTATGACAAATATGAGATTAAAAATAATATGTCATAAGTAACTTTTTCTGTCTGTCTGTCTTTTTGACTCATTCTGTCTTTCTGTCTGTTTTGTCTGTCTGTCTGTCTGTCTTTCTGTCTCATTCTGTCTTTCAGTCTGTCAGTTTTTTGTTTGTCTTTCTGTCATCTGTCTGTCTTTCTGTCTGTCTCTCTGTCCATCGGTCTGTCTTTCTGTCCATCCCCGTCTTTCTTTCATTCTTTCCTTTGTTCTTTTCTGTCTGTCTTCCTGTTTGTCTGTTTTTCTGTCTGTCCATCTGTCTTCCTGTCTGTCTGTCTGTCCATCTGTCTGTCTTTCTGTCATCTGTCTTCCTGTCTGTCCATCCATCTGTCTTTCTGTCTGTCTGTTTTTCTGTCTGTCCATCTGTCTTCCAGTCTGTCTGTCTGTCCATCTGTCTTCCTGTCTGTCTGTCTGTCTGGCCATCGGTCTTCCTGTCTGTCTGTCTGTCTGTCTGTCCATCTGTCTTCCTGTCTGTCTGTCTGGCCATCTGTCTTCCTGTCTGTCTGTCTGGCCATCGGTCTTCCTGTCTGTCGTCTGTCCATCTGTCTTCCTGTCTGTCTGTCTGGCCATCTGTCTTCCTGTCTGTCTGTCTGTCCATCTGTCTTCCTGTCTGTTGTCTGTCCATCTGTCTTCTTGTCTATCTGTCCATCTGTCTTCTTGTCTGTCTGTCTGTCCATATGTCTTCCTGTCTGTCTGTCCATCTGTCTTCTTGTCTGTCTGTCTGTCTGTCTGTCTGTCCATATGTCTTCCTGTCTGTCTGTCCATCTGTCCATCTGTCTTCTTGTCTGTCTGTCTGTCCACCTGTCTTCCTGTCTGTCTGTCTGTCCATGTCTTCCTGTCTGTCTGTCCATCTGTCTTCCTGTCTGTCTGTCCATCTGTCTTCTTGTCTGTCTGTCTGTCCACCTGTCTTCCTGTCTGTCTGTCTGTCCATGTCTTCCTGTCTGTCTGTCCATCTGTCTTCTTGTCTGTCTGTCCACCTGTCTTCCTGTCTGTCTGTCTGTCCATCTGTCTTCTTGTCTGTCTGTCTGTCCACCTGTCTTCCTGTCTGTCTGTCTGTCCATCTGTCTTCTTGTCTGTCTGTTTGTCTGTCCATCTGTCTGTCTTTCTGTCATCTGAATGCTTTCTGAAATGCTTTTATTAAAATATTTTATATAATAAAATAACTAATAATATCATATATATATATATATATATATATATATATATATATATATATATATATATATATATATATATATATATATATATATATATATATATATATATATATATATATATATATATATATATAGTATATATTATAGAGTTTCAAAGAAGCTTCACAGTAATTATCTGCAAATTTCTATTATGAATATACTCTATATTATTCTACAAAAGACAACAGTTATTTTGCATTTATTATAGCCTACATTATTCAAGTCAAGTCAACTTTATTTATATAGTGCTTTTTACAATGCAGATTGTTTCAAAGCAGCTTCACAGTGTTAAACAGGAAAATAGTGCAACAGATTTAGATTCGGCTGGACAGCCGCTCTGGAGAAAACTGTGATGTCATCCAGCTCGTTTCAACAATGTGGGCAGACCAGTAATTTAGTTCATATAGTTAATTTAGTTTAGTAATTACATTTATTTGGATATTTAGTTGAAAATTGAGTGTCCATTATTCAGCTCAATTTAGTTCAATGCTGTAAAAACAAATACAAAAATATTTGTCATCATTTACTCACCCTCAAGTTGTTCCAAACGTGTATGAATTTCTTTCTTCTGTTAATCACAGAAGAAGATATTCTGAAGAATGTCGTTTTTCCATACTAGAGGTCAATGTTTAATCATCTGTTTAATTACAGACATTCTTCAGAATATCTTCTTTTGTATTTGGAACAACTTGAGGGTGAGGAAATGATGACAGAATTTTCATTCTGAGTGAACTATGCCTTTAACCATCGTCCAACACTGACGCGTTGTCCCGTTCTCCTGACCAACCGGTGGCGCTGAAGCACAAAATTGTCCTTAATCGCGTTAAAACCGGAAGGAAGCAGATTTCAAAATACAAACCTCTCAGAGAAAATGGCGGAAGTCGTGGAGCTGCATAAACTCAAGGTAAGAGATTAGTACAAAGGACTGTTTAACTTTCTAATTGGTGTTTAGATATGACCGTAACAGTTAGATGTGCTAAGTTGAATTATGATGATTAGGTAATAATAAAATTAACCTTTCAATGTTCATTCAGCTCTTCTGTTTCTTGAATCCAATGAGCTTCTTAGAGACAGACAGCGTTTTGACTCTAGGTACCGGTTCACCTAAACAGCATTTCTTAAGACCTTTCTAAAATGCGTCTTTTACTTTAATCCCTCACTATTCAGATATTACAATCTACTCTAGCAGTGGTTTATTAACTTAATAAAATACACAAATAAAACCTAACAGCATACGTTCTTCTCCCTACCCGTGCCTGTCCATCTAAAAAGTGAGTTGTAGGCATCATAGTATTAAAAACAATTTAGCTGTTTGCTTAAACGATTTTTTTGGTCTTCATAGTTCATTGTTGTGTGACTAAATGCATAAAGTTGAACTGCTTTCCTAAACCGTATTTTTGGGTGTAATTTAATGGTATGAACATCTTGTTTGGCCATTCTATGTACACATCGCCACCTAGAATTGTTCACTGAGATAACCTCGTTTGAACTTGACACACCGTCTGAATCAAGAGCTAATATTTTAGGATTACTTGTTTTAACCATAGTCTGTATTTTAACATCATAGTTGAGATTTTTCTTGTATTGGTCACTTTTTTTAATTCATAAATTCAATTCTTAAATGTTCTTTTTGTTTGTTTATTTATTAAAAATTCTGTGTTCTGTGCTAGATTAACTGACACTTGTTACAGCACTTGCATATTGTTGCCCTTGACTGTTTTAGTTGCTTCTATTTCTCTCATTTGTAAGTCGCTTTGGATAAAAGCGTCTGCTAAATGAATAAATGCAAATGTAATATAAATGTGACACTGTGGAAAAGTCTCTGTCTGTCCTTCCACCTATCTCTGTCTCTGTCTGTCCATTTGTCTGTCTTTCCTTTTTTCCTATGTCTTTCTTTCTGTCCATGCATCTGTTCGTCTTTCTGTCCTTCCACCTGTCTCTGTCTGTCCATCTGGCTGTCTTTCTATCCGCCTGTCTTTCTGTCTGTCTGTCCATCTTTCTTTCTATCCGCCTGTCTTTCCTTCTGTCTGTCCGTCTTTCCTTCTGTCCATCTGTCTTTCTTTCTGTCTGTCTGTCCATCTTTGGCTGTCTTTCTGTCTGTTTCTTTCAGTCAGTCTGTCATTCTATCCATCTGTCTTTCTGTTAGTCAGTCTATCTTTCTGTCCTTCTGTCTGTCTATCTTTTTTTATTTCTGTCTGTCTGTATCTCTGTCATTGATTCTATCTAGAAATTTCCTATCACATTCAAGTTCAGTTTGTCAGGACTCAACTATGTGTGTTAAGATCTTTTTATGGATTGCTTCTGACACAGCTGACGTGTTGTTTGTGGTTGATTAAATGTCACTCCAGTCATTAAAAATGATCTAATCTCCTCAGTTGGCTGAGCTGAAGCTAGAATGTACTGCTCGAGGGCTGGATGCCAAGGGAAATAAAGGCGATCTGATTGCCCGGCTGCAGGCTTACCTGGAAGAGCATGGTAGGTGTTTTCTCATCATGGTCCAGTTCTTTAACAGTTTTGATTACAATTATGTTCTTAAATATCTCATATCAAAGTGCATTGCTGCTCCTATTATAAACGTACTCCTTTTTCTTTTCATAAATGTGAATGTAAATCATAGAGGGTGTTTACAGCAGTACACTCATAGAAAACAATGTTAGATTTTTTTACTTCTCTCATTGTGCAGTCCTCTTTTCACTTTATTTTGCTAATGTTGGAGGTTCTTCTTTGGAGAGGGGCTCTAATGGTGATGAAATGCAAAGTGGTGGTAGGACAATTTATGAATCAAAACCTGCCATGCACCAAATTAGGTAGTGAATTGATATCCGTGATCTGCCACAGTTTATTTTCTTCTGCAAGATCTCAGATTGGCGGGTGCTAATCTCAAACCCTGGTTATAATGCCGTTTAACATTGACCTTTTTAATTTTTTATAGAAGAAGTGAATGAAGAAGAAGTTCTGGGTGTGTTTGGTGATGGTGATGCTGATGCTGATGCTGATGCTGAGGTTGAGGGTGAGGTAAGATATCCTGGTTGTAATGCATTTCCATGGTAGTTTCAGGGCAAAAGCTAAAATACCTACACTGAATTTAGCAGCTCCAGTGTTATTTTATTTAAAAGGAATATATTGTGTGTGCGAACTCTGAAGTGCTCATCCAGTTTACTCTTGGTATTAAGATCTGTCTTGGCTGATCGATCACAGGTGACTATGAATGGATTTTGAGGGGAGGGTCTCTGATTTCATGACTGTATGCATCACACTGTTTTTTAATAAATCACATATGGTACAAAGCATTAAAAAAAAGCTCACAGTTTTCCCTGTATGGTTTCAGTGCCTCACTAGGTATGATTACATGCGCAAATTTTCGGCAGTCAGACTCAGAACTTGAAGACTTCATCTGCAATCCGTACTTACTTTGATAGAACCTCAGCAAACTCTTTGATGTGTGGAATGGATACCTGTATACAGTAGCCAGTTCAAATGTCAAAAGGTATTTTTGTTTACACTAGTTAACAATATAATATAAAGCACCATCACTTCAGAAGAATTGTACTTTAAATCAGACCTCTGAGTAACATTGAAAAAATGACTAGAAATTCAAGCAACACCTCCCCCTTTGCCTTTCGGACAAGGTGCATTTTTAATAACAATTGCTTTGGGGCTGTAGACTCATTTAAAGTCACTACGAAATCTACATTTATTTAAACTTATTTTGGGATATTGCAATATTTATTGTAAATGATTTATCACATTGTGAATGTCATTTTTTAAATTTTATTTATTTAATGTGCCTAGTAATCTGCAATCAAAATAACTCGATCTCACCAATTGCGAACCACAAACATCTAACCGTCCAATTAATTCCCCAGGACAATATCAAGTCCTGCCCCAAAAAAAGTATTTTTCAAGAAGCCGTTTAATTCGGATATACACAAGGTATCATGCATAACATTGTGTTGGTCCTCCTTTTGCTGCCAAAACAGCCCGTCAGACTCGTCAAGGCATGGACCCCACTAGACCTCTGAAGGTGTGCTGTAGGCAACAAGATGTTAGCAGCAGATCCTTTAAGTCCTGTAAATTGCAAGGTGGAGCCTCCGTGGATTTGACTTGTTTGTTCAGCACATCACACAGACACTCGATTGTATTGAGATCTGGGGAATTTGGAGGCCAAGTCAAACTCGTTGTTGTCAAGTCAATTTTATTTATATAGCGCTTTTAACAAGTCCAATTGTTTCAAAGCAGCTTCAGTGTTAACAGGAAAATAATGCAACAGAATTTGTACAGACGCTCTTGAGAAAACAGTGATGTTATCTAGTTAAAATCCATTATCATATAGTGTCAATGCGGGCAGACCGGTAATATAGTTGAAATTTAGGTGTCCCCAACTGAGCACGGTGGCAAGGAACCAAAACTCCTCCATGGTCAGAATGAAGAAAACTAACCGTAGAATAAAAATAAAGGCTCAGTTGGGGTGCCAGTTCTCCTCTGGCTGTGGAGTTCCTCAAACCGTTACTGAACCATTTTTGCTTTGTGGCTGGGCGCATTATCCTGCTGGGGCCACAGCCACCAGGGAATACTGTTTCCATGAAAGGGTATACATGGTCTGCAACAATGCTTGTGTAAGTGGTATGTGTTAAAATAACATCCACATGGATGGCAGGACCCAAGGTTTCCCAGCAGAACATTGCTCAAAGCATCACACTGCCTCCACCGGCTTGCCTTCTTCCCACAGTGCATCCTGGTGCCATGTGTTCCCCAGGTAAGCCATGCACCTGGTCATCCACTTGATGTAAAAGAAAACGTGATTCATCAGACCAGGCCACATTCTTCCATTGCTCCGTGGTCCAGTTCTGATGCTCACGTGCCCACTGTTGGTGTTTTCAGCAGTGGACAGGGGTCAGCATGGGCACCCTGACCGGTCCCTGACGGTGTTATTCACTTCACCTGTTTGGTGTACATCACAATAGGGAAAAAACAACTATTGCAACTTCTGTTTCATGCCAACTTTAAAGTAATTGTCGTTTTAGCCAGGTTTTGGTCTCAGGTTTTTAAATATTACATTACATTGCCCTTTAATAACATCAACTTTTAACATCAGGCACATCCCATTCTTTTGCCATTCATGAATCCTTCTTTATGGTTTTTACATGGCTATATTTACTTATGGCGGTACACACTTTTAAGCATAATAGAGGGCAGTGGATGATTTACAGGTGAGTAGGCATTCATTTGTATGTCCAGGAAGCATCAAAATAAATAAAAGTTTACACTATAAGGTAGTGTGGTCTCGTGCATCTATGACTGCCTCTTTTTGTTTTTCATTAATCGGATCACAATGTTTTGGGGCCCGTCAGATCAGCTCAGATGGGTTTTAATGCACAAGTTATTCCATACGACACAAACAGTCATAGTGATTGATTTGCTCAACATAACATACTTCATGTCTTTTAGGAGTCCTTTGCCAAAGAAGAGAGCGCTGACCAGAAGGAAGAGCTTAGTCCACCTGAAACGTATGTAGTTGTTGTTGTTTTTTTTAATTTACATTTCCAATTAAAGACATCTTCCCTAATACATCAGACACAACTTTTGTGTCAGGCTAACATAAAGCTGATTTTGCATTATACACTTAAAGGGTTAGTTCACCCCAAAATGAAAATTCTGTCATTAATGACTCACCCTAATGTCGTTCCAAACCCGTAAGACCTCTGTTCATCTCCGGAACACAGTTTAAGATATTTTAGATTTAGTCCGAGAGTTTTCTGTCCCTCCATTGGGACAGAATTTTCATTTTTGGGTGAACTAGCCCTTTAAACCAGGGATTTTTCAAAGATATTGAAAAATCTACTGCTATTCTCCCAACTTTTTACCTTCACTGAAGACCTGGCCGATTCTTTTTATGTGAATACTCGCCAAGTCAGGCATTTTGGCACATCTGACACAGAACTGAGTGCTGCACTCTGTCAGATGTCTCTCTGTGTGCATGCTTCTGGTTTCTGCCATATAGTGAAGTTATACGACTATAGGCGCATATTACTAACACGCCCTTTAAATAACACAAAAAATACTGCGCTATTGACTTTAGAGCAGGTTTTTGTTGGTCAATGGCTCAGTTGTTTTCAGTTCCTCAAAATAGCAACGTGCCAACAATGCGCCTGAACACACCTCGTTTTCAGACCAGCACGTCCATGTTGTAGTCCCAAGAATCTTTGTTAGCGAATAAATACATAGATTTGCTATGAATGTGTGTGAGCTCTATGGTCTTATGGTAGAATTTTTGTTAAGCGTGCCAGAGGTTCTGGGTTCTAATCCACCATTGTATAGTTTTTTTTTCTTTTCTTTTCTTTTTTCATTAAAACCCAATATGTTACTCAGTGATTGTAGAGTAGGGACACTTTTGGGAAAATTTTGTTTCGTAGTTTTTCAACGGAACGAACAGTTTCCACAACAGCAATAGATTGAAGCGTTCATCTGTGAACAAGCCACCACTACGCAGGTCCAACGTATAAATATAAATTAGCCTGTAACAAGGTACACAACTAGCTGCTGCTGCTTGGGTTACACCATCAACATGCCCATGGACACTGCATACTAGCAGTCTGTGTGTGTAATTGCACACAGACACAAGTATAAATGAAAACCTATGCGTAATCTATGGCATAGGTCAGATGCAGAAGTATAAATCAGCCTTTACTATAATCTCATCAAAACAATGGAAGGCAGTTGTCCTAAAATACTATAGTTTCTCCTTTAGCACCATAGTACTTTTTTTTTTTTTTTTTAAGGGCAACTTTTAGCTTTGTCTGAGACTTATTAACACATTTTAGGGGGAAATTGTTTATTGTGCTTATGATTTCAGGGTGAATGAGAAAAAACTGGTGAAGATGAGCCCTCCTGCTACAGTTGGTGAGGTAATGATCTAATGGATCTTTTATATATTGAAAGATAATCGTTAGTCAGATGCATTTACATTGTGACTGTGCCTCAGAATGCAATCAGCTCTATCTGTGTCTGTACAAGTGTGAACCAAATGGCCCATACAGACGTATGGCCCATAGAAACTGATGTGTGAATGACAAAGAAACAGCATTTCTCAGAGACGATTACAGGGTAGGCCAATCTCCTGTAGGAGGTTATAACAGTTTACTTTTGTTTGTAGCCCATTTGTCTTCATGTATAAAGTTCTGTCTCCCAGAGATTTCAAACGTGTCATTCTTTTTGCATGCGAACACCATGAAAGGGTAATTTAAAGTAGTCAATGTGACTCGTGTGCTATAATGTGACTGGCCCATTTCCAGCGTGTGCGTGCGTGCGTGCGTGCACAGTTAGTACAGTAGTCAAAAATCACCACAAATGTTTAAATATTCTCACTGTGCGACTGAGTTTAGGCTCTACAGCAGGGTTGTCCTTCACTAAAAGCAAAACAGTTAAAACATTTATGTTATCGGTAATTCAAATAAAGCTGAAATATTAGTTGAAAAATGTAAACTAAATTTTAAAATGTGTGAAATATGTTTCAGTTAAAGCACTAAAATTATGAACTGGAAATAAACAACTATAACTAAAGCTAAAATGGAAGTACAAATGTATTACATCTAAATGGCAATATTTCATAAAAAAACAAATAAAATGTCAAAAGCACAAAGCAAAATTACTTAAGTTAACATAACTAAAAATTATAGACAAAAAAAACCACTACTCTGCATTAAACTTGACCATTGTTCTTCTGTAGTATCATACATTTATAGATGGTGTTGTCACAATATCAACATTTTAGCAGTTGGGTCCAATACCAGTAAAATTGACTAAGTAGCAGTTTTAGACACACACACACACGCCTCATTAGCGACTGTTTCTATGGTCCGACTGTTTCATTAGCCGTCCGCCATTTTCGAAAGGTCAAAACCGGTCAAGAACGCTCATTGTGAACATTCAAGTCTTGCCTGTGCTTCTGCAACTGTAGTTATACGCATGCATGTATGAATATCTATATCTGCAATAGCCTGAAGCAGATGATTTTATAGGATTTAGTTTATCATAAATGGTAGATAATTCTGCATGCTAAAAATATTGGTTAAAGATCGTAACATTATCTTAACATCATTAATATTATTGATCATCAGAGAACACTACAGACACATGGCTCAGCTTTTAATGAAAGCAGTGAACTCATTATAAACAAGTTCATTGGAAAGAATCATAAACCATCAGCCATCTAAATAAATCAATTATACAAATAGAAAAAAATAGTAATGTGTTTAATTAAAATCAATCTAGCCTATTTATTCATATCAAACCATGTTTAATCATCATAAACTAGGTAATATTTTAAAGCTTCAATTCTTATTGAAAAATAAGAATACAACCCAGTACATGCACATAACCTTCAATCTGGAAAGACAATTACCGGTAGGTGTTTAATCCAGGTGTTAACGGGGGAAAACTTTCCAATTTCATTGGAAAATGGGAGCAGGCTTTTAAAGGGGTCGTGAACGGCATTGTTTTATTTGATAATGTTTTGTGCAATTACCTAACATAATTAACCATTATGTTAGTATGATTTTTACATAAAAAAATGAAATGTCATTATTTAAAAATAAAAGGCATTTTTCCATTTTGGAAATTTTGTGGCATTTTGTGGCATTTTGTGATTGGCTGCTGTGAGACTTCAGCGTAAACGCTCTCTGCTGTGATTGGCTGCTGTGAGACTTCAGCATAAACACTCTCTGCTGTGATTGGCTGCTGTGAGACTTCAGCGTAAACGCTCTCTGCTGTGATTGGCTGCTGTGAGACTTCAGCATAAACACTCTCTGCTGTGATTGGCTGCTGTGAGACTTCAGCGTAAACGCTCTGCTGTGATTGGCTGCTGTGAGACTTCAGCGTAAACGCTCTGCTGTGATTGGCAGTGGTGAGAGTTGTAGCCGATCACAGACATGTTGAGGGCATGAATGCAGTGATCACTGATATGCACTGATAAACTCACGCTATGTACAATTGACAGCGATTGTAAAGGAAGCGTTCTTTAAACGTTTTCTGTATAAAATTTCAGTGTAAATAAGATTTTTATCCTACTAAGAGAAACAATGTGATTTCAACCGTTTGGTCACTGTCTTGATTTACTGACACGCAAAGAACATCTGACCGTACATGAAATGGCATGCCCAATTCAGCGGGCAGGGCTAAACAGGCAGTGATGTAGAGGCAGGCTGATTTTCTTCTGCGGAGGCGGTGTTTAGCTACACTATTTTGAAATAAAGTGCCGCATTCCACATCCAGTCGTTATGGTAGATTTGCTTCAATATAAACAGTTTTTAGATTAACAGGAATGTGTTGAGTTCTGTTTTTACTTCTTGCATGTTAAACGATCAAGGGAATTTAGATTTTCTCAGTTCATGACCAAGCAAAGCATCTGTTCATATGAACCCTTCAACTATTGAAATAATGAAACCGTTTAAGAATTATTAATCATTCATGAATATAAATTCAGTTTGATTTGGAGAACCATTCGTTCAATAGAGTGATTTTGAGCTGGTAGGTATGTGCCTGTATGAGATTTTGATGGTATGATAACCATAAGAAAATATATCACTAAAATGTTATTTTTAAATGTCTGGTTAAAAAAATGACTTTTTTTCCATTGAACAAAATATATTTAGAATATTTGGAACAGTAACAGGACAAACTTACATTTATTGTCATGAGGCAATTTATGTTGAATATGCTCTTGTTTAAACTATTAAAATTTTGTTCATTGCAGAGGCTTCAGAAGAGAGCGGAGCGCTTCAACGTTCCACCGAATGTGGACACCAAAAAGGCCGCACGAGCTGCAAGGTTTGCCTATTTTAGAGAGGAAAAATGTATTTAAAAGAGGGTCAAAGACTGAAGAATTATGAAAGATTCTTTTGTTTGAACAATTACTTTGTGCTGTGATCATATGTGCTATTGTGTGGCTTATTTCTTCCATTTATCTTGTAGCAATATGTTAAAAATTCTCTTACACATTTGTGTATTTGAATGGGAAAAGACCAAAATCTACATAACCATTTGTCGAGACAAACTTGTATAGTTAATCTTTGTGAGGACTAGTTTGAATTTTAAACCATCTTTGTGAGGATCTTTTGGCTGTTCCTCACTTTGACACCTCTTGTTCTGTTTGAGGGTTAAGATTTAATATTTGAATGCTTGCCTGCTTTTAAATTCACGATCATGTGTAGGCTACTCTGTGTATAGGCAGCTCCAGTCAAACCATGACCAACTGTCCTGTAACAATGGCTAAAATTACAACAAATGCATTTCTTGCTTCTGTGAAATGGCAAAACCAATGTTACTCAGGTATAGAGCAGAATCAACACAACGTCGGCTACACACTTGTGGTGCTCGGACCAACTTTTCAACAGCGTTTTTGAAAAATATTTTTAAAGCTACACTGTGTAAATTTTTTAGTTTATTAGCTAAAAACACTTAGTTCTTTCAAAAATATATGTTCTCATTAATGTATATTTACTTCTTTCAAGTAATAAAGTATTCCTGTAAGTTTATAATATGCCATTGAAAATACATTGGGTGAGGGTTGAATGCGCGTCGCCATGTTGCCCCTCCATCTTGAAAGTACAGTAGCCAAAGAGGACATACCCGTAAATTCAAGCTTAGCCCTTGGCGTTTTAACACTTGATGGCACTGTGTCGAATGTGAAGAGGATTGCTTGAGACTGATATAGCCTACAATGTAAACTTTGCCTTACGCTAGTGATGTGTACAATATACAGAATAACGATAGCACCAATAAAAGTTACTTTACTAAGATAAGCTTGCATTCATCTGGGAACCTGATCGCTGATGTTAGTAATGAAATGGTAAAAAATAGCCGTAAAACTATTATTCATTTTAAATAGATGTCATAACCTACGTGTTAACTGACAAATTAAATAACTGCAAATTATAATAGTTTTCTAAAGTAACCTCATCACTTGATCGAACTGGAAGCCATATTAATCTTGGACTAAATCGGCCACACGTAGGAGTTTAAGCGAAATCGAATTGAGAGGAACAGAAACTAATATTCACTGGATGGTCATATACCTTTTCACCGCTAGATGGGGGAAAATATCACACAGTGTAGCTTTAAAGACAAGTAACAGTAGTTGTCAGGTAGAGACATTAAATAATCAAATGCAAAA